>OY101449.1:73965430-74403434 GCA_956483635.1 Panzeria rudis
GTTAGTAGTAGACCTGTTACAGTGTCAAATACCGTCGACAATAGTAATGAGGGCCACAGTAACAGTGTGAAGAGATTAGGAGTGAAAATAGGAGAGTTGTTAGATTTTCTGAAGACACGCTCAAACGTGCACAGGGACATAGTGACAATGTCCCGTGAGATACAGGCGTTGTATATGCAGGTTTCAGATGAATTGAGTAGCAAAGGTGTTAGTAGTGACGAGAAATCGCGGACTAGCAGAGAAACGCAGACAGACGAACCGGCAAGGGTAAACCTTGTGATAGGTGGAACCCCAAAGCGCAGAAGAGATGATAACATTCTTAGCCCAAAGGGTAACAAATCTAAGAGGAAGAAGGGCACAACCCCCAATAGGGCATTGAAGAAAAGTGAAAATGCTGTACCCAGGGAGACAGGTATAAACACGGCTGGTAAACAAGATCCGAATGTTAAAGATCCTGACTGGGTTAAAGTTGGTCCAAGAGCTAGAAATAGAAAAAAGACAATACGACCAGATGCTTTGATTATTAAAACTTGTGGGGATGCTTCCTATGCTGATATTCTCAGACAAGTGAAGAAAGACCCTAAGCTGGATAATCTGGGTCAAAACGTAAAATATATCAGGAAGACTGAGAAAGGTGAATTATTGTTAGAGTTGAGTAAACCCTCGCATCAGAATACAAGTGAGTTCAGGTCGACGGTAGAAGAGGTATTAGGTGAGGTCGCAGAAGTTAGAGCACTATCCCATGAGATTAGGATCGAGATTAGAGATATAGATGAGGTAACCACAAAGGAGGACGTCTATGAAGCCCTCATTAGAGAATCCGATTTTAAATCCCTGCAGCCTGCTGCAGTTAAATCGTTAAGGAGAGCGTACGGAGGAACGCAAACTGCCACCATTGGCGTAAGTGCTGTCTTAGCTTGCCGTCTTATAGAGATGGCGAAGATACGTATTGGTTGGGTTGTTTGCAGAATACGCGAAAAGGTAACACCAAGAAGGTGCTATAAATGTCTTGATTATGGACATAGAGCAGCAAACTGTAGGGGGCAGGACCTTTCTAAAAACTGCTTACGGTGTGGCAAAACTGGCCACAAAATTGGAACTTGTTCCAATAAACCGTCGTGCTTGCTTTGTAGGAATGGAACAAACACCGCTAGTGACCATGTCACCGGATGTGCAGTTTGTCCATACTACAGAAGAGCTCTACAGAAACTTAGGGTTTAAAGCAAAACTTAAGGCATCAAAATGCGTATATTACAGTTAAATCTCAACCATTGCCAGGCAGCTCAAGAGCTTCTTAAGCAAAGCGTTCGAGATTTAAATGTAGATGTCGCTGTGCTGAGTGAGCCATATCGGAACATGGGATCTGTAAATTGGGTTTCCGATAATACGGACACATCGGCGATATGGAACACCAGCACGCTAACAATACGAGATAAAATAACATCAGAATGTGGATATGCCCGAGCCACTGTCTCTGGCATCACACTATACAGTTGCTATATTCCCCCTAGGTATTCTATAGAGGACTTTCGAGTAATAGTTGACAATATAGTAACAGATGCAGTTACAAGAAATCCTGTCATAATAGCGGGTGACTTCAATGCGTGGGCTGTTGAATGGGGCTGCCCCTTGACAAACACAAGAGGTAGAGTACTCTTGGAAGCCTTTTCTGTATTGGGTGTTGTACTCATTAATAATGGAGTTGAACAAACTTTCAGAAGGGGTGATGCTGGATCGGTAATTGACATTACATTTGTCAGTAGCAGCATCACAAGCCAAGTTAACTGGAGAATATCCGACATCTATACTCATAGCGATCATAGCGCTATAATCATAGATGTACAAGATGAACAGCCCCGTGTGATTCCACAAGCACGAGGTTTGACAGGATGGAAGGTAAATACCTTTGATAAGGATATCTTCGCAGCTTGTATGGAGAACATGGAACTGAGTGGTTCAGCTGAAGATATGGCAGTGCAATTAGTAAGTCATATCACTAATGCCTGTAACGTAGCTATGATAAAGCGTAAAAGGTCACCAAATAAGCCCCCGGTGTACTGGTGGAATGATGAAATTGCTAGCTTGCGATCGGAGTGTATAAGTGCCCGAAGGCAGTATACACGAACGAGAGGTAGGTTAGAGAATAGTGTACACCATCAAATATATAAGGATAAAAGGAAAGCGTTGAAGATTGCAATTCGTAGGAGCAAGCGTAGGTGTTTTCTTAATGTTTGTGATGAAGTAGATAGTAATCCTTGGGGCTTTGCATATAAATTGGTAACCAAGAAACTTAAATGTCTTGGTCCATCGCCGCCAAGAGAGGAGCCTCTCCTCAAGGGAATTGTAGATCATCTCTTTCCCCAACAGGAAACTCCGACATGGCAACACAGCTACCCGGCTGAATTTTTCGACATTCCTCCGGTTACGATTGCCGAGATAGAAGGTGCTGTCTCACAATTTAAAGACAAGAAGGCACCAGGTTTAGACTGCATTCCGAATATGATACTAAAAGAAGCTGTTAAACTCCATCCTGACTATTTTTTGAAAGTAATAAGCGCATGCTTGAGCCAGGGCATTTTTCCAACAATGTGGAAGAAACAAAAGTTAGTATTGTTACCTAAGGATAATAAGCCACCAGACGACCCTTCCTCTTATAGGCCGCTGTGTATGATAGATACAAGTGGGAAATTGCTAGAAAGTATAATCTGTAGAAGATTGGAAAGTTGTGTTGAAGCTAACCGCGGTTTAGCAGATAACCAATTTGGCTTCAGGAAAGCAAGGTCAACAGTAGATGCTATCAAAGTTGTAGTAGAAACTGCTGCTCAGGCTATCCAAGGGAAGAGGTGGAGAAATGGAGCAAAAGAGTATTGTGTAGTTGTAACGCTAGACGTAAAGAATGCCTTCAACACGGCAAACTGGGAGCATATTGTTGATGCCTTAGCCAGTTTAGACATCCCAGGATATCTACTGGCAATTATACAGGACTATTTCCGAAATAGAGAGCTAGTTTATGATACTGATAAGGGTACTAGAAGACGAAAGATCATTGGTGGGGTGCCTCAAGGATCAGTACTTGGTCCACTACTGTGGAACGTCATGTACGATGGAGTATTAAGGTTAAACCTGCCGGAGAAGGTAAAGATAGTTGGATTCGCAGACGACATAGCGTTAGTATGTGAAGCAAAAGAGTTACTAGAGGCGGAAACCATTGCAAACGCCAGTATTCAGATCGTAAGGTCTTGGTTGAGATCAATGGGTCTAGCTCTAGCTGACCATAAAACAGAAGCGATTCTGATTAGTAGTCGGAAAAATAGGGAAACCATTAGGCTAAATATTGGCACGTGTAGCATAGAATCCAAGGAATGTTTAAAATACCTTGGAGTCATGATTGACACTCGTCTGTCTTTTCATGAGCACTTGAAGTATATAGGTTCTAAGGCATCAAAAACCTGCTCAGCGCTATGCCGGATCATGCCGAATACAAGAGGTCCAAAATATCTGCAGAGGAGATTGCTAACCAGTGTAGTAAGAAGCATTATCTTATATGCATCCCCTATATGGTCAGGCTCACTGAAATACTCTACATATGTGAATCTGATATCCCCTGTGTATATCCTGGCCGCCCTGCGAGTATGTAGCGCATTCCGAACTGTATCGGACGAGGCCGCCTTTGTCATTGCCGGCATGATACCCATCGAGCTAGAAGCCGTTTCGGACAGTACGAATGGTGTGACTGATATGTGTCTACGGAAGTGGCAAGAACGATGGACAGCGACTGACAAGGGAAGATGGACTTACTTACTGATACCTGACATTAGGGTATGGTTATCAAGAAGACACGGCGACTTGAACTTCTACATTACACAGTTTTTGACTGGACATGGTTGTTTTAGGTCGTACTTGTACCGTTTCGGACATGACAGTGTTCCGTTTTGTCCGAGTTGTGGTGGCAATGTCGTGGAAGATGCCGAACATGTGTTCTTCATCTGTCCACGATTTGATAGTGGTAGAGCGTATTTAGAAGTAGTCTTAGGGCGTAGTATTAGGCCGGACAACATCGTTCCAATCATGTTGGAATCTTTGTATAACTGGACGTATGTATGTAATTTTATAAAATTGGTTCTGTTGGAACTTCGTAGGTTAGAAGAGATTCGCAGAAGAATCCATGTAGTTTAGATTTAGGGTCTAGGACCTTTCCCACCCCGAGACGTATAGCCTTGCGGTAGTACCACGGGGAGCATTTGGGTCAGTGTGAAGGGGTGTTTTTAGCGTGTTAAAGTCTCGCACTTCTGGCAAACACCACCACTGCCAGAGTCTTTCGATGATTTTCATCCCACAAATAATAAAAAAAAAAAAAAAAAAAAAAAAAAAAAAACATACATACATACATACATACATACATACATACATACATACATACATACATACATACATACACACATAGCAAGAACGATGGACAGCGACTGACAAGGGAAGATGGACTTATCTACTGATACCTGACATAAGGGTATGGTTATCAAGAAGACACGGCGACTTGAAGTTCTACATTACACAGTTTTTGACTGGACATGGTTGTTTTAGGTCGTACTTGTACCGTTTCGGACATGACTGTCATAGAATTGAACAGTTGCTTTACGTTATTTGTAGAGTTTGTCAAATAAATAATCTTTTATTTTTATATATCATGACCTTGAAAGCCCAATTCAAAGAAAATTAAATAAATAGAGACTAAGGAAGGTCAATAATATTAGAAAACAAATGATAGATATCATCGGAGGGCCCGCCGATTAAAAACTATCATAATGGGAGATAGAGAAAAACAGTTTTTCACACACATTAAACTAAAGTATAACGTACATGCATGCATGTTACTAAAAAGGTATTGCAAAGAAATAAATAGACTTGCGAAACAAAACGAAGGACTCATATACCTATTGCAATGTAGGAAGACATTTGACAAACTCTACAAATAACGTAAAGCGACTATTCAATTATATGACAGTCTCAGGAGAACTACACAAGATCGAGTAAAAGTTCCATGAAAAAGTCCTCAACTTAAGAGATAAAAGAAACCAATATAAACATCAAAAACATAAGAAGAGACAAGAGCAACATTGAAATACATTTAAAATCCATATTAAATGATGAGGACTTTAGTAATTTTATTGAAAGACAAAGGGAAAGGTATAGGAAAATTACTTCATGTTATAAGGAGACGCATTTATCAAAAATAAAGAAATTAAAAATCCAACAGCTAGAAAAATACAACCCCAGATACAATCCTGATTGGCTTTAAACAAAACTGAAGTACAATTTGACGAGGACAGTAATTGGTTACTCTCTTTGGGTGGAAAGTTTACCCTACCTGTAAGTAGAAGTAATTTTTCAACGATTGATTTAATTGCGGATATAGAACAATGTATTCAAACATTAAATGATGATAGAGAAAAGGAAATAGCCAGGTCTAAAATAGCCAACAGAATTCTGACCTACAGGCGAACTGCTAGCAATAATTTAAAAGAAAAGTTTATACTAGTCATTTTTGAAAAAAACAGAAAATTTCTTGAAAAACAGAAGGATATAATGATAACAAAAGCGGACAAAGGTAATAAAACCGTTATTATGTATAAGGAAGCGTACAAGAGAGGAATGCTGGAATTGCTAGAAGACATGACAACCTATAAAACAATGAGAAATGATCCCACACCGAAACTTCAAAGAGCGAACATTAAAATAATAATGGATCTGTACAAACAAAATCGTATTACAAAATATGAAAAGGTAAAATTGACCACGAACAGTGCCACCGCACCTAGATTATACGGATTACCGAAAATCCACAAAACTGACATGCCACTACGTCCGATTTCTCCATCAGTAGAAGTACCATGCTATAACCTCTCTAAATATATTGGCAACATTTTGAAAAATCTGATACAAGAAAAATATAATATTAGAAATTCACTAGAACTCAAAAATAATTTACAGGATATCATTGTAGACGATGATGAAATTTTGATCTCTTTAGATGTTGTGTCACTTTTTACTAACATTCCAATTCATTTGGCCATCAACAACATAATGAAAAAATGGAACATCGTACAAACACATACGAAAATTCCAAAAGCCCAATTCCTCAAAATATTACAATTCTGTCTTAATGACAATAGCAATTTTATTTATGATGAACAGTTAGTTGTACAACCAAACATATGGTATGCCTATGGGAAACCCACTTTCCCCAACTATAGCGGATATAGTGTTAGATAAATTACTAGAGGTAGTAATGGAAGAGTTGGGAGAAAAGAACGTAAATATCAAGTTCATAACAAAATATGTAGACGACTTATTCGCTATAATCAGGAAGGACGACGAAGAAATTATACTAAAAACCTTTAATAGCTACCACAACAAACTAAAGTTTACAATAGAAAAAGAGGAAGAAAGCCACATCCCATATTTAGACATGAAAATACACAGGAAAAATAATAAGATTATGACGGATTGGTACACAAAGTCGATTGCATCCGGACGAATTATAAACTTTCACTCAACACAACCGATGAAAAAAAAACAAATACAGCTTTGAACTTAATAGAGAAAGTTCTAAAAATCAGCGATAAGCCATTTCAAGCAAAAAACCTTAAGAAGATAAGAGAAATACTTTTAAACAACAGCTATCCCAATTATTTAATTAACAACTTGATTAAAAAACCAAATACGGGGACAAAAATAAAAATAATAGAAACTCATCTGGCAACACCAAATTTTACAGTCTTCCATTTATACCAAAACTTATAGAAAATAAACATATACATAAGAACACTAATAAAAGATGATAAAGTTACATTAGCATATAGATCAAACAAAACAATAAGCAATCTATTTACAAAAACGAAAATTGACAAAAAAGAGCAAATCAATGTTGTGTACCAGATACAATGTTCAGGTAATGCATCTGAAAGCTGTGGCAAATTTTATATAGGGACAACAAAAAGAAGCTTACACACAAGAACGAGCGAACATGAAGCAGACATAAAAAAACAAAAACATACAACAACACTAGCACAACACTGCACGGAAAACAATCACACAGCTGATTTGACGAAGAACATACAAATATTGGATAAAGAGAGACGAGAGAATAAGCGATATACACTTGAGAGCCTCAGAATACAACAGAAAGGGAACAGCGCAATAAACAAAAAGGAGGACAATGACAACACGATCGCTAATTATTCTATACTTTTACTTGAGGTCTACACGTAACATAATATGTAAGATGAGATTGTCAAATTCAATCGCAGAGAGAATTATGTTACGTGTAGACTTCAAATTAGTGTTATCTCAATGTTATAGGAAATTTTATGAGAGCGTTGTTATAAGAATTCTTATAACAACAATCTTATGAGATGAACTGTCAAAAAACACATGTACATTAAAATAAAATAGTGTGCATGTGTAAGTGTTTATTAAAATAAATGAAAGGAGATGTTTTTGAAAAAATTTCTGTGTTAAATAAAATGTGTTTAATTGATTCATAAATTTAAATTTGTGTGAAAAATTAAAAATAAAATAGCTAATTATGCAAAAGTAGTACATGTTAACTCGATGAGCATTTGCATAAAATGAAATCTTATCGGAAAAGTTAAATTACGTCTTCCCCTAGTGTGAGATTAAGAGAAAATTCGACATTTTGTTTTTAGTATTCTGCCGACGTTTTTTCTCATGTTATCTCAAAGTTAATGTCTCGTGAAGACGCTGCGTTAGTTTTCTGTGATATCAATTGTAAGAAAGTTTGTGACACTGCATACGTACATACATATATGTAATCAAACAAAAAAATTTTATTTGACGTAGATTTTCGTTTTGTAATTTATTTTTATAATATGCAAAACAAAATCAAATTAAAATATTAAAAATTTATAAAAATCAAGATTAAATGTAAGTAAAATATCATTTTGTTTTTAAACTAAGTTACTATGTATGTACATATGTATAAAGCTTTTAGCTTTTTTGTTAGTTGCTCTTTTATTTACATGTATTATATTTTAATTTTAATGTTACCAGATTAAATAAAAAACGTCCCTGAGGAAGTTGGGAATTTCCAACGAAACGTAGGATGAAAAAACGAATATAAATAATCTTTTATTTTTATATATCATGACCTTGAAAGCCCGATTCAAAAAAATTAAAAAAATAGAAACTAAGGAAGGTCAACAATATTAGAAAACAAATGTTAAAAATACTTTATTGAGTATTTCTCTCTACTGTAAAAATTTCAACGTATTCCGATTACTCTTTCATCTTCATTTTCATTTGAGACCATTTTCGTGATAGAGTAGTGACACCTTTATATCAACAAAAAGGTATTATTTTGAGTTGATATAAAAGTTGAAATAGAAATGCATCGTATATTTTCATAAAAAAGGTATTTATTCAAGTTAACAAATTGTTTTATTTAAATTTGGATGTATTTTGAGTTGTTACTGTTTTGTTGATAAAATTTATTTTACTTTATGATTTTAATTCGAAATGTGACTATTTTATGTTAAAATTGTTTAAATTTTTTTGCGTTGTAACCGTTTTCATGAAATAATTTTGTTATAACCATTTTCATGCAATAATTGCAAAAATTTAAAAGAAAAACAATGCAAATATATTTTCCAATGGAATTGGCTTACTATGATGCATTCAGGTTTTCAAATTCTCTTAAAATGTAACCACAAACAGTTTTTGACCTCTACTGAAAATTTAAACATTTTGAGTTAATACCCTCTTGTTGATCAAGTGCGATATATAAAAGAGTAACGTTATTGAGTGACTGACTGACTGACGGATTTCATCATCGCCCAGCCCAAACCACTAAAGCTAGAAACTTAACATTTTTATGTAGGTCCCAGTACCGATGTATAGATCCACTAAGAAGGCATTTTCGGAAATTCGAATTCTAAGGGGATAAAAAGTGGTAAAAACGGGTAAAATTGATAACTTTATATCTCCAAATATAAGTGAGCTAGACATAAAATTCCAAAAGCGTCATAATAAGATAGAAAAATAAGCGGACAAGTGTTTGGTACTTTTTTAAAATTTTTACATTTAGGGGCCGAAAAGGGTAAAAGTATAATTTTGGTCCTTTTTTTTTAACCGTATATCTCCTAAAGTATTGAAGATAGATATTAAATTTGAAATACATTCTTCTGTCCTTACGAATATTTAAAGGGTAAAATTAGTAGCTCTTTCTGGTACTTTTTTCCATACAACTATTTTCTTGTGGACATTGATATACATACTGAATGAATATGTTTGTATATTTTCACTAAGAAAGTATTTATGAAAATTTAAATTTTAAGGGTATCGGTAACCTTATATCGCCGAATCTAAGTAATGTGGACATAAAATTCCGAAAGCGTCATAATAAGATAGAAAAATGAGTGGATAGTTGTTTTGTAGTTCTTTTGATATTTGTACATTTAGGGGCCGAAAAAGTTGGCCGTTTATCTCTTAAAGTAATGAAGATAGAAATTAAACTTAAAAAGCATTCTATCCTTACGAAGCCCTCAAATGTGCTTTGGTACTTTTTAGAATTCGAATATATAAAGGGTAAAATCGGGAGCTCTTTTTGGTAATTCTAATAATTCTAATAATATCTATTTGTTATGTACTTTGAATGCAAATTTTTTAATAGAAAAATTTTGTATGCAGGTTTCTCTATCGGTGTACGGATCTACTAAGAAGGGATTTTAGGAAATTCGAATGCTAAGGTGCAAAAATGGGTAACAACGGGTAAGTTCGGTAACCTTATATTTCCGGCTCTAACCAAGGCAGACATAAAATTCCAAAAACATCATAATAAGATCAAAAAATAAGCGGACAGGTGTTTGGTACTCATTTGAAATTTTTGCATTTAGGGATGAAAAATGGTGAAATATAATTTTGGTATTTTTTAGTAACCCGTTTATCTCCAAAAAAAACTAAACATAGAAACGAAATTTAAAATGTATTCTTCTCTCCTTCAGAAGGGGTCGAATGCCCTCAACGCAAGGAACGAGCCATAAGTAAATCGCCAGAACGAAAAAAGTCGTCAAAACAAACAAAAAACGCCAAAACTAAAAAAATTCCAAAGTTTAAGACACCAAAATGAAAAAATCGCCAAGCCAAAGAAAGAAGCGCTTAAAGGAAAAAACACCAAAACCGAACAATCGCCAAATCGAAAAAGCGCTAAAACAAAAAAATCGCCAAAACTCAAAACATCGTCAAAACCCGAAAAATCACAAAAAGGAAAAATCTTTAAAACGCCAAAACCAATTAAAATCGCCAAAACTAAATATATCGTCTTAAAAAAAACGCCATACCTACAAATCGCAAAAAATGTATTAAAAAAATAAAATCGTTAAAATTTCCCGTGACGGGAAATCCCGGGAAAATCGCTTATTTTCGTTTCCCGCTATCCCGGGAATTTTACCAGGGAATTCCCGGGATTAAAAATCTATTTATATATATAAAAAGTACTGATTCTGGCTCCAAAAAATTTTTTTCTTTAAATTGTTATCGTTGATTATGAAATAATATCTATGTAAGGGGAAATAAACTAACGATGGCTCAAGGTGTACAATTGTTTCGATTTAACTACCTTTTTTAAGCGCACTTTTGAGTTATCTCCACAAAATTATTAATTTGCGTCACTATTCTTTGAAATTCAATACAATTTCGTGTTTTAAGTGCACGTTCTATACGTGCAATTTTATGATAAATTTTAATTTTTGGCACTTTAAACTACTTTCATGCAAAAATTCAATCTTAACTGTATTTTGACTTTACTGCACAAAATATTTGTTTTCTGTGGTTATTCTTCAAAATTCATTTTTGAGTGCACTTTGTATACCTGCACCTCTAACATATTTTTTGGCAGCTTTAAATTATTTTCATATAAAAAATCAAAATTGTGGGTACGCAGATAAGTATATAACATCATTTTTGACTTATCTGCACAAAAATCGTGAAGAGTTGATTGTGCAGCTAAGTCAAAATAGCTGTATATTAAACTATTTTGGATTGAAGAACGAAGAGAAAAAATCTTGTCTCTTCAATTAATTATTTAAGACTAAATTTTTTTAGTAAAAGCAAATGCATTGTTTTCAATATGCACCAAAATGCACGGCAATTAAATATTCAGAAAATCTGTGTGCACGTTTTTGAAACATTTAATGACAAAGACAATGGGGAAACAGATATTACTTTAGATAACGGTGATGCTGGATAGGACTTTCGAGCAAACTTTAAACGCTGCTATTAACAAAGCTGCTGAAATTATTTGGACAGCGGAAAAAGGACGAAAAATATTAATAATTTATACAACGTCCTCTTAAATATCCGAGCAACTTCTGCAGAGGGCGAAAGTCTTTTCTTAAAAACAGAAAATTGTGTTACTTGAATAAGAAACCGATTTTGAGATGAAATAATTAATACATTAGCGGAGTTCAGTATTTCATGCAAATGGTCTAGCGAAAGTGCAAATGCAAAATATTGTAGCTTTTTTATGAAATCCAACAACAAGCCATAAAATTCCTAAAAAGCTACAATAAATTGCACTTGCACTTTCACAAGATCACTTGCATCAAGCAATGAAATCTGCTATTGACTGTTTTAAAGATCCGTTTGCAACAAAGAATATAAAGGTAAAAGTTTTCTAAGGGCAGATAATTTTCATTGCATACCAAGAAATAAAGGACTGATTTTAATATTCTAAGACTGCAACAATTATCTTAGATAACTTTTTAATCGCTCTTTTGATCACTTCCGCCCTCTGACAGCCACGTGTTAATTTATTTTTTATTTCCCACTCTCCCGGGAAACAAAAAAGTCCGGGAATAAAAAAACCCTCAAAATGCAGAAAAAATTCCAAAACTAAAATAAATCGCAAAAAACAGAAAAAACGTCAAAACGAAATAAAAATACAAAAAAAAATCGCCGAAATTACATTGTCAAAAACAAACAAAAAACGCCAAAGCGAAAAAAATCGTAAAAAAAATAAAAAAATCGCCAAAAAAAAAAAACAAAAAAATTGCCAAAAACATAAAAAAATCTTCATAAAATAAGCTTAAAACATAGAGCTCTAATGCAATTTGGTTTAATGCCAGATATTTACCGCTTGACTTTGGAGGCTGAGTAGCCTAGAGTATAGAGAGCTCTGACGATGAGATTGTGGTTAATCGCGAAAACATCGATGATCAGTTCGACCATTACAAAAAGTCAAAAAATTGGTCTTTGTACTTTTCAACTACCACATGCTTTGAAAAATTATTTCTCAATAAAAATGATTTAATTTTAAAAATTAAATTGAACGAACTAAGGCCTGAATAATAAATTTCTTTTGATAAAATCTTCAAAACTAAAATAAATCGCCAAAAACAAAAAACATCGCCGAAACGAAAAAAAACGCTAATACTAAAAACAACCGTTAAAACTAAAAATATCTTTAAGAAGTGAAAAAAATACTTAAACCAAAAAAAAATCTGAAAAAAAAGAAAAACATCGTCCGAAAAACCCCTTGAACGAAAAAATTTAAAAAAGTCTGCAAAAATATATGAAAACCGTTAAAAATGCAAAAGAGATATATGCAAAAACTAAAAAAATCACCGACAGCCGAATAATCGCCACAGTGAAAAAAAAAACCAATTATGTGGTCAAAACTCTAAATATCGTCAAAATCCGAAAAAACGCCAAGAAACAAATTAAATTGCTAAAACTAAAAATATCGTCTTAAACCAAAAAAAAGCGCCAAGACGAAAAAATTGTCAAAACTGAAAAATCGACACAACAATTGCAAATAAGTAGCCAAAAAACAAAAATAAAATACTCGTAGCAAAAAAATTATGAAAACTAAAATAAATCGTCAAAACGAAAAAAAATTCCAATACTAAATAAATCGCCAAAAGTAAAACTATTACAAAATCTTAACAAATTCGCCAAAACGAAAAATCGCAAAAAAACTAAAAAATCGCAAAAACAAACATCTCCAAAACTAAAATAAATCGATAAAATTAAGCGGACGGAATTATATTACTTTTTTCAAATTTTGGCATTTAAGGGGTGAGAGAGTGTAAAAATATAGTATTCGTATTTTTTCCAAAATATTAGGATATATTTTACAAAAAAGTACTGTTTGTATTTAGCACTATAATTATAGCTCATGACCCATGGAAAACCGTACCAATAAAAGTACCAATAAAAAAGAAATCTGCTTACTCTAATTAAGAAGATTTCAGAACAATTAGTATTCTTTTGTCAAAAGCTTTTGAGCTAGTACTGCAACATCAAATTTGGAATTATTTGAATTTGAGAAACAGTATAAGTGATAGGCACTTTGGTTTTCGATCTGGCTCAAGTACGTCATCTTTATTGTTAAGTATGCAAAAAATCTTTACTCAGCGAAGCCAATATTCGACATATATAGAGGAGAAAACCCTTAAGTCCGGTCGAAGGGCGGTTAGGCAAAAAATCTTTATTCAGCGAAGCTACTATCCGACATACATAAAGGAGAAAACCCTTAAGTCCCGCCGAAGGCCGTCTATGCATAAACTCTTTAGTAACAATAAAAACAAATTATTTAACTTTTTTCGTTAAACATATAAATAAAATTAAAAATAAAACAAAGGACACTTAATTTGAAAAAATAAAAAAAGGAAAAATATCGGTCCTGACTGGGCTAATTTTTTTTAAATATGTATGTTTTTCATCGAATACTTCTAATAAGCTTTCATATGATACCCATATTGCTACACTGAATTAAAAATTGTGCAGGTAAATCCTTAAGATCTGTAAAAATGTGTAGGTCCGTAACTCCGAAAATATGCGTTTCCGAGGATTTTTGTACTTTACTATTTTTCTCAGAATTAAATTTTCTATCAGATAGGAAATTTTCATTTTATTTGGAGGAGTGTAGCTAAAGCAAATTTGTTCCATTAAATTAGGCAGACTGCTTGCAACGTATCGTCTAAAAGGTGTATTGCATTGGTGTGTTGCATCCCAATTAATAATGTTTACTTGCAAACTTTTGCGATTTTTTCACTTCACTAATGATTTACCCTGCTAGTTCACCATAAATAAAAATAATTTATTCATCTTATGATTTAATATGAAGTAACCTTAGAAATCGTCTTCGATTGGAAAAAGCATTAGCATTTAAAAAGCCAACTTATTTAAAATAACTTTATGTACGTGTTTGGGCTACTATTTTTATTAATTTGTCAGTTATTTTTTATATAATATACGGTCTTTGTTAAAATTAATAAATACAGAAAAACCCGCTATGGTTAAATGCACACAAATGTTATTCGTTTCTGTGAATTTTATAATCATTTTCTTTATTTATCTGTAAATTAAACGTCAAAATTAAATCATATTTGTTTAAATGAGTATAATGTAAAAACAACCACTTGGATTTTTTATACCCATAAAAACCCGGGTGGGTTTTTGGGTTACCCAGTGGGCAGCCAACCCTGGGATATGGCAGCAATATTCGTTGACAAATGGGATAAATTGGCGCCTAAAGTCCCCATTTTAAAAGTAAGCAAAATTAACACAATAGTCGAAATAAAAACCAAAACACAACTGCTAAAAAGCTGTTGTTCACTTTGATGAAAATTGTAATCCATAATAAGAATTTGACAACTAATGCCCCTATTATGATTCACAACTCAAAAAGGTTGAGTTGTCAATGCTAAGACCCAAACCAACCATATTTTTGTTTTACAACTAATTTTAGTTGTCTTCAAATAAATATCCGAAAAAAAGTTTCTTATCTATACTCTCTGTTTTTTTTTAACCATAGTAGTCATCACAAATATTTTAAATATTTTTAGTTTTGGCCTTACTATTTTTTGTTGAGATTTTATGTTTTATGGATATGGCAACGGTATTGGTTGGCAAATCGGATAGATGGCGCCTAAAGTCACCATTTTAAAAGTAAGTAATACAATAGTCGAAATAAAAAACAAAACAAAACTGCTAAAAAAATTTTTTCACTTTGATGAAAATTATAATCCATAATAAGAATTTGACAACTACGACTCACTATCAATTTAGTTATGAATCATGATAGGGGCCACAATGTTTTTTAAATAATATAAAACAAATTTAAATAAAATTGTTTTAAACAAAATTAAATAAATTAAAATAAAGACAAAAAACTTATGTCCAATACAAAACGTGTTCTACTCAGAACATTTTTGTACTGTTATTCGGCCGACGTTATTGCTTATGTTCGGAAATAATTATTGCTCGTGGACACGTCCGTCATACTTTATACGACGGCTATTTCAACTAGCAACTAAGTTGAAAAATATATGTTTTCTTATGAGCTTAGTCGCATTCGGTACGTCTGCGTCAACGCAAAGTACTAAAGTTGGCCAACTTTTAACGTACGTTAAGTACTTTGACAGCTATCACTCGTGTTTTTGCTTTGTTTTGATTTAGTTTTTTCTGTTCTGTGGCACCAAAAATAAAATATAATAATAAATAAAATGAAACTTATTGAAGCTGTTCAAATCAAATCAAGTTTAGTTGCAGAAACATGCGATAAAAAACATTTGTATTTAATATCCGTCAACAAAGTACTCATTGTGTCAACCACCTCCGTCGTTAAGTTAATACCGATTGAATAAGGCGACGTATAAGAACGACGGAGTCTTTGTGCCTCAGCCTTTACTCTTGGAAATATTTTGACAGTACGTAAGAAATGAGAACCATAGACTAACGGTTCTATTGTTTAAAAGTTGGTTAAAATATTACAAGTCAATACCTTATTATGGTTACTAGCTCCAGCGATGCATCCATCACCTCCGCAACTAGATTCTCCTTGTTCCACCTCGGAATCAGTACTGGGTACATCGGAATTTATCGCTGTTGTTTCCGTCTGATGAGCCGCTGAAGAATTTCGCCGAGATACTAAGACATTAGAGTCTGACCATTCGTACAGCCGCTTCAGTGAATTTTTCCGATCGGTTATTTGGGGTGGGGGTATTGTGTGGTGCTGTTGTTGATAATTGCTTGCTATTTCCATTTTATTTGAAGATAACTCCGTCCAACTGAAACGAGGCAGAGGCAATTGCACCGAAGCTGCAATCAATTCTTGCCTTAACGGGAGCGACGCTTGATGAGCTGCAATTAACTTAAGACACGAATAGAACTGTACACGAGAAACATGTAGGGCAGTGTCTGGAATACCGGCTAAAGATGTTATCTTCAAAATGCAGGAAGTTATAAAAAAAAACATTTCATTTATGATTAACGTCTCGTTCAATAGTTCAAATATTAATGTAAAATTTACCTCAAGTATCTTTTCGTTGGAGATATTTGCTGAACGGTATAGCTCTGAAGCTTTCAGCATCGGAATTTTTCCCGTTTTCTCCTCATCGCAACACAAAAACAAGTCACCATAGTAACGTGTTTCTGTTTCGGTCAATGAGACCTCTTCCATATTGGTACTTACTATAAAGGTTAACGTATATTGTTAGTTGAGCTATGATGACGACGCTGTCTTATGGAAAAAATATACAAGAATCTATAATCGATACATATATGAAACACACTTAAACTATACACATGCATATATATATATGATTACATTCGATATCTATGAATATTTATTTTTTCTATTACTTTTGCTTCATTACCTGTTTGAGTAGACAAATAGTTACTTTCAGATAAATTGGAACGCGTAAGTTGCCCCCTATTGATATACGATTGTGTTGTTGGAAAATAGATATGTGGACAATTAGCCAACTCGATTTTTTACCTTCTGCTATACAAACAATTTTTTGCAATGCTTATTATAAGTTTTCCTTTTTCACCAAGATCTTTTAGTGGCAGAAATTTGATGTTTATCCATTTTAGTTTTCCAAACAATTTTGCAAAAATAAAACTCCTTTATTGTTGCTCAAGGAATTTAATTAAATTAGATTATTCACAAATTCAATAATTATAAAGTCAATTAGAATATACTCTTTTTCTTGTCCACTCACTTTTCCGACCAGACTATTCACAAAAAAGAAAATGCGACTGTCAAAAATGACATTCTCAAGTAATACCCAGTCATGGCACAATTAACAGGCACACAATCAAGGCACTTCCACAACAGGTAGTCGCAAAAGAATTCGCCGTGGAGAATTAACATTTGGGCTGTCAAAAAAGCACACATTGGTGGCTATTCCAAAAAACGCGTCGAAGAAGTAAAAATTTTCATTGACACAAAAACAAAGTTTCACCAATTGTTTTTGTTTTCATTACATATCTCATATGAAATAAACGTGAGGATTTAAACGCGTTGCTCTCTCTTTTAAAACGGTTTTGTATGATAAGCAAAAACAATTTTTTTTAGGTTTATGCTATTTTGTTTTTGTTTTACATGTAACTTTCACTAAGTCGACGCGTATTTCAGAATAGCCACCTTTAAAACTGCTGACAGGTTACATGTGTATATATTCACGGAAACAGCTGGACTCTTGCGGCCACCTAGTATGAACTCGTCTTGTACACAATTCTACAAAAATCCAAAATTTGTTGTAGAACGAGGCGAATTCATAGAACAAGAAGAATTCGTCTTGGTTGTAGAACTATTCCAAGGCGAATTAATACCAGTAGATACAAAGTCTTTCTATATTTAACCTGTCAACAAGTCATAATATTTCAGCTTTTTTGACAGCCCATATATAAATTATCCGCGGCGACTTCTCTTGCGACTTCTTGGTGTTAACTTGGAGGTTACACGTTCAAGTTTTGTTTCAATTTTCGTTTCGTTTCAATACATTCACACTTTTTTACTAACCCACTCACATAATTGGAAATTGACTACCAACTTGATTTCAATTTTGCTTTCAAGATTTGTTTCAATTTTTCGTTCAATTTAAACAGCTGATCTCTATTATTGGAAGTAAATTACAGAAAGACTCGGCTATAACGAACTTTGTGAAAACAGCAAAAAAAACCGCTCTATGACAAGTTCGTAATAAGCGTAGTTCGATACAAACGAGGACTCGTTAACTACGAATTCGCTATTACGAATTATTTTTGTATGAAAATGGCAACCGAAACGTCGGCACTTTAGACTTAGATCGTTACAACCGAGAATTCGTTGTAACCGGGTTTTACTGTTTTGTTGTTGATTCCTTGACGACGGCATCTTGAAAACAAAATTGACTATCAAGTTGCTTACAGCCTACGTCATAGCGTCAATTTAAAGTAGTTTTAACAAGCAATACGTGTGATCAACTTGAAAGCAATTTCTTGAACGTGTAACTGCAGAGTAATCTACCATGAACTATTCAAAGGCGAATTAATACCAGGTGGCTTCGAGAAATCAGGTAATTTCGAACTCTTGTCCGTATTTGAACTGTCAACTGTGTTAGCTTTACGTTATACCTGATATATTTTTATCACGATATATGTCAGGTTCTATATAAAAATAGCTAACATAAAACAAATAATTGTTCAATATAAAGCACGACTACACGCACACACTTAGAGCGTTAACGTGTTTATTTTATCGTCTCCAGAGGCCTCAAGGCAGATTCATTACAGGTACCACCATTAAGACAACAAATACAATACCAAAAAACCAATACCATTTTATTTTTAGAAACACGCCAGAAAATTGCTAAAGCTATTGTCTGTGTGTCGTACACATGCATAGGCTCTCTAAAATTTACTAACACATGCACGTTGTTGAAACCCTACAGATAATATTGGACTACATGGTCCTTTTTAGTTGAAATAAAGTAGTTACAACATGGTCCTATGTAATGCAGTCATGGACCATATCATTTGCAAATAATAACTTCTCTTTAACCGACAAGTGTTTGTGTTTTAACGATGCAGTCGTTAAAACACGCACACTGATGTGCTTCATCGAATAGTGACATAGAGTAGTTTTAAGACTAGTCCGATATAATGCAGACATGGACTATGCCATTTGCAAACAAGAGTTTGTATCGAAGCGACAAGTGCTCGTATTTTAACAATTTCAACACGAACACTTGAGTGTTCCATCAAGTGGTGACATGGAGTAGTTTGAGACTACATGCGTGTATGGACTAGTCGCGTTATCTGCAGGGAAGAAACACACTATGTAGAGACGTACACATTCGCAAATTTACTAAAACAGCTGGGCCAACTTCCAAAACGTATCAATACAAAGTTTGTATACAGTTCTGCTGCGGTATTTAGATCGTGTATGTATGCGAAGTTGCTAAACATTGCATCAGCTTTGAAACCGATACCATAATTACTCATTTACGGCGTTTCTGATACTTGTCGGCGACGTTTTGAAAAGGTATGCATTGTCAATGTTTTGTACTGCGACGATATGAAACACTATACCATGGTAGAATAATATACAAGGTAGCCCTGAAACGTCAGCTGTTATTTTTTATACGCCTAACACTGCGTCTTCACGTAGCAATATTTATTGCTGAGCACAAGCAAAAACGTCGGCAGAACAATTTTATTTTTTTGCCTCTTGCTTGAGGCGGAGAACACGTATAGCAATTTTTTCCACAATTTTCACACACTCATGGGGCAGGTAGTGCCTAATATATATAGCTTCAATGTAAAAATATGACAAATTTATAATTATTTGTTTTTATATTATATTTGCTGATGATGTCTTGTTATATTTTGCCCGAGTTTGCTGTTTTGCAAAAATAAATAATTAAAACAACAAAAGTGACAGCAGATTGCTTGGCAATAATTGTTCGAGCAATCAGCAGAGCAATCAAATTTGAAGTTAGCGGCAATAAATATTGCTACGTGGAGACGGCACGTAAAGGTAGTAATCAATGTTTGCTCTGGTATTGCCATGTTTTGAAATAAGATAAATATTTATTTTACAGGGAAGTTGTAATAACGAAAATAGTTACAGGTCACTGTATTCCTCATTTTAGCTATTGTTAACTTTTACAAATGCGTACTTTACAGGCAAGTTGTAATAACTGTTACATTAAACACAATTTATACTTGTTCAACAAGTTATATATACAAAATATTCATACGTATTATTATTATAGGAGAAAAGTAACAAAAATGAAAAAAAATATTCGCATCTCCACATTGAATAAAAAAGTTACCAGTTTTGGTTAGAAATCACCAAAAACGGCAGCTCTGCGTACAAGCATGTATGCCTCACAGTCATAACAAGATAAGCTACTGAAAGCAGTAGGTTCTAAATAGAACTGTCAAACTCTGTACGAAAAAAGCTTTTATATGTAATTTGACATTTAGGTTGTACTTAACTTATAATCCCTCTTATTCTGTAACTATTTGTCAACGTCACGTCAAGACAATATCAAAAATACGACACTTACGCACTCGATATGGACAACAATTGACTACTGCTGACAGTCTCTTACTATTCTCTAAAGTTTAGAAAGTAGCAAGAGACTGTTAAAAGTAGTCAATTGCTGTCGATGACGAGTAGGTAAGTCCATCATTTTTGATATTATACTGACGTAACGTTGACAAATAGTTACAGAATAAGGGTGAATAAGATATTTTTAGTTGATCTTATGATATTTTGCTTGCATGAACATGTATTCGTAGGTCAGGCATGTAGCAAAGAAAGACAATAACAAGGTAAACTCATATGGTAGTGTTTCATACTTAGAGTTTTAAAACTCTGGACATAAAAAGTTTTTATATGTAATTTGACATTTGGTTCATTGTAACATAAATTCGACACCCAGTGCTGTGCTTGTACGTGTATGGTAATCGCTTCATGCAGACGTACACGATGCTTGTGTCATCTGCGCTTTACGGACTATATAATTTATACAGAATATTAAGCAAAAAGTGTTACGATGGGTGAGGGGATCATAAAATTTCCGAAAATAGCGTTACGTAATATGTGAATATCCCTTTAGGGTTTGTTGTTGTTGTTACATGCCTTCGTAAGTGTGTGTGCGGGTTAAGTCCCACGCCTGTGCTCGAGGTAGTTGAGGCGGCATCACACTAGGCTCAGAATCAATAAAATTATTTAAAATTTTTTATATTATATATCGCTATTTTATAATATACATATACCTATAGGTAATTCTACGTCCGCGGTTTCAGGCCCCTCTAATTTTGGGTAGAAATCGTTTGTAACTACTTTTATATCACCAACTATGCAAACAAATGTTTTGCTATCTTTGCGCGTTTTTATAGTTATTTTTATGTTATTTATATCTTTAACATACTTTCATATATGATAAACACTTTTTACCACTTTTTGCAGCTATTATTACACCATACAATTTTAATATAATAAGGAAACATTTATGTTTTTAAAAAATGTTGCAAGAAAATGTTCTAAAAATCGCAATCAAAATTTTCAACATAAGTACGCTGCATTGTAATTTTAAAAATTTTAGATCTTGAATTAATATGGGAAAATTTTTTTTTGTAAAATGTTTAGCGAAACAAATTTCTTTTATAAAATAAAAATGCAAATTTTTCATTTAAATATGTTGCATTGTTGTTATAAAAAGTTAATATAATAACTAAGCTAAAATAAAGAGTTTTTATTTAAATGTGCTGTGATGGAGCAATGAAAATGTTAAATGTTAATATAGTAGTAAAACATATTTGTTTCCAAAATGTAAAGCAAAAAAAAAATTTTTTTACAAATACTCCCTTTTTGCGTTTTAAAATGCTCATTATATAAAGAACAAGATTAAATCTTAATGTTAACAATAACATTTTAGTTTTTAAAATAAGTTCATGAAAATGCATTTTTAAAACAATAACGCAACATTTTTGATTTAAGTATGCTTTTTGTTTCAGTGTACGTGTGAGTCCCAATAATGAGTTACGTTTTTATTAGTTAGCAGCACGCAAGGCGAATTCGGTATAACATTTTGACAGCACAGATAGTTTATTTATTGTTGTTTTCTCAACAGCTGAAAAAGCAAAATCCAAAATACCGAGATTTTATATTCAATATTTCTATATAATAGATATTTTTGTGATTTAATAGTAAATCAAATGTTTTCACAAAAAAAGCCAGATCCACAAAAAAAGAGAAATCATGATTTATCCCAAGTAAGCATTTCTATTGTGCTTAGAGTAGTTGCTATAAAAAGTGTTATGATGTTATCAATAAAAAAATAAGCCAGTGAGTCATTCTTATAAGTATATCTTATATATTTTAGTTTGGACTTACTGCTATACCAGATGATTTCGATCCTAGTCTAGGTTATGATGGTGGTGATGCAAATGACAGTGATTTGGAAGCAGAATTAGCTGCGATTGCCGGTGGAGTTAACAGATCCAAACCGAAATCCAAACCAAAACCTACTCTTATACCAGCAAGTGAATTGGACCAAATGATAGCAAAAAGTTTAAAAGATATAGGTACTGATGACGAAGACGATGAAGATGATGAAAATTATTCTGATCTTTTAGGAGAGTTGCAAGGTATTGTTGGTAAAGATGTAGATGCAGTGAATGATGAAGGTAGTCAGACAGAGCCAAAATCTGCCGAGTCGGAAAACAAAGCTGAACTATTTTTACCTACATCTGATTTAACCACGGTTGATATATTAAAGCATCGTGTTGAAATGTATAAAATTGCCGAAGCAAATGCAAAAACTGCCAATGAAAGCGCTAAAATGCGCCGTTTCAATCGCGGCCTTAAAACTTTAAACGATCTTTTAAAACAAGCGAGTTCAGGCAAGACCATTAATCTGGATGATGTTCCTCCAGAGGTTAGTGTTAAACCAGCAGCATCGGATAATACAAGGGAATTAGATAATAGCGTAGATATAAATAAAGATTCTCCCAAAATACCTGTACGTCAAGCTCCAAGTCCGCCCGTAGCAAAACAAGAAGATATTGCACATGTTGACGATGAGAAAACACCAATAACTTCACAAGTTAAACCTTTAATTCAAAAAATGCGTTTACGCCAACAAGAATATAAGGCTGCAGCCTTGCAATCGAAACGATCTGGAGACACTGAAATGGCATTACAATTTTTAAAAATTTTTAAGCAGTTTGATGTTGTTGTAAAAATGTGTGAAGACGGGCAGGATATTGATCTTAGTGATATGCCGCCGCCTCCGGATCAGTTTAAACAATTTATGGAAAAGATGCTAGCTGCAGGTGAGCAACAACCTGCAGATGTTACATCAGCAGCAGCAGCTTCTTCCGTTGATGAATCTGAATCGTCTGCTGATCCAAATGCCATAAATATGTTAGATGCTTTGCAACAGCGTCTAAGCAAATACAAATCTGTTGAAGAATCAGCCAAAGCTGAGGGAAATGCCAGTAAAGCAAGAAGATTTGGACGTATAGTTAAACAATACGAAGATGCTATTAAAGCCTATAAAGCTGGGCGTCCAGTAGCATATGATGAGTTACCAGTTCCACCTGGTTTTGGTCCGTTACCTGTTGAACAGATAAATGCGCCTACTCCGCCAAAAATTGAATCCGTCCCATCAAGTCCTCCAACTGTTTCCACTGCCGCATCGACACCAGATCCTTCACCAACTTTGTCAACAAGAAAACCATCTACTCCGCCGCACCATGCTGACTTAACAACACGAACATGTGGAAACCAACAGAAAAACAATTTGGCCGAACAGCAAATGAAAATTTTACTTGAACGTCAAAAGGAATTTAAAATAGCAGCAATCGAAGCAAAAAAGGCAGGAGAAATCGACCAGGCCAAAGAATATTTAAAAATATTCAAAGGATTTGATGCTTTGTTAAATGCTGCAAGTAGTGGCTTACCAGTCGATTTAAATACTGTAAGTTTCCCTACTTTCGTATATGGTATATTGCTTTTCAACAGAAAATAGTGTAATAGGCAGAAAGCTTCTATTACACTATGCGACAAATGAAGGTGTTTGGAAAAACACACGGACTGGGCCGTACAGGTTCGATTGTACTACCAGACGGTAGAAAAACCCTGTACTCAGTTTGGCGAATTTAGTGACCAATTTGTTTATGGACCTCATGCCCCATGACCTCATGGCCCAAAAAAAAGTGTCGTCAGTATTGGGCCAACGCCTACTTTTTTTTAAATTAAGTAAGACTGAAATGAAAAAGCTTAGAATAGTTGAACATTCTAAGAAAAGACAGTTAGTGGAGTTCCGAACATTTAGAAAAAGTTAATAGGTAATTGAGCTTACTAAAATTAGTAGGCTTTTCTCTACAGTGTTGTTGCCACTGTCAGTGGTAGTGTAGGTAAAGGACTCTGACGAGTAGACTTGGTAGTCACGAAACAGCTGACAGTTCAACCCTCCGTACATACAAATTTTTTTTTGAATGTTCAATATTTGCTTCAGAATTTCTTTCTTAAATAAAAGAATAATTTGATCGAAAGATCAAATAAAAATAAACTTAAGCCAAACTAATTAAATAGCTTTATTAAGTAAATTTTTTTTTTATTTTTTACAGAATAACTTGCAGGGCTCATCATTTTTTATGAACAAAATTTGGCGAAGTTGTAGTTACGGTAGAGCTTAACAACTTTTGTGAACATTTAAATACAATCTGGGGGGTTATTATGTATTTCGATTCGAAAGAAAACATTTTCGAAACACAATCTATAAGGTACATATTAGTGATGTTACAAATATTCGTATTCGTATTCGCATTCGCCAAATTCAAGCGAATATTTCACGAATATTTTTTGAATAATATTTTTTGAATAAAAAATAGCAAATACTAAAATCAGCATCATAAGAAATGGAATAATAACAAAGAAATTAAAAAATGCAATAAAAATGTAGCCTACAGGTGAAAAACGAAAATTTTTAAGGTAAAAAGTAGTTTTTATGGGCTATTTAGGGTGCATAAATACATTTGTTTTGTATTGATATATTCACAAAAGTTGTTCAACTTTATCGTAGTTAGAAGTTTGCCAAATATTGTTAGCAAAAAAACTAGGAGTCCCTCTAAGTTATTTCGAAAACAGTAAAAAATAATTTTTTGTTCCTGTATTTAAAAAAAAGTACACGAATAAATTATTTCTTTGGCATTAAATATTAATAAAATTTGTTTAGCGGACTCTTAGGTACATTATTGCCATATATAGTTAAGCGGTATCATCAAGTCTGAATTAGCTGTGGGCCCAAAACTGATGACACATTTTTTTCAAGGCCCACTGATTTTCGCCAAACTAAGTATGTATAGGGGTTTACTGCCCTTTGATAGTTTGTGAAGTGCGTGTGTTTTTTGTACTGTTGCAATGTGTTATTTTCGAGTATATGTATATGTATGTATGTATTTGACATTAGCTTTCACCCATGGCTTCGTTCAGTAAACAATCTGTATAGCAGCGGTGCCACCTCTACCACTTTTGTGGTATATCTACCTCTTTTGGGTATATGACTCAACTCTACCACTTTCCGACGAAAATCGACTACTTTTTTAGTTTAAAAAAAATGCTAATTATACTAACCCGCATTTTTTAAACTAATCTAATAGTACATTTACATCTACGCCATAAACAGGTTATAAGTGGTTTATGTTGATAAACAGGTTTATTTTCTTGCTTATAACCTGTTTTCCCATACAAATCATAAACTAGTTTGTAGCCTGTTTATCAGAAAAACCAGTTGTTACAATCAGTTTATGTGAATTATCCTACCGCTTAAAACTTTAAACCAGTTTCAACATTGCTGATGTAAATGTACTATAAGCTAGAAGTTTAACTGAAATATTATTATTATTTATTAATTTAATCTTAACGAATATAATTCTATAATTAAATTTAATTAGAGAGCACTAGCAACGTTGGCAACGTTGTGAAATATATTTTTCACAATTCATGTAAACAACGCTGCACAAATTTTTCTCTTACTGGGCCAGGTTGTGAGAAAATTGTTCGTTCTTCCACATACATATTAGTGCGATTGTTAAAAGTTAATTTGTGAAAAACTGTTTGTAGAATCAAACTGTACTGATACTCTGCAAGGATTACACTGTGAGACAAATTGTAGGGGTCAGTGATCGGGAAGGGTTCAAACTACCGGGGAAAGTTATATCAGAAAAAAAGAAGTTATACGTGTCCCGGCGTTTCGCTGGGTCACGTTTAGGAATCGAGATATATCGATTTGAAGTTAGTAACTATCATATAGGGGAAATTGTCACCTTTGGTGGTCTTTTTTTGACATAACTCGAGAACCACTAGCCCGATTTTGCTGAAACAAATTAAAAAAAATTGGGAATTACAATTCCTTTAATCTATTCATACAACGTTTCGCTACATAAGCAACAGTTTCGCAGTTATAAATAAATGTATGAAGATAAAAACTATTTTTTGCCTAAAAAATTGAATTTTTTTATTTTTAATTCATAAAAAATCCAAAACGGTAAAAAAGTGTATAGTCCTATCACTTTCACGTAAAGTCACATAACCTATGAACAAAATGAGACATAAATCATGAAAATCGATGAACGCGTTTCGCTTTTATGTACAAGTAAGTGAAGGTATGATTTTCAAAATTTTGCTCGAGATATGCTCGAAATTCCTTGGAAAAAAATTGATGACTTTTTTTATGATTGTCAGAATTAAAAAAAAAGTAATAAACAAAAGGTTATTTGATTTTTATGGTAGCGGTAACAAACTAGAAAACGGTCATAAATGTGCGTGGACAATTAAAAGGAAAAAAAGGAAAGTGCTCTTTTTTAATTATTTGGGTTTTTTCCGTTGGCTACCTTCATGATTTTTTTACACAAATTGCACCCACATTTATGAGTGGTCATGTTTTAGAACGTTTCGAAAAATTTAAAACGCACACGAATCAGGTATATAGCCACCCTTAAAAGATGCGCAAATTCATAAGTACCTCTCAGTAAAATATTGAAACTTACGTAGTATTTATAGGTATTCACTGATCGATTTTTGTCATTCAACAAGTGTCTCCGAACGCGTAAAGTACTGTTTTTTTTAAAGTGACGAAAAAGTAATAAAAGTATAAAACCGAAATGAGTGGAAATTGTGCAGAAAATATCAATTTATTTTGTTACGTTTGTGGCAAAAGAGCTTTTTCAACAAATGCTGCATTACTCACTGAGCCAGTAGAGCGCGCTTTTAAACTTTATTTTGAATGCGAAATAATTCGAGCCGTTTCGTGGGTCCCAGACAAAATTTGTAAAACGTGCTACAATGGTCTTAACATGTGGATCCAAGGGAAACGCAGTTCACTTCGTTTTGGTGTACCAATGATTTGGACTGATCCAGGAGAGCACAATTCCGATAACTGTTACGCTTGCGCAAACAAAATATGTGGAGTAAATGATAATGGCCTTAAACGAAGAGTTTACATATCTGTTAAAAGTGCACAAATACCTCTACCGCATTCGGATGAAATACCAATTCCACCGCTTCCAAGTCCTGACAGAGAAACTTCTTTTTCTATTGAAACAATGGATCAATCGGATTTCACCTATAAACCAACACCAGAAGCCGGCCTATCGAACAAAATAATTCCAATATCACAAGCGAGAATGGACAAGATTGTTGCAGAATTAAACCTTTCTCAACGTGAAGCAGAAAACCTTGCCCAGCTTTTGAAAGAAGGCAACAATTTGGAGCCTAATGTCAAAGTCACCGGATATCGAAGACGACAATTGCTATTCCAACGGTACTACACACTCAACGAAGGGAACACATTTGTTTACTGCCACGATATAAAGGGACTGATGGAGGCGATGGCCATTTATTATGTCGCAGCTGATTGGCGAATGTTCATCGATTCTTCGAAATCAAGCCTGAAAGTCGTTTTGCTACATAAATATAATAAAAAACCAAGCACAGACATGAGCGAAACATACGATTCCATGAACATAATTTTGGATAAAGTTTGCTACACTGATCACATGTGGCAGATCAGTTGTGATCTGAAAGTCGTGGCGATGCTAAGAGGTCTCCAAGGAGGCTATACGAAAAACATGTGTTTCTTGTGTCTTTGGGATACCCGATTTAAAGGAAACCAATACGAAACGCATGACTGGCTTGCTCGAGATCCAACGGAGAAAGGACACAACTGCGTAAATGATCCACTGGTGCCAATGGAGAACGTCCTCATGCCCCCTCTCCATATCAAACTGGGAATCGTAAAAAATTTCATCAAGGCCATTGTGAAGCAACCGAAAATTCTTGATTGTTTGAAAAATATTTTCCCACGAATCAGCGAAGCAAAATTGAAGGAAGGTGTTCTCAATGGGCCTGATATACGAAAGCTCATGAAATCAAACGAATTTAAAGGTGCTTTAGACGGTAATGATTACTTTGCGTGGAGGGCAGTGAAGAAAGTCATACGATATTTTTTGGGAAGTACGCGAGCACACAATTACCCCGCTCTTGTGACCAAGATGTTGCACTACTTCCAGAAAATTGGAGTGAATATGTCCCTCAAAATTCACTTCTTGCATCACCATCTCGAATACTTGAGCAAGCAGCTAGCCTCAGAGTCGGATGAACATGGCGAGCGCTTCCATCAAGTGGCAATGCCAATGGAAACGCGACATAAAGGCAAAAGGCTCGATTCGCTGGTGGCTGAAATTTGTTGGTGGTCGCAAAAGACGTACGATCCCTACAATGAAGATGAAGAAGAATATACAATAGGAGTTTCCTCCGAGGGTAAGTCACAAAAATGAAGTTAACTGACTGATTAAAACCAATTAATTTTTTCCAGATGAAGACAGATCCTCATCCGATACAGACTCTGAACAAGTGGGCGAACCACCACGCAAGAAAGTGAAGGGCGCAAACAAACGAAAATAAGTTTTGCGTTCATCGATTTTTATAACCTATGTATCTATGTAATAACCTAATAATTACCTGTAATAATTTTTACGTGTTAATAATTATAATAAATAATATATAATAAATATTATCCAAATTCATTGAAACATGAAATCAATATTCTTGTCAAAATGAGATACCTTCACTTAATTGTGAATAAAAGCGAAACGCGTCCATCGATTTTCATGATCTATGTCTCATTTTGTTTAAAGGTTATGTGACTTTACGTGAAAGTAATAGGACTTGACACTTTTTTTTTTACCGTTTTGGATTTTTTATAAATTAAAAATAAAAAAAATAAATTTTTTAGGCAAAAAGAGTTTTTTTCTTCATACATTTATTTATAACTGCGAAACTGTTGCTTATGTAGCGAAACGTTGTATGAACAGATTAAAGGAATTGTAATTCCTACTTTTTTTAAATTTGTTTCAGCTAAATCGGACTAGTGGTTCTCGAGTTATGTCAAAAAAAGACCACCAAAGGCGTCAATTTCCCCTATATGATAGTTACTAACTTCAAATCGATATATATCGATTCCTAGACGTGACCCAGCGAAACGCCGGGACATGTATAACTTCTTTTTTACAGGTATAACATTTCCCGTTGGTTTCATCCCATCCCGATTTTGACTGTCGCATAGTGTTATCAGCGCTAGCTATGGGCAACGCACACTTGCAGAGGAACATTACAATTTATTGAATCAAAATATTTATTTCTTTAACGTGGACTTTAACGGCAAGTTCGTCGTACAAAACTTGCCGTTAAAGTCCACGTTAACTTTTAATCGTACATTGTGAAAAGGGGCATAAATAAGAGAATAATAAAAATATATGCTACATATGTATGTATGTATTTCTTCTACATACAAATTAATATTTATCCTCAAAAAATATTTCGAATTAATGAAATAACGCTGGCATAAACGAATTCTTAAATATTTTAGATATTTTTTATATTAAAATTTTGAGTATTAACACTCCGTATTAAGAGTTGTCTAAGGTTCCTCATAGAATATTCCTTATCGAAAAGAAAAATTAATTAGGGGTAAAAAATCTTTTTCTAATGTGTTTAAAATACCCTAAAAATAAAAATGGTAGATCTAACTCTTTTCATAGTAAGATTTGTTTGAAACTACCTCTTTTTCATATCGAATCTACCTCTAAGGCAGATTTTGGTTTGGCATCACTGCTGTATATCAAATT
The DNA here is from genome assembly GCA_956483635.1 of Panzeria rudis. Classification (NCBI taxonomy): domain Eukaryota; kingdom Metazoa; phylum Arthropoda; class Insecta; order Diptera; family Tachinidae; genus Panzeria; species Panzeria rudis. The sequence continues at coordinate 73,995,425 of OY101449.1, forward strand.
TATCGAAGAGAGAAAAAAATACCAAAAGTAAAAGAGTACCAAAAGTGCCAGCTTGTGCTCATTTCAACCCCGAGAAAGTACACTGTATATTAATGTAGAATATAAACTACCCAGTGGCAAATGAAACGAATTACTTAGATAATAATCAATTATGACAGGATGACGTTGTAAGCGGCAATCTAAGTTTGTACTTAGATTGGTAATGTACGTGTAATCTAATGTCATTTACTAATAAAAGCTTCGATTATTTTGCATTGTGTATGTGAGAATTTCGTTGTATTTCATGGAATTTATCCCTTTTATGTACAAAGTAAAAAATTGTGGCCTACTTTTGGGCTACATTTCAACAACAAGCTCGCTTACATTTCCACTTATGATGCAAACGCACAGTAGCGACAGGTACTGACATCGTAGCTTACATTTTAAGCAAGAGCGCACAGATTAAACAGCCTATGACACGCTTATGTTAAATCTAAGTGGGTGAATAAGCCAAACCGTCACCGCTAGCAGCTACTACGTATTGCTTACGTCAGCGATTACGTAATGGGTATTTTTACCACTGGGTATATCGACGTTGTTCTGTAAAAAGCTATGACCTGCAGTTTATAACCATGTTTCTAAGATTGGCATAGACCTTCCGATAAAAATAAGAAGTTTATGGCTATAGAATGGTTTGGATTCTTCGAGCAATCTAGTTGTCTGCCTATTTCAATAGCTTCATTATAGAGATGATCGATCCCGTGATTTTTAAAGAGCATCGTGCACTGTTACTTAAAACTGTGACTGTGATCACTGTTTTCAGTTCTCTTATACATAACAATGTAATTATCAAGTACACACGTGTATTCTATAACAAAAAAGTTATTTTTAATTAAGCTTGAAAAAGTATATCAAGGAGATTTAAATACGCCTCAAAATATACTTTGAATTAAAAACAATACTAATAAGGAAGAAGAAAGAACTCAAGAAATATCAACATTATTTGACAGGGACCGGGATCAAAATTTCAGTTCAAAAAGTCAGACAGAAATAATTTGTCTATACGATATATGAGTATAGCATTTCGATGGTCGTGAGCTAAGGAATAAAAATCTAAAAAAATTTAAATTTTTATCAAAAAATCATACAGTTCGACTAAAAAATTCATAATTCAATTATTAAAAACTCTAAAGGCACTTAGCTAAACATGAATGTGTACTGTTCCAAAAACTTGGGCAAAATAAACATTCAATAAAATCCCAGCATTGAGAATATCGATGATATTCCACGCTGGTAAGACCGAAATGAAAAAAGCTTAAAATAGTTGAACATGCTAAGAAAAATACAGTTAGTGAAGTTCCGAACATTTAGACAAAGTTCAATAAGGTACGACTCGTCACAAGATGGCGACAGTGTGTTAATTGAGCTTACTAATATTAGTAGGATTTTCGCTACAGTTTTGTTGCCACTGTCAGTGGTAGTGTGGGTAAAGGACTCTGATGAGTAGACTTGGTGGTCACGAAACAGCTGTCAGTTCAACCTTCCGTACAGCCAAATTTTTCTTTGAATGTTCAATATTTACATGCTTCAGAATTTCTTTCTTAAATAAAAAAATCATTTGATCGAAAGATGAAATTAAAACGAACTTAAGCCAAACTAATTTAATAACTTTGGTCAAATTTTAACTTTTATTTTTTAACCAAAAATATATCAGTCAAATTTTAACTTTTATTTTGGACCTCAAAAATAATAGTCTAAAAATAACCATTATTTTTTGACCGAAAACATATTGGTCGAAAAATAACTATTATTATTTGACTTTTTCGAAAAAGTCATAACAGTTACGGTCCCTGTTATTTGATTATTGTTATTGTACGCACAAAAAACGTTATTACCGCCACAAACAGTGAATATCATAATTTTGTGCATGTAACAAATAGAAAATAACGACTTCGCAAGTAGCAGTGATTTGACAAATTCGGTCACAACTGTGATTTTCATCGCTCATCTCTAGTGCATACAATGTCTATACCTAAATGAAGCTTTAAAAAAAATGGAAGTGATCCGCCAATTTTTATTGGTAGCCCCCATACATGGTGAAAAATAGCAACATAAGAAATTAGATAATCAGCCGTGTCACAGATTCCGTTCGGATTGGTTTAGATTCCGTAGCTGTCATTCCGAAAAAATTAATTTTTGGTGCTTTAGATTCCGTTTACTTTGTATTTCGTTTTTACAATGATAAAGTTTTTATACCTTGAGGCGTTTGTTTACTCTTGTTTTTAGATGCAAAGCTCACATTAAGCTTTTTATTAACATGTAAAGCTCATAAACAAATATTTGTTTGACGCTCCTAAAAGTATGCACGATTTCTAGTATTTACTGCAAATGAAGTCAGTAGAAAAGTGTTTTTCAATTCCACTTTGAAATTTAAAAGTGGTTTGATTACGAAGAAAATTTTCGTTTTCTGAAGAAGCAACTTACGGAATTGAAACCACTTCCGATCGGAATGGTATTCTGTGACATGGCTGAATAATTATACTGGTGAAGTTTTATTGCACAACTGTTTTCATTATCTTAAAATATTTTGAACTTATTATAATTACGGCTTTGAGTTTTGTATTGCTTCTAAATTCACGTCTCGGTATAATAAAAAACTTGTTTAAATTTTAGATCTATATATTTCGAACCATATATTGGTTCATCTTCAGGATCTATTAGAAAAATTACAATGTTTTTTATTATTTAAAATTTATAAAATTTATAATTAAAAAATTTAACTATATTTTAATGTATATTGATTGAAAACTCAAAATAAACTATTATAATATACATGTAACATGAAAACCAAATAAAATATTATATATTATTATTGTTTAAAAGAAGAAATTAAATTACAGTGAGTTGTTCATGCATGACAATTTGATTCACTTTATGGACTTGTAAATTAAATTTATTTGGTTCAGTTTTTAGTATTTTCGCATTTTCGAAATCGAACTCATGTTTATTTGATATAGCATGTTTAGCTAATGCTGATGAATTAGCCTTTATATTTGAACTTTTACAGTCATATGCATGTTGTTTACATCTTTTCAACAGTTTTTATATAATTATTATAATTACTTAGTTTAATAACACATTACATATTATTTATACATATAAATTAATGGAGTCCGACTCAATGCTGTCTGTTCTGTAAATCGAGTCGATTTGAAAACGGTCGATTTAGAGAAATTAAATCCACTAATAGCAAAATTTTTTCAGATATTTTTGCAGTTTCATATCTGTTGGAGCTTAAAATATCATATCTAAAACTAGTTTACTATATACGATTTAAAATACATCAATAGGGGCATTATTTATTTTTGGAAAACGAGAAATTTACTGGGATTCGGTTTACAGAACAGGGCCGAATATCTTCTTCAATTAATGGATCCAATAATAAGGATTGAATATCTGGATTTAATGTTGTTCTTCTGCTCATACGTGGGTCCGATGATATTAGCAGCCTATGCAAAATATCCGTGTTGGTATCAATTCTGGATGTTTTTCTGGTATAAAATTCTCGATAGTCACCCTCATCGGGAATAAAAGTTCACGTCAGATGTGTTCCCTTTTCCTAAAATTGTGGTTGCCAATTTTGTGTTGTTGTTGTGTTACTGAACTAATTTGCTCGTTTTGTTCACCATTTTTTATTCAAGGGAAATATTTCCCGGTAAGGGTGAGTTTTTTGTTGTTGTTTAGCCACACCTCAAATAGTACTGAAGGTTTGTAAGAAACTTTTCTTCATTTTACCATTTGAAGTGCTTAAACACAAGTCTTGAAACTAGTCAGAATATCTGCTTAGAGGACCCTAAACTAGTGTTCCTTTTTATTTCTAATCTGAATGTGATTTTATTACGGGCTAAAAACAAGTTGGCAAGTTTACCTGTTTATAGTATCGTTACTGACACACATCTGTGGGATTGTAATGGGTGAGTTTTCTTTCGTGATCTATCTTTATAACTACATTCCGGCCAGAATACCTGCTTAGAAGACCGTCAACTAGCATGGTTTTTGACACACAGCTGTATGATTGGAAGGTATTTTTAAAAGAAATCATCAAGTTTATTTGGTAAAAATATCAATTCTTGGATTTCTCTAATAATATTACACATGTACATACCTACCTAAAATCTAAGTATTAAGTCATGTCTGTACAATTTATGAAAAAAAAGATTGCGCTTTATAGCACCCAGTTTTCTGCTCCAAAAATGCCGATTTTTCGATAAAACAGGGTAGGAGATTACATTTATCTCTAAATAAAAATATAATTTAATTGAAAAATTAAATTAAAACCCATACAGTTCGACTAAACTCATAACTTAATTGTTAAACTCTAAAGGCACCTAGCAAAATGATGTACATGTTCCAATAAAACTCAACAAACAAATATTTACACACACTAGTACTTGTAATTATCAATGATAATTTATACTAATAATAACTATCAAATGAAATATAGCTCTAAGAGTGACAGTATGAATTGATTAAAAGTATATGATATTAAGCTCTTGACTGCAAACACCCGACTTTGGTCGAGTGGTCTAAGCGGTAAAGAACTCTGATGAAGTTAGCGGGAGCTATCGAAACGTCAGTTCAACCCTCCGCGCAGTCAAAATTTTCTTTGTCTACATGCTTCACATTTATCTCTAAATATAAATATAATTTAATTGAAAAACTAAATTAAAACCGAACGCAAGCCAAAATAATTAAAATTTTTAAAATTATAAAAAATTTTGCTAGAAATGCAAATTTTTTTTTATATACGGTGAAAGTTCATGCTTTAAGGATGATTTTAGCGGTCGTTTTTGTTTATTTTGAACATGTACCCTACATTTGGCAGTGGTCGAAAATCATAAATATTCAAAATAATTTCTGAGTTTAGATGCCTGTAAAAAACTTTGCAGAGGGTGCTCAAAAAAGTCATGAACAGGGTTTTATTAGGTAGGTAGTTGGCATTCTTCTTGCTGTAAATGAAGACATCCTGGCTAAAAATGTAGGTGCTATGGCGAAATTAGTAAAAAAAAACTCAGATTTCAGGAAGAAAATTTTTATGTTATAAAAAAGTAGCTGACAATATACATACATTTTTTAACACGTAGTTAAATAATGCATTTAGAGGTGACAGTAGAAAAACATTTTTTAGTTAGTTTTTTTTATAATATAAAAATGTTCTTCCTGAAATTTGATTTTTTGTACTAATTTTGTCCTATCATCTACAATTATGGTCAGGATGTCTTCATTTAAAGCAAGAAGAATGCTAACTACCTACTTAATAATATTCTGTTCATGACTTTTTTGAGCCCCCTGTGCAAGGATTTTTACAGGCACCTAAACTCAAAAATTATTTTGAAAATTGATCATATTCGACCACTGTCTAATGTAGGATACATGTCCAAAATGAGCAAAAATGTCCGCTAAATTCATACATAAAGCATGTAGAAAAATAAAATTAACATTTCTAACAAATTTTTTTTACCATTTTAAAAATTATGAAAGCTCTTTTTTTTGTTGGAAAAATCGAAGATTTTTAGTTAAATTCTAAAGTTTTGAGTTTAGACCTTTGTTACGACTTAACGGCTCAAGATATTTCAAAGTTTTGTTCGGTGAGTTTACTTAGAATATTATCAGGATTTAATAGTGTAATACAAGTTAAAATCCGAGGCTTAGTAAAAACATTACAACAAAAAAACCAAAAAGAGTCAAGACAAAAAATTTCAAAGTGAAATATCTTTTAAACTGTAAAAGATACAAATATAATTGTAAGCACATTTTTTCTTTATTTTGTCTAGCAAAATCCAACGCGCAATTCGGTTAATATCTACGAAAGTAACAAGCCGCACAATATTTTTCACACCCGAGGTAGCTAAGTTCCCAGCGGCGAAAATTTCGATTACAGAAGCGATGATCCGATGCCCACATGTAAGACAGTAATGCATACCATCTCATATACGAACCTAGTATACATTTTCAAATGCATTGCCGCATTTGTGGAGTGAACGCCTTCCACCTGTACACAAAGTAGGGGAGATACTGAAGTGTTCATCCAAGAAGACATTTTGAACACTTCTTCGAACATACTGTAAGCTGGCAGTAGGCAACTCGAATACAATTTCGATTACTTTGTGAGTAGCTAAAAGACGTCTTGAACACTTCTTCGAACACATTGTAAGTTAGCAGTAGTCAGCGCAAATACAATCTCGCTTACTTTGTGAGCCGATGAAAGACGCCTTGATACAAAAGATGAACGAAATTCATTCTTGTGAATTCCATACACTACCGTCGTACACTTTGTAAGCTAGCATTCATTGAACACAAAGTGTGCCAAACATCATTAAAGAGATGTAATGTGGTGGAGCCCTTGTAGCTCCGCCCGTGGTGCAGCTAAAAACTTAAAGAGACACGATTCTGAAAGCCTGGCTCCTCTTCTGCAACCAGTGCAATTTTTATGCAAATCCATTTAGTAGTTTAGAAATTCCATACATATTACCATTTTTTCTCTAATTTACACCACTGTGCTTAGTTTGTATACGCTATTTGACGTGTAGCAACCATACCAATAAACCGATCACGTTAAAAATTCACAATATGATTTCTATAAAAATTAGTTATCTATATATTTAATTTGAGCTACAGTGGTCGGCATATTTATTTTGACACATGAGAAATTTTACCATTTTGAATTTTTTCAGATTTCCAAAAAATTAAAAATTCCCAATTTGTTTTTAAATGAAATTATAATTTATTTAATAACTAAAAAACATAATATCACAACTTCTTAAATTAAATTTGCATTCTATGCAACTAATTTAAAAATTTAGGGGGTGGCATAAGTATTTTGACCTATAGTATTTTAACTCTTTAAAAGAAAATATGTTATTCCAACTTTTATTATACATACTTTTAGATATTATTAATATTAATAAAACGAGTGTCCTCATTTAGCGGCAATGACTTTCCGGAGTCTTTTAGGAACTGAACCGATCAAGTTTTGAATGTATTTTGTTGGTATATCCTCCCACAAAGATTTAACCTCTGAAATTGTTCCTTCCCTGGTTCTTGTCAGATCTGTGGTCCTTTGGCGCTTTATATATGACCAAACATTCTCAATCACATTCAAATCCGGACTTTGGGGTGGCCAATCCAAAGTTTCAATGCAATTTTCTGTCAAAAATGTCTTAATCCTTTTACTCTTGTGGCAAGGCGCATTGTCCTGTTGGAAAATAAATGACGGTCCAATCAACCTATCGCCAGAAGGAAATGCGTGTTCATTAAAGTTTTCAAATATTGGTTTTGGTTCATCGAACCGTCGATGGCAACCAAGTCTCCCAAGCCTTTATATGCTATACAGCCCCAGAACATGACTGTGCCACCTCCATGACTAACTTTTTCGACAACAGGTGCGATTTTTTTCGAGTTTATTTGGTCTAGTCTAACAACTACTTTTTTCTTTGACGAGTGATAATCGAAAGTACTTTCGTCGGTCCATAAGACGCTTTGCCAGAATGATAGGGGCTTGTCCACGTATCTGTTTTCGAATTCTAACCTTTGAATTTGGTTCCTTGGGGCTATACATGGAATTCATCTTGCTACATATGTATTAATGTTGGCTTCTTTTAGACGTCGTCGAACTGTTCTTTCGCTTAAATGACTATCACAGTGCGAATTCCATTCCAACGCAGCGGCTTTGGGTGTCAAACCTGGATTAGATTTAAATTTTCTGATAATTTGTCGATCTTCTACTGCCGTTGTTTTACGTTTTCTTCCTGTTCGATGCAAATTAAATACAGATTCTGTTTCTTTACATTTATTTATTTGATAATAAACGGTTTGTCTAGGTATATTGTACTCCTTGGCAATATTTGTTACATATATTCCAAGATTATACTTGGTTATAATTTCACTCCTGACGGTGTTAGTTAATTCCGCTATTTTACCCATATTTATACAATAGTAATAGAATTTTTTTATTTATCTTTCATCGAATGTTAATACTTAATACTCAACAACGACCGCTTTGTATTAAAGCTTAACACAAAAAACAAAATGAGATGAAATTATAGAATGTCAAAATAATTATGCCGTTACGAATTCTTGTACCAAATTGCATTTCTCCCTTCAGAATGAGAATGGGTGAAGATTTTAACAAAATATTTTGCATACGTATACTTAAGAATTAGTGTAAAGAAAATATCATGATAACTGTGCCCTTTCTAGGACTTTCAATATTAAAAAACAATAAAACAATTCTTCACTATAGTTTGTCAAAATAAATATGCCGACCACTGTAAATCTAAAACAATTCGTGAGATCTATCGACATTTAGGTGAAATTTTGGCGGATGCTTGTATGAAGACTAGGTGTAAACATTGATCGATTTCTTCAAATTTAAGTAAGGTATATTTGTAGTACATGCACTCTAAAACACTTTTGTTGAAAATTAGGTCGATAATAGTCGGCAACACTTTACAGATTATTATCGACCTAAAATTACACACGCATTATTTTTGAACAAATTGATTTTACTAAAAAAAGTGATTGGCTGCGTGCATGTTTGAACCGCGACCTCTTGCCTGATAGTAGACGTAGCTACCATTGAGCCATAGCCGTATTATACTTTATGTTACATATTTTCCACTTGGACTAGATATGTTTAATTTGAAAGGTTTTTTCTTTAATAAAATAACTACAAAACCGATGTAAATTCCCTGCGGTAAACGGAACTGACACAAAACAAGTCACGTGACCGGTCCCCAGGTGGTAGGGACCAGTCCGAGTTCTAACACTTCCTATGAAGCGGACCAGCCACTTTTACATGGGGATGGCCTAGGATGGGGTTAATTGATACTTTTTATGCACCTTGTAACTTGTCCCTGAACATCTTATAGAGTCCTAATCGGTGTCGAATAATATAGATTATATATAAATATTATTCCCAAATTCAGCTGTAATTATCGACTAATTTATTTATTTTTATTGTTACAAATCCAAGTAGAAATTGTATTTTATTTTTAAGCGGTGTCCTTGATAGGAATCGAACCGACAACCTCCGGCATGACAGGCTAGTACACTACCCACTCGACCACAGGGGAACTTATATTTCAATGTTGTAAATACCAGTTAAGCTGGAATTAATATCTGAATATAGTTACGGAACAGGTTCCTGAGTGGAATGGCAGTCTCATTGAAGGGAGACAATTAATATTATATAGATACTATGTAATAGGCCTTTGATCCAGGTGCATCGAATTAGTTCAGTGCCGTTTACTAATTACTAGCCGGAGTACCAACTAAATTGACTGAAAATGGTTAATATGTGACCATTTACACAATGTCTTTTTTCACCATTCACTACTCCTTATTTTTGGTACCAGTCTCACTTTCTCAAGTCATGGGACGAGTACTTTTGGATCATTTGTCACCAAATTTTCCGCAGAGTTTAGACAAGGAGAAATTTTCTACACAAATTTAGACAATATATGATCGTAAATTTGAAGTAATGTTTTAGAGTGTGACTAACTTATGAACCGAATTTCGTCCAATTATCTTAAGAATTGCGCCTGTAGTCCAATGGAAATGGTCCATAAACTGAAATTTTAAATCTTAAATATAATTTTTTTAAGAGCTAACATTAAAAAACGGTAAACGCCATTAAAATCAGCGTACTCGAATTAAGTTTAGCCGTCGGGTACCCCTTCTGTCGGAAAAATAGTGTCGAATTCATGCACAGTGTTATTAACAAATTGCATCCGTATGTAAGATTACTGTGATATTTCAAATTAAAAATGTTTTCAGTATTTAATGCCAAATATTAAATATGTATTATTAAAAATTGCTGTTTCCAATTGTAGGTATTTTAATTTATTATAATCTATATCGTATTTGGTAATTTCTTCACTAGTTAAAATGTTAGGGTGAATTATCCCATATTTTGCTGATAATTCATTGTCCTGTATGTGTTCAATTCTACTTTAGTAATTGTATTTTTGCTAGTTGCGCTAAATAGAAATTTTGTTCAATTTCTTTTTCATTAAATTTACTTATAGTATTTATTGCATTTTCAGTTTTCTTTCTGTCATTCTTAACAATATATTTTAGTTGTTCTAATGCTGTATTAAAATATTCATTTACTTTAATTTGTTGACTTATATTTGTGTCCGTTTTTAGGAGATGATTTTGTATATCTTGTCTGTCGGAGTCATCCATCGTTTCGAATAACCAATTGGATATTCTACCTATTTCATTTATAAGTGCCCTTTTTTGTCTGTTGTTTCTTGGTACTAATGTTAGTAGTTTATTCCTTGTGTCCGTTAATTCTCTCTAGGTCTTTATTTTCTGTTTTCATTAAAATGATATTATCCGTCATCTCATTAATGATTTCCTCTATTCGGTCCATGTTGATCATATGTATAACTATGTCTGAATCTTTTTTTCTGATTTTTTCTTTATTTAAAAATTTTTTAACTTTCAATTGAAATTTAATTAATTAAAGACCCACGAAGCCGAACATTGGATTTTCTGCAGGTCGGAAATAGACTAAACTCAATTAACCAAAAAAATTCGAAATAATAAATATGAAGAAGATTAAGAAAAAGATTTAAGTTGTTGAAAAAAAGTTAATTATTTTCATTGCGAATTCAAGTAAAATTTTTTGATTTCCTTATTTTTTTATATTTATTTATAATACTTAATGTAGATGTTGGCAAATTGTTGACTACTTTTGGTAGTTGCACTTCAAGTTTGGCTTTACCGTAGTTATTTTTGAACTTTTCTTGCTTGTAACGTCCTTCCGCACGAAGTCTGGTATTGTAGTTATGACAAATTCTGAATAGATATTTGTCATCATATAAGTTGTTGATTAGTGTGATTCTATATATGCTTTCCACGTTTAGTATTCCAAGTTGGGATGGTATGTTGTTGATTTTTAAGTTGGTATTCATTCGCATAAAATGACGAGTGTTGTTGTTGTAATTTGGTTGCACTGTATAGCTCGATTCTTTGTTGTAGTTGTTATTTTGGTTGCTACGACAATTGATCAAATTGATGTTGCTCATGCTTGTTGTTGTTGTTATTCTTGAATCTCTGTTGTTGTCAATGTTAGAGTTGTAGGTCGTTATGTTATTTACACCAGTATTACAGCTTTTATATTTGTACAAGTTTTTCCATAATATTTTTACGACTTTATTTTGTATATCCTGTAGCACTCTGCGAAATGTAGAACTTCCCCATGCGGCGATTCCATGCCTCAGATATGCTTCGCAAAGTGAAAAGTATGCCTGCCTTAATACACTATAAGTTGCAGAATTACTTAGGTGATAGAGCATAATTGATGACTTCCGAAGTTTTTTTTTTGGGATTTCTTCGATATGAATGCGCCATGTAAAGTTGTGATCAACATGTACACCTAGGTATTTGTATGTGTTGACCATTTCTATTGTTGTATCACATATGCAAGAATTCGCGCTAGTTTCATTATGTATGCACTCAATGTAGTAGAATTTGATTTTAATTGCCTCGTATCGTATGTGACATGATTTAATATGCATGATTTTAGTTTTATTGGCATTGATTATTAAACCATTATCATGGCACCATTTGGAAGCTATATTTAACGCACTATATTTTTTTGCATATGCTATGTTTTTATTACACACAACTATGGCGGTATCATCTGCATAAGCAAAAGTTGTGCTATTTTTTAGCGTGCTAATCATATCATTCGCGTACAACAAATAAAGGATAGGGCCTAGCTTGGAGCCCTTGGGGGCCACCGTGTGTTTTTTCTACTGCTGTGCTCATATTGTTATTTATTTTAACTTTAAACTGTCTGCATTCGAGATAACTTCTAAAAAGATGTAAACATGTTCCACGTACTCCAATTCTCTCTAGCGTTTCTAACAGTTTATAATGATATAGAGTGTCAAAAGCTTTGCTGAAGTCCACGAACAACACTAAGCACTGTACATTTTCTGTTAGGCACGTGTTGATATGATTTGCAAAGATTCCGAGCAGTTGATTAATACTTTTATTTTTTTGGAAACCATATTGGATACTGTTAATTATTTTAAAGTTTTCTATAAAATTTCTCAGTCTTCTGACAATTATTTCTTCCATAACTTTTTCTATTACTGGGAGAATAGATATAGGCCTATAATAATTGTAGTCATTTTTAGAACCAGATTTATATATGGGACGGATTATTGAAGTTTTGAACTGTTCAAAACTGTGTTGATTATTCTTGTTACTATTGGTGTTAATACATTTGCGTTTGCTTTGATATCTCTTGCTCTTATGCCGTCTATAGCCGGACTTTTATTACCATTTAGGGCTTTTAATATATTATTTATTTCAAGTTCATTTGTGTTTTCGATGAACAAGGAATTCGTTATCGTTGCTTTTGGGTATGTTAGTGTTATTTTATTGCATGTATGTAATATTTTTTGCACAGTTTCTTTTAAGTTCGTCGTGAAATTGTTCAGAATATCCTGTTGATTACTATTTTTGAAATTTTTTATTATAATTTTATCCAGATTTGATACTTTGTTGCCATTAATTTCGTTAATAAGCTGCCAAGTTATTCTCATATTATTTCTATTTTCAATAAATTTTTTTCTATAGTAATTATTTTTAGTATATTTTATTTTTCTATTTAACATATTTCTGAAAGTTTTATACTCTTGTTCATATATTTTATTAGTTTTGCTATTTAGCCATCATTTGTAAAGTTTATCCCGTTTTTTGCAACACGGTATTAGCTCACTGTTTATCCATTGATGTGATTTTCTTGATTTGTTTCGCTTTTCTTTACTCACAGACTTATCGTATATATCGCACATTTTTTTATTAAATATATTGCACACATAATTTATATTTACTAAGTTCATCCAATTGGTTTTATTAATCAAATTATCCACCTTTTTATTATTGATACAAGAAACGTTTGGGACTCCCTGGGGAATCAAGGAATTGATAGGCGATCGCTGATTGTTTATATTGTTCTCTGTTTGTTCGTCTTTTGTACAACAAAGAATGCAGTAGTGGTCTGAGATTGTTGTTGTTATAATTGCTGCATAGCCTATTGATTTCTTTTTGTTGTCTTTAACAAAACAATGATCAATGCATAACGTGACCAGAAGGTTTTTCCAAAAAGCGGGACAAGAACGAAAATACGACCAAAAAAAGCGGGATTTTATAAAATATCTTGTGGAAAGAGGGATGATATAAAAACGCTCCATTTATATGATAATACGAGTATACACATGATTTCTTCTATATATATGCAACTATACAGTTCCATATCGTTACTTGAAATGCAAAACCACGTAACTAATAAATAATTCAAAATCGCATTGTTATTTTATTATTGCGTATTACATCGAAGGGCAAATTTTCAAACATTTATCATAAAAATCAACCAAATTAAAAACGAAAAAAGACACTTAACCTCAGGATCTTGAAGTGCATACATATTTTATTTTTCCTCTCTCCTATAAAATTAAAAAAAGTAGATTCGTGATTTTTGCATTCCAGCTAACGATATGTACTTAGGAAGTTCATTAAAATTTAAAAACGTACATTTTTAGACGTTTTCTTTAAATCGTCGTTTTTAATTTCTCCGTTACGATGAAACAAAAATCGATTGATGAGTTGGCTTTAACAACCAATTGCAGGCATATAGATGAGCTAACCCACAACCAGAGCTGTGAGAGATGCAATAAATTTAGTTGCAATCACATGATTTCATGTTAATGATTGCTAGTTTTTGATTGCAATCAAAATCGTAAATTTGATTTCATGATTTCAATTTGAAATCATGTATGGGCTTATATCCAAAGAAATTTAATTATTTTTGGCTTGAGTTCGTTTTTAATTTATGGGTTCATATCCAAAGAAATTTAATTATTTTTGGCTTGAGTTCGGTTTTAATTTAATTTTTAGAAAAAGACAATTTTGACTACGCGGAGGGTTGAACTGACGTTTCGATAGCTCCCGCTAATCTCATCAGAGCTCTTTACCGCTTAATTTTTATATTAATTGATTGCAATGAAATCCAGTGATTGCAAACAAAATTAAAACAGAATCAACACCATCGTTCTCTTCAAATGATACTCTTTCTTTTAGAAATAAAGCTTACTCTGGTAATTAAAAAAAACTGCATGAAATGACTAACAAACCTAAGTTTTAGTACGTTTTTTATACTATTTTGTTGGACTTTCACTATATGTATTTGTGATTTCAGGAGAATTGATTGAAATCATATGATTTCAACAAAAATTTTATTGCAATTAAATTGCTTGCAATTAAATTCAACGATCTAAAAAATTTTTTTCAAAATGATTGCAATCACAAAAGATTGCAATTTTTACAAGATTTCATTTTGAAATCTGAAATCATATAGAAATCAAAGAATGAAATCAATTTGGTTGAATTACTCTCTTTTATTTTGCTGAAATAGCCAATGTCTAATGTAGCCCAGAACAACTCCATAAGGGTTTTGTTAGCCAATGTTACTATGAACTCATATAGAAAACTTAAAGGCAGATTTTGTAAATACAAACGCTTTTTGCGTTTTGAAATTTGTATTGAAAAAATTGTTTTGAAACGTATTTGCGTTACTTTTCATACAAATTTGAAACGTTTAGAAACAAAATTTTTTACAAAATCCGCCTATTAAACTCAAATTTCCTTTTTCTCAAAACTGAATACATATTTTGACATTGGCCCTTTTAGCACCAAGCCACAGATATGTCCAGCACAAAATTAGTTTTAGCGTTTTGTTTTGAAGACTTTTTCATATTTTTTTTTTCATCTTAATGTAGAAACTTTTAAATTGAAGCTATAAATTTTAGTCTATGGTTAATCCAAAATTTTTTGATTATTCTGGGTTAAGATCGTTGAATTTCATTTTTGGAGCTATCAAACATTTTTAATGTTAGGTGCCTAGTTGCTCACCACCCGCACACTGGGAACAGATATGAGAAGAGCTCTGATGATGAGATAGTGATTGATCTCGAAAATATCAGTTCGACGCCTATACAGAAAAAAGGTTGTCTTCAGTTATTACATGCTTTGAAAATTCCATTATTAATAAAAAGAACTTAATTGAAAAATTTAATTAAATAAACTAAGTTATAGATAATTAACGTCCGTATGCATAACGAAAACTTAGCATGGAGTTAGCAAATATTACGAAATTGAACTGGAGTTTAACAAGTTTTGATATAAAATTTTAATTTAAAAATCACTATGGATTGTAGCTGAGACTCATGGCTATATGAGCAATACCCAGTTCAATTTCATCACTCATGTTAATTAACTTCATGTCAAGATTTCGTTATGTTTATGACCCTAAATATCTTTGGATTAGAAATTTTCAAGTAATGAGCTTTGAAGCAACGTCTAAAAATGCACTTTTTCAATTTTAAAGGGGTTTAACTCAATGAGTTGTACTGGCTGAAAAAGGAGAAAAATATATTTTTATTCAGTTGAAAAATAGTCCAAATTTTTGGCAATAATTAAAACAGTAGAATTATAAATCGTAAAACTCGAAAAAGCGGGATAAAAATTTTAGGCGGGATCGAACTCTTAAAAGCGGGATAATCCCGCCTAAAGCGGGATGTCTGGTTAGGTTATCAATGCACGTATGTGTATCTGCGTGTGCATCTTCTCGTGTACTCTCATTTATGACGCTCTTCAAACCATTTGACACCATCGTATCCAAATATTTTTTTGTTGTTAAATTGTTTTTTAAGATATGGATATTTATATCTCCGATTATCGCAATCTCTTGTTTACTATTTATTTTACTTATAACTTCGTCAAGCTCATTTAAGAAAACATTAACGTTAATGGATGGGGGACGGTAAATAGAAAGGAGTGAAAGGATTCTTTTGTTTATTTCAACATCGATCTGCAGTAGTTCAAATGAGTTCACAGATATGTTGTTGCTGTTAAATGTTAAGTCTTCTCTTATGTATACAGCAATACCACCTCTCTCTCTCTCTCTCTCTCTCCGCTTTATCTTCTCTATTCAAGAAGACTGAACTAAAACCGGACATTTTATAAAAGTCTATCTCATTATCATTAATGTTGGTTTCAATTAGAATAATAATTTTTATTTTGTTTATAATGTTTTTCGTTGTGACAAGAAAGGAATTAAAATTTTTGCGGATGGAGCGTATATTCATGTGCAATATTGAAAAGGGATAACTTAAATATTCATTGTTTATTTTATTACAGTTATTCAGTTTTTCTTGTTCGAAATTCATATTTGTAAAAATATAAAAAAACACGAAACAGTTTCTTTATTTATATATATTTTTTTTATTTGTTTATTTTATATCTTTTTGATTTTCTCTTATTATTTTGGAATTTTATTTTTATAATTGAAATAAAATAAGTGTATATTTAACAATATATAGATATAAGTGTTATTATAAAGTAGTCGATTCAATATCAGCAGAATTTTTAATTAAGATTGCTGGTGATTATCAGTTTTGCGTGAAAACATTGAGCCGTTTCGTGACCATACATATATCCAATTTACTTCCTTTGCTTTTGTTTTGCGAGCCAAAGAAGCTTTCTGTTGTGGGCAGTTAAACAATCATTAATGTATATGTAATTATTAATTAAGTTCGCATCCTTATTAATTAAGTTAGCATCTCTATGCCGCTTAATATTTTTCATGAATTCTCCCTTTTTGTTGTGTTTAGTGAATTCGATTATGACTTTGTCTTTAATATTTTTTAAGCGGTATGCATGCATCACTAATGTCATATTCATTTAATTGTACATTTATTGATGCAGCTATAGTTTTGACGACTTGATCCGCGTTGATTTCATTGTTGGTAACATTTTTCATTAAAATTTTTTTTGCTGATAAATTGTTGTTGCATTTGGTTCATTTTACTGTCCACTTCTTTAAGTTCTTCTTTATTTTGCTTATTATCGGCTCGGAGTTCACCCATTTGGATTGACATATTAGCGAGAGTTGTTATTATCTGGGATAAAGCTGTTTTCATCTCTACTTTAAAAGAGATATCGGATTGGCTAACATTGAGAGCCAATTGCTCTACTGATGCTTTAAGCTCCTTAATGTTGTTTTTAACGTCGCCTATATCAGATCGTATTTCGTTAACCTCAGAGTTGACCTCTTTCATCTCAAATTTCAGCTTATTTAGTGGAGTTGAATCTTTAATGCGCTTTCCGTTTTCCCCTTGCTCTTCTTCATTATCCCTCTGCTGTTTTTGTTGAGATCTCTTGTCACTCACAACGACCTCACATACATTGTTGCTGGCTGATTTATTTCGTGGCCTGCATATGTGACATTTCCAGTTTGTTTTTCGTTCTCCGTTCATGTTATTGTAGGTGGATTCAGAAAGGGTGCAGCAAGGATTGAAGTGGAAATTGTTGTTACAATTAAAACATTTTACGAATGTATTTGATATAGGCTCTGAGCACTGTTTGTACAAGAGAATAGCTGTGGGCAATGATACCATTTTCAATATTTTCACTCGTTTTTGACTCATATTTACGAGCACAGTAGAAACACGTCCGTTCGCAACGAACTGAGATTGAGATTATTACTATTTTCTGGTTTCTTGTCTGAAAGTCCACGAATCCTATTTGGTCTTTTATTTCTGTTATATTAATATATGCATCATTCTGAGGTATCCATATCATTTATCCACCATTTTTGAAAATTTTTGAGGACGCTTAATGTTACATGGGTGTATATTATTTAAATTAAATTTTTTAAATTTCGGTGGTTCCTTATGTCTAACCACTTTATAGTTTCTCACGTATCCTTCTTTCCTATTTTCTGTATAATGTTCTCTGTTTCTATTTAATTTATCTATGAATTTCTTCTTATTATCCTCAATGTTTTGTTTTACTTGGGCTATATCTACTTTACCATTCTGTACATCTACCGGAGTGCTTTTAATTGTGGAGTGGTATCTGCTATTGTAAATACGTATTGCTTTCTGTATAATTTGTTTTATTGTTACATTTTTTTCGAGTTTGCATATTGTTCTGAATTTTTCTGCTATTGTATTATGCAGTCTTTCCACATCTGCGTTACTTGTATGGCTGTTAGGTTTCGTTAAATGTAATTACTTGTAATTCCTTCTTGGCTTAAGAATTCTTCTATTCTTGTTGCCTTAAATTCATTATCAGCTATAATTTTCGTTGGTTTTCCTATTTTCGCAAAGTGGTCTTCTAACTGCTCAATTATTGTGGTATGGTTTCTGTCATTTAATGGATAAGCCGCTCCAAACTTGGAGAATTTATCTATTACTGTCAAAAAATGAAAGTTTTTCATAACATATGTGTCTATGTGTATTATTTGGGTATTTTTGTTTTATCGGATTTCGGTCGTATTTAATTTCTTGGCATACATCGCATTGATTGCTTACCAGCTGGTTTTCTAGTTCAATATTTTGAATTAATGTAAATTCAAATTATTTTTATTAAGAATGGAGTGTTGGAATATTCAAATCAGATTAGCAGAACGGATCAGTACTACTGATCTCGACAGGCCGCTACACCGTCTCATCAGCGTTCTTGTTCACTTTTACCACTTATGAAGGTGGATGCTTTTTCAAGGAAATATCAGCTATTTAACTAATTTTTGCCAGCAAATAGAATACAAGACTTCAGTTCAAAAATAAAAAATTACGTAAAAATTTAATTTTTTATTTGGTTATAGGTTTCTTGTATGGCCGACTGCATACTTTCTCTTACATAATATAGTGATATTTGCCTAACCGCCTCCACTTTTGTTTCGATATCTTGCGCCCTAGTTGTACATTTTATAACTTTTATAACTTTTTTATTAGAAAACATTTGAATTAGTTTTATTGTACTATATTATACTTATGCATGAGTAATTCTGAAAATATACCTACTATCCCTTTCGTTAGGTATCTTCTAAATATATCCCCCATATTACCAAAATCTAATTCTGCTATGAAGATTATTCTTTTATTGTGCAATATTTTCATTTCCTCGACTTTATTGTTTGTTAATATCATTTGTGTTTCATGTTTGTTTACGATTTCGTCTTTAATATAAAAATTATCGTTCAACTATTCTTCCGCTGAATGTATTGTGGCATCGCAACCGCTTTCTTCTTCAATATTACCTATTATGTTACCTATTATCTTCAATATTTTCTGAAAAAAAGTCTTCATTGATTTTCTCTTCCTTTTTGTCGATCTTCATTATTTTCCAACCTACTTAAAAAGTCTGCCACCTTGTTTTCTTTACCCTTTAAATATTTTATTTCACAATCATATTCCCCCAATTTTAACAGCCATCTTTGATGTCTGTCTGATTAGTCTTTTCCTTTATATTTAGTGTGTATATATTTTATTGGCTGATGGTCAGTCTGAATTTTAAACTTTCTACCGTAAAGGTAAGGCCTAAAATAATTAACACTCCACATAATGGCTAGGAATTCTTTGTCCGTTGCTCATGATTGTTTAACGTCCTTGATGCATAGCAAACTGGGTGTCCTTCTTGAGATAACACCGCTCCTATTGCATAATTTGATGCATCGGTAGTTAGTGTAAACTGTTTTTCGAAATTTGGGAAACGTAATATTGGGTGTGTACTAATTAAAATTTTTAATTTCTCAGATGCTTTAATATATGTAGGATCCTTAGTATTAATTATAACGCCCTTCTTTAAATATTTAGTAATTGGTTGCGCTATCTTCGCATAGTCCTTGATGAATTTTCGGTAATATCCTGCGATTCCTAAAAAGCTCCTAATTTTTTTTCTGTTCTGGGTAATTCCGATTTCTCTATAACCTTAATTTTATCTGGATTAGCCTTCATTCCTTTTTCAGTTAAAACGTCTCCTAAAAATTCCGTCTCCTTCTTTACGAAATTACATTTGTCCACTTGAATCTTCAAATTTTTTCTTTTCCAATACATTAAAAATATCTCATCGCTTTTCTGTGTTCCTGTAAAGAAGTGCTGAAAATCAATATATCGTCCAAATAAACCCCACACGACTTATTAATGTAGTCACGCAATACGTCATTCATCAACTTTTGGAAGGTTGCGGGGGCATTTTTACCCGAAAGGCATTTTTACAAATTCGTATAAGCCGTGTGGGGTGACGAAAGCCGTTTTCTCTCTATCCTCTTCTTTTACCAATATTTGGTGGTATCCCATCGCTAGATCTATTGTTGGGAAATATTGGGCTCTCCCCAATTTGTCTAATATTGATTCGATATGTGGTAGTGGGAACTTATCGTCCACCGTGACTTCGTTTAATTTCCTGTAATCTACTACCAACCTACATTTCTTTTTTCCTGAGCTATCAATTTTTTTTAATGACAATTAGTGGGCTAGAATATTTTGCCCTACTCTTTCTAATAATACCTTGCTCTGTCATTTCTCTTATTTGCTTCGTAACCTCTTCTTCATGTTGAGGAGGGTACCTATATAATTTTGAACTAATTTGTTGATCTGTAGTTGTTTTTATTTCGTGCTGTATTTCCGTAAGACTTGTTAGTTTATCTCCTCTAAATAGTAAATCTTCATACCGCTTTAACATTTTTATTACTTCACTATGCTCTTCTGTAATCAAATGGTTTAGCTTTATTGCTTCTATTCTGTTTATCGTCGTTTCCAAAGTGAAAATTTCATCAAATTTATACCGATTATTTAAAAATTGATTTTCTTTTTGATTAAGGATAGGTTTTCTTTCTTCAATGTTTATAACTGCATTGAGATAATTTAAAACATCGACCTCGATAATAAAATCATATCTTCTTTTCGTTAAGGGTGTTACTTTCCGTTTTACTCTGACATTACTTGGGAAATTAAATTCTTCTGGTGCAACCGTATGCAGTTCATATTTAATTGTATCCTAATTGGTAAGTGTGCTAAATGTTAAAGGTTTATATAATCTTCGTTTGGCGAAATCTTATAAGGCTTAGCGTTGCTCCGGTGTCTATAAGAGCTACGTAACTTATTGATTATTGTTATATTTATTTTGGGTGGTCCTTCATAGAAAAATTGTATTATTAATTTCTTCCAAACTTTCGTTTGGGCCTCTTCCGTTTAGTTGCATCAGACTCATGCAATCTCGGCTGTGTTGTAGATTTTGATTTCCTGATCTTTGAGGCCTATTATAATCTGTTTCAATATTATCTATTTCCATCGGTTCTTCTTGGTTTCGTCTAAATTGTCCGGATCTGTTATATTGATATCTTCTCTGTCCCGAATTATTATATCTATTATCCCTATTTTGGTTTACTTGAGCTGGAAAATATTCTTGGTATCGCTTATAAAAATTTCGTTGATTTTGTCTCATTTGACCTGAATAATTTTCTCTATATTCTCTATTCTGATTTTGATACGGTAAATTGTAAGAGTTTTGTGGATTTTGTCTAATTTGCTCTGAATACTTCTCTCTATTCTGATTCTGATTTTGGGCTTGTAAATTGTTATCATAATATTTCTTTTTATTTTGATATTTATTTGGTTGCCTAAGATTACTTGGAGAGGTTACTTTAAATTTTTTAAATTCCTGCCTAATGCAGCTATGCTCGTATCGTCGTCGTGTCATAATGTCTATTATCAATTCTAGATTATTCACTTCATAAATTTTGTCAAGTAAAACGCCCTGTGTAATTTCCTTGATTGTATTTATTAGTAAACTGTCTATATTCGTCAAGTTAATACCTAAATCTCCTGTATAATATACCATTAATTCATCTGACTTATGCTCAATTTTTTGAATTTCTAATGCTATATCACTTACGGTATTAGCTCTTAGATTGTTAAGTTTCCTATAAATCTGGTACGGTTACACGTCCGGCTTGTATCTCAATTTTAACGCCTTCTTAATTTGTGTCCAGTTGCCTGGCGTTGGTATATTAATTATTGCGTTCTTGGATTCTCCTTGGATGGTGCGATGGTAGATAGCCCTCGTAACTTCTTTTTTCTGTTCCTCATTCTCCAGGCTTGGTAATAAGTATTCTGTACTGCTGAAGAACGAATTCACCGTGATGTCTCCATGCCCCGTGAATATGGGCAAGTGGCTCACGCTCTTTAAGACTCTCTACAAATTGTTGTTATTATTCATTACCTGCCGTTGTTGCAGTTCCACATAGGCGTTCCGCAACTGTTCTAGTTGTTGCTCTCGTCTGGCTAGTTGTTCTAGAATTGATGTGTCTACTCCTTGAGCTTGTTCCATTCTTCGTTTGTCGAATTCTCTATTTCTGTTGGCCTTAATTTTGATGTATTTGTTTTAAATTGTTGATTAAACACTGTTTGGTGGGTGCTGCCTGCAAATGATCTTTGAGTTCACTACACTGCCGCTATCTTTTTCAAATTTTATTTATTTTTTATTTTTGTGGGAGGTGTCTACAAATGAGCTTTGAGTTCACTACACTGCCAATATATTTTTCAAGAACTTTTGTTCGTATCACTGAATCCTTTAGCGAAAAGGATCCTACCGACTGCGCCAATTTCGTTGTATATCGCGGCAACGGGGTTTAAAAAACTAATAATTCTACAAAAACCAAGAAACAAAGTAAACTCTATTAATATTATTATTTCGAACGTATTTGCTTTGTGAATCCAAATTGATTATTAGGCTAAGGTTCGTAACGTTATATTCAGAAAGAATTGGGCATGATTAATATTCCAAGGAACAAGGGAAAAATTAACATCAACTTAATTTTCAACGTACACAGCAGAACAGAGTAGCGCCACTTTCGGAAGCCGCTACACTTCCATCGTCAGTGCTCACGTGTATTTGCTATCACCACTTGTCAGGTGGCTCTGTTGAATGTGATTTTAATTCTTATATATACAACTTTTTCGTGAAAATTGAATACGAGAATTAAATCACTATCAAGCTGATATTAAAGTGCACTTTCCCAGTGTTGCCATCGGTTTATTTTTCTTCATTCCCATTTTTCTGATTTTTGTTCTACTCAAGACAAACTTTTTTGGTTTGATTTTATACTTAAGCATATATGAACATGTAAACATGTGAAAAGCTCAAGCCAGTAGCTAATTGTTTATTAATATTATTATTTCGAACGTATTTGCTTTGTGAATCCAAATTGATTATTAGGATAAGGTTCGTAACGTTATATTCAGAAAGAATTGGGCATGATTAATATTCCAAGGAACAAGGGAAAAATTAACATCAACTTAATTTTCAACGTACACAGCAGAACAGAGTAGCGCCACTTTCGGAAGCCGCTACGCTTCCATCGTCAGTGCTCACGTGTATTTGCTATCACCACTTGTCATTCAACAGAGCCACTAGCAACCGGTTCGAGTTCCGGAACTTTAGATGAAAGGGACCGGTAACTTTTACATGGCGTTGCCATTGGAGGGGGTCAATTGACATAATTAAGATACTCAGTGATAGGTTTCAGACCCAAACTCAAGCTCCTTGTCGTGTGATGGGTTCTTTAACACTAGTGAAATTACTGTACCTTACACATATATTTTTAATTTGAAAAATATTTGCTTGTGCAATGAATGTATTTTGCTAAAATTTTTGGTTTAGTTTTGTGATATGTTGTGATATAATTCTTTTCACCGGTCACAACTGGGGAACATTTCGTGACATTCCCATTTTCACCAGTCGTACGACAAGTACGTTCAAGACAATTGGTACAACATTTCCCGCAGGATGGGAACACGTCAACACCAATAAGGAACGACTACGGAGTGCCACAAGGATCTATGTTAGGTGCTCTTTTATTTATAATATATCGCGACCTCATTTCTGGCTTAGCTCATATGCCTGAAAGTCGGAATACAAAAAAACGACAAAGAAGACTTACATGAAGTTTTCTCCAAATATACCCGATAAAATTTTTTGGAAGTTTCACCAGTGCTTCCGGCATATGTTTGGAAGAAAAATGTAAATTTTTGTGAACTTTCATCAATCCGTTTAAAAAAGAACATCTTTTTACTAAAAGTAAAAATTACTAAAAGTAAAAAATCTTATTTTGTGCTGCATGTGTATACTAACTGCTGTGTATTGAGTAACTTGTTATTGATATGTTTATTGAAAATAAGCGTATAAATGTTATTTTAAAAGATATTTACATGGAATAAGAGTAAATATTGATGAAACTTGGTATTTTACTTGATTTCTTCTTTTTATTTTTTACAAAAAATGTATCAAAATTGATGATATCGAGCATAATGAATGCTTGATATCTCAGAAAGCAGAAACAATTTCGCGAAACAGATTTCGGATTCTGAAAAAGGATATTCAAAATATATATACCCCATACTTAACTCAATTTTTTTTAAAATGGTCGGTGGGCCAAAACAGAAATGAGGTCGCGATATATTAATGACATGCCGAGAGTACTGAAGAAATGTAAAATAGTTTTGTATGCTGATGACACATTCACATTCACAGAAGCGAGCTCAGAAGAACAATGTATTGAAAACATGAAAAATGACATTAACAAAATAAATATCTGGTTAAAAATTAATAAATTAAAGTTAAACGAAAAGAAAACAAAGATAATGGAAATTAATATGACTAGCAATGAAACATTCAAAATAAACAATGAAAATATAGAAAAAGTAGAATGCACAAAATATCTTGGTTTCGTTTATAACAATAAGTTAAAATTCAAAAAACACAAAGACTACATCTGCACAAAAATCGGTAAAAAATCGGGATTTTCAAAAGAAAGGGAAATAAAATATCAGTGCTAACTGCCATAAACATATACATACAATACAATAATAAAACCACATTTTGAATAGGTTCGACCATATTATATACACGTTGCATAGAAGAACACTTAAACAGATTACAAAAATTACAAAACAAGGCGATGAGGACTATTCTAAAATGTAATAGGCTATAATAATGTTTGATATGCTTAAATGGATTAACATAAAACAGAGACTACAACTTAACACGCTCACTTTTATAAAGAAAATGGCAAAAGGGGATGCACCGGAGTATATATGCAATCAGATAAATTATGTTGGTGAAATGCAGCCATACAGGTTACGACATTCACTGGATTTCCATAATAACACATATGCAGAGATCACTGTTTTACAAAGGGCTTCAAATGTATAATGAAATTCCAAATAATCTTAAAACTGAAAATATTTTTGAATGTATTTAAAAGATAATTGGGCAATTCAAAGCGAGCTTGCATATTGTTCTATCCCGTATTTTGTATTTAAATACTACCTGATACTTTGAACAGCTTATATCTCATAACGGTTATAAATTTCTTTAATTTTCCCCGAAAAGTTAAATTTAAAATCGACACCTATTAAATTGCGATGTCTTTAACACTTTTATTTTTCACAATCACGTTTTTTATTTATTTTCTACATTTTAATTTAATTTATTTTATTTTAAACATCAAAATTTGAAAGAAAATTATAAAATATGAAATAAATTTTTTTTAAAAATACATGCCATTCATGTGTAAAATTTTATGAATTTTTTGTTTGAAAATTTTCAGTAAAATTTTATGTATGCATAAAATAATATGAAATATGAAAAATAGGACTGATACGGCACCACTTTAAATTGCCCAAATGTGTAAATTAATCAGAAATAATATTAATTTTCCAGATCTTGTTAAGAATGTATAGTAAATTTTATAAATCAAAAATAGTTTAAATTTTAAAAAGTATTTTAAATACTAATTAATAAATATTAATAATAATAATAATTAGTACAGAGGTCGCCGGTTCGATTCCGCCCAAAGACATTTAGTGTTTTTCGCAGACAAGCAAAAAGTCGCTTCGAGGGTTGTGATTTGCGTATAAAAGAATATTGTTACTATAACAATAATGATAATCAAAATTTGTCCGGAAATTCAACAGTTTACATTGTAAATATAACAATAACTTTAATTGAAATAACTTTGAAATCTAATAAAAAAAATTTTTTTTACATTTTTTTCAACAAATTACACAGTCCAAAAAACACACGGACTTGACAGTATAGGTTCGATTGTACTACCACGGGGTAGTAAAGCCCTATACTCAATTTGGCGAATTTGGTGACCAATTTATTTTTATGGGACTCCAAAGTTTTGGAAAATCAGCGGGCTCTCAAAAAAAGGTGTCATCAGTTTTTGGCCAACAGCTAATTCAAACTATACTTAACTAGATTTTATTAACACACCGTATGACTGAGTCGAAGTAGAAATCTCAAAACGGATGACAGTTCTGGTTCCGAACGTCCACCTGAAATGAGTCAGTAATGCAGTTCGTATGTGCGGTTCCGGTCTGGACTGGAAGTTGGGTCGGTAGTGCAGTTCATACTTCCGATTTAGGGCTGGACCGGAAGTTGGTCGGCAGTGCGGTACATATTTCCGGTTCCGATCTGGACCGGAAGTTGGGTCAGTAGTGCATGACTTACTTCGGGCTTAGGGGCTGGACCGAAAGTTGGGTCGGTAGTGTAGTTCTTACTTCCGGTTTAGGGACTGTACCGGAACTTAGGTCGGCAGTACGGTTCATATTTTCAGTTTAGGCACTGGGGCGAAAGTTGGGTCGGTAGTGGAGTTCGTACTTCCGATTTAGGGACTAGATCTGAAGTTGGGTCGGTAGTACGGTTCATATTTCCGGTTCCGGTCTGGACCGGAAGTTTGATTCATCTAAGAGCATCATATTTGTATGGGATCAAGAATAAAAAAGTAAAGAAGAACGATGTAATGCTCCAAATTCATCTTAAATTTATGTTACTATGAATTACGTATTCTGCAGCACTGACGTACTTTGCTGGCTAAAAGTAGCCAGAACTGCAACGCTGCTGGCATCGGTTTTTGTGGCTTTTTGTCATGACTGTGCCGCACATGTGCCTAAATTTTTATACATGCACATGTGCAATTGCTAGTTTGATTGGCACATGCACACGTGCCAAAATAAGCATACGAAAAAATCTGGCACGCACACGAGTAAGTGCTGATTTTTTTGTGTGCTTACTTTTTGCTTATGTACGTGTGCCAATCAATTTGGCACTTGCACACGTGCGTGTGTCTTAAGGTAGAAATTATATGGCACTAGCACGTGTGTATGTGCCAAATTTAGGCACATATGGTGCACACTAATGTGCAAATCCGTTCTCTGGCTATTAGAGTGCTTAGCAACGTTCAGAGTGTCTTGATATGTCCACAAAAGTTTTCCAGGTCTACCGTAAGTAACTATAAGTTTGCCAAATATTGTTAGTAAAAAATTACGAGTCCCTAAGTTATTCTTAAAAAAGTAAAAAAAATACTTTTTTGAAATTTTAGTATTCAGGGAAGAAAAAGGGTAAACATATGATTTTGGTACCTTTTTGGTAACCCATTTATCTCTTAAAATAATAAACATAAAAATTTTAATTAAAATGGATTTTTCTCTCCGTAAGAATCAAATACGTTCAGAGGGCTATAAAGGCCAAAAATATAATTTTGGTAGTTTTCTTGTAACCCATTTATGTTCTAAAGTAATAAAGTTAGAAATAAAATTTGAATTGTATTCTTCTGCCCTAAAGAAGCACTCATACATGCTCTTTTCTAATAATAATTTATACTTTTCCTACATCTGGAGAACCACCATAGCGAGATTCTAAGTGATGTAGGTTGCATTGGGAGCAAATTGCAATTTTAAGCACAAGCATGGTGATATACTAGGAGTGGGGAGGCGGGTACTGCCCATACGAATATACGTCACAAAAAACAGTTTTGTCTTATTCGGCGTGGGTTCAGCCTTATGAGACAACACACACCAAATTTTTTTGGTGTGCGATATAATCATACGAGTGTGTTTGACTTAAAGACAAAACCGATTTGTCTTATTTGGTGTGTTTTCAGGCTAAGACATTAAAAGTGATAGGAAAGACTTCTGCAAGGAGTTTATTCCACACACGAACTGTTCGGCCAAAGAACGAATTTTCTCTGTAATACTTAGTGCGATTCACTGGCGCGCCATGGCGTATCGACCACAAATGGATGTGCTCTTAACGAAGAACATGTTGTTCGCAAAAATGAGTGGGTTTCGGGAACAAGTTCCCTGATTTCATCATAACACACTCCATTGTAGTAACGATAAAACGGCGAAACACACCCCACATTATGTCGATGCTCCAACGAGTCAATATAGTTGGCTACCCTACTGTCACCGATAAGCTTCTTCGCCCTCTCCTGCACGCGGTATAAATATTGAGGAGATCAGATGGGGTGAAGTATCTCTTACACCGTCTTAGGAAACCGAGGCACATGAATGCTTCTTTCGAGACCTGAAAAATGTGATCCGTCCATCGAACATCACACTGTATTTTCATGCCAAGAACATCAAGAGCTACTGATTCCTCGATACCCACACTGCCCATATTTACAGATGAAGCATACAACCACGGTTGCCAGATTTGACGATTTATCGTCATTTTGACGATTTTGGGTGTCGAAAATGGCATTTTGACGACTGGACGATTTTTACCTTAAATTTGACGATTTTAAGAATTATAAGTTGACACCATTTTTTTAAACTTTTAAAACAATTTTGAACTTGATCAAAAATGGCATTTTGACGACTGGACGATTTTTACCTTAAATTGGACGATTTTTAAGAATTATAAGTTGACACCAATTTTTAAACTTTTAAAACAATTTTGAACTTGATCAAGTTTTGCTACAATATGTAATAAAAGTAAGGATTTAAAGGGATACGTATATCATATTTTTAGTATTACAGGGTTTTTAAGCCTCTATAATTTATCAACTGCTGAATACATACATATGGGTCTATATCAAATATAAAAAAGTTTAAACACTAGAAAACAATGCTTAAATATTAACAAATATATTAGTATGTATGTATCTCATATCTCGAAAAATGTATTTAAAGTTTTAAAAATGTTAGCATAGATATGGCTGTTATTAGCTTTTTAGCGGTTATAACTTTGACTTAGATTATGATTTATTTTTGAAAAGTCTTTTACGCATAAAGGGGGTATTAATGAACACGTTTACTAACTTGAAAATTTTTGGTGCTTTGAGAAATGGCTATGTCACATAAATAGAGCGATATGTATGTACATATGCACATAAATTTAAATGCTGCAAGTTTTTGGTATTGCAATTTTAAATTAGTATTAATAAAATCTTGTGAATACATGATATCAAAAATGAGCACATAAAATCAAAAATTGGTTTTATGTGCTCATTCTCTTGCCATAGATTTGCATCCTAGAGACATTTTTTGATAAATTCTAGTATTTTGCAAATACTTATACACATTTTAATTAATGTTTATGTATGTATATCATTTTTCTCAAAAAATACACTTAATACTGTTTATAAATACAGTTAAAACAACAGTTGATATCTTTATTGATAAGAATTTCGTTTACTTTATTATTCTCTTTATAATGCTGATTTCTATACAAAATTTTGTTTTATTAACCTCGAAATAGTGTTTTTTATACTTTTGACGAATTTTCGACGATTTCGAATAATTATTTTGATGTTTTTGACGATTTTACGGTCGAAATTTGACGAATTCATCCCTATTTCATCTGGCAACTATGCATACAACACTGGGTCTTACGAGCATTAACATCGACCCTATTCTACTTTTTGGACAAAGTAACTTTTTTTTGATAAAGTTTTATATCGGCTGTACGAATAATCGCCCATGTGAAAATCGCCCGAAAAACAAAAATGCCGAATCGCCCAAAAATTGTTGTAAAAAAATTGGGTGATTGTTCATCGACTTTGGGCGACTCAAAATTTTTAAATATTTGGCTATTTGTTCATAATGAATAAATGCCAAAATTTTGTAAAATGTTAAAAAACCCAAACAAAATTTTTTTTGGGCGATTATTAATTTCAAATTAGGGTGATTTTACATAATGAACAAACACCCAAAAACTTCGGCCGATTATTCCTTTCACACTTTTGGGTTATTCTTCACTTTTTTGGGCGATCGGGCACTGTTTTTTTGGGTGTTTCTTCACTATGACGAATCACCCAACTATTTTAGGCGTTTCTTGATTTTGTTGTTTCGGGCGATTTTACTTGGGTGATTATTCATATATCATTTGCTGCCAGTATGAATATTCGCCTAACTGAAATCATCTAAAACAGCTGAATGAATGAACGTCAAAACAATTTTTCATGACTGCAGTGTCGTAAGGGCCATGGACATTGTGACACGTTTTTTAGAGCGTCATAATGTCCACAACTTAATTGGGAAGTAAAAATATTAAAATTTTAAATATTAAAATTTAGTAATTTAACCATTGAATGAAGCAATGTTGAAAATCTTTAGTATGAATTGGTATTCATCGATTGCTGGGTGACAGGTAATAAGATCAATGGAAATAAGCTAAATTTACTTTATTTCCCACCATGGTGGGTGTAGCCCACCAAACGGCTTTATTTTATATATTGACTATTTCAGTTAAGGTTTACATGCGTAAATATAGAAAAACAATTTTATTTAACTTCTCTAAATCTGTAGAGATGCAAAAAAGTATACCCGAGAGTACCGAAAATGTTGTGGAATCTTAATATATTCTAGTGTAGCTAAAGGCAGACTCAGTCGACCGCATTCTAGAAAAAAAAATTAATACACATATGTACATAAATATGTACGCCAGAACTTCATTTTAATTCTCCTTTAAAGAGAAAACACTCTATACTTGATTTACTCTATTTTGTATTTTGGCTTTTTATTTGTACAAAAACAATCGAATATTTACTTGTGTGTTTTACTTGTACACGGAGAAAAAAGTGTGCAGAAATTATGCGCTATGGGCATAACTTATGCACAAATCGTTCACGGAAAATGACTAAGAACAGTTGTTCACAACATATTCCCAGTTGTGCATAACTTAAATTTAGATGAAACATTTTCTTGTGCATGTTTTGTGACTAACTATTAATAAGGTATGAACAACTTGATCACACATTATGCACAACTGGGAATAGGTATTGCACAACTAGGAATAGGTTATGAACAACTAGAAATAGGTTATGAACAACTAGGAATATGTTATGAACAACTAGGAATATGTTATGAACAAGTTGGTCATATATTATTGCACAAGTTGCTCATATATTATGCACAAGTTGCTCATACATTATGCACAACTAAGACTATTTTTTTAACCTACTATTCATATTAAAGAAACAAAATTTCAGTTTATATTCAAATGTCTTTATTTAATATTTAATCAATATAAAAAAATGAAATTAATATAAAAATTATTAAAATAAATATAATGAACAAATAATAATTTCTTATAAAACATTTATTAAAAAACATTCTTGTGTTTTTAGTATTGGGTGAAGCTGAAACGGCTTTCGAAATGCTAGCGCTTCAATTGGTTTTAATTAGGGATGTAACGATACGCCGTTTTGCCGATCCGATACCGATACCGATATTTAAAAATAAATATCGCCGATACCGATTCCGATACCGATACGAATATTGCAATTGAGTTCAAGTTTAGATTAACAAAACTCAAGTGCAATTTTTTTTTTATACAAAATTACAGTGTAAGAGATTATTAATATTTAAAATTGATATTAACCCAGTATAAAAAATTGGAAGTAATTTTTAAGGAGCTACATTTTCTTTGCTTCCAAAAAATCTGTATTAAAAATATGCAGATAATTAGTAAAAAAGCAAGAACAAATTTTTAATTCCTTTATAATTTTAAAAAATAATCTCCATGCTTTTTAAAAAATCGATTTTTAAAGGACATTTATCAACTAATAGTCTTCTAAATAACTTAATAGCTTAATTATTAAAAGTGTTCTAAAAGTTTATATTTATTCACTTAAATTTACATGAAAATACAGTTTTCAATTTGAATTCGCATTAAAAAAAATTGTGAAAATGGGTAATTTTTTATCCTTTTTCCTTGAGGAAAAATCATTATAGAACACGGAAAAAGAAATTTGTCCTAGCATCGCTTCCAATTGGGTGATTGGTAATCGAAAAACAGAACTTCTTGCAATGGCAAGGATATGTAAAACTAATTAGAAATTGTCCAAATTCGCAAAACTTTCGGATCGCGAATTCTACATTTTCATGACTTCTTTGGAGTGTCTTTTTTTTTTGCTGGAAAAAAATTTAAAAAACAACGAATTGAATTTGAATTCATGGTAAAATTAACGAAAAATAAATAATTTCCGGATTGCGAATTCTACATTTTCATGACTTCTTTGGAGTGTCTTTTTTTGCTGGAATAAGATTTAAAAAACAACGAATTGAATTTGAATTCATGGTAAAATTAACAAAAATAAATATTTTTTTTTACAAAATAACAGCATAAAATATTATTAATTTTTAAAATTGATATTAATAAGATTTAAAAAATAACGAAATGAATTTAGTTCATGGTAAAATTAACAAAAGATAAATAATTTGTCAGAAAAAAACTCTGAAATTATTTTTAAAAGTATCGTCGTATCGACAGTAAAATATCGCCGATACCGATGTATCGGAAAATCTGAAGTATCGCCGATATATCGGTATCGGTATCTGTATTCGTTACCTCCCTAGTTTTAATATATAGTTTTCTGTTTTTTTCCCAATAATGTGCGCATAATAATGCAAATCAAACTTTTCTATTTGGTATTCGTTGAGTAACAAAAATATAGATTCATCTAATAAAATTATATCAACAATATTATAAACACACTCCATCATGAAAACATAAAAACCAATTTTGAAAGTTGTTCCTTTGTAACTTATAGAATTTGTAACATTTACTACTTCTTTTGTACCAAATGGAAGTAAAAATATAAGTTTTTTGTGACATGGAACATTTTCAAAGAATTGAGTGGTGAATTTGTTTTTACTCCAGTTGCGCTATAATTATTTTGAAGTAGATCTTCATTAAAATTTGTCGAATTCCTTAACAAGTTGCTGTTTTCTAGTACAGCTTTATTCATTTCAGATTTAGGCATTTTACATATTCTGCAACAGAAATTATGGCTAAAGGATCCAGAAAATCCTAAAAGATTATTTAAAGCCAGGTTATCGCCAATAACAAGTCCCACTACAAAGTGAACAAGAAAAGTTTCATCTAGTGTTTTAATCTCTATTCCCTTTTCTAAACTTCTTAAAAGTTTGACAAATTCAGTAAGTGTTTTTGAGAGTGGAAATTTTTTGAAATAGGCCGTTTTCATTAACATTGCTATATGGATATTGTCTACCGAATTGCAATTTTCGGGCAATGACGGAAAATGATAATAAAATGCAGCAATTGATTGTTTACCAGGATGACTTCCTAATGCATTACCCATTTCTATATCGTCGTAATATAAGACCATTGGGATAACATGGTCCGCTTCATCAAAATATTTTAATTTCTCATTCCATATAGAACCCTGAACAAAATGTTTAATATTTTGTTGGTTAGTACTTCTTAATGAATTTGTATAATTAAGAGTCGTTTTAAGGACATTTCCTTTTTCAAAATAAAGCTTAATTTGATGCTCAATAGGCATAAAAATAACTTTACTTTTTTTATTGATAAAATACTACGATTTTTTTTTAATATATTTGAGCTACAGAACTGTCGATTTCATGTTTAATAGGAGGTTTGTATAAACCTTTTTCAGCCATGGTTTTCAAAAACAAATGTTCTGTATTGATACCCTTAAAAGGTTCAGAGCAGCCATTAAAAAGTTTCTTTATTTTAGATTTTTCATCTGAAGGAAGAATTGGAATAATGATTTCTGCCAGTGATTTAAACATCTGTTTGGTTATAGTATCTGTGAAACATGCTAGTATTGATTTTATTGCTTTGGTGGTCATATGATTTCCACTAAAAAGATTGCTAACAAATGCTAACGCATTCTCTTCCATTTGCTTTAAAACAGTTTCAATGTCTACCTCATTTATGGTTTCAATTTTAGGTTTTTTACAGGAATTGCCAGTTCTATATCATTGTTATGTTCTTCAAGTATCACCTCTTTAAAGTTTGTTGTAAGTTTTTGTTGAATACGAAAATGGTTGAATGAATTTATTTCACACCGACAAACATTTGAAATGTGGTGTTTATATATTGAAAAGTCGTGAAATTTGGACTAACATTTGGTACATATCAATTGGGAATGTTTTTTGATGGAGTGTATTAATTTTAAATGGCTTATAAGTACTTCGGCCGATACGAAGGAACAATTGCAAAGAAAGCAGTTAAAATTCATGTTTATAACTTTACTTTAATTTATTCGTCTTTTGATTGTTGGAATAGTTCTAACTCCGGCATTTGTATCTTTGATGACGGAATTTCATAAAAAAATATTGAACAAAGTTCCAGAAAACTTGCGTTTCAAATGGATATTCTAAATTAAGTACAAAAAATATTTTAAAATATATGTCGAAAGCAGTCAAAGCATTAGTAAACAGATAAGTAAGGCTTTCCGCGACTAAAACATATTGATGAGAATTTATGTCATGTCTATCCTTAATAACTATCATAAATGGTTGAAAATTTATATTCTTGCTCACACAAAAAACTTTTCGCTTGTTAACTTGCGTTTGAATGTCCGATGCCGTATTTATTTCTGTAATAAAAGAACACCAAGCGTCGCCTGTGCTCACTTTCCAAATCTTCTTATTTATTATTTTGCGTGACACTGGCTTAAATATGGCTATCAGCACCTTCATAATTTCGATGAATTCCAAATCTGAAATAATATTTACAAACAATAATATAATTAGAAACCTTTTTATATGGTCTGTGTAAATTGTGTTTTTACCTTTGTCCGATGGAAGCTCATTAATTATTTTTTTCGCAGCAGGAAACTTTGAAATTTTTCGGCATAACCCTATTATCTTGTCTTTAAGCGTTGTCCAGTTATTAAAAAATAAATTGGTTCTCTTCGGATGCAACTTATTGAAGTCAATGTCCACCTAAATATGAAGATATAAAATTTTTTAATACATATACAAATTAATGTTTGAAATTCCTACCAAAAGATATCCGTTGCAATGTGTATATAATGGCCATTCGGACAATATAATTTCCAATTTATTACTTTTTATGTCCTGGCGCCGAAGTTCAAATGTTAAATCCCACTTCAATTCAACAGTCTCCCACGGCGTGTTTAGCGTTTTCAGCCAAATTTTATCCTCTGAGTCGGTGGCAAGTTCAGTACTTACTTCTGGGTTATCGGTTATATTTTTTCTAACGCGAATATATTTATTAAAAAATCCGGATTTTCTGAAAGCTCTTGACATCGACCGGTACTTGTTATATAACTTTCCGTTCCGTTTTTCCTTTTCAAAATAATATTCCTGAAAACAATCACATAAAATAGAACAGTTGCATATTTATAAAAGTTTATATAATTTATTTTGTACTTTTTTTCCGATGAAAATCGCTTGACTATGTCTCTTGATATTTCTGCAAACATTGCAGTATTCATAGGTACTTCCTTCTGTAGGTGATCTCTTACTATGTTGGATATCAAAATGTCCCTGTCCGATGTACCGATTTCATTTTTTGCTTTATAATTTTCCAAAATTTTTCTTCCCAAATCGGAGCTTAAGAAATTATCTAAATTCTGAAGTAGTAAAAATAGATTATAAATTCGATACTTCTAAGAGGAACAGAGTTTTATACATATTTGTATGTAGAGCTAGACGAGCCTGAATATGTAGAAACTGAGTCCACCTGACTGACTGACTCCACCTGACTGACTGAGCCACTTGCTGATGATGCAGACATATGTTCACAACAACATGTTGAAATTGGGGCAAAATTCTGCGAATAAAATAATTACATATTAAATACTTAAGTTCATACAAGATAAACAATCTCACATTTTCCAATCGCCACTCATTGACCAAAGCACGAAACTTTATGCGATTGCCAATTTCTTCTTTGAAAAGATCTTTAACGTCACTCTCTGACATTGACTTGAAGCAATCGATATTAATTTTGGCATTTGTCAATTGAAAAAAAAGATTCTAGTCCATGCTTATTCAAAAGATTAAATAACTGCGCATCTTCGCCACTTATTGTTACAATGTCAGTGTGAGGCAAACCTGTATTCAAAACTAATCCAGTATAAATAAACTCTAATTAAAGTGCAATATTAATTTATACCTTCATTGTCAGAAATCAAACATTCACTATCCTGTAGATTGGTGAAATTTTCCATATCGAATACTCTAAATTATAATATTTATGTTAACCAACACAAATTAAAGTATATTCACAACTTACCTCTGATTTTTTTAAATTCACACAAAATCTTTTATTTTTTATATTTATTTTATTTTATTTCACTTATTAAATTGTTAAACAACCGGCACTCTTGACATAAACACATGCAATGAAACCAAATGATAAATAATGCAACGCTGCTCATGATCTAACTGTAATTTAAAGCAAACTTGTGCACAATATGAAATAAATTGTGGTTAGTTGTGCATAAATTCTACACAAGATAAAAAAGCTGTGCACAAGTCATGTACAATGTGCATATATTGTGATCAATAGAGTATACATGAAGAAATGAACATTGTGCACAAAATATACAAGCTTCTGTGTATAATTTATGTACAAAATAAATAGATTGCGGTGAATTTATGAACATTGGGAATAATTTATGCCTAACGTTGTACAGACGAAACATTTTATTGTTATGAACAGCTTGTGCATAAATAATGCACTGCAGTTAGGCACAAGTCATGTACAATGTGCATATATTGTGATCAATAGTGTATAATTATGAAATTATTAAGTCATGAACATTTATCACAAAACATGCACCCTTCTTGTGGATAACTTATGCATAAGATTAATAGATTATGCACAATTTGTGATTATTGTTCATAATATATGCACAAAATTTAAATTTTAAAAATTTTTAAAGTTATGAACAGCTTATGCATAAATAGTGAACAACAGTTTTCTCCGTGTAGCTGAGAAAAGAACATGTATTTGTTTATTGGTGTAAGTAAGAACTTGATAGTCGTATTACTCCCAAAGTACTGATTGAACCGATTTAAATAAAATTAATATTGTCCGGTTCTATGTAAAAAACCCTTTAAAAACATATAAATCTTACCAAAATCGGCTTAGTATTACGGGCGTAAAAGGGATCTAAAAAAGTTCTTCTCTATTAATTATATAGATATTATAGAGTAATATTGTTCTAAAAATTACCTGCGGAGACTTGCGTATGTGACTTTTACGTCAGTTTTTCTAAATATACACCTTTTTAAAATTTTTCTACTTGTTTGTACTTCTATATGATTATGTAGTAACTTGCTTCCGAAACCACTTGTTTTAAATTAAAATACCAATGAAGTAGTCGTTTTCAATTTTAAGATAAATTTTTAATGCATTTCGAAATTTGAATGCAATTTGAATTTTTTTAATGCATTTTGAATTTTTAAAATTGGTCGTATATAGCAACATATAGCGCCCACTGTATTAAAAATAGCTAATTTATTTACAGACCTTATAGTCTACAGCCTTTCCAGACATACGTTTTTTGTGGAACGGACTATTAGTTTTGAAGATATAAGCGACTAAAGAGTTTTATAGGAAAATTGGTCTTATATAACAAAATATAGCGTCCAAAGTGCTAAATATATCTGTCTCATTTTTACATAATTTATAGCCTACATCCTTGGCTACAACATATCTATACATTTTTGTGGATCAAACTATTAGTTTGGAAGATATGGGTTTTCCGAAGACTTAAGAAGTATATTGGTATAATTGGTCTTACACAACAACACATAGCGCTCACTGTGTGAAAACAGGTGACTAATTTTGTACGGACCTTAAAGCCTGCATCCTGCCTATAATTCACCCACACATATTTTGTCGATAAGGCTAATAATTTGGAAGGTATAAGCTGCATGATATCTCAGAAACCAGGAACAGTTTCGCGAAACAGTTTTGGATTCTGAAAGAGGGTATTCAAAATATATATACCCCATACTTAACTCATTTTTTTAAAATGGTCGGTGGGCCAAAACAATACTAAGGTCGCGATATAGCGCCCACTCTGTTAAAAATAGCTAATTTATTTACAGACCTTATAGCCTACAGCCTTTCCAGGCATATGTTTTTTGTGAATCAGACTATTAGTTTGGAAGGTATAAGCTTTTCTTACGTAACTTGTAACCTACATCCTTCCTTATAATTCATCCATACATTTTTTGTGGATTAGACTATTCGTTAAGGAGATATGATTTTTCCGCCGCTAGATTGGCCTTTTTTCCCAGTGTGAAGCAGTTGGCATTTTCGGTGACGATATAAACTAATATATAATAATATATTATAATATATTAGAATAATTAATTATAATGAAATAAAAAATAAAAATAAATAAATAAATTTGTTTTAGAGTACGAATTTTGTATGAAAACATTAGATTAAAAACAACTTTAATCATTTATGAATATAATTATAGCTGTGTTTCTAATACGAAGTTTTAAATTAATATTATTAATCTTAATGTTCACAAGCAATAAATTAATTTTTTTTCAGTTACCAGTACCGCCAACACAGAAAGATAATCTAGAGGCTTCGTTTGCTATAATTACTACTGAAGAGTGTGATCCAAATGATGATATATCTGATATTGGAGTTCGCATTGAAGAACAGTTGGCCAAGCAGTTGATGATGTGTAAAAATACAAGGTAAGTATGAAACTCTTATTGATATCTTACATTTGCAAATCAAACTTTTTCCTAGAGATCATCATAAAGCTATGGGTGATATTGCTGGTATGAATCGCTTTGAAAATTTGGCATTAACCGTACAGAAAGATTTGGATCTTGTACGTTATTCAAAACGCAAAAACTTTCCACTGCCCAAATTCCATTACGAAAAACGCAGTTTTAATATTGTGCACTGCAATACAGACTTGACCGATAATGAACTGGAGATTATTGTCGTGCGTGGTATAAATTATAACGTTTCCAATCCAAAGGAAGTTGATACCTACGTTAAAATAGAATTTCCCCTTCTTAATGTAAGTTATTCCAACAATATTTAAAAATTTTAAATATATGTATGTTAATTATATCTATTATAGTGATGTTACGAATATCAATTTGTAATATTCGCGAATACGAGTATCTGAGCCAATATTGGCCAAACTCGAATACGAATACGGATATTCAATCTAAATAGTTAGTGCCACTGGATATTTCAAATTTAATTGAAAAAATCTACCCTTTGGTCAATACCAATAAATTGATAAAAACTGTCACATCTCCATTTTAGTAGTTTTGATATATTTAGCGTTTAAAAAGAAAACAAAACCTAGAAGTGGTAGATCTGACCATTTTCGTTAACGTTTTTTAGTCGTTTACAGTTGAAAATGGGGTTTTTAAGCTTAACCTTATCTCAATTTTGGAATTTTGACGGTTATGACTTTCTTTCTTAGGAGGGTAGTATAGGTATTTAACATTATTATGATATTCCGATGACTGAATTTAAATTATAAACTTAGGACCTGAATGCCACTTTATTAAATTTTTGTTGGAAAGTAAATAAGAATATATTAAGTAAAGTGCGCCTTTGGCTCGCACACGAAGGGTTCCTTGGGAATACACATATATCCCTTTTCGTATGGCCTTTTTTAATTTTGGAAATTTTTCCGTTTCGCTTTTTTGTTTAATTTTATTTTTCGTTGTTTGGCGATTTTTTTTGGGTTTTGGCGCTTTTTTCATTTTGCTGATTTTTTGGTTTTTTTTTGCGAATTTTTGTCGATGTTTAAAGTTTAGGCGATTTTTTGGTTTTGGAATTTTTTTTGCTTTAACGTTTTTTTGTTGCTTTTTGGCGAAATTTTTAGTTTTAGCGATTTATTTAAGTTTTGGCGCTTTTTTCGGTTTTGGGAACTTTTTCGGTTTTTGGTGATTTTTTTAGTTTTAGCGCTTTTTTTTTTGTTTTGACACTTTTTTCGTTTTGGTGATTTTTCGGTTTTCGGCAATTTTGTTTAGTTTTTTGTGTTCTTTTTTGTTTTTGCGCTTTTTTCGATTTTGATGATATTTTTAGTTATATCGATTTCCTTAGGTTTTAGTGCTTTTTTCGTTTTAACGACTTTTTTCTGTTTTTGGCGGTTATTTTAGTTGTTTTAACTATCTTTTTAGTTTTTGTGACTTTTTGCGTTTTAGCGCTTTTTTAATATTGGTGTTTTTTCCTTTAAGTGCTTTTTTCCATTTTGGCGATTTATCGTTTTGACATTTTTTTAATTTTGGAATTTTTTATTTTTAGCGTTTTTTGATATTTCATGAGTTTGTCTCTTACGGTTTCCAAGATATAGAAAATTGTCTAAATTGCATAGTCAAAATTACAAGAACTGATAGAACACC
This sequence comes from Panzeria rudis, assembly GCA_956483635.1. NCBI lineage: Eukaryota > Metazoa > Arthropoda > Insecta > Diptera > Tachinidae > Panzeria > Panzeria rudis. Next base: position 74,035,777 of record OY101449.1, read on the forward strand.
CTTTAGTTTTTATTGTTTTAAATATCAGTGTTAATTGGTGTAGTCTATTATACAAACTACACTAATTAACACTAACTTTAGAAATTTAAAGTGTTTGAAAGTTTTAAGTGTCTGTAATTCAACATGTTTCGTTGCCTGCTTTAGAAAACCCTTTAATTTTAAGCTGTCATATATTTGTTGTTGTAGCGGCCAAAGTTTTACATATTCTGTGAAAATTTCAGGTCCGTAGCTCTTACGGTTCTCGGGAAAACAGCCTGTGACAGACAGACAGACAGACGGACAGCGTAGCGAAAACAATATGGTTCCTTTACACTTTTGGTGTACGGAACACTAACTAATACGATCTTCTTTTACCTATAGTCAGGCGATATTTAGTGACACCACCGGCGAGTTAGTGATCTGGGGCTTATTTACACACCGCGTCGCAACAGGCTTGAAGGAGAAAAGACTTCAACACTTTTATGTTTGATGCTCAACATTCTTCTACTTTAACATGATTAATTAATTGATTTAACAGGACTTTACTTTGTAAATACCATGTCGTTGAGAAATATATTTTGTTTCTTTTTTCTTTACTAAAAGAAGATTAGTACTTTGCGTCAGAGACAAATGATTAAAAATTAATATTTTTGTTTAATTTTCAGTATTTTTTTATTATAATACTGGCACTCAACATCTTATTTTTATCAATAATAACAAACATATAATAGTTTGTGTTAATTAAACTAAGTCACCACATTTGATTAAAAACAATAGAACGCTCGTATATAAAATGCTTCACGCACACATATGTATGTATCTGTTCCTTATTAATAGCTCTTGTTTGTGTTATAATCACAGACAAAATTATTCCTAAAAAATTCAATTAATACACTTCATCAGAAATGAAAACTATTTTCAATTAATTTCGTAATTAAATGTGATCAAAAACAAAATTTTCTAAAAAAATTTGCAAACTTCTTCTATATAACTCCATTTACTGCCTCGGCATCAAATGTAGACAGAAATTCAAAGGCGACAAAATAAAATACTTCGTACGATTACAACATCCCCATGGTATGTCGGAAACAAGCGAATTCATAAAGATGTGCTGCTGGTTAAGACAGTCTTTTCTAAACACGCGACAGGATACATAAACAACTTGAGTTGCACAGAAATCCCCTAGCCCGAAACATCATTAACTTTAAAGGCCACACTCTGCTGAGAAGGAGGGACACTCTTGCTCTCAGCCGAACACGAGAGACGTAGACAACCAAAAAACCAACGGCTGAAACAACTATTTTTGTCTGGCATTGGCTGGACTTAAAAATTAAAATTTTAGAGTTAAGATTTGATTTGTTAGTTCAATTTTATTGAAGATACAATAAATAAATATAACCAAGAAAAAATAATAATGTTATAACTTGTTGTTTTAAAATTTTAAGTATTTTTAACGAGTGTAGTCTATTTTGCAACACATTAAGTAAGCGGATCTGCTTGTTTTAGGAATGGGCCTCAATACTATTATATATCTCGCCTCGAACTTTACTTTACAATTTTATGAGAAATGTCGCCGTAAATGAACGGAAGAAAAAAATTAGTATTCTTAATATGGATATTATTAATCGTATCAATGAATTCACATCATCTTGATGGTAGTGATGATGAAGACTAAAACAGCCTTAACACAGAATTTTAAAATAATACAATACATAATTTGTACATAGACTTACATGAATATGCACACTATTTTTTATATACAAAAATTTGCATAACAACTTTTTAAATCGTGTTTTTGTTTTGTTAACTCTGTTATCATTAATATAATAAAAAATATTGTCTAATCGATTATACCATTCCATGCATTAATCCTTGAATTAATCGAGATCGGTATATCCAAAGATTTTAATTTTCGAATGTCTATAATTCTTTAACAGTTTAAGATGCAATCTGAAAAATGTTTATTGTAAAGAAGGCATTCTTAGCTTTCAAACAAAGTACTGTTGAGCTCCGTTACTAAAAAACTTCTATGGAATTGCTCATTATATATGAGTAATTCTGAGTGAATTCAACAAATTGGAGTGCCGCATGGCTTTTAATTTTAATTAAAAAAATTGAGGACAATCCTGTAGGTACTAGAAACACATAACCGCCATCTTTTTTATTTATTATTGTATAGCTTCTGATTAGTGGCAACCCTAATTATAAAATTTGACCAATTTCATACATTTTTATAATAGCTCTAGCTTTTTAAGTAGAAAAGATATTGAAACGATTCGTGCTTTGTTTTATAGGGCAGTAATGATAATTTAATATTGCTATGCAAAACTGAACTGGAATAATTAAATGGCCGGAAAGTGGCCACTTGAATATTACACAGTTTTTTCTCATTTTATCGATTTTCAACTGAAGTCTGTGTGAACTGTGTTGAACATAAAGCATTGATTTTTTTTTTGGTAGTGAAGAAGGAAACCTTATGATACCATGACATAAGTTTCATTGTGCTAAAATATTATCTTCTGCAAAAATAAAGGTGCGAAAATTTATGAATTTTAAAAAACGCTGTTTTGAGCGTCTGATATTTTCAGGAAATATAGGTCAGTTAGTGTCGTTTTGATATTTTCACTCTATTACGAGATATGATATTTTTAAAAGTGCAATTTTTATAAAAAATAACGGGCCCAAAAACCGATGTGGGGATACAGATAAAAATCTGAATTTTTTAGAATGTATAGCCTCTACTTTGTTCATTATGTGCACTAAGTAACAATATGTTATTTTCATTTGTTTACGAGATATGATTTTTTTGAGTGCTACTCTTCGAAAAAGTAAAATATGAGGTAAATAAAAAGGGCCCAAGAATACATATTTTTGAGTGTTTTTCTTCCGACGGGGTTTTTTTGAATTTGGAACGATTTTCCGTCATCCCACGTCAAATTTGGTTTGTAAACAGACCGGTTTCGGCTATGTGCCATCTTCAGTGTTCTATTGAATACAAAATCGTTCTTCTGTTGTACGTTGTTTCTTTTATAATTCGTTTGTATACCTAACTTCCTTCCTTGATCCCTTTTGTATTCTGCTCCCTATTTCTCTCTCTCTCTCTCTCTCTCGCCTCTATATGCTTTTGTGTGTCTCTACCTGCTAACTGTTTCTCTTACTATTATGTTTTTGTTTAAAATTTTGTTTATAATCTGCTCTAATTAATAGATCAGATTATAAACTAATAGATGTAATGGTTTCTTATTATTTTTGAACAACGCAAATAAGACAAAATCAAAATTGTTAATACATGGTCGAAAAGTCGACGCCAAAAATTAAAAATTTTAATTTCGAAGTGAAATATCTCTCAAATTATAAAAGCTACAACAATAATTGTTAATACATTTTTCCTTATTTTGTCAAGCACAATCCAATGCGCTTATACACAGAAAAATTATCATCAAAAAATTTTCAAACAAAAGTTTTTCTAAAATAAATTTCATTTTCAGTAAATGTTCTTTACATAATCAATCAATTTAGGACGCAAACGCCAAAAACAACAAGAAAAATTGTGTCGTAAAAAAACAACCCCGATGACGATATACACACAAATAACAACAACAACACCAATCATAGCAAGAGGATTGCAATTGTACCAAGTTTGTTTACAGAAGATTTTTGAGTGAATCAATTCGTTAATGTCGTTCCATTAATTCTCATTCTATTTCTTTAGAGTCTTTAGATAAACATACAGACTCGAACACATTTAACAAAGTGGGATTTCATAAATGCTTAATGGATGATGATGATAACACAGACAAAAATTTTGTTTGATATATTACAATAAATCCAGTAAATATTTTTTTTGATTAAGTAAATTCCTTTGTTTAATAATTGTTCGCATTTTTAGACTTATTGTTTATTAAATTCAGACAAAAATATTGTTTGATATTTTTCAGAAAATCCAGTAAATATTTATTTTGTTTAAAAAAATCATGAGTATGTGCATAAATAGTAAAAAAAAATTAATAAGAAATATTATAATAAAAATATTATAATAAAGAGAGATGTTACGAGTTCTAAGAATTTAATGGACTTTTATGCAAAATTTTTTACCAGTCGCAAGCAACACAGTAAGTGAGGTGATTTTGACATTACGTTCGTATTGCTTCGACATTGTTGAATCGGATATCGTATGAAACCACTTACGTTTTCTTTCTACTTGTTTTTCGAGTTATCTTTCGTATAGAAACATATTTATGACTTTGTTCATGAACCCTTTCGCTTAGAATGCGCATGAACATCTTTTTTCGACATCGTTGAACAGGCAGTAAACGTTGATGACCGAAGAAAAATATGGCGTACTTCTATTGTTTAAAAATTGTTCTGCTGTTTTTTTGACAGATTGCTTAATATTATAATTACGTTTAAAACAAAAACAAATTTCAAAATTTTGTTTTTGTTTTAAATGTAATTGTAAGAAAGAAAAAACTCTTTCGACATCGTGAAATAGGCAAGCAATTAATGTTATTTAGACATACTTTGTTCAAAAATAAATATTTTAAACAGCAGTTATTTTTTGTAACAAATAACTACAAACTCGATGCAATTTCAGCCAACCAGAATTTTTCAACACAAATTTAGACAATATATGATACCTAATTTAACATAATGAAACTTTATTCAGTAGTGAAAGCAAATACATAAATTATTTATATTTCAGGAAGAGACGTTCAAAACAAAGACCAATATTGTCAAAGATACAGATAGCCCTGATTATGATCAACAATTTAAAGTAGAAATTATTCGAGGAAATCGACAATTTCAACGGATTTTCAAAAGACATGGAGTAAAATTTGAAGTCTATTCACGCGGGTAAGTTGTCGTAACAATAATTTTATATACGTACATACATATATTAATTATATTAAAAAGGTTGAGTTCCAAAACATATACTGCAAAGCAACTAAACGAAGTCATGCGTTCTAAAACGCAAGCTAGAGACTTTAACAATGTTACATGTCCCAAACCGTATGTCTTATTGAAAGTTTCTGATGCGCATTGAGTAAGACAACTATGCATCGATTAGTGATTTGGATTGAAAATGTATTTTCGTCATCTAAAAACGATTAGTTTGTGTTCGATTATGCACTGTCAAGAAATCGAGATTTAACGACGATTAATCGTTAATCATGTGCAAAAAAAAAAATCAAAAGCCTAAAAAAGTCACCTAAAAGCAACTGTGGCGAAATACATGAAATACACATGAACACTGATAAGGCGGTGTTGCGGTATGCAAAAACAATGTTATGCTCTGTCTGCCTTGTAGGTTATAATTAAATAATGCAAATCTTTCCGTGATTTCTGGAATATTGGGCCTGATTGTGTAAGGCGTTGGCGTAAACGCCTATGTCGTTTTTTGTAATAGATTAAAGTAACACACAACTCTTGTTCTTTGCTGCAAGACTAGAATTATAAATATAGTCGAACTTCTTTTCGACACTATAATGTACTTTGGCAACGTTCTTTAGGACTTTTTATCATTTTGATAAGTCTCCATCCTGTTGCCAGGTTGACCGTGCAACGTCAATCCCCAAAAAGGAAAATGATAGTAATCCATGCTCTCTAATTTCCTAATACATAGTGGTAAAATATGCTATGTAAAACCGCCTTAAGTCATGAAACTCATTGCGATTTTCTATCTTGTGAAATGTTTTGAGCCCAACAGCTTATGTGACGTGCCACAGGCGATTTACTGACCCTCCTTTCAGAATAATGCTGTCACTCCAACAAATATTTCGGCGAAAGTAAAGTTGTGGCTCCAGATATTTCTAAATGTTAAATTCCGAAAATTCGCTATAAAAAAAACGAAAAAAGACACTGAACTAAAACTGATTAAAAATTCAATAAAACAAGGTAAAGCATAAAAAATCTATAAAATAGCTTCTATCATAAAAAAAATGGCAAAAAACGGAGAAACCACTAAAATTAAAACCAATCCCTAAAAAATATTGAAAATCGCTAAAACTGTTTCACGAATAATAAAATGTTTTCTGAGCAATTTTATATTTAGGCTTTTGCATAAAATAGCGAATATTTAGCTTTGTGAACAGTTGGGTGATGTTTCACAAAATTTTAGGTTTTGCACTTTTAGGTGTTTTGGGCGATTATTGTTGCAACCCGCTAAAACACTAAAGGAGATAAAAAACTCACGAAAATGTAAAAATTCGTTAAAAATTGCTATCGTTGGCAAACATCTATCTACAAAATTGTTTTACTAAATCTTTTATTATAGATTGAAATCGAGATAAATTTTAGAAATCAAGAAATATTATGAAATAAATATAAAAAACTGAGAATTATTAAAAATTTTTTAAAATATTTCTCAAATTTAATAATTTTTCGAAAAAATTCAAACTCATAACAAAAAATTACTAAAATCTCCAACATTTCATGGCATAGTATTAAAAAAACCCCAAAACAGAAAAAATATTAATTTTTTAGTCTCAAACGTTTTTGTTGCTTTGTTTCTATATGTCAGTATGTCACTCCAATGTGCTTTGATCTTTTGGAACTCATCCATATAGTCGAGCATTTTAAGTGAATGTGGGTGTGAAGAATTATATATATATATATATATATATATATATATATATATATATATATATATATATATATATATATATATATATATATATATATATATATATATATATATATATATATATATATATATATATATATATATATATATATATATATATATATATATATATATATATATATATATATATATATATATATATATATATATATATATATATATATATATATATATATATATATATATATATATATATATATATATATATATATATATATATATATATATATATATATATATATATATATATATATATATATATATATATATATATATATATATATATATATATATATATATATATATATATATATATATATATATATATATATATATATATATATATATATATATATATATATATATATATATATATATATATATATATATATATATATATATATATATATATATAATGGGTAGTTATTAAATAAGCCTTGAGTTCACTAATTTAAATTAAAAAATAGCTGCTCCCTACGTGCTTTCATCTGCTGATTACGATGTTTGAAAGTTATAGTGGGGTAATTCCATGTCAAATCAACTAATAGTTAGACACGACCCCTTTCGATTTTTATGAAATTTGGTCAGATGTTGTCATTCATCCTATACCGAATTTATGTTAAAGGAAAAAAGTTAAATATGTTTATTTCAGAAGTTATGACACATCCAAAATATCATTATTTCGCCAAATTTACCGAAAGTGTTGAGTTTAGTTTTTAAATATCTGGAAAACTATTTTATATACAAGATTGGTTTGTATGTCATTTTAAACAGAATCTTTGGAGCTACAAAAAATGTATAGGACATAAATTTTTTTTGGAAAAATGACTTATCTGCAAAGTTTTGAAATTTTCAAAACTGATAAATCATAAACCTATATTTTTGTTGGATGCATTTTTGTATATAATACCTCTAAACGTCCTAAAAAAATGCTCAAATTTTTAAGGAGGTGTTTTTTTTTCTTTTTTGAGATACGACAAAAATATACATTTTAACACAAAATTTCCAACATAAAATTTCACCGAAAAAACAAATGCACAAATTTGTCAATGTTATTACTTTTTCCTCTTCAAAAACTTTAAATTAAATTTAATGCATATTGCTCAAAATTACAAATTTAAATTATTTTTGATACTATATTGTTGAAGGTTGCGAAAGAAGAAAATCATATCTCAAAAAAGAAAAAAAAACACATCCTCCAAGTTTTCAGGATTTATTAAGGACGTTTAGAGGAATTATATAAAAAAAAATCAGACGAAAAAAAATATGGGTTTAGTCAGTTTTGAAATTTTCAAAACTTTGCAGATAAGTAATTTTTCCAAAACAAATTTTTGTTCTATGTATTTTTTGTTGCCCCAAATATCCTCTTTAAAATGGCATACAAAAACATCCTTGTACATAAAATAGTTTTAGTTTTTACGAAACCTAACAACAAAATACACAAACTTTTATAAAAAAGATACGATAGTGCAAATGCAAACTTTCGCAAGACCTTTGGCATCAAACACTGAAATCCTCTATTGACTGTTTTAAAAAGCCATTAGCAACAAAGAATATATGTATGTAATTTACTTTGATTCTTTTTGTCTCATATCTTTAGAAATAAATATAAAAAGTAAATGATTCAATGCTCATATAAAAATCAATGGATTCCAGAAATTCAAATTTTTGGTAAATACTTTATTACATTGTTCAATTCTCGGGATCCCGGGAATTTCTTTTTTATTTCCCGCTTTCCCGGGAAACAAAAAAGTCCGGGAATAAGAACCCGACCCCTTCGATTACGTTAATTTTCGGATATGTTTTGGCACGTATTAAATGCAATGTCCACACCAATTTTCAGTATTTCATTCCTACCAGGGTTGAAGTAAGAGATTTTGCAAAATTTTGAGCAAAAAAATTTTATTTAGTTATAGATCAATAATAAAACTTGATATGTTAAAAAAGTAGGGTATCATTTTATTCGTCATTAAATGCTCTTTCAGAAAAACACAAAAAAATGTTCGGTGTAATTATCACTTAGCTATTAACGTTTGAAAATGAAAATCGACATTTTCAAGAAGTCCGACTCCTTCGATTTTTTCAAAAAATGTCTATATTAGGCAACTTTAAGGAAAATTTCAAGATGTGATCTTACCTTTTTCATTTTTTTCGAATTTTTAAAATTTAATTTTGTTATTAATTTATCTATAGCACTACATAAAATGATAACGAAGTCCAAAAAATACTTTTTTTTAAGTAACTAAAGTAACTGAACAAGAATATTATATTAATATTTTTTAAGAAAATAGTTTTCCAGATATTTGCGAAAAAAAGTGCAGCTAAAGCATAAAACTTATACACAGCTCTAAAGTAGGGCTTTCATACGTCCTGGTTTTCCAGGATTGTCCTGGTTTTAGACAAATTGTCCTGGTGTCCTGGTCTACTCTTAAATTGTCTTGGTCTTTTGATACAGGTCGATGCAAATAAAACTTTAATTTTTGCTAATTTTTGTTATGAACAGAGGTTAAGCTTTCTGTTATAACGTTGTTTACATGAAGCAAATTTTACCAGCATTTCGTCATCTTATTATTGGTTTGACCCATAAACATAGTAAAAAGCATTAGAAAGCAGCAAACCACACTCTAAAACATTACATCAAATTTACGATCATATATTGTCTAAATTTGTGTTGAAAATTTCTCCTTGTCTAGAATTACATCGATTTTGTAGTTATTTTATTAAAGAAAAAACCTTTCAAATTAAACATATTTAGTCCAAGTCGAAAAAATGTAACATAAAGTATAATACGGCTATGGCTGAATGGTAGATACGTCAGACTATCAGTCAGGAGGTCGCGGTTCAAACCTGCATGCATCCAATCGTTTTTTAACCGACTTCATAAAAGAAGGAGGTTATCAATTCGTGTGTATGTTCTTTTTTTACTTTTTTTATGTTTGTAAACGCATAACTCTGTCATTTGTGAACCGATTTTTAAAATTCTTATTACATTTTAAAGGGCTTGACAAAAATTGGTCCCAAAATTTTTTTGTCGAAAATCGGAGTGGGAAATTTGCTCCCCCCTATGCATAACTCTGTCATTTGTGAACCGCTTTTCAACATTATTGTTTTGTTTGAAAGGGTATGAAAAACTGGTCCCAAAATTTGTTTTGTCGAAAATCGGAGGGGGAAATTTGCTCCCCCAATCCATAACTCGGTTATTTTTTAACCGATTTTCAAAATTATTTTTTGTTTGCAAGGGGTTACTAGTAGTTTGGCCCAATAATTCTTCTTGAAAATGGGAGGGAAAATTTGCTCCCCCTCCGCCCCCGCCAATCCATAACTATGTCATTTGTGAACCGATTTTCAAAATTATTGTTTTGTTTGAAATGGTTTGACAAAAACTGGTCCCAAAATTTTTTTCTCGAAAATCGGAGGGGGAAATTTGCTCCCCCAATCCATAAATCGGTTATTTTTTAACCGATTTTCAAAATTATTTTTTGTTTGCAAGGGGTTGCTAGTAGTTTGGCCCAATAATTCTTTTCGAAAATGGGAGGGGAAAATTTGCTCCCCCTGTGCGGACCACTTTTTAGTTCTATTAATTTTGAAAAAAAAAATTTTTTTTTAATTAAATTTTTTCTCTTTTCAAAGCATAAAGAACTTGCTATATTTTAGTCCGAGTAACACATTTTAATCACTGGCTGAAAGAAAAGCAGAAAGTCTTTAGAGTTATGTATAAACTTTATGCTTTAGATGCACTTTTTTCGAGATTTCTGTCAATAACTTAAAAACTCTAAAACTACAATTTTTTAATGCAAATATCTGGAAAACGATTTTCTTAAAAAATATTAATATAATATTCGTATTCAGTGACCTCAAGTTACTTCAAAAAATATATGTATGTATTTTTTTGGCTTCGGTGGTGGTGTTATAGATAAATTGATAACAAAAATAAAGTTTAAAAAAATTCGAAAAAATAGAAAAAGTTGAGATCACATCTTGAAATTTCCCTAAAAGTTACGTAACATAGATAGTATAGATAGGATTTTTGGAAATTTAAAAAAAATCGAATGGGTCGGACTTTTTGAAAATTTCGATTTTAATTTTCAAACGTTAATAGCTAAGTGACAACCGAAAAAATTTTCTTGTGTTTTTCTGAAAGAGCATTAATTAGCTAGTTCTTTTTATCGAAAATTTTTTTTTGTATTATATCATTTGGTTTTGTACTATTTTTGCTTAACTTCTGTACTATTTTTAGTTTATTTGTGGCAACACCGAATCGGACACTACTACATACATACTTTCATCTTCAATAACTTTAATTTAAGCTTAGGCTGATGTCAGAGTGCGCGCTACAAGCGAAGCTAAGCTACAAGCGATAATAGTTCTTGCTATACAAATGCTACATGATGTCAGAGTGGATGCTAGATTGACCAAAGCGAGTTGTTCAGTTTAGAGTGCATAATTTGTGTTACTTTTAGTATGTACACAGTAAAAAACTTGCTTCCAATAAAGCAGGTTTCTACTATTATGGAATAAAAGTTGCGCTGACAAACCTGCTGATATCGCTGCTGATTTTTGTATGGCGAGTTCCCGGATCGGAGTTCTACATTTTTGCTAACAAAAGCGCTTTTGAAGCTAAAATAACAAACATTGAGTAAAAATATGAAATTAATAAAAATAAATAAAGTAACGAAATAAGAAAAATTCAAAATGGCGTTAACGACGCCAATCCACATCGAACCATTATTTTCATATTTTTCAGTTCTCGTGCTGAAAATGTTGATGATTTTCAGCGCTTCAAAAGCGCTTTTGTGAGCAAAAATGTAGTACTCCAATCCGGGAACTCGCCATACAAAAATCAGCAGCGATATCAGCAGGTTTGTCAGCGCTACTTTTATTCCATAATAGTAGAAACCTGCTTTATTGGAAGCAATTTTTTTACTGGGTAGTATCGAACTAAAAACCTTCAGGTTGAAGTGATTGGTACACTCGACCAAAAACACTTGCAAAACGGCACCAAGAAACTCAAATAAACTTAGTCTTCATTCTCGCTTAAAAACCTGCTTTGGATCAGCACTATAAAATCAGTCTTTTTGTGTAGCTTGTGTACGAAGCTTTTGTATAAGTAAAAAGCAAATACTTTTCTCGCTTCAAAACCTGCATTGTTGTGACGCTATGAAATCAGCTTCTGAAAAAGCTCATATTTTAAAGCGAATTATGAAGCGCTTTATTTCTTTAGTGCTTCAAAAAGCATGAAAATTTTTCACTGGGTATATGAATTTTTTTTGTTTAAAAATTGCATAAAAATCCAAATACAGCTAAACTAATAATAACAAAAAGCTTGTTAAACTAATAATAACAAAAAGCAAGTTAAAAAAGACATAAAATATTTCTTTAAAACTCTTAAGAAATAAACAAACAAAAACAGACGAAACGATAACATGCTACTAAAGCCCTTATGACACTGCATTTTTTCTTCATTTTTCAAGTTTTGAAGAACAGTGCAAATATAATATAATGGGAAATTTTACCAGGTGCAAAGAGTTCAGCTATATTAAGATAAATACCATATTGTCAAAGCTTTTACTAATGTTATCGATAACAAATGGGGGCCTGTCAAAAAAATGTAAAAATGTTCAACTTAAAATTGACATTTCAAGCTTGAAACATTAAAGTGTTGCCAAGTTACCGGTTTATTCACGAATTCAGCTTCTTAGCGCCTCTTTTTTTCAACTATTTTTTTTCTTTTGTCGTTTTATTATAAATAAAAAGTAGGCAGCACTTAAAGAAGCCATTACGTTTTGTTTACATTTTGTATAGTTGTTTCTTTCTATCATTTGCTATTTCTTTCTTTCAATTCTATAGCAAAACAATGCAAGAAAAATGTAGTGTCATAAGGGCTTAACCATTACACAATCGGCTTTATAGCACGTACACGCTTCTCGCTTCGCTTTCACTCTGACATATTTTGAGCGGTCTCATAAGAATACATATGCAGTGGCTTATAGCGAGTTGTAGCGTAATATTATATCATCGCTTATAGCGCGCACTCAGACATCAGCCTTAATTTTTTAACCAAATCGAACTTAAAAATTTTTATAATTTAGAAAATTACTTTGTTGAAAGAGTATTTTCAAAAGTAAATCCCACTATAACTTGTCTGCCAGAAATTAAAACAATGTGATTTTGATGATTTTTCTTATATTAATTATAGTCATTAATCTGTTTTGAATTTTTATGAGAAAAATTTACAAGAAATAATTGTTGGCGATTTTATTTATAATTTTGGCGATTTTCTGCTAAATTTATATACGATTATTTTATAAAAAATTATATTAAAAAAGTATTATATAAAAACTAATTTATTATCAAATATATATTGAGAAAAAGTACATAAAATTGATTTTGGCGACTTTTGACGATTTTTCAAATCAATTTTGCGTAATAGGTCGGAAAAAATTTGACAACCCTGATAACAGGTACACACAAGTCTAGAACAAGAATACATTTGTTGTAGGAACTACACTACATTTGTCAAAAAAATTTGAAAGATGGGTGGAATTCTTAGCGCAGGTAGCTCTTTAAGGAAATGTCCAATAGCTTAAAGAAGGGAAGATCTATATAGTGATGATATTATGATAATTTCATCACTTCACTAAGTTTGCCGAGTATGGTCAGGTGTTCTAGTGAGTTCACCTGCTAGATACGTCTTGGTGTTTACTTGATAAAAAAGCAAGTATGGCAGCCTATGAAAATGTGTGCCGATAAAAGTTATAGGAAGAATGAACTTACCAGTAAGTTATCCCACACTTTTAGGTTAAAGTAAAATTGTATTAATGAAAAACTATTTATCCGTCCGATGAAATGCTAACAACGTATAACTAAAGCCGAGTTGTAATAATTGCGCTTACACGCAATTTACATTATGCCTTTCGCGCCTGGCTTTAAATGCAGTTTTTTCTAGTGAGAGAGAGAGAGAGAGGTGGTGAGAAGCTAGCGGGGTAAGAAAAAAAGCACGAATTGAAATTTGAGGTGCTTTTTTCATATTTCTCTTTGTCATTTTCGTACTCTCAGCATTAAGCATGTGTATAATCATCAAAAAAGGCATAGAGAAAAGTCTGTAATGTAAATCTGCATGACTTTTTGTAGGGGTTTTGAAAGAAAATTGTCAAAAAAGGCAGGCTAAAAAGTCATAGTGTGAAAAGCCACTTAGAGATTAGTATGTGATTAGTGTTTTTCATTCGGGATTTCTCGGGAAAAAACTCCCGGGATCCCGCACATTTTCCGGGAAAAAAATCCCGGGAAATTTGTGCGGGAATTCCCGGGATTTTTTTGTAATATTGTTGTTTGTAATGTGTGCTTACACATTTTTAGTGCTGCTCTTAGAAAAATATGAAAAATAAAATAAAAAATATACACATAATTGAAATTCTTTGGATCAAAACCCATACAGTTCGACTAAATACATAATTTCAATTCTTAACACTACAGCACGAAGCATTAAAATATGTTTGATTATTTCCAATATATCAGGAAAAATAAACACGTATGAACCATAGACTTCGAAAGCAAAAGGCTTTTAAACTAGGTATGAGAAAAATAAAAAGCACAAATAGTGTTTGGCTAAGACAAATATGGTGAAATTTTTAATATAAATACCAAAAAAAAAGCTTATCTAAGTTTGGAAAAAATCTCTTCACTTGTAAAGAGCTTTATGCGAATTGGTCTAAAGCTGGATATTTATCTGCTTGAGTTTGAGGGCTTAGAGTATAAGAAGAACTCTGATGATGGGATCGTGGTTGATCCCGAAAATATGATGGTGTTAAGTTCGACCCTTATACAAAGTCAAGAATTTTTCTTTGTCTTTTTCAATTATTACATGCTGTGAAAAATCATTTCTCAATAAAACTAATTAAATTTTTGGACTAATTCATTATTTCAGTTCAATTTTGCTTAGCAATATGAATTGCTCATTATTGGCCTATAAATTAAAGCATAAATCATATTTCGCATAAATCTTTTCTGGTTATAAAGCTAGAGCAATTATAAAAAAGTCTCAAATTGGTAAAATTTTTACTTTAGATGGCTACTAGTCAGAAGTTATACAATACACGGCACACCTTTGCATATTTGCTGGAATTACTCTGTAAAGAACTGAAACTATATTTTTTAACTTACTTTTAATGCATTAATAAATTTATTTAATAGATCTCATTAACTTCTATTTTTTTTTTGTTCAAATAAATTCATTTAAATGATATATTGTATCGTTTTGTATTGGACGGGAATTCCCGGGAAATTGAAAAATCAATCCCGCTTTCCCGGGAAATGGAAAAGTCCGCGAAAAGAAAAACTATATGTGATCGATGTTGTCATATACATAGTACTTTTATACGCATGTCTTATTTGCAAATAAAACAGTAAATTGTTGCCATATAATTGTTTTATTGCGACTTATTAACTCAAGAAAGCTATTCACGATTAAAGTGTAGTATGCACCTTTTCCTGAAATTCAAGCTGCCAGAATAAGTATGTGTAAAAAAACAAACTGAAATTCAGGTTGGTAAATTTCTTAAAGAAATTTCCGTTTACTAGTACGTAGTTCCAAAAGAAAAGTACAAAAGCAGTATGGGAAATGCTCCTTCAAAGTTCAGTTTCAAATTGTGATAACATGATAAATTGTTGATGTATTAAACGTAAAAACAACAATAAAAGAGCGGCAATAAGGAAATTTTCTAAAAAATTAAAAAACTATTAATTGCACTAAATAAGCCATTGGTGTACCATTGTACTTTTTTTAAAGTCCATTTTGTAGCAAAAATGGTACAATTGCACCAATTCTGCCATCCCTGTACGCCAGTACCCAGCGGCGAAAATTTCGATTACAAAAGCGATGATCCGATGCACACATGTAAGCCATTAATGCACAGCATCTCATATGCGAACCTAGTATATATTTTCAAATGCATTGCCGCATTTGTGGACTGAACGCTTTCCACCTGTGCACAAATTAAGCAAGATACTGAAGTGTTCATCCAAGAAGATATTTTGAACACTTCTTCGAACACATTTACATTTACAATACAATTTCGCTTACTTTGTGAGCAGCTAGAAGACGTCCTGAACACTTCTTCGAACACATTGTAAGTCAGATGTAAGCAGCTGAAACATAATCTCGCTTACTTCGTGAGCAGGTAAAAGACGCCTTGATACAAAAGATAAAAAAATTCAGTATTGTGAATTCCATATTAATTACTACCGTCGTACATTTTGTAAGCTAGCATTCATTGAACACAAAGTGTAGTAAACATCATTAAAGGGATGTAATGTGGTAGGCAGTGTTCGCCGCTGGGTAACTTCATTTTAATTATCTTTTAATGAAAAAACTTTATTATACTTGATTTACTCTATATTGTATTTTTGCTTCTTAGATCCAAATTTACAGTCATTAGTTAATTATTAGTAAACTAAAATGATAACTATTTTTTAACTAAAACTTCATATTCACAGTGCATTGTTTAGCTAAAATGTTTAATATGGGTAAAGATTTATATGGGTAAATATAAATAAACAAAAATAAAGAAATAAAGAATATTTCACATCTTAAGCCGGCAATTTAAACATTTTTAAGCACACAAAGCTAATGAAGCAAATATTTTTTTGGCGCTCCTAAAAGTATGCTATATGTATGTAATAATTTCCAAAACATGGTGTAATAAGTATGCAGGCTCAACTAATACTCGTACAACAAAAAACTAGACAATGCTTGTCAAAAAATACACGTGCTAGACGTTGCTTATGTACAAAACTACCAGAACAAAAAATAATCAGCTGACGTTATGCTGCCACCTGTATACTTATCGCACTATGTTCCAAAGCATTTAACTACTTGTTAACCAATGGCATTTGACGGTTTAGCTAATGGTATACAAAGAAGTGTGAATAAAATATCATTCGCTAAACTATTGTCATTAGCTAACTAATGACTGTGAATTTGGTCCTTAATGATGAAACAGAACAAGTCTGCAACTTCAGGCTAGAGGAGTTTTTCCATACAAGTTCACAGTAATCATACGCCGTAAAAAGCAGTCATGAGATAGAATCTATTTTATTTTGAGAACGTTTTTTCTCCTGCTCTCAGGCCTAACCACTCATTCGCTCAACAATGTTGCCGTGTTTTAATAAAATTTCATAAATTTTTCATACGAAATATAAGAACAAAACAAAATAAACAGTAATATGAGGGAATTTTGAAGCTGCTGTCGTCGATTTAGTTTTGGGCCTGGTTATTTTTGCAGCGTTTTTGCCTGAATGATAAAACAAAACTGGTGCTAGACGAGTTTTTCCATACAAATTGTCATTAATCTTACGCCGTAAAAAGCGGTCGTGGGATCAGTGTTGCCAGAATTTTTAGGGATGAAATCTGCAAAATTTAATAATTTTTCAGGAAAAAATCTGCATTTTATTTTTAAAATCTTCAAAAACACTTAGTACCAATTTTTTATGTATTATTTAAGCAAATTAACACTTCATTCATGAAACTTAAATACATACAGGTGTTAGCACATATTTTTTCATAAAAAATAAAACAAATTTCATATGGACTTAATTTACACGATAAAATATTTCATTAAACATTTTTTAGTTGCACCCTAGCAATAGTGGAAGAACAAATGGAGTGAAGAAAATTTACAAAAACTATCTGCACTTTTATTTCAGACCATTTTTTCCATCCACCATGCCTCCCTGTCCATCCTATTTGCAAATAAAAAGTTTAATGACATAAATTTTATGAAATATTTCATCGTGTAAATTTACCCCTGTTGAGAAAATTAAGTCTCATTAAGTGTAATGGCATTAAATTTAATTATAATGTATCGGATATTTATACAATCCGGTACATTCTTTCTAGCATATCTGGAGATATTAATATGTCAAAAGAGTGGGAATTATTTAAGTTATAGGCATGGTAATGAATACAAAACACATACTTAAGATTCAGATTCTTTGAAATTTTGTTTTATTCAACTTTACCTGACTAAAAATTCTTTCGATGAATGTTTATCACATTGAGTTGGAAAAGCATAATCAGAATTATTTAGATTTGTTTCAGATATTATTTTCCATAAACTTGTTTTTCCATATTACCTTTAAAGTTACAGAATTTAACGCTCTAAGCTTCGAGTCCAAATCCTATTTTTCGCTTTTTTTTTAGAAATTTTTGGAATTGGTTGGTATTTTCGTTTTCATATAAAAGAAATCAATATAAGAAAGCAATATAAGAAAAAAGTGAAAAAAATCGACAAATTATTAGGGATTAAAAAAATCTGCGTTTTTAGGTCAAAAATCTTCAAATCTGCATTTCGTCTTTTTGGAGGGCTAAAATCTGCAAAATGCAGATAAATCTGCATTTCTGGCAACAGTGCGTGGGATAGAATCTATTTTATTTTGAGAACGTTTTTTCTCATGCTCTCAGTTTTAGCCACTCATTCTCTCAACAATGCTGCCGTGTTTTAATAAAATTTCATAAATTTTTCATACGAAATATAAGAGTGTGGCATGATGCACTTTTGTCGAAACTTGCTGCTTTTCGTGTTGGTGATCATTTCTTTCGATTTATATCGAGCTTTCACAGGGATCGCTCTATACGAGTTGTTATAGACGGGATCTCATCAAACGAGTTCAAGATTAATTCAGGGGTACCACAAGGCTCCGTTCTTTCTCCTACCCTATTTCTTATTTTTCTTAATGACCTTCTCTGTCAGACTTACAATCCTATCTACTCTTTTGCAGATGACAGCAGCATATGCCATTCATATTCATTCAGTAATAGACCAAGCCTGTCGGAGATTGGGGGCATGAGGAAAAACAGGAATGATACACTAAATCGCGATCTTGTAACAATCTCTGAATGGGGTCGTGCGAATAGGGTCGATTTTAACGCTCGTAAGACCCAGTGTAGTATGCTTACCCACAGACGTATGACCGATCGTGCTGCTCCATCTGTAAATATGGGCGGTGTGGGTATTGAGGAATCAGCAGCTCTTGATGTTCTTGGCATGAAAATTCAGTGTGATGTTCGATGGACGGATCACATTTTTCAAGTTTCAAAAGAAGCATTCAAACGCCTCGGCATTTTAAGACGGTGTAAAACATACTTCACCCCATCTGACCTCCTTAATATTTACACTGTCTATATCCGTCCGAAAATGGAATACAACTCTCATGTATGGGCCGGTGCTTCAAAGTCTATTTTGAAGCTACTCGACCGCGTACAGGAGAGGGCGAAGAAGCTCATCGGTGACAGTAGGGTAGCCAACTCTGTTGACTCGCTGGAGCATCGACGCAATTTAGGTTGTATTTCGCTGTTTTATTGTTACTACAATGAAGTGTGTTCTGATGAAATGAGGTAACTTGTTCCCGAAACTCACTCATTTTTGCGAAACAACACGTTCTTCATTAAGAGCACATCCATTTGTGGTCGATACGCCGGTAAATCGCACTACGCATTACAGAGAGAATTCGTTCTTTAGCCGAACAGTTCGTATGTGGAATAAACTCCCTGCAGAGGTCTTTCCTGTCACTTTCAATGTTGGAAAGTTTAATTCAAATGTCCATAAACACTACTCCCTTTTTCGTCCTTCCCACAACCAATTTTCCTAATTCCGACACAGTGCATTGCATCTGTAGGGGCCATCCCCTGAGTGCTGGTCTTAATAAAAAAAAAAAAGAATAAAAGAAAATAAACAATAATATGAGAGAATTTTGAAGCTACTGCCGTCGATTTAGTTTTGGGCCTGTTTTTTTGCAGTGTTTTTGCCTGAAGTTGCAGACATAGTTCTGTTTCATCATTTATTTGTGCAATAGAATATTTACTTGTGCGCAACGTTGCCACTTTCTGTACAATAGTACAAAAACTGTACTATTGAAAAATGTTGTACTATTTTTGCACCATGAAATTTTTGTACTATTTAACTACTTGCTGAAATATAAAAAAAATAATAAAGAAAAGAGCAAATTTTTCTGAAAGCTTCACAAACTTTTGTTTCAAAAGATACCTTTTTAAAACCTACTTTATTATTTACATTTGGCGGTACTGCTGCTAATAACCTTTCATTTCTCTGCGTTGAGAACATTTTTCCAACTTTAAAGAAGTTTTTAGAGCTTCGGAAATATTAAAACACGTGAATATACATAGAACTAAGGTGACAGATTTTATGAGTAATATATTAGGGCCATGTTTCCTACGGATTTATTGATGCAACAGAACAAGACTGTAACGTCGACCGAAAATTATTCAGATAGAAATAAAGCCCATAATAATAACGTCGACCGAAGCGACGAATTTCTCATTACTTTTATTAAAATTTTGTATTTTCCTTTTATTTTTCTTTAATCAACTGAAATGTCAATTTGTATGGAAAAACCTATTGTGCCGTAGTTTTTTTTTCATCATTTATATGAAAAATTGGAAGAAAACATCGCATTTCTTGTCATTTATTTTGATGCTATTCTAAATTATAACATGCCTTTTTCTATTTGGAAGAATGTTAAGCTTCAACCGCAATGGAAATATACACGCTATTAAAGCAAACTATTATGGAAAAGGCCATCCCATTTAAAAATCTTGTTGGTTTCGCAGTGGACATATCAAATGTCATATTCGATAATTATAATTCTGTTTGTACTAATTTAAAAGACGAAACATCTTTTGTTGTGTTGGCAAAGTGCTCTTGTCGATTAGTACATCTAGTAGCTTCCAAATATATTCTAGCTTATTTAGAAGATTTGTTGAGAATGCTTTGATCTTACTGTAATTGTAACTGTTTACGACAATGTAAGTTCCAAGAGTTCCAACAATATTTTCAGTTGATAAAATTTTATCAGCTGTCGTAACTAGAGGGCTGCAGTGATCATGTTATCGAACAACATGAACTTTTGAACAACAACAGCTACATATTGTTCTCGCAAACAATAATGAGTAGGGATGTCAACATGTACTTTTGTGTGAGCTTAAACAATTAAAAAGATTTTTTGGACATTTTTAGATACATTGAAATTAATTATGGAGGATATTAGCTAGTTCTTTTTGTCGAATTTCATTCGATTTTGTACTATTTTTGCTTAACTTCTGTAGTATATTTAGTTTATTTGCTGTCAAAACTGCTTGTGTGCTTTAGTTGTAGCTGAGAAAATAACATGTATTTGTTTATTGGTGTGAGAAAAGAATATATATTTGTTTATTGGTGTTAGTAAAAACTGGATGGTCGTATTACTCCTAAAGTACTGAACCGATTTAAATAACATTAAGATTGTACACATCTATGTAAAAACCCATTTAAAAACATATACATCTTTCCAAAATCGGTTCAGTATTACGGGCGTTAAAAGGATCTAAAAACACATGTTTTCCTATTAATTATATAGAAGATAGATTCTACAACTGTCCCTTCCATCCAGCCTGTGTGGATATTCATACATATGTAGGTGTTAGTGTTTTGACGTAAAGTAAATTAAAAGTAAATTAATTAGCATTTCTTGTATTCCTTTCTTAATAATAAAAATAATTTTAAATTAATAAAATAAGGATCATTATTATAACTTGCCAATAGCTAAAGTTAAGGTGTTATCGGACAGATAACTCGTTTTTCATTATTATAAGTAGACTTTAAGCAAAAACTGTCCGATAAGCTAAAGGGAAGTTCTTATTGCCTTTAATTTTAACGTGACGTTTATGCAATTGGTGCTGGCATAGCTTTTGAAAATATTTAAATAAAAGAAACATTGAAACAATTTTCGAGCATAGTTTTAGGAAGAAAAATAAATAATTTCTTCCTTTGCTGGGTGTATTAAAAGTATTTCAAAGTGACGCCTAAGGGTGGAAATCGATTTTTGTTCTGGTATTGCCATGTTTTCAAAAAGATTAATTTTATTTTATAGGGAAGCTTTAGCCATAGCTAACTTTTACAAAGGCGTACTTTACAAGCAAGGTGTAATAACGGGCATAAATAAATGAACTCAAGCCTTATTAAATAACTTTCAATTAAACCAATATACTACGAGCAATATTACGTAAAAGTTAAAAATAATATTTATTTCTGCTCGATAAAATAAAATCAGAAAATAGTTGTTATCTTCTAACTTTTACGATAAAATTGATAACTGTTATGGTCACTGCTATTTAGTGCTTTAAATGTATTGATCTTTTTTATCATACTCGCAAAAATGGGGCTGGATTCGTTATAATATATGTATGCATAAAATAAATGTACTATATATTAGATGCAGTTTAAATTGTTGTGGACTAAGTCGAATACTACCCATATGTTGTTTCAGAGGATTTCTACGATCAGACACTCTTATCGGAACAATTAATGTCAAACTGCAGCCGCTGGAAACAAAGTGTGACATACACGATACATTTGATGTAAGTTTTTGCATAAAATGTCTTAATAAAGTGTTACAAAATATTTAACATAATATGTAATTATTTTGCAGCTGGTAGAAGGACGCAAAAAGGTTGGTGGTAAATTAGAAATAAAACTGCGAGTTCGTAATCCCATATTAACCAAGCAAATGGAACATATAGACGAAAAATGGCTGGTAATAGATACTTGAATACAATTGAATAAATCTCAAAAAATTGCTTATTTTTGTTTTAATTTAAGAAAACTTTTATTTATTTTATGCATTCTGGAACAGATAATACACTATTTTAAGTATTTTAAAAATGCATTGCGAATTCATATTTTAAGCTGTTTTTTTTTCTTCAAATTATTAAAAATAAAAAATATTCGTTAATAACATACATATTTGTTGTTCTGAAGTCAAGAACTAGTAGCATTATTTTATTTCTATGTACTCCACTTGAGATGAAAACAAGCTGGTATTATTAAAAACATCAATCCCTCGTACCTTGTAAAAGCCTGAAATATATAGAAAATGTTTTAGCTAAAGTAATATTTATTTTATTTTTATTTAATTTTATTTAGTCTATGGAATTAATCCTTACAGACTATACATATAATAATACAAATAAGTAGTCATACCGTCGGGTGGTTACTGGTCTGCAGCACGGAACAAAAATGTTTCTTCGAGAAAAATGATAAAGAATGTCTAGATTAATTTTAAAAATAAACTGCACGATAGATCTTTTTGTTAATAATAACGTGGGTCGCGGCATATATTTTCTATTGAAACTTAAAGTCCTTATAACTTTTTGCACAAAATATGAAAAGTTATTACGATTTAATTAAAATAACACGAACTTGTTTTGTGCCCCATATACCATTTTTTACACTAATTTTTTGTATATCTTTCTAGTAGGTCAAAGTAACGTATTTGTTTAAGCAAACACAAAATATAAACCACATACACATAAAAAAAGGAATGTAAAATCCACATGCCGCAATTTTGATTGGAAATCATATTAAATTTACAAGAAATAATTTATCGTTTGAGTGTGTTAGTGTTTATTTGCTTTGTTCATTGCTACAATTCAATGTTCTGCTTAGTTGTGTGACTTGTTGTTGTTTATTCTTATATGTGTCGTCTATGTAGACGACAAAAAACGAATTACCAGCTAAAATTTACTGCTGCTGGTTTAAAATTACCATTGTTTCATATTAATTTTAAACGGAAAACTATTAATCTCACCTTAAATCACCGTTAAAACAATTTTGTTATAAACGTTAAGTTTCATTTTCAATCGACATGATTATAACTTTAATTCCAAATAAGTTTTATGTTAAATAATCATTTAAATCATGTTGAATTAAAATGAAATGCATTTTACATACGATGGTATTTATTTAGTGTATAAGTAAAGAAAAGTTTGAAGCTGTTGTGGCTGCAGTGGTTAGCGCGTGGACTATCATGCAGGTGGCACGAGTTCAAATCTTGGCTGTCGCAGTCAGCTACAACGCAAAGTTTTCTGATGACTATCACGTAAGTAAAATAATTAATAAAATAGCTAGATTAAATTCATGTTGTTTCAGCTTGATATAACTTTAATTCAACATGATTCTTCGTGTTCTTGCAATATCAAATTCACATTGTTTCAACTTGAAATAACTTTGATTCAACATGATTGTTCGTGTTGTTCCAATATAAAATTCACGTTGTTTCAACTCGGAATTACTTTGATTCAATATGATTTTTCGTATTATTTCAGTATCAACTTCATTTTGCTTTAACTGTACTGGAATATTAAATCAACATAAAATATGGTTAATTCAAAAGGAAAAATTTTCTTTCAAGATTATTGTCATGTTGATTTAACATGAAACACCTATGAAGCAAAATCACTACCGAAAAATTTTTAATTAACCTGGTTTTCGACGATTTTACATGGAAATTTTTCTGTGTGTAGAGTAATCCATAAAAAATGGCCATTCATCAATGAAAGAAATTTAATAAATCAAAATATTCTGAATATAATTAATAAAAAAAGTTTTATTTATGTATATCATTTAAGAAAACAAAAAAATATAACATTATTTCTTTTACAAATAAGAATTCACTTCTTGAGAATATAATTTTTATAGTTAATAAAAACAAAGTTTAGTTTTTGCTTGAAACAGAACATACAAACGCAAGAACTAAATTAAATCTTTTAAAACTAAAATAAAAATTAGCAGTCTTAAAACTACAGATTCATTCTATGATATATTCTGGTTGCAATGAAATATTTTCACTTTATAAAATAAATTGACGTAAACAAACATATTTTGTACTTAAATTTTTGAGATAAATTTTATCACTTTCAGGTAAATATATAAGTAAATCCTTGATATCTTTCATTTTGTCATTAGCAACACTTGAAAGCGGCATAATTATCAAATATATTACAAGGAGTTCGAAAATGGTTTTTTGATGCAGTTTTACAAATAGTTTAATATTGGAATACAGTTTCCCTGATTTTTTAAATCTTATGCGAAACTCATCCGTTTTTTCGTAAAGCAAAACTTTTACTCTAGAAAAAGGCACTTTAGTAAAATCCAACTTATTTGCCACGTTAGAATACAAAATTTCCAAAACTACTAGTTTTGTCTTTTTAGATGGCATATCCTTCACTAACTTTATTAAGTGTATTGGACTATGTACTTCAATATTTTTGAGGTACACATCAATGACACTATGAACAAAATCGACTTCTTGAATTAGCTAGTGGCCTGGTTCTGAAAACTTTTGTGTAATGATATTGATGTTATGTATTTAATTTCAGGAACATTTTAAAGGCAGTTGTGTTAATTTTGATTTTGTTTTGTGGCACACATGAATCACTCCATAATAATAATTTTATTTTTTGTTTTGATCCACGTTCTTCAAATATAGCATGCTGCATAACAATTACAAATAATAATTATTTACTTTTATATTGGAAATTTGCTTTATGACAAGTGAAGCAAAACAATGCTTAGGGAACTGTATAATTGTGGATATGAGGCAATTTTAGGGACTGATATCTCTTAATATATTTAACATATCCAAAAATGGATTGCGGATTTGAAAAGAGCACATATCAATTATATACAACTGATTTGTAACTCATTTTTTGTAAAAATGTGCCATGCGGCAGACCAGTAACCACCCGACGATATATAAAAATTTAATTATTTAAATATAAAATGATATTCCGTTTAATGGTATAAACACTCAAAGAAAAATCAACAAAATTATACATTTCATTACTCTACGTCTCCACCTAACTTGAAATGCTGTTGTAACTTGAAGTTATGACTGCGTTGTTAAAACAATTGCACTGACAACTATGTTATAACCTGAAAAAAAGCATTAACATGAGCGGTCTACACTTAACATTAACTTTAAGTTAAGTTAGGTATAGACTGCAAATGATGCAAAATGTAGACTGCAAATGAAAGCAACAGCATAATTTTCTTAGCGGATCAGACATAGCAAAGTTAGTACGAAAAGTTTTAACATATAAGGAGTTAAAAGAACGTAATAAGCGTTGTGGAATGTTAAAAGTTAAGTTGCTCAGTAAAAATGCACAGCAGATGCTACCATTTATAAGATTAAACATAAAAGAAACATTGAGCATTATTCTTCGGGTTTTTAAAGTTGGTAAGTTAACCTCTGCTAATCTTGTTGAGTATGATGAACGTCCGACATGGTAACGATAAATATTTCTTAAACAGAAGAGAAGGAACTGTTTTTGAACAGACTCAATTCGGTCAATATGTACTTTGTAGTTCGGGTCCCAAATGATTGAACCATATTCTAAAATTGGCCTTACGAGTGATGTAAATAGTTGTTGGGTTATAATAGTGTTCTTGAATTCCTTCGACCACCTTTTAATGAAAGCCAAAACGATACGCGCTTTATTTACAGTCATCGTTATGTGTTGTGCAAAATTTAGTTTTGAATTTAACAAAATGCCCAAATCCATGAATATTTCAAGCGATTCTAAGGGGCTGTTCACATATTACGTAACGCTCCAGGGGGGGGGGGTTGAGGATTTGTTACCGACTAGATAATTTATACTGACTATTTTGTAAAAAGCGTTACGAAGGGGGGGGGGCTTTGAAAACTCCGAAAATTGCGTTACGTAATATGTGAATAGCCCATAAATTGCAGTTAGCAAGCTTGTAGGAATAAACTGAATTACGCGCTCTTGAAAATTTACATTTCTTCACATTTAATTTCATTAAATTGATTGTACACCATTTGTAAAAATTATCCAAGTCGTTCTGTAGAAAAAGATGATCAGATGGCTGTTTAACACTCAAAAATATTTAACATCATCAGCATACATCAAAGTATTTAATAGCTTCTGGTAAATCATTTATAAAAAGTAAAAATAAAATAGGTCCTAAAATAGGTGACTGCCTTGCGGCACGCCAGAATTGACACGAATACATCTTGAGATCGCATTATTAAATTTAACGGATTGCGTTCTACATACAAGATATGATTTTATCCAAGAGGAGAACATGATTTACTTTATCAAATGCTTTGCTAAAATCTGTGTAAATAACGTCAGTGGGGCAGCCATTGTTGAAAGGTTGATTTACTAGTGTTGTTAGATGATAAAGCGGATGCACAATTTATTAAAACACAGCTTGGAATGCCGTCATGTCCGCTGAAAGTTGATGATTTAGATGTTGTTAAACAATTAAAAATATGACAGGTAGTTATTGTAGATATATTTAGATTAGCAGCGATTTTATGTGGGTAGCCATAATTAGCATCATATGAATCAGTAGAATATGTGGTTGCAAAAAAGTCGGCAAACATGTCACTAATTGCGGACTCATCGCTGGACTCAGAGCATAAATATTTTATGACTTTTGGAAATCCCAAGGATTTTCTTTTACATTTTACGAAATTGAAAAATGCTTTCGGATCATGCGCAAAGTTAAGTTTTACATTTTCAAGATAATTTTTGTACATTTGTGTATTTAGTAAATTGTGTTCTGCCCGTAGAAGTGAATATTTACCATAATAAAACGAAGAACCACAGCTTTTGTATTTCTTGAAGTATTTATTTTTTTTCTTCAAAGTTGATAGTTGTTTAGAGTTCCAGGACGGACCAGATTCAGAACGTGGTATATACTTCGGCATACATTCCTCCATATATTTAAACATGATTTCATAAAAGGTATCAATCATATTATCCACGGATTCCGACATAACATTCGGAGCAGACAGCAGTTGAAGCAAATTAGTGTTAAAAATGAGATTATTGAGTTCAATGTAGTTAACTCGTTTGAAACAAAAAATCTCTTCGTGTTGTAATGTTATTTTTAGCTATATTACTATAAGGTAAATTACAGCATATTGGATGATAACGATCCTCAGGTAATGTAAGAGGATCCGCACGACCAACAGTACATTCGTTTGGTTCATTCACAAATACCAAATCGAGTAGTTTGTCTAAACAGTTGTGTATTCCGTTAATTTGGTGTAGATTTATATCGGGTACATTATTAAACATTTCGTCTTCATTATCATCTACTATTACGGGTAAATAAAAACAACAATCAGTTGAGTACTCCCAGCTAATGTGGGGTAAATTAAAATCATCAAAAACAAATATTAAATCAACGGGATTAATCTTAGAAGCCACAAGTTTATTTGCTTCAATATGATGTTTGTATATTATTGGATCCGATTGAGGCGGGATATAAGAGCATGTAATATATACGTTAATGCAAATAACTTAACTGATATTGAAACTTTGTAGGAAGAGGCTGGTAAGTTTGGTTTTTATTCCACGGACATTATGATATAAAATATGAAGTTGATTACCGGAACAATTTATTAGTTTTTTGGGATAACTAATTCTCTAGGAGGAAAATAAGCAATATTTCTTGCGCGAAATATTAGTTTCCATTATATAAGAGAAATATAAGATGTAAAATTATTTAATTCAGGATTTTGATGACAACTTGAATTAGGACTTAAAATAATTGCACAAAATTTGAATTGATAACTTTTTCTTTAATGATTCACATCGTCCAAAACGCTACCACCGGCGTGGTATATATGTATTTCAATTCGAAAAACAAAACCTTTTGAAACTAATTTCCGATTCGAAAGTCAATTTGCATTATCAAGTTCGTTAGTATATAATACATAGTTATTCATGTCCAAAAACTGGTAAAAGGAATTAATGCCAAGTTTTGTATAAGTGGAAAACTTGATATTATTCTTATTTGAATGTCAAAGTTGACCGCATTTGTGCTTAACCCTACGTCTATACCTGATATGTTTTTATGATAACAAATATCAAACTGTCGGCAGAGCCGTTGTCAAATGTTTGTTAATGCAAGCATACATGCGAACACGTTGTGTTTTTTTTTGTAATGATAAATCACTGGCTCCATGAAAAATGGGCCCAATGAAAAATGGCCCCAAACCAAAAATGAAAAATGGCCGCAAACTTTTGTATTGAAAACAACAACACAACTTTTGAGGCCATTTTTCCTAATTTTTCGGGCCATTTTTTATTTGTTAAATTGAGGTCATTTTTCCTATATATTTCTCAAAATGAAAAATGACCCCAAACTTAGAAATGAAAAATGGCCTCAAAATATAGGAAAAATGGCCCCAATTTAATAAATGAAAAATGGCCCCAAAACAGGAAAAATGGCCCCAAAAATCGTTTGTTGTTGTTTTCAATAGAAAATTTTGGGGTAATTTTTCGGTGCAGTGCCATAATGGCATATGCCATATGCTTCTCAATGCTATTGGGCAATAACGCCACACGCAAAGAAGAAATAAAGCCAAATTTTATTAGTTTTGCAATTATAATTTGCCTTCAACCCGTCTTGACGAAGGCTTATATCCGCTCGAAGAGCAGCTCCACTGAATAAATCGCATCGCATAGCCGGCCTTCGGCCAGGCTTAAGGGTTTTTTCCTCTAAGTATATCGAAAGGCGGTTTCGCTGAGTAAAGATTTTTGCATAGCCAGCCTTCGGCCGGGCTTAAGGATTTTTTCCTTTAAGTATATCGAAAAGCAGCTTCGCTGAATATACCTAGAGAAAAAATCCTTAAGCCCGGCCGAAGGCTGGCTATGCAGAAATCTTTACTCAGCGAAGCCGCTTTTCGATATACCTAGAGGAAAAAATCCTTAAGCCCGGCCGAAGGCTGGCTATGCAAAAATCTTTACTCAGCGAAGCCGCTTTTCGATATACCCAGAGGAAAAATGCCTTAAGCCCGGCCGAAGGCTGGCTATGCAGAAATCTTTACTCAGCGAAGCCGCTTTTCGATATACCTAGAGGAAAAAACTCTTAAGCCCGGCCGAAGGCCGGCTATGCAGAAATCTTTACTCAGCGAAGCCGAGCAATAAACCGAGCAATAAGCCGAGCAATAAACCCTCAAGCCCGGCCAAAGGCCGACTATGCAGAAATATTTCCTAAGCTCGTTTTACGAAAAATTGTCCAAAAATAAGAAAAACGGGCCTAAATTAAAAAATGAAAAATTGCCCCAAAATAAGAAAAATGGCCCCAAATAAATAAATGAAAAATGGCCCCAAAATAGGAAAAAATGGGCCGAAAAAATATTGTTGTTTTGAATGAAAAAATTTTTGGGGCCATTTTTCATTTTTTAGTTTGGGGCCATTTTTCCTCAAGTAGGAAAAATGGCCCCAAACTTAACAATGAAAAATGCCACCAAATATATTCTGTTGCAAACAACAACAACAAATTTTGGGGCCATTTTTCCTAGTTTGGGGCAATTTTTCATTTTTGGTTTGGGGCCATTTTTCATTTTTCAGTTTGGGGCCATTTTTCATTTTTCAGTTTGGGACCATTTTTCAAGGAGCCTTAATCACTATTTGTTTGTCGGCGTGAAGGAGACTTGTCACTATTCGTGCACTATTTCACTTATTTTTTCATTAAACAGCTTCTATTTAATTAAAGCATTCATATTTTTCTTTAATCATATATTTTTTGCAAAAATGCATTGAATAAATCGCATCGCATAGCCGGCCTTCGGCCAGGCTTAAGGGTTTTTTCCTCTAAGTATATCGAAAGGCGGTTTCGCTGAGTAAAGATTTTTGCATAGCCAGCCTTCGGCCGGGCTTAAGGATTTTTTCCTTTAAGTATATCGAAAAGCAGCTTCGCTGAATATACCTAGAGAAAAAATCCTTAAGCCCGGCCGAAGGCTGGCTATGCAGAAATCTTTACTCAGCGAAGCCGCTTTTCGATATACCTAGAGGAAAAAATCCTCAAGCCCGGCCGAAGGCTGGCTATGCAGAAATCTTTACTCAGCGAAGCCGCTTTTCGATATACCCAGAGGAAAAATGCCTTAAGCCCGGCCGAAGGCTGGCTATGCAGAAATCTTTACTCAGCGAAGCCGCTTTTCGATATACCTAGAGGAAAAAACTCTTAAGCCCGGCCGAAGGCCGGCTATGCAGAAATCTTTACTCAGCGAAGCCGAGCAATAAACCGAGCAATAAGCCGAGCAATAAACCCTCAAGCCCGGCCAAAGGCCGACTATGCAGAAATATTTCCTAAGCTCGTTTTACGAAAAATTGTCCAAAAATAAGAAAAACGGTCCTAAATTAAAAAATGAAAAATTGCCCCAAAATAAGAAAAATGGCCCCAAATAAATAAATGAAAAATGGCCCCAAAATAGGAAAAAATGGGCCGAAAAAATATTGTTGTTTTGAATGAAAAAATTTTTGGGGCCATTTTTCATTTTTTAGTTTGGGGCCATTTTTCCTCAAGTAGGAAAAATGGCCCCAAACTTAACAATGAAAAATGCCACCAAATATATTCTGTTGCAAACAACAACAACAAATTTTGGGGCCATTTTTCCTAGTTTGGGGCAATTTTTCATTTTTGGTTTGGGGCCATTTTTCATTTTTCAGTTTGGGGCCATTTTTCATTTTTCAGTTTGGGACCATTTTTCAAGGAGCCTTAATCACTATTTGTTTGTCGGCGTGAAGGAGACTTGTCACTATTCGTGCACTATTTCACTTATTTTTTCATTAAACAGCTTCTATTTAATTAAAGCATTCATATTTTTCTTTAATCATATATTTTTTGCAAAAATGCATTGGTGTAGATAGGCCTTTCTGGGGGGGGGGAGGAGGGGCAATGCCCCCTCAGACTTGATTTTGCCCCGCCCCCCACAGAATTACTGAAATATTTAATAAAAATTACTAAAAACTTCTACATAAGTATATGTTTGGAAAGACACATATTAATATTCAAATCGTAAATGTATCCCGTTTACTTACAGAAATCATTACAATTTTTATAAAAATTTAGTTTCCAATAATTGCAAAATTTTTGTTTATTACGTAAAAACCCTAAACAAAAACGTACGAGTGTGTTTATTTTATTCTGATGATATATTTTTGTATTTTCTCTAACAAAATATAAAAAGTAGTACATAAAACATTTTAAAAACCTTTTGATACTGGGTCCAGTTGTGCTAAAATTAGTCCAATAGCCCATCAGCAAAATGATTTTTAAAAGTTTTAGACCTTCAAAAAACTGTCATATCGATGGTCATAAGTTGACAACACGTAGCTGGTTTTTACAACTTTTCAGTAGAAGAAATTACGTTATAAATATGCTGAAAGCGTTACTATTTTTATACTAAATGCATACTTCTTTTATTTTAAAACGTAATAATTCTTTAATATTGAGCAGTGTTGCCAGAAAAGTTTTGCCTCATGTCCCCAATTTTAAGAATGTCCCCAAAAATCCCCATTTCAAAACCAAAAATCCCCAATTTTGTCCCCAAAAAAATATTTTTTATATTAAGCACTATCATGCAATAAAAATAAAATTTTAATGTTTACATAATATGTAATATGCATATTATGCATTTTGCACTTCTAATTAAAGGCAAATTGTCAATATTTCATTCCACTGTATAGTAAAACTAACAACTTTTAATACTTTGAGAATTGTTATATATAATTCACTTTCTCTCTAGGATAACGAAACATTTTTTTCTAAAAGCAATAATAAAATTTCAGAGAAATAAAATAAATTAAATGCTTTCCTATTATCTGTCATAAAATTTTAAGAAAC
This sequence comes from Panzeria rudis, assembly GCA_956483635.1. Classification (NCBI taxonomy): domain Eukaryota; kingdom Metazoa; phylum Arthropoda; class Insecta; order Diptera; family Tachinidae; genus Panzeria; species Panzeria rudis. Next base: position 74,067,898 of record OY101449.1, read on the forward strand.
CGTCATGTGTACTGAAATTTATTAAGGCTTCGCTAAAGCCAATTATTCCGCTCCTCCAAGAAACTCCATTCTGTGAGAATTTACAGCCGGGTAATTGCGGACGTTCCGGCATCTCTTCTTGAGTTTCATGGAGTCTCAGAGTTATCAATAACAAATTGTAGTCGTCTGAGACCACTGTGTCCGGGTAGTGGTCTGAGATCATTTTAGCTCATTAACAATAAATGATCAGCAAACACCACCTAATCTCAGGACATATTCTTCTCTTTGACGTATCCACATGAGATGCCAAAGAAGGGTTCGGGTCCTATTAATCTACATTGGGCTTCCCTGTTGGTTAGACAGTCAGCCCATTCTTACCAGCATTGCCAGGCACGCAACATAACGTCAGTTTATTATGAGTGTAAGTTCATTAACTGGGGGTCTCCACGAGCAATAAACTTGGAAATAATTATATTCTCATCTGTCAAATTCTATTTCCAACATCATATGTTCACGTGTGGACCGCAGAAACATTTATTTGCAAATAAATTGCGACATAATTGTTCAAACTTATGTTCAAGAAATAATGTTGAACATAAGCTGTCAAATTTGATCGGCATTTGTTGTTTGCGTGAATTAAACAAAAGAAATTTGTAGCTGTGGTAAAAATACAAAGTTTTTTAAATAAAATAAAGCAAATTAAAATAAAATAGTTTTAAACAAAATTAAATAAATTAAAATAAAGTAAAAAACATCGATCCATTCACAGTGAATTTTTTAAATTTATGTCCAATACCCCAATACGTGTTCTATAGCTCAGAACATAAGCCTATACATGAACATATTTGTGCTGTTATTCTGCCGACTTTATTTCTTATGTTCGGAAATAAATATTGCGCGTGGAGACGTGCAGTAAGATATCGTAGGTCACACGTTGACAACACGTAACTGATTTCTACAACTTTTCAGTTGAAATTTTATTATAATTTAAAGGCTGAGAAGCAAAGGGGTACATGTGTTAAATCTATAAAAATGAGTTAGATGCAGGAATCAACACTTATTGATATTTATCACTTTAAAAATTCAGACCCGTATGATAATCTCAAAGAACTGTATGTATTACAGAGCCTAATTACTTGTTTTTGCACCCCTTTGATTCTCAACCCCTTAGTTAGACTGCAAATAACTGAAAATTAATTAGTATATAATCAGGAATGTGTTGAAAAACGATTTAGACACAAAAACGATTTGAAAACGATAAAAGATGCGAATCAGGTATGTGATAGAAATCGATTTCGAAAACGCTTTCAAAATCGTTTTCAAAATCGATTTCCATCACATACCTGTATGTGTTTGCTATAGTCGTTTTGTCAGTAATTTTCAAATTCTTTTTGCTAAATTTCTTTTCACAGTTCTATTATATTGATTATATTTTATCTTCTCGTGCACTTTTGAAAAGTCAGTAGTTTGAGTTTGGCTCGAAGCTAATTGTCAAAATCGGTCGGAATTCATCACACCTTTTCAAGACAATTGTATTGAAATCAATTTGGAACAGGAGTGTTTTTGTAACGATTTACATTATAACATTTTCTGCGTTTCCTGAAAAATAGCACAAAATTAGTTACGTGATGTTAATATATCGTCCCTACAATGTATATTTAATTGAATCCTCTGTGACAAATTCAGCATTTTGCAGCGAAGCGTGTGGTATAAATTGGAGGACTACGGTTACGAATCTAAATCGCGAATTTTGTACATTCGATAGTTGGACATAGTAGGGACGATATGACTATCGATATGTACACAATTGTCATCGAATATTTTAAGCAATTCTTTTGCTAGTACAGCTAAATACATATTGTTTAAGTAAAAATTATTTATGTCTCGGTTTATATGTTTCAACGAGTAAACCGTTAACGGTATTGTTCTGCCAAATTTCAATAGTTGTACTAGTGTTTATATATAAATAACTACTCGTCATTTAGATGTCAACGAAGCACTACGTGCAAATTTAAAGCCTCTTACACGGTAAAACAAATATTAATTCTTGTTTGTTTTATTTGTTCCTCATCGAATATACGCCGAAAAACATATTGTAAGCAAATTTCTTTAACTTCTTTTGATCCGAAAGTGATAACACAGTTCTCATTGGACACACGTTCAATTTACATCGCGATGCATTCAAACAAATGAAATTCATTAATGGAAACACTGTTTTAAAATAATCGGAATCCAATTGGAAAAAATTAATGTTTATTAAAAGTGCTTATAGTGAAAAATCCCCAAATCCATCCCCACGAAAATCTGTCCCCAAATAGAAGTTAAAATCCCCAATTCGGGGACAAATCCCCTCATCTGGCTACACTGATATTGAGTAAATAATACTATTTGCTTTGATGTATGTATATGAAATGCTTTAGGTTTTGTTGAATTACTTGTAAGATAACGTATGCTTGTTTGGATACGATTTTTTTGCTTCATGACACATATTTTTCATAATTTTCATAATGCAGTTAATTCTAATTTCGCGACAAGTCAAATTTTCGAGACGAGGGTTCATCAATTTAAATTTTGCAGTTCGCTACTTGAAACAAAGAATTTTATATTTTGATGTGATTATTTCGAACTAATTTGCCTTTGAGTCCAAACGATTTTATTGCGCAAAAGTCCGTAACGTGATATTCAGAAAGAATTAGACAGCATAATTATTCTTAGGAACCAGGGAAAAATTTCCAAAAACAACGTTGCTCTTTTCTGCCGTGTATGTTGAGAATTTTCTTTTGAAGAATACCTACATAAATTATTATTTGTGGTACAAAACAGCTTCCGGAAAGGCAACAATTGAGGAGGTCCATAACAAAACGCAATAATTACACCATAACATTTTTTTGGATAAACGACAAAATGAAATTTAAGTGAGTAGCATTTTGCTCTGAGCCATTATATTTGATATTGAATTGCAGTGTAGTTAGTTATTGAGTTTTGGAATGCTTTATAATAAAGGTAATATAGATTTCAATGTGTAGGATAGGATTCAATAAAAAAACTTGAAAAATGTAATTATTGCGTTTTGTTATGGACCTCCTCAATTGTTGATGAACTTTAAAAATTTCATAGAACTTAAACTTTTATCCACTCTAACTTGGTCGCCTTTTATTCGATCAGAGGCACCACTATTCGATGCGTAATTTAGTAGCCTTTCAAATAATATATAATTCATTTTAACCGAACTAGCCTTTGATTCTGAACGACGCTTTAACAAGAAGTATACACCGAAAAACGAAAATTAAATTTTTTATTCTTTTTTTTGTGTTTAGCACATAATAATTAGTCTAAAAAAATGCTTTAGAAAATTAAAAACTTCAAAAAATAAAAATTTGTAAGGCAGTGTTATTAAAAGCAATCGATTTGTTAGTGGTATTGTTAGTTAGGAAAATCCATAAACGGATTAAAAATTAAAAAAAAATTTTTTTTTTTCAAAATAAACTAAAACGTCAAACAGTTTGTTTACGTTTTTTATCAAGACAAATTTGTCTGATCTTGAGTTCTGACAAAATTGTCAAGACACTGCAATAACACTAATAAATGCAGTCTATACTTCGATAAATTTTTATCTTGATAATGATTTGACATTTATCATGATAAAAATTTATCAGGTATAGATAGACTCACTCTAAAAGTCAAGTTCATTCAAATTAATAAAAATAAACATAACATAAAAATTACATCTGACAACGATATGCCTGATATATATAATTATGATTACCCAGCAAAAACTTCACATACAACCTGAATCTTGGCGCACGGTAGTGCGCCAGGCCAAGTTCCGGCCACACAGTGTGTATTTACACGAAACCATTCGAGCGGTTTTTACCCCCGCATAACTGTGCTCCACTTGATCATAAAATAATGAAACTTGAAACATAAGGTCTCCCTACAGATGTAACCTCATAGTTGTACATAGTACATTTTTATTGACTCACTCATTGGCTCCTCATTAGCGTGCCCATTATTTATATAGGGCACTTATTGTATCAAGTAAAAGCTTAGAAAAAAGAACTGAGATCCGCACAAAAACATAACTGTGAAAATAAGGCCAAATTTCTATCGGCCGTAAAAAGTACTGGGATCAAAATAAGGACCATGTTCTTGATAAGTACAATACCATCCCTTTTCTAGGCAACCTGTCACTGGGGGTCTACATTAGCCATGAACTTGGTATGAACATCATGTCGGACATGGCATATGGCTAATGTAGACAGCTCATGTCCATGTTTCGTCCATGCTCTGACATCGATGTCCGAACATATGGCTGAGCATCAATGTTCGCCATTAGATTCGCCGTTAGCAACAATTTTTAATAGAAAGAAAAGAGTCAGAAAGAAATTGTTAAATATTCAATTTCTATTGCACTACCACCAAATACATTGATAAAGCAGAACATGGACATCGTACGTATTCACGACAACAAAGAAGTTGATGAATTTTTTGCAGTTGCTCTGCCGGCGTAATGTTCATGTCATGTTTAAGTCGATGGCTCGTGAAGACGTAGGTTAAGCGTGGCAACATTTTCCCCATAATTCTTTCCCATATTAGAAAGGCAAAAAAATATTGCTAAGCTAACAGGTTTCCTAGAAATGAGATGGTATTGTACTTATCATGAACTTTGTCCTTATTTTGATCTCAGTACTTTTTACGGCCGAAATATTTCAAATTTGTGTTTTTGTTTCACGCTTATCTCTGAGACGCATTTGACAGCTAGAAGCTTTTTTTAAAGAGAAGTAACACAATCAGGCAGTTAATGCCTACCAGTTAATTAATTAAATGTTTTACCTTCTTTGGGAAAGGGATAGAGTAGAGGGAGCAGGTGGTGAAGTGGGAAAGAGATAGAAAACTTAATTCACTTACAACTCTACTATTGCACGTTTTTTGTAGATCAGTGTTGCAAGCCTCTCTGGTGTCAAGTAGAGGCATCGCGTTGTTTAAGCCATAGGTTACATAGATGCCAAACAGAAACTTCAAAAACCTAAGTGTGCTGTCAAAAACCTAAGTCTAAGGATGTATTAGTAGAACATTTTTTATTAATATTTGATTAAAATAAAAATTTCCCCACAGCACTAAAATCGCACTTGGTTGTAACAAAAAGTATTCTAAAGAATTTATATTTTTTGTACATGAATTTTTAGAAGTTTATGCAATTATTGGTGTATTAATTAATGAAAATATGAATTTAGAATGATTTTTAATACATTCGAGCTGAAAAAATATTGATATGCATACATTTTTTTGCAATTTTTCTATTTGAGATCAAAAGCTTTTGTCCCAAATAGGAACAAAAATACAATACCGTTCAATGAAAAAAAGGGTTGAAAACTTTGATCAAATTCAACACACAAATGTCAACAAAATTAAAAAAATATTTTAAAATTACAGCAAGAAGAAATATAAAATTTATTTAAAACAAATAAAAAATTAAATAAAACTAAAAAGTGCTTGTGCGTGGAAAAAAGTAACGATTTAGTGCATTTTCAAGTGGAAAAATGATAGTCTCTCAAGTGTGTTGAAATGCAAAAATGGTGTCCTCTCATTTTTATTGAATTCACAATATCTATATGTGTGAAGAGAGTTGTCATTATTTTATTGACAGTGCAAGGGCTTGCTATCAAGGGACATTCATTACAGGTACCACCATAACTAACACAAATACAGCACCAAAAAAACACATGTATTTTGTTAGTAGAAATACCCCAGAAATATGTCAAATCCATTATCTGTGAGTCGCACACATTCATAAGCTCTAGAAAACTCCCAGACATGTGTCAAAAACTATTGTCTGTGTGACGCACACATTCTCAAATTTACAAAAACATCCGTTCTTATAGTGCTACCCTTGCAGCTAAATGTGCAACTAGTTACGTTTTGGGATAGTTATATTACTAGTTGTAACGTTACTAGTCAACAAAGGACTGTCATCTTACTAGTTGTAATGAGGCTAGTAACGATACTAGTCAAACACCAACGTTTTGGAACAGTCATACAAGTAGTTGTAATGAAACTAGTAATTTAAATTATTTTTTACAAATTGACATATTTTCAGGTGTAAATACATAAAACAAAATTTTAGTTCCAAATATAATAAGTAGAAAGTGGCTCAGTGGATAGAGTACATGCCTTGAAATATGAGGACTGTGTGTTCATACCCCGGTTGAGCCAAATGTTTTTTAATATTTAAAAAACTATAAATAAAGAAACTAGTAAGCGCACTAGTCTATAATAATTAGTATTTCAACTAGCATATAACTATGTACAAATGAACTAGTTGGGCTCCTATGACAACCTAATGTTAAAATCGATAGTTCGATATATGGAAAAAGGACAGTTAGGCAACTAGTCTGAATAAAATAGCAACTAGTATATTTCTAACCACATACTAGTCATTTTGTCTGCAGGGGCCTGTTCAATCTATCTATATATCGAGTCGTTACCGCCAAAATATTGTAAGTCCAAAATTTTCGATTTTCGTTTTTTGATAAAAATCTATTATTTCTGACCATTCACATCATCTCTGAAAAATTCATAATTGTAAAAAGATCCGTTACAAAGTTACAACAAAAGCAATTTTGTTGTATAGTTTGTTTACATTTTTGCATGACTGCGTGGTACGACTTACAATAAAATTGTTCGCAACAAATTAATAAAAATAACTACAACATACCAGTGTTTTTATGCATATATGTATATGTTTTGCAATATGACATTAGGACAACTTAACTTGAGGTCTATTTGAGGTCTATTTGAGGTCTAATTCCTATAACATTGAGATAACACTAATTTGAAGTCTACACGTAACATAATTCTCTCTGCGATTGAATTTATGTTACGTGTAGACTTCAAATTAGTGTTATCTCAATGTTATAGGAATTTTTATGAGAGCGTTGTTATAAGAATTCTTATAACAACAATCTTATGAGATGAACTGTAAAAAAACACATGTACATAAAAATAAAATAGTGAGCATGTGTGAGTGTTTATTAAAATAAATGAAAGGCGATATCGCATATCATATGTTTTTGATAAAATTTTTGTGTTGAATAAATGAATAAATCTGTTTAGTTGATTTATAAATTTAAATTTGTGTGAAAAATTAAAAATAAAACAACTAATTATGCAAAAGTGGAACATGTTAACTCGATGAGCATTTGCATAAAATGAAGTTTTATCGGAAAAGTAAAATTACGTCTTCCGCTAGCATGAGATTAAGAGAAAATTCGACATTTGGTTTTTAGTATTCTGCCGACGTTTTCTCTCATGTTATTTCAAAGTTAATGTCTCGTGAAGACGCTGTGTAAGGTAATTATTTCTTTTATTATTTTTACATAGTTTGAAAAAAAAACTGATATTTTTTTTGGTGTTATTCTATAATTTCTATTTTAGCTTATAACTAAAAATGCCCTTGTTCCATACAGCGACAGCGATTCAGATTCTGTGGAAATAACACGCTTTTCTCCGGAAAATACAGAATCTGTTTCTGAAGAATCTTCGGTAAACTTTGAAGAAGAAATGTGTGTTGGTAAAAGGGGTTACAAAAACAAAAAACATTACCGAAAAGATTACAAAACTTGAGAAAAAGTGATACTAGTGTTCAGCCGAATCCATGTATGAATAAAAAGTGCGGAAACTCATGTGGCGATAAATTCACCGAGTCAGATCGTTTAGCAATAAACGAACATTTTTGGGGTATAAGAAACAAAACTAGACAAAAAGACTGGTTAATTTCATGTATGGCGCGTAAGTGTATTCAAAAGCATAAAGAAGATGGTGACAAAAGGCAGTTTAGCTACAATTATGTTATGAATTTTAATAATACTAGTCATTAAGTTTGTCAACAGTTTTTGCTGAAAACGCTTCACATATGACAACAAATGTTAGTATCCGCAAGAAGTAATGCAAATTCTTTGAATACTTTTAACGCGAATAAAAATATAACCAAACCTCATAATAAGTCTGACGAGGCCAAGGTAACACTTTTAAAATCTTTTATTGAACAATTACCAGCAGTTCCCTCGCATTATTGTCGCAATAAAAGTAACAAGGTGTATCTTCCGCAAGAATTTCGGAATGTAAAAGGAGTATATGATTGCTATATTGAGCATTTGAAAACTGTCAATAAACAATCGGCTCAGTTATCATTAAGAGTTTTTCGAGATATTTTTAAAAACTGTTTCCATATCGGGTTTCACTTGCCTAAAAAAGACAAATGCATTACTTGTGAAAATTGTAATAATTTAGATAGCGAAGCGCAAAATATTGTGAAGCAAACAGAAGAATACCAAAATCACACACAAAAAGACAAAGATAAATCTAAAGAAATATATTTGGAGGAACAGAAACAAAGCAAAGCAACTTCTTCATTATTACGTGCTAGTTTTGATCTTCAAAGGGGTTTAAATACACCACACAGTAAAAGAGTAACACTATTTTATTCGCGAAAATATGCATACTACAATGAAAGCGTATATGAAAATACAACAAGAATGGTTACTGTTTTTTGTTGGGAGAAACTGACGGAAAGCGTGGATGTAATGAAGTTTCTACTGTTGTTTTCCAATATTTAACCTTGTGGATGCAAGAAGGACTCATTCTTCAATAAGTCTACTATGACAGCTGTCCTGGTCAAAATCGCAACAGAGCTATACTTGCCACATTAATATACTTTATTGAACATTCCAATTTCGTTAATATAAAAATAACGTTTTTATTACCTGGACACACTCCGATGCCCGTTGAGTCCATTCATAGCAATATTGAATCATTTATTCGCAAACGAACTGTTTGGGCTCCAAATTGTATTGTAATGAACCAAACTGATTTCAAAGATTGGAAGTAATTTTCTCAAGCAATGCTTTCCAATTCAATAAATATATGTATCATTTCCAATGTTACGCTCTGCTTCATTTGAAAAAAATAATCCTATGTATTATGAAACTCAAATATAGATATTTCGATAACTCCGAAATTAAGGAATATGATCTCAACTCGATCAAGACGCAATTTGGCTATAATAACTAATGGACCTGTCTCTTTATACAAAGATTTACAAACTCTTTGCAATAAAAATACAATGCCTGAAAAGTTTTACAACGAATTTTTGAATTTAAAACGCAATGATTCCGTTAAAGATTCACTTCCTGAAACAGACCAAGAAGACGATACCTAATTTGTTTTTGTTTGTTTATTTATATATATTATTTTATCAAAACCATTGAAATTAAGGTTTAAAATTTTAATTTTAGGTAATAATTTAAAAAATGTTTCAAATAAAAGTAAAAACAAAAAAATGTTTTTTTTTATTGAACCGTCTAACATTAGTGTCATAGCATGACAGCGAAAATAAGGTAAGTGGCAAAAAATCCGTTATGTTGTAAATATATCAATGAAACTAAGTTTATCATTTAGATTGGATAAAATACTGCTACATACTGAATTTCGAGGTTATACTAATACTCAAAGCAAAGATAATTAGAAAAAACCTTCTCCTGTAAAATTACTTTTTAGTAACTTACAATATTTCGGCAGTAACGACTCGATATTAGTCGAAAGTAGTCGTCACTAACAATCATCCGCTAACACAGTTTTTAAAAATTTTGAGTTTAACAACAATTTTTTTTACAATCAAAATTTTTGGTACTTTTAATTAAAAAATTCATTGTAAAAAAACTATTGAAGTTAATATAACGAAATATTCTAGACTTATAGTAAATTATTTATAATTTCATAAAAATTTAAATTTTTGTTTTATCTTTATCATACTTTTTATTAACTTTTAAGTAAACAAATGGAAGTTGTAATGACTTCTCAGTACGATAATCGAATAATTTTTCTTTAGTTATACGGGTTGTATACTCAAGTTTCATATTCCGAAAAAAATTTCACCGCTCGCGATTAGTTTAAGCAATATGAATTTATTTATCACCGCCCGCTGGGCGCTCTCAATACAGCGCGGCCAATCGTCACAGGCTATATTGCCGCTTCGGTCAATCATAATTAAAAATATTATTATTAAACAAATAAAAAACTTTTAATCCAAGCTCAAGGTCACTGTTGATTCTATAATTTATTATTATTCGATATTCCACTATCCACTGTATAACATCATCAAGCATGTATGTACATATAAAGTAAAAAATTAAGATAACAAATTTTACAATCATAAATGTCATATGACACTTAAAATAAGTGATAATCAGCCTGTTCACAGAATCCAATGCGGATTGGTTTAGTATCGTTTTCTCTACAAAACCCTCTGATTGGGTTCATGAAATCCGTTTATACTTGGATTTGCGAAATTTTCGTTGACATAGGGAATTAATTGTTCATGAATTGGAGTTCAAGAGCACTTCAATTTATGCATTTAGCACGTAGAATAAGAATCTCTACAAAGTGGAATTTTCTTTTAGCTTCCGTTTTTTTACAAGCTCCGTTTTAGTGTTGATTTGGTGTTTTCACTCGACAAGCGTGTTGGTGTATTTCATAACAATTGGTCTGTGAGACCGACGCAGGTATATGTGTAAGCTTTTGTGAAGGTAAAACATGCCCTGAGTTTTATTTAAAGGCTGAAAACTAAGTTAACTTATGATTTATGTATTGTTCAAGAAGTGCTTTTAAGTTGGCATAAGTTATTTTTATTTATTTGAAGAAAAAATATGTTTTTGTTTTGTTTTTGTAATATCTAAGAAAAAACTATCAATTTTGATTGATGGCTTATTTGTCAAGGACTAAAAATCAATAAAATAAGTGAATACAAATTTAATGCGTGATTTTATTTTTTTTTATAACATTGAGATTAAAAAAGAATCTTTTGTTTTTAGTTTTGTTTCAAAAAACTGGTATTTCATCTAGTTCAAACCTTCGGTCTGTGAGACCGTGCGCGGGTATATGTGTTATAAAAATTAGCGCTGGTATAGGAAGTTTAAGCAAAACGGGTAAAGCTATGGCTTCAGAAATTGGAATTAAAATAGCAAAATTAAGATTAAAAAATTATAATAGAAAAACTGCAAAATCTGCACAATTTACAGAAAAACTTGTTTGTTAAGCAAAAAACTGCAAAACTGCTCAACGCTTAGAAAAACTGACAAATGCAGGGAAACCTGCACATTTGGCAACGCTGAGCACCACTGATTGTTTTTTCTTTCTTCTGCAAGACTGCAAAAAACGTGTTCAGGAAATAGTTGCAAAGAATTTTACACTTGAAAAACATTTTTTAGACAAAGAAATTAATTTTTGAATTTTGTGTTTAGTGCCACCGTCAAAAAATAAAAGCATCAAAAATTAGACTAAAAAAGCACCGAGCACTAACTCCAAAATTTTTCGCATCGAAAAGTTGAAAAAGCACTAAGAACGGTGCGAAAAGCACTGAGTTGACAACACTGATAACAACGATGACCGAAGCGACAAATTTCTTATTAATTTTATTAAAATTTTGTATTTTCCTTTTATTTTCTTTACTCAACTGAAATGTCAAGTTGTATGGAAAAAAACGCTGCGCCGTAGTTATGTTTCATCATTTATATGAAAAATTAAAAGCGTAAGAACACAAACCGCATTTCTTATCATTTATTTTGATGACATGCATTTTTCTATTTGGAAGAATGTCAAGCTTCAACCGCAAGGGAAATATACGCGCTATTAAAGCAAACTATTATGTAAAAGGCAATCGCATTTAAAAATCTTGTTGGTTTCGTAGCGGACACACCAAATGTCATATTCGGTAATTATATTTCTGTTTGCAATAATTTAAAAGACCAAACATCTTTTGTTGTGTTGGCAAAGTGTTCTTGTCACTTAGTACATCTGCTAGCTTCCAAATCAATTCCAACTTATTTAGAAGATTTGTTGAGAAATCTTGGATCTTACTTTATTGTAGCTCTTTACAACAATGTAAGCTCCAAGAGTTTCAACAATATTTTCAGTTCACAAAATTTTATCAGCTGTCATAACAGATGGTTGTCATTAAAGGGTTGCATTGATCGTGTTATCGAACAACACGGACTTTTGAGCAACAATAGCTAAATATTGTCCTCGCGAAAAATAACGCCCCTTATTCTGTACCTTTTTGTTGACGTCACGACAAGACAATATCAAAAATAGGACCATTACACAATCGTTGTGGCAAGAATTGCCTATCGCTGTCAGTATCTTACTATTATCTAAAGTCTGGTACTGTGTTCAAATTTGTGAAAAATGTTGGGCAATATTGATTATATCATGTGAAAAATTTGACATGTCGTCGTTCGTAAGTTATTGTGTTCTATATGACAAAAATGTGTTTTTGGTAAATCGCTGTTAAAATTTAGGTTTTAATTACAAAAAACTGAACCGAAAAAGTTATCGCGATTTTTTTACCAAGGAAAGTTATAGACTTTGTGGTATTTCCTGTCAAAAAATTTTTGCTTTCGGAAACTCTTCTAGGAGTACCAAGCGTTTTTCAAAAAAGTACTTTGTTCTATACGCATTTATTTACGAAACTCTTCTTGTTTTATAGCATATAGAACAAAATGTAAGAAAGTATTGTGAGAAGGCAAAAGCACTGTCTGTGCTTTCACGGAACAAACCCTTTATCTAATATGTACCTTAAGGCGGCTCGAAAAATGCTTCTGCACTCACCCTCTAGAAGGAAAGATATGCCAATGACATTTCCAAAAAAGTAATTTTTTTGCCACGCCCCAAAATACCGCACTCTTAGTTTTTTATGTCGTTCTTCATGGCTTGACTGTGGATTAAGTTTTTCCTTGGTTGGCTTCTTAATAGAGATGTACGCGTGAGTGAGTTTTCGCTCACGATCGCGCACGATCACGAAACAAATATTTTTTTCACGCACGCTCACGCACAGCAAATTTTTAGACTCACGATCACGCACGTTCACGATCAAAATTGATTTTAACACGCACGCACACGCACGACAAAATCTTAAGCTTTCACGATACTTATTTTTTATGTCCCAGAAGACACAAAATCGAACGTTTAAAGTTTAAAGAATTTTTTAGTGTTCATATGAAAACGAAGTAAACGGTGAATTCGAAAATGCAGTAAATTTGTTCAACCGGTCTGCGAACTATTGCAACAGTAATAAAAATGCTGCTGTTGTTGCAGCAATATTGTAAACGGGCTGGCAGTCGGATGCTAAGATCTTTTGTTACATTTTTACACTAAGGGCGAAAACTAATTTTCCTCATAACTAAAAAACTCCTAAGTATTAATTTTATAAAAATGAAGAAAAAAAGAAGCTTAATAGTGTTATTGATTAACAGCTTACAAGATCTTGTATCGAAAATAGTGTACCTTTTATAATAAATGTTTTAAAATTAACGGAATTGATTTACATAGGTGTATCTAATTATTTAACTATTCACTTCTGCACCAACTACTCCCAAGTATTACAAATTTCTCCACTCTTGTCTATTTCGATCAGTTTTTTTTTGCAAGAGATGATTAGTGGTCTCATTTTATCACGCGATATTTATTCAGCAATTACGGGTCTAGCAATAGCTGTTTATATAAAAGAGACTCATTGGACCACGTTTTAATATTCTTGTAAGTTTTAACATCGACAGTGCGCTGTGTAAGATAAATAGAAATATAAGCATAAATTCTTCAAATCAATTATATACTGTAATATATTCGGTATTCCACTTCAACCAGAAAATTAATTCTTAATTATTGTGTCAGATAAGAAATCTGAGAATAAATTAGTAATTCAGAATCTCCGTGTATGTCATTAGAAATCTGGAGGATAGTTCCTGCTCAAACTTATTGTTTTTGTTGGTAGTGGTGCCACGTTCGTACGGGTAAATTTATCCTAAGCTTTACAAATACAAAATTTGATTTAACTAAAGTCAATTTGTTTCACTTAGACTGGCGCCAGATCCTTGGTTTTATTGACTATCTGTCTATTAAAATATATAATAAAAATAAAAGGAGGAAGAGGTATAAATATTTTCAGCACCAGAGTGCGGCAACCAACTTGTATCAGAAACAAACTTCCAGATTTCAATTTCTTGCATCAAGTGCCAGTTAGTGAGGACTAGTTCGAATAAAACTTATATCGCGAATCTGCAATTGCATAATTCTTTGAACATCCTGAATATCCAAATCGTGAATTTATAAAAATATATTTGTATATATAAATATTTATATATATATATATATATATATATATATATATATATATATATATATATATATATATATATATATATATATATATATATATATATATATATATATATATATATATATATATATATATATATATATATATATATATATATATATATATATATATATATATATATATATATATATATATATATATATATATATATATATATTAGGGATGTAACGAATACCGATACCGATATATCGGCGATACTTCAGATTTTCCGATACATCGGTATCGGCGATATTTTACTGTCGATACGACGATACTTTGAAAATTTTTTTCAGAGTTTTTTTTAACAATTATTTTATTTTTGTTCAATTATACCATGAATTAAATTCACTTCGTTATTTTTTAAATCTTATTAATATCAATTTTAAAAATTAATAATATTTTATGCTGTTATTTTGTAAACAAATTATTTACTTTTTTGTTAATTTTACCATGAATTCAAATTCAAGTCGTTTTTTAAATCTTATTCCAGCAAAAAGACAATCCAAAGAAGTCATAAAAATGTAGAATTCGCGATCCGGAAGTACATATTGCAAATTTGGATAATTTCTAATTAGTTTTACATATCCTTGCCATTGCAAGAAATTCTGTTTTTCGATTACCAATCACCGAATTGGAAGCGATGCTAGGACAAATTACCAATTTTCACAATTTTTTTTATGCGAATTTAAACTCAAAACTTTATTTTCATGTAAATTTAAGTGAATAAAAATAAAGTTTTAGAAGACTTTTAATAATTAAGCTATTAAGTTATTTAGAAGAATATTAGTTGATAAATGTTCTTTAAAAAATCGATTTTTTAAAAAGCATGGCGAGTATTTTTTAAAATTACAAAGGAATTAAAAATTTTTTCTTGCTTTTCTACTAATTATCTGCATATTTTTAATATAGATTTTTTGAAGCAAAGAAAATGTAGCTCCTTAAAAATTACTTCCAATTTTTTATACTGGGTTAAAATCAATTTTAAATATTCTCTCTTACAATGTAATTTTGTATAATAAAAAAATTGCACTTGAGTTTTGTTGATCTAAACTTGAACTCAATTTCAATATTCGTATCGGTATCGGAATCGGTATCGGCGATATTTATTTTTAAATATCGGTATTCGTATCGGATCGGCAAAACGGCGTATCGTTACATCCCTAATATATATATATATATATATATATATATATATATATATATATATATATATATATATATATATATATATATATATATATATATATATATATATATATATATATATATATATATATATATATATATATATATATATATATATATATATATATATATATATATATATATATATATATATATATATATATATATATATATATATATATATATATATATATATATATATATAATGGGTGATTTTATAAGAACTATCGGAAAGTAAAAAAAAAAAACACATAAAATTCAGAAAAATGCATGAAATCTTTATTTGGATCGATAGTTGGGTCGATATAATTTAATGTTCGAAGATTATTTCATGCAAATGTTGGCCGCGGCTGCGCCTCAAATGGTCCATCCGCTTAGTCCAATTTTGGCATACTCTTTCCAACATTTCGGCCGGTATCTCACGAATAATGTTGGCAATGTTGGCTTCCAGTGCGTCAATGGAAGCGGGCTTGTCGCTATAGACATTATCCTTAACATAGCCCCACAAAAAATAGTCTAGAGGCGTTAAATCGCACGATCTGGGCGGCCAATTGACTGGTCCCAAGCGTGAAATAAACTGTTCACCGAACTCGCCTCTCAATTGGTCCATTGTTTCGCGTGCTGTGTGGCATGTGGCACCGTCTTGTTGAAACCACATGTCATGCAAGTCAAGCTCTTCCATTTTGGGCAGAAAAAAGTTTGTTATTATCGCACGGTAGCGCTCACTATTCACAGTAACGTTGTGATTCGCATCATCTTTGAAGAAATACGGCCCAATGATGCCGCCAGCCCATAATCCGCACCAAACGGTTGTTTTTTGTGGATGCATTGGTAGCTCTTGCAATGCTTCTGGCTGCTCTTCACTCCAAATACGGCAGTTTTGCTTGTTCACGTATCCATTCAACCAGAAATGAGCCGCTTAAACTGACCATAAAATGGAAGAAGCGCGCGATGAACTTTCTTAACAGAGCACGCATTTTGGTAATAAGATTCAATAATTTGCAAGCGTTGTTCGTTTGTAAGACGATTCATGATTAAATTATAGACCAAACTGAAGATGTTTGACAGTGACACAAGATACAAAACGTGCGTGAGCTGTCAAAACTAGTGTTGCCAAAAAGATAATAGCAAAAAAATCACTCGTTATATATATATATATATATATATATATATATATATATATATATATATATATATATATATATATATATATATATATATATATATATATATATATATATATATATATATATATATATATATATATATATATATATATATATATATATATATATATATATATATATATATATATATATATATATATATACATATATATATGCTACAATATATGTGTGTATGTATATACAAATGATGTAATTATAAGTTAGTCTAGTGGAGTTTTAAAAATGTTGCTTACACATCATATAAACATGTTGCTCTAACTAACCACCTACAAAGAAAAAAAATACTCTCCAACATAAGACGGAATTAATCAGAATTATTATTCAAAATCAATAACAGAAAATTTGTATGTATCAAAGCTATTGTCCCTGTCTAATACACACTCGGAACATTGCTGAATGGCCATTCAACGGTGGAACGAAATATGATTGCAAGTACAACTAAAACAATATCAAAATGCAGATTAGTAAGTTTCATAACTATGTGGTAATCACATCATGTTAAAGGTAATTGTAAAAATTTTAAATTAAATTGTAAAAAAAAGGGAATAATATAATTAATTATTCAGAATCGTTATGCTAATAAAAACAAATCCATTCGGAAAAAGTGAACTAGAATAGTTATGGAACTTTCTAATAAGTTAATTGTGAAATTTTTTGTGAGAGGGAGGAGAATAGTGCACATTGAAAAAAAACTAATATTAACAAAAAAATATATATATAAAAACAAAAATTTTTTTTAACTCATGCATTTAATTTGCCAAAATTAACTAATGAAAGATAATAAGAACCAACATGCATATATCTATAAGCAACAATAATTAAATTGAACAGGTATTTAAAACTCCAATCAAATTTTTAATAATATTATATTAGTATCGATTAAGTTGAACGGTTAAAATTTTTTTGTCATACACGAAATACACTTTTGTGGATTACTTAATATTTTAAAGATGATTAAATGAAGAATTATTGTTAGCAACATTAGCAGGGCCTACGTAACTAATTTTTATTCGTGAATAAATACTTGAATTTAAACATGAATAACTAAGCGCGTTATTGTTTTGATTTTGGTGACACATGGTTGAGGTAAGGTAGCGTACACACACGTAGGGATCATCAAAACTACTTTCTTTAATGGAATTGGATGATCATGGTTGGGTAGGGCACAATGTTGTTGTATCTACATCTCGCAGCAACGAAATAGGCATGGAAGCAAACCACAATTAAGATATGGGGAAAGACATCTTCCTCTAAACGCATGCATTATTAAATACATATTTCTATGTAGTTCTATTGTTATCATCTGCATAAAGTTCTTAACCCACCCCGATTGCCGACGAGCCAGAGCCGGAACATATATTATTCCGAGTGAGATAATTGTTAATCTTAAACAACATCCTTTACTTATCACTAAGGCCTCCAATCGACCTGGCAAAGTAAAATAAAAATAATAAAAACTTTTAAATACTTTATTTCCTTTTAATTCAGTATATTATTTTAAATTATTTTTGGAGTACAATTTTTGATAACGTTTTCGGAAATTGGCCATATAATTAAATTTTTTTCAGTTGATATTTAAATTGCTTAATTTACGTAATTTTCGTTTGATTTTTTTGTACGGACTCTTAGCATTGGATAAACTCTAGTCTAAGCCTACAAAAGGAAAAATAAAATGTTTATTGTCTCTGCTTGGAATTTTAGATTTTGGGTTTTTTTTTACTAGAACTATACCAGCAGACATTATTCTTATAAAGTTTAAATCACCTTCATTAAAGTTTATTAGTTAAAAAAAAAACATTTTAAATTAAAATATGTACCATTAATTAATTTGGTCGCTTTAATTGCCTGTAATAAAATTCAGTAAGCTACAAGCCTTAACACAGGTGTCACATTAAATACAAAACATATTATAATTTATGAGATTTTCTTGAAAACATATTAACAAAAAACTTACAAAATTTACTTAGCATAGCTATATATAACTTTTGATATTGTTACTTTTCTTTCGCGTTATTTTTATACACGATTTAGTAACTTTTTGTTGCTCGATCATATTAAAAACTTTTGTTTTCCCAGTGCAAAAGATAAATTATCAATATACATAAGCATAAACACATATCTCTTTTGCCTGGATTGACAATTAATAATTGAAGATTTAGTTTTATTTCCTTTTTCTATCGAAAATATGTCTGTGAGGCACAGTAATGAAAACTTAGCAGAAAATTCCGCTGAATCTGCAGCGAATGCTACGCCAACAGTACTTACACTTGTCGCATCATTTAATTGCGAAATATGCAAGAATAACATTTCAGTTAAAGCCCACTCAGTGAAAACTGTTTGCAATCACGTGTTTCATAAGTCATGCTTAAAAAAATCTACAAAAAATCAGCTAGTTCATCAGCAGAAATGCCCAACGTGTGCTACACCGATAGTCATTCCGAATTTTTCAAGCCCAAAACCCATTTCAAATATAACTTCATCAATTATGACGCGTAATCAATCCCGACAACAACATGTGGATGAGAATAGAGCTGCCAGCATTTCTCAGAGCAAGAACATATTCCCTAATACATCACGTTCTTCACAGTCTTCTCCTGAGAGTGAAGAGGGGCAAAGATCTATGATACGTAACTTAGTTACAGCCGCTGTTGGGGCTCAACAAGCGGTAATGTTAGCTTCAATTAATGAGCAGCTAGGTCAGCTTGTTCAAACAAATATTGAGACTGTATTTCGTAAACTTAATTTAGGTAATAGTAATCAACAAACTAGCCTTATATCAGAGGAAACTATTAATAATAATGGTTTAAATAGTAGTCTTTCAAACCATGTAGTACGAAATAGACCTAATAGAGATGACAACCACCACCAAGATCGTCTAGCCCCAGTAGCAAGTTCTAATAATGAGGCAATAAATAACACTGCAGGAAATCAGGGAGCAGAAAACCAAATTCTAGATCAGCTTCTAGGGCTTCCACCAGCGGGTGATGATAACATTGACAACAATGGTCGTTTTCAGAATAATTCTTTTGATCCTAATTCCGGGAGGATAAATTCTAGATATTCAACAGATTTGTTTTTCCGCCCAGATAAAATAAGTCAGATAATACGCAACTGGGGTCTTAGATTTTCGGGACACTCGTCAAGCCTATCAGTGGACTCGTTTCTTTACAGAATTGAGGCTCTTACAAACCAGACATTAGGCGGACATTTTGAACTACTTTGCAAAAATGTTTCGGTACTGTTCGATGGTAAGGCTAGTGATTGGTTCTGGCGCTACCATAAATCTGTTAGAGTTATACAGTGGGCAGACTTATGTTCATCTCTTCGACGACAGTTCAAAGATACGCGGTCCGATATGGATTATCGCGAACTTATAAGAGATAGGAAGCAAAAGTCCGGCGAGAGTTTTGATGCCTTTTATGACTCTATTCAGGAGCTTATTGATCATTTAGAACAACCAATACCTGAATCTTCGATGATTGAAATTTTACGAAGAAATCTTTTACCTGAGATACAACATGAGTTACTTAATGTACAGTTGTTTTCGGTAGCGCAATTACGTGAAGTATGCAGGATGCGTGAATTTTTCTTGCAGGATATACGGAAACATAGTAGCGTCAATAGACCCCTAGCCTATCCGAAAAAAATATCTGAACTAATTGATGATATTAAAGACGAGTGTCAGGATGTAGACGATGAGAATAGTAATTTAATCTGTGAATTAGTTCTAAGCTGCTGGAATTGTAGAAAACTAGGGCACAGGTACCAAGACTGCATGGCCGATCGCACTGTGTTCTGTTACGGGTGTGGTACACCAAATGTGTACAAACTCTCGTGTATAAAATGCAAACCATCAAAAAACGGGCAACTGAGTGCACATCCCAGTGCACGCAGACCAAATTACATCAAGAAGATAGATCGCACTACCAGCACAGAATAACTGTTTTACCCAATTATGAAAATATTAATATCGCAACCTCTGACGTACAAAATAACATTCAAAAACTCACACCTATTACGCCTTTCCATGTGCGCATGGAAAATTACAAGAAAATTCGCTCCAAAATATTTACACCAGAAGTTCAAATGAAACCAAAAAGATCGGCTGTACGCATGAGAAACTATTGGCAACAAATTAAGCAAATACAAAATAATCTTTTAAGTACAATACTGGAAAGGGAAAATGACTTACGCCCATACGCCTCAGTTATTATCTTTGGGGTAAAGCAGAATGGACTACTTGATACAGGGGCGTCCATATCATGTATTGGGGGTTCGCTGGCAAGCACGTTCTTAGACTCTGGGAGACCATATAAAAAAATTTGCTCTGAAGTTTTTACCGCTGATAGTGTGTCGCAGAATGTTGTGGGTTTTGTTGAAACTAGCGTTTCATTTAAATCTGTAGAGAAACCCATAAAGTTATATATTATTCCCAGCTTATCTCAAGAATTATATTTGAGAATTGACTTTTACCAAATAATTTATTTCATGATACCAGCGTATCTTCTATTTTTTGCTCGATTTCAGAGTGTTTGTTAACCGAATGCCAATTAAATGATAATCAGAAACAAAAGCTTCTTGAAACTGTAAATGTATTTCCATCCTTCTCGAAAGAAGGACTAGGGAAAACGCTGGTAGTTAGTCATGTGATAGATGTGGGCGACGCTAAGCCCATAAAACAACGGCATTATCCTGTTTCACCAGCTATCGAAAAATTGATGTATGAGGAAGTGGACCGTATGCTTAACTTAGGGGTAATTGAGGAATCGAATAGTGCATGGAGCTCACCCTGTGTGCTAGTACAAAAACCAGGTAAAAACCGCTTATGTTTAGACAGCAGGAAGTTAAACAACGTAACTGTCAAGGATGCTTATCCTTTACCCAACATCGAAGGTATACTGAGTAGACTTCCAAAAGCAAATTATATTACCAGCCTGGATCTCAAAGATGCCTTTTGGCAAATTCCTTTAGATCCAGCATCAAGAGACAAAACAGCATTTACAGTGCCTGGACGGCCCTTATATCAATATAAGGTAATGCCGTTGGGTCTCTGTAATGCACCCCAAACTATGTCTCGGTTGATGGATAAGGTGATTCCCGCTCATTTGCACAATGAAGTATTCGTATACCTTGATGATTTGCTTATCATCTCGGACGATTTTGAAAAACATTTAACTGTGCTGCAGCTTGTGGCCAAACGTCTAAGAGAGTCTGGACTAACAATAAATGTAAGTAAAAGTAAATTCTGTATGGAAGAAGTGAGGTACTTAGGTCATGTCATAGGGAAGGGATTAATAGAAACCGACCCCGATAAAATTTCAGCCATCCTAGATTATCCGACACCAAGGTCAGTAAAAGATATCAGACGTTTTCTTGGAATGACGGGGTGGTACAGGAAGTTTATAGAAAATTACGCATCACTAACAACACCTCTTACGGACTTACTTAAAGCGAATCGGAAGTTCATTTGGAACGAAGAGGCCGGAAATTCATTTCATAAATTAAAGTCTTTGTTGAGCTCAGCTCCTGTTTTGCATAGTCCGGATTTTAATAAACCTTTTTTTATCCATTGCGACGCAAGCAAGACAGGCATAGGAAGTGTATTGGTCCAGGTAGATGCGGAGGGTGATGAAGTTCCCGTGGCATTCATGTCAAAGAAACTTAATAAAGCCCAACGCAACTACTCAGTGACCGAACAGGAATGCTTAGCTGCCGTGCTAAGCATTAAAAAGTTTCGTCCATACGTTGAGGGACATGAGTCTACTATAGTGACAGATCACGCTTCACTCAAGTGGCTTATGTCCCAAACCGACTTAAGCTCAAGATTAGCGAGATGGGCATTAAAGCTTCAAGGCTTCTCTTTTAAAATCCAACATAGAAAAGGCTCCTTAAATATCGTTCCAGATGCACTTTCACGCACAACGCCAGAAATTTCAGTCCTCAAACTGAACGATATCACAACCGGCTTTGTAGTTAGTAGTCTGTCTGAAGACATTGGAACTTTCATCGATCTAAAATCGCCGTATTTCCAATCAGACGAGTATCTCGGACTTATAAATGACCTCAATCTGAATAAATCAAAATTTCCTGATATGAGAGTTTTGGACGGTTTCATTTACAAACGCACAGAACATGCAACAGGGGAGCAGCTCCATGACGACCTTTGCTGGAAATTATATGTTCCAAGGGAATTAGTCCCTGTTGTTTTATCAAAGGCGCATGACAGCCCAATGGCATCCCACTTTGGAATAAATAAGACACTAGACCGCGTGAGAAAGTATTACTTTTGGCCGGGATTAGTGAATAGTGTTAGAGATTATATAAATTCATGCATTGTCTGTAAATCGACGAAACACCCGATTTTTGTTCTTAGACCGCCAATGGGGCAACCATCAAAAACAGAGCGTTTATTTCAAAAACTATATATAGATTTCCTAGGTCCATACCCAAGGTCTAGAAGTGGTCACATTGGTATATTCAATGTACTGGATCATTTCTCAAAATTCCCGTTTTTGAAGCCGGTGAAGAAATTAACAGCTGACGTCATTTGCAAGCATTTGGAAGAAGAAATTTTTCACACCTTCGGAGTGCCCGAGATTATTGTGTCAGGCAATGGTGTTCAATTCAAGTCCAAAGTTTTTAAACAGTTATTACAGCGTTATCAAGTTTACCATGTGTTGACCGCACTGCATTCGCCACAGGCAAATGCTTCTGAGCGTGTAAACAGAAGCGTTATTTCCGCTATTAGATCTTATGTAAGCCCTGATCAAAAAAAAACTGGGACGAAGTATTGAGCCATATCGCTCGCGCTTTGCGGTCGAGTATTCACTCATCTATAGGAGCTGCCCCGTATTATTTGGCGTTTGGTCAGAACATGGTCACTAATGCACAGATATACTCATTAATTAGGAAGTTGGGGATCTTAGATGATAGAACTGTTACTTTTTCGAGAGAGGATTCAATGGAAATAATTCGAAAAAGAGCTACTGAGCTAATGGCAAAACAATTTCTGAGGAATGAGCGACAGTATAATTTGAGAACTAAAGAGACAAATTATATGGAAGGACAAGAGGTTTACAGGAGAAACTTTAGACAATCAAACTTTGAAAAAGGGTATAACGCTAAACTATATTATGCATTTATAAAATCTCGTATAAGAAAGAAAATAGGCAATTGTAACTATGAACTAGAGGACCTAAACGGCAATTATGTTGGCAAATATCATGCTAAGGATATTAAGCCTGGATAACAAGCTGCCAGCAGGGTCAAACTTTGGTATTAAAATCCCAAAGTTCGATCTTGTTTGGGGGGCCGTGTAAACGGGCTGGCAGTCGGATGCTAAGATCTTTTGTTACATTTTTACACTAAGGGCGAAAACTAATTTTCCTCATAACTAAAAAACTCCTAAGTATTAATTTTATAAAAATGAAGAAAAAAGGAAACTTAATAGTGTTATTGATTAAGGTGTATCTAATTATTTAACTATTCACTTCTGCACCAACTACTCCCAAGTATTACAAATTTCTCCACTCTTGTCTATTTCGATCAGTTTTTTTTTGCAAGAGATGATTAGTGGTCTCATTTTATCACGCGATTTTTATTCAGCAATTACGGGTCTAGCCATAGCTGTTTATATAAAAGAGACTCATTGGACCACGTTTTAATATTCTTGTAAGTTTTAACATCGACAGTGCGCTGTGTAAGATAAATAGAAATATAAGCATAAATTCTTCAAATCAATTATATACTGTAATATATTCGGTATTCCACTTCAACCAGAAAATTAATTCTTAATTATTGTGTCAGATAAGAAATCTGAGAATAAATTAGTAATTCAGAATCTCCGTGTATGTTATTAGAAATCTGGAGGATAGTTCCTGCTCAAACTTATTGTTTTTGTTGGTAGTGGTGCCACGTTCGTACGGGTAAATTTATCCTAAGCTTTACAAATACAAAATTTGATTTAACTAAAGTCAATTTGTTTCACTTAGACTGGCGCCAGATCCTTGGTTTTATTGACTATCTGTCTATTAAAATATATAATAAAAATAAAAGGAGGAAGAGGTATAAATATTTTCAGCACCAGAGTGCGGCAACCAACTTGTATCAGAAACAAACTTCCAGATTTCAGTTTCTTGCATCAAGTGCCAGTTAGTGAGGACTAGTTCGAATAAAACTACATTGTGAGCTGGATCTTCATAAAAGGAAAAGTAACATATCGCGAATCTGCAATTGCATAATTCTTTGAACATCCTGAATATCCAAATCGTGAATTTATAAAAATATATTTGTATATATAAATATTTATATATATATATATATATATATATATATATATATATATATATATATATATATATATATATATATATATATATATATATATATATATATATATATATATATATATATATATATATATATATATATATATATATATATATATATATATATATATATATATATATATATATATATATATATATATATATATATATATATATATATATATATATATATATATATATATATATATATATATATATATATATATATATATATATATATATATATATATATATATATATATATATATATATATACATATATATATGCTACAATATATGTGTGTATGTATATACAAATGATGTATAAGTTAGTCTAGTGGAGTTTTAAAAATTTTGCTTACACATCATATAAACATGTTGCTCTAATTAACCACCTACAAAGAAAAAAACTACTCTCCAACATAAGACGGAATTAATCACAATTATTATTCAAAATCAATAACAGAAAATTTGTATGTATTAAAGCTATTGTCCCTGTCTAATACACACTCGGAACATTGCTGAATGGCCATTCAACGGTGGAACGAAATATGATTGTAAGAGACGAACCTAAATTACGACGCAAAGCGTTGTCTGGCTGTCAAAATTTCTCATGCCCATACAAAATGTATGAAACCAACCGAAATAACGCGGCGTCAACGCTTTGCAATTGGAAAATCCAATTTTGACAGCGCGTAAAGAAGTGAAGTTGGCTGCAAAAGTAGTGTTGTTTATTTTGTTAATGCTCACACATATACTTACAGTAATGTAAATGTAGCTACTTTCAGGTCAATTAAGCGTCTTCATCTCTATATCTTATTTCTATTTAGAGTTTTTTATTAATCAAAGTGAGTAAACATTACTGTTTCTGGCACAACGTTAACGCTCTAATTTAGGTTACCCATGTCAGCGTAAAAGTTAAGCGTTAAATTACGTTGCGCTTTGCGTCGTAATTTAGGTTGGTCTGTAAGTACAACTAAAACAATATCAAAATGCAGATTAGTAAGTTTCATAACTATGTGGTAATCACATCATGTTAAGGTAATTGTAAAAATTTTAAATTAAATTGTAAAAAAAAGGGAATAATATAATTAATTATTCAGAATCGTTATGCTAATAAAAACAAATCCATTCGGAAAAAGTGAACTAGAATAGTTATGGAACTTTCTAATAAGTTAATTGTGAAATTTTTTGTGAGAGGGAGGAGAATAGTGCACATTGAAAAAAAACTAATATTAACAAAAAAATATATATATAAAAACAAAAATTTTTTTAACTTATGCATTTAATTTGCCAAAATTAACTAATGAAAGATAATAAGAACCAACATGCATATATCTATAAGCAACAATAATTAAATTGAACAGGTATTTAAAACTCCAAATCAAATTTTTAATAATATTATATTAGTATCGATTAAGTTGAACGGTTTAAATTTTTTTGTCATACACGAAATACACTTTTGTGGATCGTATTTTTCTCCCTTTTATTTTCCTATATTTAATATATTCGCTCTTTTGTTTATGTAGTCAATGACCTACATTAATAAATAATGCTATAAACACACTCGCCACAGCTGCCTACACGGCTACACGACTACAAATGCTGTTGGCAGCAATCGTCGTCGGGTAGTCAGCTACTTAATTATTTTGAACGCGCCACCTACATCGTAACCAGCTGACATGTTGTTATTGCAGTACATATTTCAGTGGTGCCACTTTCAAAAGTTTTACTTGTATAAAAAACCCCTAATTCAAAATGTTCTTAATCTTGCGAAATGTAAAAACAAATCAATTTATTTCTTTAAAACCTATTGATTGTTATGGCACTTTTCATACTTAAATTTTTTTATGTTTTTTTCTGTTTAATAAAATAGGATATTGACTTAAGTCAATTATACCAACATCGTTGAAAATTAAAAAAAAAAAACTTATGAGGCAGTAGCTTTTTTAACCTTATAATTTTAGTGTAATTTTTTTTGGTCTCTTTTGGCTCCGGAGTTACGCGGTTCATATGGATATCACTTTAAACTTATCTAAAATACCTTTCTACTGGTATACAAATTTTTTAAAACAATTAACCCATTCCGAGTGAAATGCAATTTACAAACTTGTTTATCTGACTTTTCAGGCAACGGTACATATGCATAGTTCATATATACTATACATATGTATAGTTTTATAGAGAACTTTCCATGCTTTTATTGGTGTATAATTGAAAGATGTCACCTATGAAATACTTAAGCTATGGTGCCATAACTGATGAATTTCATCGATGATAGCTTTCAAGTATACATCAAATGAAATTTTGGAATGCTTTCTATTAAACTAAATACATATTTAAGTACGATTGTATCGGCCAGTTTTTAAGATAATGGTGCTTTTACGTGAGAAGTCATATAAAAAATATTTTAAATTCCATTTTGCTCGCAATGTGTTAATGGATTTAAAAATTGTATATACCAGTAGAAAGGTGTTTTAAAGCATTTTGAAATTTTATACGCGGACTATTCGCAAATAAAAATATTTGCAAATAAGCAAGGTATATTGAACAGGTACCACTACAAGAACAGCTGTTTTAGTAAATTTTAGAATGTGTGCGTAACACAGGCAATAGATTTTGACACATGTCTGGGAGTTTTCTATCAACAACGGGCATGTGTTAGTAAATTTGAGAGAGCTTATGAATGTGTGCGACTCACAGTTGATGGATTTGACATATTTCTGGGGTATTTCTACCAACAAAATACATGTGTTTTTTGGTGTTGTATTTGTTTTAGTTATGGTGGTACCTGTAATGAATATGCCTTGCAAATAAGTTAATTCACTGTTTATATGGCATATCAAAATACAAAAACTTGGTAGCACTTTTATAGAAGACGTTTGTATTTTACAAAAAAAATAGTTGAAATGTATAAAGGAACAAACAATTATTTGTTTTAATTGTCATTATTTTCTTCTATCAATATTTTTCGCGAAATATTTTTCTATTTATTGATTTTTATTAACAAAGCGGTGCAGCCAGCACCAATCATTTTATTTGCAAATAGTGCGTTAATCGTGAATAGTTTTCGTAAGTTAATAAGTCGCAATAAAACAATTATATGGCAACAATTTACAGTTTTATTTGCATATAACCAGTGCGTATAAACGTAGTATATATCGTTTAAATCCGTTCTATATTGTAGGACTTATGATCAATAATATATTAAAGTTTTGAACGCCGTAACTCCGGAATCAGGAGAGAGCACCGAAATATATTATAGTAAAATTTTTAGGTTAAAAAGGGCTATTACCTTGCGATTTTTTTAATTTTCAATGAAGTTGGTATTTTTGACTTAAGTCAATATTCTATATAACAAAACAAATAGTTTATTTATTTAAAAATACTTGATGCATATATATTATAACATTTAAATTTTTTAATTTTCTTTTATATTTTTCAATAAAAAATATTTCTAATCACTAATTTGCTTTACATATTTTGTTATACTGTCAACACTGTTTTTGTTTTGTAGCCAACAAAAATAGAAATTAGTTTAATTTGACTACACCACAGAAGTAGCATGGACAACAACCTGCAGTCATGTAGTCGTGCAGTCGTGAAAATAATCATTTTCATATACACACATGTGCTCTATTTTTGACAGGTTGTAGTCGGTAGCCTACTGTGGCGAATGTGTTTAATGCATAAGTTTCGATTTTTTTGTATATATATGTATGTACTCCGTAATACCGGGTGCTCAATCGTAATCTAGACTTCTAATTATTTTTAGGAATTTAGAAACAAATACTTAATATTTTAAAGATGATTAAATGAAGAATAGTTGTTAGCAACATTAGCAGAGCCTACGTAACTAATTTTTATTCGTGAATAAATACTTGAATTTAAACATGAATAACTAAGCGCGTTATTGTTTTGATTTTGGTGACACATGGTTGAGGTAAGGTAGCGTACACACACGTAGGGATCATCAAAACTACTTTCTTTAATGGTATTGGATGATCATGGTTGGGTAGGGCACAATGTTGTTGTATCTACATCTCGCAGCAACGAAATAGGCATGGAAGCAAACCACAATTAAGGTATGGGGAAAGACATCTTCCTGTAAACGCATGCATTATTAAATACATATTTCTATGTAGTTCTATTGTTATCATCTGCATAAAGTTCTTAACCCACCCCGATTGCCGACGAGCCAGACCCGGAACATGCATGCACGAACTCATACATATGCAACAGAAAAGGATTTTCCAAAGTTATATGCTACAATATGTTGCAGCATTGTCAATTGTTTATTTCGAGCGTGGACCTTGATTACTGCGCAATTACAGAATTTACGAATGAACCCAATGGGTGGGTGATTCTCATTTTGAGTGTACATTTTGGGTTTTTTTATTTTTAACATTACAAATTTAGTTAATCAAAATATGAGAAGATAGGATTCATGTTATAGTTTTCGCTTCATTCAATGGATCCTAATAATGGGTGATTTTATAAGAACTATCGGAAAGTAGAAAAAAAAACACATAAAATTCAGAAAAATGCATGAAATATTTATTTGGATCGATAGTTGGGTCGATATAATTTAATGTTTGAAGATTATTTCATGCAAATGTTGGCCGCGGCTGCGCCTCAAATGGTCCATCCGCTTAGTCCAATTTTGGCATACTCTTTCCAACATTTCGGCCGGTATCTCACGAATAATGTTGGCAATGTTGGCTTCCAGTGCGTCAATCGAAGCGGGCTTGTCGCTATAGACATTAGCCTTAACATAGCCCCACAAAAAATAGTCTAGAGGCGTTAAATCGCACGATCTGGGCGGCCAATTGACTGGCCCCAAGCGTGAAATAAACTGTTCACCGAACTCGCCTCTCAATTGGTCCATTGTTTCGCGTGCTGTGTGGCATGTGGCACCGTCTTGTTGAAACCACATGTCATGCAAGTCAAGCTCTTCCATTTTGGGCAGAAAAAAAGTTTGTTATCATCGCACGGTAGCGCTCACCATTCACAGTAACGTTGTGATTCGCATCATCTTTGAAGAAATACGGCCCAATGATACCGCCAGCCCATAATCCGCACCAAACGGTTGTTTTTTGTGGATGCATTGGTAGCTCTTGCAATGCTTCTGGCTGCTCTTCACTCCAAATACGGCAGTTTTGCTTGTTCACGTATCCATTCAACCAGAAATGAGCCTCGTCGCTGAACACAATTCTTCGATAAAAAAGTGGATCTTCATCTAACTTTTCAAGCGCCCATTCACCAAAAATTTGGCGTTGTGGTAGGTCGTTTGGCTTCAATTCTTGCACCAGCTGTATCTTATAAGGCTTCTCACCCAAATCCTTCCGCAAAATTTTCCACGTAGTGGAGTAACAGAGGCCCAATTGCTCCGAACGGCGCCGAATCGATAATTCACGGTAATCACCAACACTGGCCGATACGGCTGCGATATTTTCTTCAGTTCGCACTCTACGTAAACGTGTTGGTGGTTTAATGTCCAACAATGTAAATTTGGTGCGAAATTTTTTTACAATAGCCCGAATAGAAGCCTCAGTAGGTCGATTAAACTGACCATAAAATGGAAGAAGCGCGCGATGAACTTTCTTAACAGAGCACGCATTTTGGTAATAAAATTCAATAATTTGCAAGCGTTGTTCGTTTGTAAGACGATTCATGATTAAATTATAGACCAAACTGAAGATGTTTGACAGTGACACAAGATACAAAACGTGCGTGAGCTGTCAAAACTAGTGTTGCCAAAAAGATAATAGCAAAAAAATCACTCGTTATAAATAATAATTTGAAATTTTGTTTTAATTTTTGTGTATTGGGAATGATTTTTGTGAAAAAAAACACCACAAAAAGCGAGTATAGGGTTGTAAAGCACTATATGTATATCTACTCTCTAAAATTTTTTTTTAAATCGCAGGACGAAATTAAAAGTTGATTTGGGTGGGTTCGCATGGAAAAGTAAAAAATTAGTATCATTCAAAATAATTATTTACAATGATTTATACAAGAGCAAAAAGCAGGCCAATTGTTCTTTAAAATAATTCCAATTTTAGTAAAATCGACTGACAATGTTAAAAGTTATGTCAATTTCAAATAATTATTCGTACCGAAATACGTCCTATCTAAGACATTTTTCGAAAATATAACAACCAACAATGCGGTAAAATTAACATTTTTTTTAAGCTAATCAGAAAGCTAATCAGAAATAGAGTAAGTACCCAGTAAAAAATTTTCATGTTTTTTGAAGCAATAGAAATAAAGCGCTTCATAATTCGCTTTAAAATATGAGCTTGTTCAGAAACTGATTTCATAACGTCACAACAACGCAAGTTTTGAAGCGAGAAAAGTATTTGCTTTTTACTTGCATGTACAAACGCTTCGTCCACAAGCTATACAAAAAAGCTGATTTTATAGTGCTGATCCAAAGCAGGTTTATAAGCGAGACTGAAGAGTAAGTTTATTTGAGTTTCTTGGTGCTGTTTTGCAACAGTGTTTTTGGTCGAGTGATTGCAAGAGTGTTTTTGGTCGAGTGATTGGTACGTTGGACTTCAAACCTGAAGGTTCTTAGTTCGATACTAGTTGAAGTTAAAATAACAAACATTGAGTAAAAATATGAAATTAATAAAAACAAATAAAGTAACGAAATAAGAAAAATTCAAAATGGCGTTAACGACGCTAATCCATATCGAACCATTTTTTCATATATTTTCAGTTCTAGTGCTGAAAATGTTGATGATTTTCAGCGCTTCAAAAGCGCTTTTGTGAGCAAAAATGTAGTACTCCAATCCGGGAACACGCCATACAAAAATCAGCAGCGATATCAACAGGTTTGGCAGCGCTACTTTTATTCCATAATAGTAGAAACCTGCTTTATTGGAAACAAGTTTTTTACTGGGTAAGTACGCTCTATATCGTTTCTGCCCTTCCGCTGCTATTAACTCTTTCACCGTCCTAAAATTTATAGATAAATTATATTTAAGAATTTTGTTATCTTAACGCTTAATACATTTTCTTATGAATTTAATATATTTTTCAGAACACGAACTGTGTTTTGAATTTAAAATTCGACGAGTTTTAACATAAACTTCTTATTTATACATTAACCCATTATGACTGAAATGAAATTAACAAAATTTTTAACCTGACGTTTTAGGTAAGAGCACCGTTATCTCAAAGACTGGCCGATATAGCTGTGTACTCTCGTGTATTTTCTTTTAACTATATGAAACCTTCCAAGCTTTCTTTTGATGTATATTTGTCAGCAGTCACTTATAAAATATGCAAGTTATAACACTTCAAAAATGAGTTTATGTACCAGTTTTAAAAAATATTTCGTAAAAATTCGTATTGCACAAAAATATTTAGTAAGCGATGCAATGGTGCGAAGTACCGTGGAAGACAAAATGTTTGCGTCCGTTTCAGTAAATAAGCAATATATCGTAGTTCAAACGTTTTGACTTTGTGTGTGCTGTGCTGTCTTCAACTTCATATTCAACAGGCACTCAGATATTTTTCCTGCCGTCACACTACGTCTATACCTGATATATTTTTATCATGACAAATGTCAAATTCAGGAACTAACATAAAAGAAAAAATTTTTCAATATAAAGTTTGACTTTTGTCATGATAACAATATATCAGGTATAGACGTAGGGTCAGAAACGTCGGAAAAAGTGTTCACTTGATATGCTTACCCAGCAAACATTTTTTTGCCGATTTTGATCCGAAGTCGGTCAGAAAATCTGCACAAAATGTCGAATTCGTATCCGAAAAGTGGTTGAAAAGAAAACGAACCTCTTTCTCTGAGGAAATTATAAAAACTTTGCCGAAATGTCTGAGAGAATTCTCTACGAATTCTGAAGAATCTGCTGGGGAAACTCGAACATGTTTGAGCAATGTCGGAAAAATGTCTGGCAAATAATCAGATAATTTTCCGACTTAACTCATAGTTTTTCGTTCTTTTGTATTAATGTTGGGGATATGTCGGATCTAAAATTAGAAATTTATCAGAAATGTCGTATACAATTCGCAAATAAAACAAAATGTTTTAAGACAAAAGAGGAAATTTTTTCAGCAAGCTAACGAAATGTAATTTCGTGAGTGCGTGAAAATTACATTTTTAAAATCACGCGTGAATCACGCCTGACACGAAAAATTCACGACATTTGCACATCTCTACTTCTTAATCCGACATCAAATTCTGGACATGATTGGCATGCCATTTTGGATCCTTCCCTTCTAATGCTCAATTTTGTGAACGTGACGAGAAAGCCCTTCCAAAGGTTTGTATATTTTGCTTATAATATCTCACTTTTATATCACGCCCCAAAATTACGCTTCGTTTTTCTTTTCACATACAAATTCCTTTAGACTAGACAGATTCCAATACAAAACAATAAATTGCACCAACACACCTTAGAATGAAGGGATATTAATGACGCTTCAAGATCTGTAAAATAAAAGTTTTTATCAAGCCAAAAAAGACAGCACTTAATTTTTTATATATTGCGCCACCATTAAAAGTCCGATCTCGTCATATAGCATATCGTTGTTATGGCTTAATTTTCGCCTCAGTTGACTTCTGAATCCGACATCAAATTCTGGGGGGCACTTTTGTCATTTCGGATTCTTCCTCCTACTGTCCAGTTTTTTGCACGTGGCCAAAATCTCTTCAAAAACTTTGTATGTCGTGAAAATTTTTGCTTAAAAAAAACCTTATTTACACTGTATGGGCGTGGCAGTGCCAACTTATTTTATCTTTGAATCGTACTGTCAGGAAAGTAGTTGAAAAATAATATTTTCTTTGGAAGGGCGTGTCACTGCCCACTTCTCTTTTTACAAAATTTTGAGAGGAGATCAATGTGTGTGCAAAGTTTCATAAGAATCGGTTAAGTAGAAGTTGTTGAAAAATAGTATTTACTTAGTATGGGCGTGGCACTGACCATTCTTATATCCATCATTTTGTATTGTCATGGTAACGTAAACTGTTACCATAAATTT
This sequence comes from Panzeria rudis, assembly GCA_956483635.1. Lineage (NCBI taxonomy): Eukaryota > Metazoa > Arthropoda > Insecta > Diptera > Tachinidae > Panzeria > Panzeria rudis. Next base: position 74,101,797 of record OY101449.1, read on the forward strand.
GATCGGACGTCTTCAAAATCGTGAAATTTACTATGATATTGTTATTTTGTTACAAGTGAAACTAATAAAAGCATTTTAAAAACTTGCATATAGAACAGCAACAAAAATTTTTTTATATTTAGCTTTATTGCTTTAGTTTTTGTTCTATATGCATGATTTTTTGCACATAGAACACAATAACTTACGAAGATTGTCACTAAATTGTTGTATAGAACAAAGTCGATCTCTCATATCTCGAAAACTATAAATGATAAAAGCAAACTGATTCTACAAATCGACAGATCTCGAAAAGTTTGCCTAAAATGCATCTTTATCTCAATTTTTTCAGTTTTGCGGTACAGAACACAATAACTTACGAACGACGATGTGCTCTTGCTATAATCTTCATGTGTTTAGCTAAGTACTCTGTTCAAATTTGCGAAAAATGTTGATCAACATTAGTTTTTTCATACAAAAAATATGACAACTAACCAATTATAATAGCCCTTGAAAGTATGCTGCAATTGTGTACGTTTTTAAAAAACCCAATGTGCTTATTGTAAATTCCACACGACAAAAGTGGTGCTTATATTTATTTCGCATGAAGACTCAAAATGTTGTAGATACATTTCAAATGTTTTTCACAAAATAAACAGAGTACTACTTCCGCAACAATTTTTCATGTGAAATTCGTGACAATTCTTTTTATATGAACATTTGACAGCAGTTCGCACGAAATGATGAACACAGTACCATGCTTTTGGGTTAAATTCTTGCGAAAAAAGTGGCACTCATATTATTTCGCACGAAAACTTAAAATGTTGCCACTACATTTCATATGTTTTCCTTAAGAAAAACAGAGTGCTACTTGTGCAACATTTTTTCATGAAAAATTCATGCCACTTTTTATGTGTTTTGACAGCATTTCACGTGAAATGTTGAACAAAATACCATGCTTAAGGCCTAGAAAATAGCTGTTAAGTGGCTGTTAAAAGCATTCAATTGCTATTGACAAGTAGGACGTAAGTGCCCTACTGATACTGTTTTGATCTGACGTCGACAAATAGTTACATAATAAGGGAGATTGAGTAGCGATGTCAACATCTATTTTTGCGCGAGAACTCGCATACACAATTAAAAAGTTTTTTTGGGGAATTTTTAAATTACAATTAATTTTAGTCAACTAAAACTTCAAAAACCTAAGTCTGCTGTCAAAAAGCTAAGTCTAATAATGTGTTAGTAGAACATTTTGTGTTAGTATGGGTTTAAAATAAAATATTCCCCACAGCACCAAAACCATACTTAGTTGTACAAAAAGTATTTTACAAAATTTATATTTTTTAAACATGAATTTTTAGGTGTTATATAGAACTAATTTCTCTTTAATTAATGAAAATATGAATTTAGAATCCTTTTAATACATTTGAGCTAAAAAATATAGGTTTGCTTAAAACTTTTTTTTAAATTTTTTTATTTGGTACTAAAAAATTTTATCCCAAATATTAACAAAAATTCAATACTGCTGAATGGAAAAATTGGTTCAAAACAGCGATAAATTTCAACATACAAATGTCAACAAAATTAAAAAAAGTATTTTAAAATTTCAAATAGGAGAAACATAAAACTCATTATAAAACAAATAAAAAAATTAAATTAAATAAAATAGTCTTTGTGTGTGCAAAAAAAATAAATTTTAGTGCATTTTCAAGTGCAAAAATTACTCTCTCTGATGAGTGTTGAGTTGCCTCTCTCAGTGTGTTGGATAACAAAATACCCATAGTGTGAAGAGCAGGGATGCAAATGAGATTTTAAAATTCTACTAATTTCCAAGAAAAATTGTACTTTTTTCAGTCCGATTGTACCAAATTCTTCTTCACTTATTTTAAAATATTTTTTCCTCAGAACTAAATGTAGATGTGTGTAAAAACTTAATAATTGATAAAAAGGCACATTGAAGTAAATTTGCACTAATTATACGTGATGATCCGGATGAAAAGGGACCTTATCATCCAAAGGCCAAAATTGAGTTAGGTAAATTTCCTAAAATTAGATTAAAATTTTGCAATCAATGCTGTTTTTCGTTTTGTTTACGAGTGCAAACTGAAGTAAATCACAAAATCTTGTGTATAAAAATAGCATTGCGAAAAGGAGATCCTTACTTCCACAAAGCATTTCATATTTCTCCCTAAATGTAGAGTTTGGAAAAAATCTCGTTTAAGTAATTTTATCGGTCAATTTACTTGTGAATTGGGGGAACATGCTAAGCAGTGATACCAATCATAATCTCAAAAACTTAAAAATTTACTCCAACAGCTGTTTTGGCTCTACTGAAAGTTCCTGTTGGGAAGATAATGTTTAATTTCAAAATTCACACAAAAGACTATAAATTGTTGAGATCTGTATATAAAAGGATTATTTAGAAGATACTTCTTGCTAACAAACTTTTAGTAATTTCTAAATTGTAGCAGCACGAATTAGGTGACTTTAGATAATCCTTTCTTTGGCTTAGATTGGAGAGATTTGAAACAAACAGTCTAACTCTCTTTGGTTTTCATTATATTTTAATATCCTTTCCATATTTGCAGATGAATAATGTGGAATGGATAATATTCCCCTGGCAATTCTCTAAATATCAGTTATTTAGTTCATCTTTCGTTTATACCTTCGACATAATATGTTGTCGTTTTTTAAAGACTTAATAATTCGGAACGATTTTCCTTCTTTTAGAATATTCAAGAGAACACTGAAAATGGCACATAACCGAAACCAATCTGTTTATCAACCAAATTTGGGATGACGAAAAATCGTCCCAAATTCAAACAAACCCCGTCACTTTTCAAAAATTTTAAATGGTGCTAAGTTAGTCATTGGGGTGCTATTGTACTTTTGATTTTCAAATAGTGCTAAAAAAATTACAATTGTACCAACTTTTGCATCCCTGGTGAAGAGAGTTGTCCATTCTTTTTTGACAGAAGGCCAGTTGACTATCTACGTATTATCTATGCTATTCTATCAGTAAAATATTTTTATTATTTTATAGTTTTATTGATATACATTGATTATGGAGGGTATTAGTTAGTTCCTCTTGTCGAAAATTTTTTTTGTACTATTTCATTGGTTTTGTACTATTTTTGCTTAACTTCTGTACTATTTTTAGTTTCTTTGGTGGCAACACTGGATTTGTGGCTATCATCCATGGTAGAATAATATACAAGGTAGCCCTGGAACGCCAGCTGATTATTTTTTTATTTGCTTTTTTCATGGTACGAACTGTCAAATGTTGTGTATATGTGAAATAGCTACGTTGCACACACAATACCACACGTATGTTTGCTACTTCTGATATACAAACACACACATACCCTGTCCATTAATGTTTGACATTTTCTATCCCAATATGTACATTTGTGTTAGTTATGCGGCTACCTGTTGTATTATTTTACCATGGCTATCATCAACCAAGCAAACACGAACACAGTACGAGTACGATTGCGTATGAAGTTTATAAACATATTCGAACTTAAAATAAGAATTTTTTATGAATAAATCCGAATCATGCTAAAATTAAGTATTTTGCACTTGAATATTCGTACTTGACTTCATGAAATCCGGGATTACCGTACTTTTGACATCGCTTGGGATTAATTTAATTACGGATGGATTGATTTTTCTTTTCTGTGTACATATGTTATTTCGCATGATAAAAAGTTACACGCAATTCACATTGTGCCTTTTCTGCTTGGCTTTAAAGGCAGGCCTTTTTAGTTTGAGAGAGAGAGAGAGAGAGAGAGTGGTGTGGGGAAGGTAACGGCCCTGTTGGAAACGTATTTAACTTTAAGTTAACTTTAAGCTAACTATTTCGCAACTAGTTCTGACTGAAACTTGGATTACTTTCCAATGGAAACAACTAACTATTTTAACATTGCTACTACTTTTCAACTAACTTAAAGTTGACTTTATCTATGTCACCTGGTAGTTAGTATATTTACAAAAAGATGTTGCTGGGGTTCGAACTATGTATCACACGTTTTATAGCCAACGTGCTGACCACACAGCTAACTTGGAGGTTACACGTTCAAGTTTTGTTTCAATTTTTGTTTCAAGTTTCAATACATTCACACTTTTTTACTAACACACTCACATAATTGGAAATTGACTACCAACTTGATTTCAATTTTGCTTTCAAGATTTGTTTCAATTTTTCGTTCAATTTAAACAGCTGATCTCTATTATTGTAAGTAAATTACAGAAAGACTCGGCTATAACGAACTTTGTGCAAACAGCAAAAAACCGCTCTATGACAAGTTCGTAATAAGCGTAGTTCGATACAAACGAGGACTCCTTAACTCCGAATTCGCTATTACGTATTATTTTTGTATGAAAATGGCAACCGAAACGTCGGCACTTTAGACTTAGATCGTTACAACCGAGAATTCGTTATAACCGGGTTTTACTGTTTCGTTGTTGATTCCTAGATGACGGCATCTTGAAAACAAAATTGACTATCAAGTTGCTTACAGCCTACGTCATAGCGTCAATTTAAAGTAGTTTTAACAAGCAATACGTGTGATCAACTTGAAAGCAATTTCTTGAACGTGTAACTGCAGAGTAAGGTACCATCACAGTCTAACCAGACGCGACACGACCGGAAGATATTGCCGTCTCAGTCGAAGTGGCCGGCATCACAAAAGAGAAATAAGAAAGTATTAGTGTTTCAATTTGTTTTGTTTTACGCATACATTTGTAAAATATGCAGCACTTTTAATTGGAAAAAATGATACACCAACACGTAATACTTGTCTCTTTCTCAACTGGCCGGCAGAAAAAGCTGATTTGGGCAATTTTGACCTGTCAAAGTTGACGTGTCTGGTTAGACTGTGGTACCATTTAAAATAATAACAGCAAAAAGTTAATAAACTTGAAATGAGTTTCAAAATAAATGAGGGTAAAGTTTTTGGCTCTCACCAAATCGGATAATGTACTCAACTTAAGAATTACTTTTCTGGTTCTCATTCTGGATTACATTGTAGTTAGCTTTTAGTTAGTCTAAGAAAAGTTAACTATAAGTTGACCATTTTTGTAGTCGACTAGTGATTTTCCGACAGTGGTGTAAAAAAAACGGCACGAATTGAAATTTGAGGTGTTTTTTGATATTTCTCTTTATCCTTTTCGTACTCTCAGCATTAAGCATGTGTATACACGTCAAAAAGGTGTGGAGAAAAAGTCTGTAATGTAAATGTGCGTGACTTTTCGTAGGGGACTTAAAGAAAATTGTCAAAAAAAGGCAGGCTAAAAAGGCATAGCGTGAAAAGGCACTTACAGGTAACCAATATTAACTAGCCCTTGAAACTATAGTTATGTTCATTTACTTTGCTAGCAGAAACTAGCAACGAGAGAGTAAAGCAGAAATTTGTAAAATGACTCTCCCAGATATAAAAAAGTAAATGAACGCTTTACTAGCAAAAATTCGCAAGTAACACAATAAACAGTTTGTACCATAGGGTACATAGAGGCCAAACGGAAACTTCAGAAACCTAAGTGTGCTGTCAAAAACCTAAGTCTGAGGATGTATTAGTAGAACATTTTGTATTACTATTGGTTTAAAATAAAAATTTCCCCACAGCACTAAAACCGCACTTGGTTGTAACAAAAAGTATTCTAAACTATTTATATTTTTTATACGTGAATTTTTAGAAGTTTATGCAATTATTCTTGTATGAATTAATGCAAATATGAATTTCGAAGGCTGTTTAATACATTCGAGCTCAAAAAATATTGATTTGCTAATCATTTTTTGCAATTTTGCTATTTGGTACCAAAAATTTTTATCCCAAATAGGAACAAAAATACAATACTGTTCAATGAAAAATAGGGTTGAAAACTTTGATAAATTTCAACACACAAATGTCAACAAAATCAAAAAAATATTTTAAAATTACAGCAAGAAGAAAAATAAAATTTATATTAAAACAAAAAGTATTTGTGCGTGGAAAAAAAGTTAAGATTTAGTGCATTTTCAAGTGGAAAAATAACAGTCTCTCAAGTGTGTTGAAATGCAAAAATGGTGTCCTCTCATTTTTGTTGAATTCACAATATCTATATGTGTAAAGAGAGCTGTCATTATTTTATTGACAGTGCGAGAGCTTGCTATCTATGTTTATCAATGGTAACAACGTTCAGTTATTGAACAGACCTTATGTTACAATTTCTTACGTTTGGAAAAAACCCCATGTGCTTGTTGTAAATTCCATGCGAAACAAATGCCACTCATATTAGGTCTGTTCAATAACTGAAAGTTGTTACTAATTGTTATTAGTTGTTTCTGGAAAGTGTTCACGTACTCGAAAAACTAGCAACGAGAGAGTGAAAAAAGAGCATAAGAAGTTGAGAGAAAAAAATTTGTTGCAACTTTTTGCTAGTAAAATTTTTACTAGCAGGAATTAGCCAAACAGCTGTTTAGATCTTTTGTTTACAAAATAAATGTTCGAAAAATTCATGAAAAAGTAAACTTTTTCTAATTTTTAGGAATTATTAAGAAATTAATACTTTTTAAGAAGTCAAAAATATTAAATATGGTAAGATCGCATATTTTTCTTTAATTTGACTGCAGCAGTGGTCGTTAAAAGAGTTTAAAACGCTTGAATTGGGTGGCAGAAAATTTTCCACCTTAAGGCTAAACCATAAAGGTTATACTCGAAATATTATGTGAGTCAAATATAAGAAAAAAACTTGGCAAGTTCCTGTAGAGAACAAATTCAACTAACGCCCCTTTTCACAATGTATGATTAAGAGTTAACGTGGACTTTAACGGCAAGTTTTGTATGGCGAAGTTTCCGTTAAAGTCCATGTTAACTCTTAATCGTACATTGTGAAAAGGGCCGTAAATTAATAAAAAAAATTCCACAATTACATTGAAATTAACTTTATTTCCATTGTTTACAGATATTTAAACTAAAAAATCCTTATGTATTAGCAGTTGTATTTTTATTTCTGCTATTTAAATACTTTACACACAAAGTTTTATTTACGGACAGTTAAAAGGTAACACTTTTTTATCTTAAGTTGTGTTCATGTACCTCAAAATGATAAAATTTTCATATATTTTTTACGATATGTCTAACTTTTCATAAAAAGTACTAACAGCAAATATAAAATTTTTTGGGTGTACAAACTGTTTATTTTGTTACTTGCAAATTTTTGCTAGTAAAGCGTTCATTTACTTTTTCATATCTGCGAGAGTAATTTTACAAATTTCTGCTTTGCTCTCTCGTTGCTAGTTTCTGCTAGGAAAGTAAATGAACAAACCTATTATTTCGCATGAAAACTTAAAATGTTGCCATTAAATTTCATATGTTTTTCGCATAAAAAATTCATTAAAATTTTTTTATATGGATTACTGACAGCATTTCGTACAAAATGATGAACAGAGTACCATACTTTGCTGAACAAACGTTCCAAGTTTTGTTAAAATCGGAAACATATAATCAAAGAGTGATTGATTTTTCATGGAATTGCTGATTTATATATAAACTAAAATAATAATAGACTCATGTTGAATAGAAGTTATTTGGTATGTTGTTTGGAAAGTTGCTTAGCGTGCTATGTTTGCATTTTGTAATTCTCAATTCAAAATAATAATAGACTCATGTTGAATAGAAGTTATTTGGTGTGTTGTTTGGAAAGTTGTTTAGCGTGCTATGTTTGCATTTTGTAATTCTCAATTCTTTTTGAGAGTTTTTTTTACAAGCATACGAGGTTGGAAACTTTTGAAGCATAATGGTTGAAGTCTACTGATGATTTGGGACAAGCACAAAAAAATACAGGCATATAGACTGGCTAACCCACAATAAATAACAATATTTTGAAAAATAATTAATAGAATATCTGAAATGTTTTTATAAAGTTTTAGCTTACCATTAACATTTAATCCATTAGAAGGCGCAAAGTGATACGATGGAAACGGTAGGTGCCAACCAGAAGAAATGCTAATCCATGGTTGATTATTGGCGACTCTAAACCAAATTTCGTATGTTTTAAGACACTGTACTGATGTGGAGTCCAATTCCTGCCACGTTAAGAAAACTTCATTATGTGTCACAGGAGCTAGTGTGAGATTATATGGAGTCTTAAGGCTAGGCTTTAAAATTGAACATATTCTTAACAGCAATATCCAGGGAGACTTCAATGCGCTCAAGTCAATTGAAAACATCATATTATTTAACAATCCAGTAGAAAGTATTCTAGGAACTTGCTGTCGTCGCATCGCCTCACGTACTGTTGAATTGGGATATGCTGGAGTGTTGAAATTAAACCAAACATTCGCAGGATTTGTGTGAGCTTGATCAATGGCTTCTGTAATGAACGCATGAATTTCATTATCACGCATTTGGATTCGAGGTAAGATGATATAATCCGTTTGATGTTCTAAGACATCTAAAGTTGGTATGATTAACCAACTGTAATACAGTGAATATTTGCCAGAAACAATAGTTTTTAAGATATTTAATCGTTTTCCACTTGAGGTTTCTATTGTCAAAACATCCGAAGCCATATCTGCGAGTCGTGACATAAAACCCAAAGCAGCATAAACGGGTTTCTGTATAAATTGTGAATGCGGGGGAATTGTTTCGTTCATACGAAAATGGGCCAATAGCGTTCGTTGAGAAAATTCGTATGGATGATAACTAAGAAAGGCATTATCGTGACTAATTGTTTCTAAGTTGACAAAATTTGTATTAGTTATTTTTGCCCTCCAGTGGTCTAAAATTATATTAACTAATGCTGTGGCATAACGAACATCCTCTTGAAAGTCCCGTGGGATTGACCAACCGGCAATGGGATCAGACTCACTGAAAAAAATATTCTCGTTAAAAATAATATAAATTATAATTTATAATATAACAACATAAAAATTATTTTTTCCATGATAAATGTCATATCAGGTATAGATAACCTGACCAGACATCCCGCTTTTTCGACTTTTAAAATTTATAGTTCTGTTTTTCAATTATTCCAAAAAATGTCGAAAATGTTTCAACTGAGTAAAATAGATATTTCTTGTGTTGATCGAATAAAAACTCATTGAGTTACACCCCGTTTTCACGAGACATAATTTTGTTCTAATATTTGTCAAACTTCATACATAAAAACATCTGAAAAATGTTTGTGCTATTTTTTAAATATCGACTTTGACTTTTGTCCAGACAAATCAATCGCTCGTGAAGACGCTATTTTAAAGGAACTTAAAATTTAAAAAAGTGTTTTTTTTTCTCGGACCAGGACTCAGGGGATGACCCCTACTGATGCAATGCATTGTGCTGGAACTAGGAAAATTGGTTGTGGGAAGGAGGATAAAGGGAGTAGTGTTTGTTGACGTTTCATTTGAAACTGACAGGAAATACCTCTGCAGGGAGTTTATTCCACATACGAACAGTTCGGCCAAAGAACGAGTTCTCTCTATAATGCGTAGTGCGATTCACTGGCATATCAACCACAAATGGATGTGCCCTTAATGAAGAACGTGTTGTACGCAAAAAAGAGCGGTTTTCGGGAACCAGTTCCCTGATTTCATCAGAGCACATTCCATTGTAGTAACGATAAAACAGTGAAACGCACCCCACATTGCGTCGATACTCAAGCGAGTCAATAGAGCTGGCTACCCTACTGTCACCGATGAGCTTCTTCGCCCTCTCTTGCACGCGGTCGAGTAACTTCAAAATAGACTTTGAAGCACCGGCCCATACATGAGAGTTGTATTCCATTTTCGGTCGGATATAGGTGGTATAAATAGTAAGGAGATCAGATTGAGACTTGAAAAATGTGATCAGTCCATCGAACGTCACACTGGATTTTCATGCCAAGAACATCAAGAGCTTCTGATTCCCTAATACCTATGCCACCCATAATTACAGATTGAGCAGCAGGTTCTGTCGTACGTCTGTGAGTAAGCATACAGCATTGGGTCCTACGAGCGTTGAAATCGATCCTATTCGCACTACCCCATTCAGAGATTGTTGTGAGATCGTGATTAATCATATCATGCATGCTTTGCCGCATGGCCCTAATCTCCAACAGACTTGGTCTATTGCTGAATGAATATGAATGGTAGATGGTGCTGTCGTCTGCAAAAGAAAATATGAAATAAGAAGCACTAGCGAAAATATATATGAGTAATTCCATGTCAAATCGAAAGCAATTCGGATCGACCCTTTCCGATTTCAATGAAATTAACCACAGAGAGTGTATGCCCGAAGAGATTTGACGTAGAAAAATTTTAGACACTAAGGTTATTTGGTTTCCGAAATATGACGTTGTGAAAATGATACAAATCGTCAAAATATGAGAAAAGTGTCTTTTTCAAGTCAACTATAACTTCTAAACTATAAAAGTGAAAAAGTTTTACATAATGTTATTTTGAAGGTATAAATAAAGCTTTTGATAAGATGTACATTTAAATTTTACTCATTCGTATACATTCGGAAAGTTTCAAGGTGGTGCCGCTTCTAGTTTCGGAGTTATAGAGCAAAAGATGGCCCAAAGTTTTGTTTAAGTTTATTAAATACAATAAACTTCCTTCCAATTTTTTTATTTTTGGAATGCAAAAATTTTTTATGTATTTTTTAAAGCAGAATGTGCTAAGCACAGTAAAAATGTTTTCTTTTTCATTTGGGCCATTGTCCAGATAACGGTAAATTCGTGATTTTCGATCTGCACTTGTCTTTAAAGCGCGATCTAGAGTCAAACGGTGATTTGATTAAAATAAATTGCATCTTGTTTCCAAGGCTGCTAAATTTTGCTTCGAGTAGTGGATTATTGGCGTTGATCGGATAAAAAATGCATGGGCTGTAGTAGATCAAATTTAACATTTCATGAAATTTTTAATGATTTTCTCCAGTCATTGCCATTTCGGAAGATGCTTTGTACCAAAAATAATAACAACTCTTATTTTTATAATTTAATTGTACTCGCATGGTCCAATAATGCAGGTCTGTGCAAGAGATAAGCTGATTGTTCGTTTTCATGCTGTGTTTGTCAAACTTCATATAAAAAAAAAATAACAATATTTTTTATATATAGAGTTATTTTGACCATCACAGCAGTGTGGCGTTTTTGTTGTACTGCTGCACAGACCTGTATTATTGGATCATGATTTCTCGTAGATTAAAGGAGAGGCAAACTAAAATGTTTAAATGCATTTCTTCCGTAGTTCCTTGGAATCTATGAATATGAACTAGAGATGTGCGCGTGAGTAAATTTTCGCTCACGGTCACGCAAAATCACGAAAAGAATAATTGTTTCGCACACGCCCACAGACAGCAAATTCTAAGACTCACGACCACCACGCACGCTCACTATCAAAACTAATTTTATAACGCATGACAATTGCTTAAGCTTTCACGATACTTATTTTTTTACATTCCAGAAAACTCAAAATCGAACGTTTAAAGCATAGATAAGTACGGTTTAAAGTTGTAAGAATTTATTAGTGTTCATACGAAAATGAGTTTTTGGTCCAAATAAATACATATATCATATTTCAAGCGCTTTTACTTTGTGCGTGCTGGGTTTTATTCAGCTGGGTTGTATTGATGCAAGTACTGGGGTGACTTTATAATTGAGTTGTGAATACAAATCATGATGTAGAGAATTCATAGCATTCAATATATATTCATTGCGTTCTTTTATTTTCAATAAGTTTATAACTGTTTTATACTGAGTGCAAGTGGAAGACTGTTTGGAAGAGATATATGCAATTTTTGAGCCAGGTTGGACCATTATATTGCCCAGAAAATGTTTTGTGATATAACGGATTCAGCTAACATACGTGGTAGTCTACAATTGTTCATGTTAACCACTTTGCTTATATAACACAGGTGAAGTTTTAATGGTGAAGCGTATAAGGAGTCTATACACAGTTTCAAGATATAGCATATAGTTTGGTGTTGCAATTGGTATGTACAGCATTTTTTTATTGAAGAATCTGAATAACTTCTCAACTACGTCATATTTCGCATAGCCCCACACTTGCGCCGCGTAAAATATTATGGATCGTGAAGCAGCGTAGAAAATTTCGAGTTTGTTTTTCTTTGAGATCCGTGGATTATTTATGTATTTCAACTATGTTGAATTAATTTCTAATTTCGATGTGGCCAGTTTATTTTTTAAATAAGCATTGCAGGATAAATTGAATGTAACGTCAAAGCCCAGATATTTACAAGTATTCACTATATCTATGTTCTCATCACCAAAATGCCAGTTTAAGAGACTAGAAATTCTAGGTCCAGAACGCATTACCATTATTTTAGATTTGTTTACTTTTTTTTTACTTTTAATCTCCATGTGACACAGTATCTGTGTCCCCGCCGGGAAGAGCATCCACCAAGTCATTTACATATAATGAAAACATAAGTTGGCTTAGAACACATCCCTGCTTTACTCCTGAGTCGAAAATAAACGGTTCAGATAAGGAGCTACCATCCCAGATACGACTAGTGGTATTTCCATATGAGTTCTGCAAAATTATAATTATTTTTGATAATAATCCTACACAGGAGAGTTTGTAAAAAATACTGTTTCTTGGAATCATGTCGAAAGCACTTGAAAAGTCTACAAAAAATGCACAAGTATTTTTTCCTTCCGTTTATTAAGATTTATGATATTAACGAAGTTAAATATGTATATTATCGACAGTTCAGTAGTTCTTCCTGAAACCAGCTTGGTATTCATTTAGTATATTGTTTTTTTTTTTCAATCCAATCTGTTATTCGGTTCAGTAAGATGGAGTTAAATAGTTTGCACATTGCATCAATAAGGGATAAACCACGATAGTTTGTTTGAACATTTGCATTGCCTTTTTTATACAGAGGTATTAATATGGAATTACAGGAACTTAAGGGGATACTCTCATATAAAATTATCTTATTGTATAATGACAGTAGTTCTTTTATAAAGCAAACAGGGTACCATCGATACCAGGGGATTTATTACGCTTCAGGTTTTTATTTTACAACATTCATAATTTCAATCATTTCGAAGGGAGAGTCCAAGAAAGGATCGGTGTATAAGGCTTGGACCACATTAATAATTATAATTTTCGGGAATCTGCAGCAATGAGCTAAAATGGTTAAGGAAATCATCAGCTTTTAAGTTTCCTTTGACATTATGCTTACGACATTTCATTGTGTTGGATAATTTCCACCAGTCTCCACTGCATTTTACTAAGTTGAGTTGCTGTAAGTTTTTGTTGCACATATCTAGTTTTTTGTTGTTGCATAGTTTTATATATTTTGCTCTAGAGGCTAAATAATACGATTTATTAACAATTGTTTGGATTTTTCTAAAACGAGCCAACCATTTTAACATATTTTTACGATAGCGTGCACATTTCCAGTCAAACCATTTCTGTTGTGGTTCAAAAAGTCGTTTATTTGGTTTCTTTACAGCAGACAGTTTTATTTTGGCAACTAGATTAAGTACTAGGCCATCAATGCATATATTTGATTGTAGATCAACATCTGATGAGAGTGAATTAATACTTCTCACATATTTAAGCTTGTGTTTGTCATTCCATCGCAATTTTTCCGTACTTGTGTTTTCCTTTACATAAGTGACCATTATTATGTTAAGATTTAATACGCAGGCATGTGATCGGAATATGGTTTCGAAGCAATAGAGAAATCATTAACAAATTTAAGGAAACTGAGAGAGCGTATAGAATAATCAATAACAGACCAACCAATTGCACCACAAAAACTATAGTACAGTATGATTTGCTACCAGCAACCATGCGAGTAGACATTACATTTGCATTTACTTTGAGAACATCTGTACATAAATTTTCAATTTTATGTTTAGCTTCAGTACTATTTTTACTACTAAGACCGGAAACTATAATATTTGCCCAACGAGATCTACAGTCTACAAATTCTAGTCTTGTTAGTTTTTTAACATCGTTTTTTAACTTCAAATTTTCTTGCTTGAGTTCATCGATTTCTGTGTTAGTTCATTTAAATCAGATTTTCTCGTTACATCCTTTAACTTTTCATCCAATAAACTGCACAGTTTATCCCACGAAAAAACATTTTGTGATTTACTACAATTTCCAGATTGCATATTTTTAAATGTAACGAGTTTCTTACAGAGGTTTATATCAGTGTTATCGGGTGATGTTGTATGTATTGTTCGCTTATTATTCATTTGTCATAACTTTGTTCTACTGTAAAGACACTAGAGTGGTCAGAACTTGCCAGCACTTTTTGTAAACAAGCAACAAATATGATAAAGAATGGACAGCCAAAAATAAAACAATAATAAGCACACACATTCGTGTGTCAAATTTTATGGTGAGCAGACGTGTACGGATTATTCGTTGTTTTGTGCACCATTTGTTTTGTTCCGCCATTTTTGTGCTTTGCGATTTTTGTAAATTTTTTTGGGGAAAAAAAGTATCTTGGCACAGCCAGCTGTGGGTGTAATCTTCTTTTTGGCAAATTGCTTAAAATTTGCTTTTTTGTTTCTTAATTGAAACGTCTTGGTTCCTGTTGGGAATTTTAATTCTGCTGCAGGGTGATTAACAAGAGGAGAATGGATGATGCCGGGGGTGGTGGGCCTCCGGCACAGGATGTGAGGAACTCTGTTATAGTCAAGAAGTCTAGAAATGGATAAGTCTCAGCTGAACACGGATTCGGAAGGTAAGTCAGATCAGTCTAACGTTACGGACTTAGGTACGGACAAGGTTAGGGTTGACGCAAATCGTTCGCGTGAGGACCAGCCAATATATCGCTATGATGAAACTCACAAGGGGCCATTTATGGTCTATGTGGACGCTTTTGATAACTCGGGCATTAGAAGATATTTAAACGGCATTACAGTGAGCAGGCTTCTTGTTATATTGCAAATTAAGGATGTTATAGAGGTTGCAAAGATTGGTTTTGGAAGATGCAAAATTGTTTTTAAGAATTTTCGTGCTGCAAATAATTTTGCTGATGACAAAAGATTACTCGTTTTGTCTCTCTTGGAGACTCGTAATAACCACCGTGACGCAGTCAAGGAAGTTCATAGATTCCTGCCTTATGCCAAAGTCGCTAAGCTCAATATGAACCGCCATAGAGAGAATTTGAATGCCCAGAATCAGATGCAGAAACATAAGGAAATTTTGAGAGAAAACGAATATGACTTTTCTTATAATTTACCGAAATTGGGTGAGATTGACAGTTCTCATAATATGGAAACCCGTTCACAAACAAAAGTTTCGAAGCCTTTGGCTTCTACACAAGTACGTGATGATAACCATAACAAAGCAATGGATTACTTATTTCAAACTTCACAAGAAGCCACAGCTTTTTTTAACAGATAATTCAAAAGATGTTATTGATATGGATTCAGTTAGAAAATTTCTGTTCTCGCTGAGAGATAATGTAAATCGTAGCATGAATTATTTAGATGTTGCCAAAGTTAATCGGTTGCCTCTTGGAGGCAGCTCATAAATATAAAGTAATCATAATGGCGTTTCTACAATATAATATTCAAAGCCTTAAAAACCCCGGGAACAAAGAATTGCTTGATTTCTTCTTAGCGAAGAATAATATACAGATTGCAGCCCTGATGGAAACTTGGCTGGTGGATAATGCTTGCACCAGCCTAGCTAATTATAATTTTGTTTGCAAGAATAGAGATGATGGTTTTGGCGGAGTAGGTTTTTATATACGTAAGGAAATAAAATATAACATTTTGAGATACACAACGGATTTCGATGTTTTGATGATTTTAACTCTTAACTTGAAGAAAAATGTCAACATTGCTTGTGTCTACTGTCCACCTAGTATGCCTGATAACACTTTTTCTACGGAAATGCGAAATTTGTTTTTGTACGTGAGCTCTTTGCGAGGCGCTTCTTTGGTCTGCGGCGATTTTAACGCTGGTCTGGAGAAGTCCAAAGGTGTTATTTTGTAGTCGATTGTAAACGATTTCGGTTTTTTGTGTCTTAATGATGGGAGTGCAACTTTCTGTACACCGTCTACTTTAGATGTAACTTTTGCATTCAATTTTCATGATGAATTTTCTTGGTCTGCATTGGACACAAGCATAACCAGCAGCAATCATCGTCCTGTAGTGTTTTCATAAAATGGAGACTTCCGCACAACTAGTCGCATTAAATATCTGGCAAAGAAGAATTTTTACAACGAGATTTATAGCATGAATGTTGGCAGCAATATGACTGACTTTCAAAACGAAGTTGAGAGTATTCGTAAAAGACACACTTTTTGTATAGATGACAAAAACAAGTTTGTTCCTAAGGTCTGGTGGGATGCAGATTCAACGAGACTTTTTCGTTTGCGGAATGCTGCTAGGAAAAAATATCATTTAACCAAGAAAATGTCTGATTGCGAATTGTTTATAACTACAGAAGATAATCTGAAGGCGCATATATCTGAAAGAAAAAAAAACAGTCATTCAATGAGCTATTGGAAGATATTTCACATCCAACTAATATGAATAGTCTCTGGAAAAAGATAGCGAATGTCAAGAAATACAAATGTGACAAGAAATTTAACAATTCATGGTATACTGTGGAAATGAAAAATTTTCTAGAAAGATTGTATGGTATTACTAACGTTTCTCAAGCTTCAGTCGATATTGTATGCAATGATGAGATTCCATCACTATGTTATAATGATTTCGTAAATTTTTTGAAATCTAGAAATCCAGACTCGTGTGCAGGACTTGATGGCATTTCTTATCGTATTTTGTCTAATCTGTCTGAATACAACAAGAGATCAGTGTTCTCTTTTATAGTTAATTGTTTTGAAAATTGTGTTTTCCCTGACATTTGGCGTAAAATAAGGGTGTGCCCGGTTCCGAAAAATAATAAGGATTCAACGCTGTTGGAGAATCATCGACCAATTTGCCTCATGTCAGTTATATTGAAGGCTTTGGAACACCTTATTAAATTAAATACTGAAGAGTTTGTGGATCAAATTGATTATCTCCCTGAGAGATCGTATGCGTTCAGAAAAAAAGGCCTGCTACACATTGTATAAATGATGTTATTAATTCTGTTGAATTATTCAAGAAGAAAGGTTATGAGACAGTTGCAGTATGTATGGATATAGACAAAGCATATGATGTTACTGATCGTTCTATATTATGTCATTTACTATTGAGACTGAATTTGAACTCTCATCTGGTGAAGTGGATAAATTCTTTCCTAGCAAACATAATCCTAGTTATGGGAGACCAGTCGGTTGTAGCCAACAATGGTTTAGCACAGGGCAGTTCATTATCGCCATTGCTGTTTAACATTTTTACTGCAGACTTGCACAGGATAGTGTCAGAAAACACCTTACTTTTTCAATTCGCGGATGACTTCTTCATAGTCTGTGCCGATTCGGATTTTGGTCATGCAGAGTTATTGCTACAGAGTAGTTTGACTCGTTTTTATGATATGTGTAAAGATTGAAAGTTGTCGTCCAATCAAGAAAAAAAAACAGTTCAATTCATTTCAGTAGAAGACCTAGAGCTCTTAGTTTATCCGTGAATGGTAAAGTTATTCCTCAAGTTTCTTCAATCAAATATCTCGGCAGAATCATTGCTTCAAATAATTCTTCAGTTCAACATGCAACACATATTGTTAACAGCACTAGAAGATCATGCAGTTTTATCAACATCCTAAGCAGTTGTCGTTTTGGAATATCCCCTTCGAGGGCTCTGCAGTTGTATAAGGTGCATACGCGTTCAAAAATGGAATATGATGTCTCTTCGTTTTCAAATCTTTCAAAAAAGGCGCTCAGCAAGTCAAATGTTTATTTAAATGATGTTCTTAGAAGAAGTCTTGGTCTCATCAGATCTACACCGATAAATGTCATATATCACATGGCGGCCGAATTGCCACCGAAATATCGCTTTTCTTTCACCACTGCTAAGAAAATTGCAAAGGCTTTTACTTTTGGTTTCCCCATTGCTAAGTCACTTCTGAACTCAGATGTGATTCTAGATACTAGTATTTCTCGGGTTTTAACCAGTACAAATTTATGTTCACTGATATGGGTGCAGTAGTTTCATCAAAAGGTCATAAGGATAAATTCTCAATCAATTTGGATTTTTTTTAAAGGCGTTTCCCGTTCAAAATCTGAAGCTAATCAAGATCAATCGAATGCAATTTTTCTTGAAAAGAAAAACTATCTCAAGGAAAATAATTTCGAAATCATTTATACCGATGGTTCAGTCAGTGATTCGTATTCTAGTTTTGCATATGTCCACATGGAGGAAAATATATCAAATTCCTTTTTCACCCGAAAAGTTTTTTCGTCTACGACTGCTGAGTTGCCATTGCAAGGGCAATAGATTTTGCAATAGCTCGTAAAATAAGTTTTCTTGCGATTTTAACTGATTCTAGGGCTCCGCTATATGCAATTGCTGATATTGCTAACCCGAACTATATAGCTTCAAACATCCGTGCTAAAATTTGTTTGCCTCATATTTCATATACTGAGTTTCATTACATTCCTGGTCATGTTGGCATTGCCGGCAATGACATGGTGGATAAGGCAACCAGAGGGGCACGAAGGGCTGGTTCTTGCGTGACGGTGGGTTAGACGTACACGGACGTAGTGTGTGCCATTGGTTCTATGCTTAGGATTGATTGGCAGAGGGAATATGACTCAATTCGTATGACAAAGGGTATTGGTTACGGGCGGCTTTTCCCAAATGTGGGGAAGTTGCCACGATTTTTGGATATTGACTTTGACACTAGTGGAATTCGACTGGCTGATCTGAAACTTGCTAATAGGATCCTTTCTGGACACGCTTTCTGCAATCAAACTCTCTCTAAGATGAATGTTGTGTCTTCCGATTTGTGTGAAATTTGTGATGTTCCTGAGGATATCTCACATGTAATTTTTGATTGCAATTTGTATGCTCTTCATAGAGCGAATTTCCCAACTAATTTTTAATGCAAACTCATTGGATGAGTTTCTCAAAGATGGCAATTTGAAAGAAATTTTCACCTTGACTGAGTCCGTGAAAAGTATTGGCATCAGGCTGTAATATTATATTGTACACATGTACATATTTCTTTTGTTATAAAAGAAAGAAGAAAAAAAAATATAAAAAATCATCATCAATCAACTTTCCTTTGTTACTGGATCTAATTTTATTCATATATCTATAATTCTTTTATTATTTCATCACGGGACAATTGGTTGTCCATAATTGGTGTTGGCGTTTTCATTCGGGCAAATAATTCTCTGTTGGCAAATACAGAGTAACTATAAAAACTAACAAACAAACAATAATAAGCACAGCCAAATAATCAATACAATAAATTAATGCACCTTTAGAAGTTCCCACCTTATATAAACGACAAATAAATTAAAAAAATAGATCCAGGAGATCGAACAGTACAATGTTAAAGCATAACAGTTTCTCCCTCCTTATGCTGACTTTAGACGACATGTATTTTACATCTGACTTGTCAAATTTCCCACTGCAAAAGTTGTACATGCCGTGTGAAACATATGAAACATTGTCAGATGACATTTACAGAAGCAAAGTCATATGAAAAATTTTCAATTAGAGCGTGTTCTATTTTCATCTGACAAGGCATATGACATCAGCTGTATTGAATTAACAAAAGTGTGGTTTGGTTGAAAAAACATTAAAAAGCATAGTGCGCTTTATATATATATATATATATATATATATATATATATATATATATATATATATATATATATATATATATATATATATATATATATATATATATATATATATATATATATATATATATATATATATATATATATATATATATATATATATATATATATATATATATATATATATATATATATATATATATATATATATATATATATATATATATATATATATATATATATATATATATATATATATATATATATATATATATATATATATATATATATATATATATATATATATATATATATATATATATATATATATATATATATATATATATATATATATATATATATATATATATATATATATATATATATATATATATATATATATATATATATGAAAATTGTGCAAAAACTCAGCTGTTGTGAACACTTAGAGGTTATGTCAGATAAAATTGCACATGTCATGTAAACGCAAAAATTATAAACCATCCGTAAATGTACAATTTTGACAAACATACGAAGTTACATATGTCTCACATACCTGACAAGCCATATGTAAAAAACATGTCGTCTAAAGTCAGCATTAGCAATAAACAAAGCACCGGCCTTGAGACACCAACCGCCACCAGGAGCACCATGTACTTAGTAGATTTAAGAACAGGTTAAAAAAACTTCAACCAACAGCCACAATCCAACATATAGACATCAGTAGCACGGAGTACAACAGTTAGTAAGTATGATGTTGCTATTTGAGCCCAAGCGTTGAAATTTTAAAAATATTATTTAAAATTTTATCGCAGAAAATATTTTTCGCCTTTTTGACAGTTCAGGAACATGGTTGCCAATCCGATCTTTTGTAGGACGATTCATAGAATATTAGTTAAATTATTATATGAATCACCCTGCAAACCTAATAAAAATACAAAAATATTAATTTTACTTACTCATTCTGTTTTTCACAGTGATAATAAACTTTTCGATGCGAGAAGCTCTCACTTTAATTGCAGAAACCAGGCACAGGACACATTTTTGCCGAAGTCGATCAGAAAGTCTGGACAAGATGCCGAATTCGTATCCGAAGATGTACCGAAAGTCATATGAGTGGTTGACAAGAAAACGAACCTCTTTGTCTGAGGATATTGTAAAAACTTTTCCGAAATGTCTGCGAGAGATTCTATCAATTCTAAAGAATCTTCTAAGGAAACTCTGAAGGAATTTTCGACATGTCTGAACAATGTCGGAAAAATTTCTGACATATAATCAGAAAATTTTCTGATTTAACTCATAGTTTTTACGTCCTTTCGTAATAGTTTCCGAGAAAAGTCGGATCTAAAATTAGAAATTTATCAGAAATGTCGTATAAAATTCACAAATAAAATCAAAATGTTGTAAGACAACAGATGAATTTTTTTTCAGCAAGCTGCGAAATGTAATTTCGTGAGTATGTGAAAATTACATTTATTAAATCAAGCACGATCACGTACGGTAGTTAATTTTTAAACCACGCTCACGCGCTATTGAGTGATTATATTTAAATTTAATACGATCATGCCTGACACGAAAAATTCACGATATTTGCACATCTCTAATATGAATATATAAATTTCACTTTCGTGACAAGTTTTACACAATTATGCCCAAAATGTTCAAGAACTCTCACTCTATTTTACTAAAACCTAATAAATCAGTGTAAGATAATCTCTTTTTTGTTGGTTTAAAATATGTTCAAACTAGCAAATCTATAAATCAGTAAACATATAAACTATTTTTAAACAGATAAAAATAGATGCTTAAGCTACCAATACAGAGTACATATATGATTTTCATCGATAGCAGAGAAATGTATGAGCTGATTCACTTTCGCTGTCCGCTCACATTTACAATGACTATTATATTTTTTAACATCAATATGTGCTAATGATATTGCTTGCAATCAAGGCATATTCATTACAGGTACCACCATAACTAAAACAAATACAACACCAAAAAACACATGTATTTTGTTAGTAGAAATACCCCAGAAATATTTCAAATCCATTATCTGTGAGTCGCACATATTCATAAGCTCTAAAATTTAATAACACATGCCCGTTGTTGATAGAAAACTCCCGGACATGTGTCAAAATCGATTGTCTGTGTGACGCACACATTCTCAAATTTACTAAAACAGCTGTTCTTGTAGTGGTACCTGTTCAATCTACCTTGCTTGCAATCAAAGTATATTAATACAAGTACGCTCACATCTACAACAATAAAAAAACATGCATTTTGTTTTTGTATTTTTCACTGAATTGTCAAAACTATACATATAAAGAAGGAAATGAAAAATATTGATTAACCCTTTCACCACGCTAGTACACCATAGTATACACATCTTAATATACCAACGAAAATACAATTGTCTTAAAATATCTTATTGGTTTAATAATTTTAATAAATTAATATTAAAATGCAATTATTTATTGTAATATTTATGTAACTTAAAACCATTATATTGTAAGTAAAATTGTGTAAAATCTGATTAACTTTGTAATAATGTAATGTTTTTGAAATTTAAATAGGCGAAAGCCCCTGAAGAAGTCAACAAACAATTAACGAAACGTTGGGTACAAAATGTAATAAATTTGTTTTATTAACTTGGGGTCACACGATAAGGTTTTGTTTTAAGTTTTGTTTCAGTTTTTAATACACTCACACTTTTTTACCAATACACTCATACTTCTAAAAATTGAAACGAACTTGTTTTCAATTTCTCTTTCAAGATGAGTGTTTCAATTTACGTTTAAGAAAACAACTGATTACCATTTTCTTGTGCAAATATTCTGCCACCTTGTTTTTTGCTATGTTTTTTACAAAATTGTTTACAAATTGCTTTAAGGTTGCGTGCAGCCTACGTCACAGCTTTAAATTTTTATGAATTTTGACAAGCAGTATATGTAAATAACTTGAAAGAGAATCTTGAACGTGTGACTGCAGCGTAACATTAAATACGTTAAGGCCGTGTCAGATAAAACTTTGTCGCTTTACGTGACGTTTCTAACTTTGATAGAAAAGTGTAAAGCAAAAGGAGTATATCACAATGAAAACTTTGACAACACTCGCGCACAGAGCACGAAGCCGGTCGGCTAATAGCCGGCTATTAGCCGCCGCCGGTGATTTTCACAATCACTTAGCCGCCGCCGATTATTGCGGCTAATATCGGCTAGCGGCTAAGCCGATTTTTTATAATAAAAAGTGGATATTTACTAACATGCGCATTTAAAAATATTTAATTCGGTTTTGGAACATATGAAAAAAATTTCTTATGAAAATTATTTTTATAAATAAGGCAGTAAATCGTCTAGAAAGGCAAGTTTATTTATAATTGGGCCGAGTATACCTGTTGTAAATATACCTTGTATGTAAGTAAGCAAGAAATACTCTGTTAGCCGACCGTTAGCCGATAAATTTAGGTAGCCGCCGCCGGCGAAAAATTTTCGGCTCTTAGCCGGCTAATAGCCGCCGCCGACTATATTTGTTCTTAGCCGGCGCCGATCACCATTTTACATCGGCTTCGCCCTCTGCTCGCGCATTGATCGTTTACCAAAAAAGTAGTTGATAATTTTGCTATTTATATATATATTTTTTATAAAAATAAAAGTCAATTATGTTATTTTACGATTTATTATAAATAAATAAATGCCACATACATATTTACCTCTTATTAAAACAGATTCAAACGCGCAATATGTTTCGTTTGGCAATATAATAAAAGAAAATTATTCCAGCTGATTGTCAAAGCAAGCAAAAAGATGAGAGTTGCCGAACTTTTCGCTTCACGCTGCGTTAAAAGTGCTTTATGTGACATGTTTCGTATAAGTATGTACATTTCATCTTAGATGTCAAAGCGAATCTGTAACGCAACGCGAAGCAAAAGTTTTATCTGACATGGCCTTTAGGCCTGATTAGCTTGAATAATTCTTCATATACATACTCAAATTATATACATATATACTTGGCCAAGTAAATCAAAAAGCACGAAAATACAAATTGTAGAAAGACACTCACCCGGACTATGTATGTTGAAGTCGAATTTGTGACTTCGCCAAATTGTCGTAGAATAAAGAAAACTTGCCAAACATTTCTTTATTCTAGCACAATTTGTCGTAGTCACAACTTCAACTTCTATATACATAATCCGCGCGATTATATTTTATATAATTACCCAAAATTGGCAATACTTAAGGGCTTCTAAAGAAGACAAGCATACAATTTAAATTTAATTTCTATCAGCATTATGTATAATGAAAAATTTGCATGAAGTTAGCATAAGTGGCAAAATTGAAAATGGTCTTAACGAGTTTTGTCATACAATTTTACAGTAAAAATAAACGCTAGAATGTAATCGTGAGTTAAAACTACATTATGCGCCGATTTCTAATGCCAAATTGTATGGAGGAACTCATTAAGATCAAGTTCAATTTCATCGCTTATGCTAACTTCATGCCAATTTTTCATTATAAATAATGCCGTGTGTTTGTTACCATATAATGGCTGACCAAAATAATGCTAATATATAATCATATGCATGTATATTTGCGATGCTGTTAAAATATGTAGATTTCTTGCTGTAGGAGAGAGAGAATGTTGAAAGTAAAATATTTCCCCCATATTCATAAAAAATAAAATGCATTTAAAGAAAACTTTCTATGAGAAATTTTAAATAAAATGCATTTCAAACTCATTTAAAATTTTATGAATATGGGGGTTGTATTAAACAAGAAGTCGGCATAAAAGGGCTAACAAAAGCAAACAAAAGAAAATAAATAAAATGTTTACATTTGTAAATTTAATATTGATATTTAAGTAAAATTTTTGTTAATTTTTTACGCGCAAAATATGCCGCAGATTTTCACTGAAAGCATACCGTTGGATAACGTTAAATCATAGAACTGGACTACTCAAGACTTACGAAAATCCGCTGAATATCTTGAGAGTTACATATAAGCAATTTAAATTGCTAAAAACATACACACACATTTAAGCACCATATACCCAACAAACATGCGGGTTTCATATTTAAAATATACCTTTCTGAAGAAGAATAGCAAATGGTTTCTCAAATTGCGAACGTATAAATATGGAAAATTCCAGAAAAACTCCACTTTTGTGTCGCGTCCGTCGCCAAGCACTAAAACTTTTTTTTTTATCAAAGAAAAACTCAAGTGTTGTTTTCCTTTTCTTTTACTTAATTTAGAGCTAATTATGTTCTACGCATAAATATAAAGAAGTAAAAATATAAAGTTTCTTATTGTAAAACCCAGTTGAAGTGTTTGGCGACGAACGCGACAAAAGCTGAATTTTTCTGGAAATGGCAATATATTTAATTATAAGTTTTTTTTACATTTTTTCAAATGTGGAACTAAAAAAATTTAGGTACTTTTTAAAGAACTAAACTTTCACTTCTTTCAAAGCACTTCTATGACGAATTAAAACATCAGAAAAATCCATTTCGTACCATTCTAAATATAGTTTCAGATTCAATAAAGAGGTACATATCGTCACCTTATATGCAAATGGACGTTCACGCAAAATTTTAGATTCCTGCCATCTAAAACGCCGACTTTATTAGAGAAATCCAAACGGACGTAACTGCAAGTTCATATATTTTTTAATGCTAAACGACGTAAATAATATACAAACGCATGTATTGCCTGAGATTATAAACAACGGTGTTAAGGGTGCCTTGAATTTCGTTTTGTTTTATTTCATTTACAAAATTCTAATAGGATTCAAATTTTTGCTTCTGCTGTAAAAAAAATAAAAGTGTAGTTACGTCCGTTTGCAGTTAATTTTACGATATATAATAAGAACAATTACCAAATGGCGAGGCTATTATAAACTAATTCGATATAACCCTAACTGTTTCAAACAATGTATTTCATGTTTGCTGGGTAAAAACTGGAAAAAGAAATTAAAAATAATTTGACAATTTAGTAGAAATCAGCTGATGTTAACCAGACGAAGTGAGCGTACTGCAATAATATACTTTGCTTGCAATGTTAACTCTTTTACAACCACAGGTCAAAGTCGATGAGAAAAAGTCGGCGGCGGCTGAATGTTAAAATGGTCGGCGGTAGCTCTAAGCCGATACATCATGATAACAAAAATCAAATATTTTCATAGAGATTATTTACTTTAAAACAAGCAAATATAGAAGTATACATACATTTATGTATAGACAATAGAAAATACCCTCGTATGCCATTAAGTAAAATAAATTTTAGAAATGTTTTTAACATGGGCTCTTCTTTTAAAAAGCTCATTGTAGTGTTCAATACTGGCTGAAGGAGATATATTTAGTGTTTTTCTTCCGACGGGGTTTTTTGAATTTGGAACGATTTTCCGTCATCCCACGTCAAATTTGGTTTGTAAACAGACCGGTTTCGGCTATGTGCCATCTTCAGTGATCTATTGAATACTAAATCGTTTTTCTGTTGTACGTTGTTTCTTTTATAATTCGTTTGTATACCTAACTTCCTTTTTGTATTTTGCTCCCTATTTCTCCCTCTCTCTCGCCTCTACATGCTTTTGTGTGTCTCTACCTGTTACCTGTTTCTCTTACTATTATGTTTGTGTTTAATATTTGGTTTATAATCTGCTCTATTAGTTATCAGTTGTTTTATCCCTACGTATGTAATAATCCGTAATTGTACGTTTCTGGGTAATCCTTTTGTCTTGTTCATTTTCTACTACGTTGCCTGGACTATTGTTTTCTTTTGTGTAAAAATATTTTAACGGTTCAAATTTTACGTCTGAAGCAGTGTTTATTTGTTCATTTATTATTCTTCCGTCAAATATTTTTTGCTTGTATATTTCCATGTTCTCTAATACGTTCTGTCGCCGTCCTTTATGTTGTGAATGTAATAGTTTAACTGTTTTTCTAATATGTCCTGGTGTACATTTGTTGTCGAATATGTGGTTTGCGAAATTCGATTCTGGTGTTATTCCTGGTTCTCTCAGTTTCTTGTTGTAGTCTCTCATGTGCTCACGAAATCTTGTTCTTATCTTTCTTCCAGTTTGTCCGATATAACTGTGTTGGCATGTGCAAGTTAATTTGTACACTCCTTGTTTATCTAGGAAGTCTGTTTCGTTTGTTCTGCAGTATTCTACCCAAGTTGTTTCTTGTTTGGAATGCTGTGTTAACAAGAAACAACTTATCGCGGTTGTAGTTTTTCGACTTCAAATTCGAAACTCTGTACCAGATTAGTCAACACTTTTGCGTTTTTCTTTAATCTAGCTCATAATGTCGAATTTGATGTCGCAAAACGCCAACCACAATAGTTTCCAATGTCCGAGGATACATTTGTCGACGGCTGAGTCATTAGCCGAAATCAGCCGACAGAATCGGCAGCGGCTCTTCTATAGCCAAAAGTACTCGGCGGCGGCGGCAAGCCGGCTTGCAGCCGATCGACTTGGACCTCTGCTTACAACTGACTGTCATTAACTCACTCTTGCTTTTTAAGTGCTGTTAACAAAAGTAAGTTAAATACTGTTACTGTTGTTTGATTGGTTTGTATAGTAATCAAATTACTCACAAAAGCATGTTGATGTACCTATGTAACACTACATTTACACCAGAGCGGAATCTGGTAGATTTCAATTGAAATCTATGTCGAAATCTACACCGTTTACACAAGGCTTTTTTGACATATATCAAGATTTCGTTATCATACCAGAGATAGTTGCTGCATAGAAAAAGAGATCTGTCCAATGCGAAACAACTACTGCGCACACCTTATAAAGTATATATTCTAAAGTATATGTATATATAAAGTATATTTTAATACTATATGAGCAAAACCACGGTTGTATAACTAAGTACTACTAGATTTTAGCAGATTTTGTCAAAATCTAGTGGCGTAGTACATTTCGATTTGTATGGGAAATCTAGTAAAAAGCAACCAGATTTAGCTCAAAGTCTCGTAAGTACTAGATTTCGCTCTGGTTTAAATGCGCTATAAGTATGTACATGTTTTTACACATTTTTAAAATTACTGTAAAAAGCTATTTAAAAGTGTTTTTAGAAAATTTAACATAATAAATTCAGAAATAATAAGAAATGTAGAAAATGGAGTTTATAGTGGAATAAAAAATAAATATAGCAGAAGCAAAATATGGGATGGGAAATATGGTGGGACGATGGTAGTGTTAACTTTCTTAAGAAGCATTCAAAACAATCATACTGATTCATTGTTTTTGTGAGTCATATCAGTCTCTGCTTGCAATGTCTGTTTATGCATTGCAAGCAGTGACAGGCATTAATTAACAGCAGTCTCGTTGATATGAATCATGCATTAGCATCATTCATTTTTTTAATGTTAAGTGTTAGCTCAATATTCATTTTAGAAAATGCAAAAAATGTCGTTTGATTCGCAATCAAACAGATCACTGATCGATAGCCCGCTGCCACATTATTGTTATTTAAACTATGCATAATACATGGGGAAGTAATTTACCGCTTTACGTTCACTGATTTATTAGCTATAAGTATTGACTTTAGTCATATTTTCTTGACTTACTCATTAGAAATTTGTAGCTGTTTTATATTTGGATACTTTTCATAGATCTTGGTTAATAACAGGTTTGAGTTTTTTAAGACTACAGATGTATTTTCACCGGATCCCTTGCGATGGTATGTCAAAATATTAATTGGACAACTCTCTAAATGTTCATTGCAATAGTCCAATATGCTCCAGCATAGTGGATGATGAGATAACGACTTGAATAAGCCTGCCGGTCCTCTTAAAGGCAACTGCAAATTGTCCACAGGTTTAGTGCCAGCAATATTAAGGCCAATTTGTAACGATTGAATGTATGTAAGATAATCTAAGGAATTTTTTTTAAATATATACATACATTAGTTTTCGCATAAATTAGGGAACAAATAGTAACAATTATAAATATTACTAACATCACTTATCATAACTTTACAAGAGAGATAAAAAACTTTGTGGAATCCAAGCTACATATTGCGATTATAAAAATAATTTGTTTTGGACTCGTTAATTAATTTTGACTTTAATAAAGCCCTTATGACACTACATTTTTTCTTCATTTTTCAAGTTTTGGAGAACAGTGCAAATATAATATAATAGGAAATTTTACCAGGTGCAAAGAGTTCAGCTATATTAAGATAAATACCAAATTGTCAAAGCTTTTACTAGTGTTATCGATAAAAAAGGGGACCCTGTCAAAAAAATGTAAAAATGTTCAACTTAAAATTGACGTTTCATGCTTGAAACATTAAAGTGTTGCCAAGTTATCGCTTTATTCACGAATTCAGCGACTTAGCGCCTCGTTTTTTCAACTTTTTTTTCTTTTGCCGTTTTATTATAAATAAAAAGTAGGCAGCACTTAAAGAAGCCATTACGTTTTGTTTACATTTTGTATAGTTGTTTCCTTCTATCATATGCTATTTCTTTCTTTCAATCCTATAGCAAAACAATGCAAGAAAAATGTAGTGTCATAAGGGCTTAATGATACTATTCTTTGCAAAACCGTTTTTATAATCACTGTGCGGATACACAATTTCAAAACACACTAAGTCACAAATTTTTTCTAATCAACTTTTTTTATATTTTTAGGTCTGGTATAGGTAGTCTTTGCATATGATTCGTATAAATTTTATGGAACTAAAATTTTTTTCATACAGTATTCGCCAAATCATTATTAAAATTTTCATATCACACTTCTATTAAAAAAACTGTTTTATTTATGAGGGAACGTATTGGGCACTTTTCGAAACAAAATCAAAAAAATAGCATCGATTTTTGCAATTAAAGTCTGGGAAATTCAAACCGCGAAATTCGATCTTCCGAATGGGCATAAAAAGCGATGCTGATTTATTACGGCCAATACAGGCTTTCCGGCTTTCGCACGCAAACAGACCTTTATATTATGAAAGTATAGACCTCAAAGAACAAAATAAGGTCTATACTTTCATAATATATACATAGGTCTGTTTGTTTGCGAAAGCCTGCGTTGGCCTTAATAAATCAGCAACGCTTTTTTGTGTCCACCATGGAGGACCTTCAATTTCTCGGGAGCGGCTCGAACAATTTTTAGCATGGTTCCCTTATTTTGTTCTTTAAGGTCCATACTTTCATAATATATAGGTCTGTTAGCATGCGAAAGCGTGTGTTGGCAGTAATAAATCAGCAAATCTTTTCTCGGGTCCACCATGGAGGAGCTTCAATTTCTCGGGAACGGCTCGCACGACTTTTAGCACGATTCCTTTATTTTGTCCCCTTAAGGTCCATACTTTTCTCGGGTCCACCATGGAGGAGCTTCAATTTCTCGGGAACTTCTCGCACGATTTTTAGCACGATTCCTTTATTTTGTCCCCTTAAGGTCTGTTTGTATACAAAAGCCTGTGTTGGCCGCAATAAATCAGCAACGCTTTTTTGTATCCACAATGGAGGAGCTTCAATTCTCGGGAACGGCTCAACCGATATTGAGCACGGTTCCCTTATTTTGTTCTTTGAGATCTATACTTTCATCATATATACGCTTTTTGTAACCACCATGGAGGAGCTTCAAATTCTCGGGAACGGCTCGAACAATTCTTAGCACGGCTCCCTTATTTCGTTCTTTATATAGGTCTGTTTGCGTGCGAAAGCTAGTGTTGGCAATGTACGCCCCATAAGGCGTACATCAAACGGTTCGTTGGCCGACGAGGGCATTGCCAAAACATCTATTGCGATAACGCAACGAACTTTGTAGGCACAAAAAATAAATTGTCTGAACTAACACACACAATTTACACAAGCGAAGCGAAAGGAGCAATTGAAAATGCATGCAGCAAAAAGAACATACAATTCAAGTTGATACCACCTCGAGCGCCTCATTTCGGAGGCCGCAGTAAAATCTGCAAAGCACCTTTTAATCAGAAGCTTAGCTAGAGCTTCCTTAACTTACGAAGAACTAGAAACACTGATTATCGAAATGGAAGCGATTCTAAGCTCCAGACCTATTTCACCAATGATTGGTGAGCCGCTAACAGCACAAATAGATGCACAAGCGACACCAAGAAAGACAAATATGGCGACTCGCTGGAATCTAGTGTCCCTTCTCAAACACAACCTCTGGAAAAGGTGGTCATGGGACTATCTCAACGAATTTCAATATCGCAGCAAAAGGAAAGAGCAGTCAAAATCTCTAAAACTCATAACTATTGTCATTCTTAAGGAAGATAGTTATCTGCCCCGTGATGAAATGGCCCTTAGGACGTGTAATTAAAATCTATAAGGGAGAGGATGGCATAGTTAGAGTGGCAGACGTCTAAACCGCTTCAGGAGTCCTTAAAAGAGCCGTCCATTACCTGGCACCATTCCCTAAAGCCAGTCTAGAAGAAACAGAAGACGACAATAAACCCAATGATGAAATTAATTAACGCGACAACAAAGCTAAACCTCTGAGCCGAAGAGCAAACATCACACTGTTGACACTATTGCTCATACTCCCAATTATTCTGGGAGCACCGATTGATAATGAGCGCTTCGGGTCCAACTTGGATGTTCATTTAGCAGAAGTGGCTCAACATATATCTCTTAAAGCCAGTGAAAACTGATCGTTTACTATGACTTAGCTGCTTACTGGACTGACACAGCATTTTTAGGAAACGGAACGAGCTCCTTGAGCCGACTGTGAGAGAAAATGGAATACAATACATCGTGTTATAGTACAATAGAATATCTTCGACATGTTGAAGCGGATTTGAGACTTCATAAGAAATTATTATACAAACCACATCAAAAACGAGGTGCTGTCGACTTCGTTGGAAATTTCGCTCATTCATTGTTTAGGATACTAGACTCTGAATATGTAGAAAAAAATGTCAACAACAATCACAAAACTGAAAGAAAACGATTCATATATCCTGCGCCTCCCTTATCAATTCAGCCATGAATTTGTCAAAGAAAGTCTAACAGCAACTAAGTTTAAGTTTGACCATATTCTGTTAAAACTAAATGAGATCGCGAAAACTGAAGAAACGCTGGCACTAGAAATAACTCAACTTAAGTTTGCACACCTGTTCAGAGTATGGGTGTAACAAAGATCTCACTCATTGTCAACTATTTGCAACGAATTTAAACTCGCATTCTGGACGCATTGACCGATACTCATCACGGGAAAATTAAGGTCTATTTAGTAAACTATACAATCAATTTTGTCTGCTGTTAGTATTGGATTGTAATGCCTCTGGCAGTAGTTTGACATTTGCTACGTAAAAATCTACTTACTGTAGATTTTCTACATAACAAAAGCAACAATACATTTTTAGTTAACTGCAACAAGCTATGTTTATGTTACAGATTTTGTCAGCTGATCCCCACGAACGCGATACGTTTTTACTAACTAATCCATTGCTGCTGACTCCAACTCAACTGGAAAATTAAATACAAAAAAATAGAGCACATATGCCACAGCTATTGCAGTTACAGATTCCTGAAGATGACCCGCTTCAATTTTATAAATTTATGAAAATAAAAGGCGGACTCACTCAGGAACATGTAGTGCTCATACTTTCACAAACAACACTGACCTATATTTTAAACTTGCACTTCCACTGTAGTTCATTGCACCTCACATCGCAACTGTTGCAATTTGAAATTAAACAAAAAGAAATTGTGTCATAAAATAATTTGTGCAGAATTGCAATCGCGCATAAATGGTTGTTTTTTGTATAATGAAATTTAGTTAAGCAATACTATTAATAAAGCAAAATTTAAAATATAAGTTAGTATATAAGAAAGAAATTTCAATAAAACATTGTTCAATTATGTTTTGAAAAGAAACCAAATTGTCTATCAAAATTTATTTAATCTCCACGCAACCAAGTTCCAAGTGCTTGAGTTGCAAAAATTAATCCTCTTGGTGAATCGCTTAGAATATAATCTTAACATGTTAAACAAAACAGTTTAACCTTGTTCAGCAGAACCGCTAAATTAAACAGCACGGTTCCCTTATTTTGTTCTTTAAGGCCTATACTTTCATAATATATGTGTAAGCCTGTTTGCGAGCGAAACCTTGTGTTGGCATTAATAAGTCAGCAGCGCTTTTTTATTGCATTTGCCTGACTTTAATTCCCAAAATCGATGCTATTTTTTGATTTTGCTTCGAAAAATGCCTAATATTTTAACAACATTTTTTCCCGGTTTTTGAATTATTAAAATAAGAGCTATTTCGTCGACGCTATTGCGGCGCACGTCATTTTATTCTGCAGTAACGCAAAGTCTTCATGAGACATTAAATTATGAAACAGAACTGGGACTTGACGAGTTTTTCCATACAAATTGACATTAATCATACGCCGTAAAAAGCAGTCATGAGATAGAATCTATTTTATTTCGAGGACGTTTGTCGGCTCTTCTTGACTTTAATGTAAATTTAATTGTGTCAGTACAATATTGAATAAAGTATAAAGATAAATTGATAAAATTAATAAACATAACAGAGATGAAACTTATTACATAAAATTAATCCATAAATAAAATGAAAATTTTGTTGATGAAAGAATTGTGTTCAAAAATTAGTTTTAATGTATTTTATTCTTGAAAACATTTGTAAACTCTATTGCGATAGGGTTTTTTTATTAAAGACTTCTCTTTTGTAAAAAAAATGTTTAAAAATAATCCACCATACCAACATATTTATCGGTATCATTGACAATATAATATAATTTGTCATCCCTGGCTATCAAAAACAGCTGTAATTTTTTCATGGCGCATGCGACGCATACAAAAGTAGAAAGTAAACCTACTTTTCGCGTCAAGCGTTTTGTGCTATGTAACTCGTCACATACATTTACACTGATTCTACTTTTTTGACAGCCGCTTATAACGTGTTACCGTGTGTAACGCGTGTTATGGACTTTCAGCTTTAGGGCCATTATTACAACTCAGCAGTGAAGTGGAAGATAGTTACTGGCATGATTAGCAGAAGTGATCGGCAACAATTTTTCATTATTACAACTTGCCTGTAAAATAAAAATTATCTTTTTCAAAGTATGGCTATACCAGAGCACAAGTGGCAACGTCATATATACAGTGACTCACAGCTTATTTGATTCAGCCAATAATATTTTTGAAAAAATTAAATAGTTCGTTCTCTATCGCATATGGACGAACAATTTTAAGCTGCATGTCAAAATATTTATTCTATGATGATATTGACGAAGAAAGAACAGCAAAAACTTACACCGTTGGTGGCATTTCCACCAAGCAATAAATGTACCCATTAAAATCATCTCGCAGCTTAAATGATGCAGTGTATAAAATCGTTATCGGATAGAGAAATTGCGCACCAAAGATACACGTTTTTGGTTTAGGTCAGTACCAAGGACCATTTTTCAAGCATAATTTAAAAAATAAATTATTAAATTCAAAATATTTTTAAACATAGAATAATGAATATCGACTGACAGCCGGAAAGATGCAATTCGGTGTGCTCAGGATTGAAAAACCACCTAAATTTTTTTGAAATTGCTGCATTCAGTCCCTAAGCAGTAATTAAAGCTTTCTCCATAAAAATGGAATCGAAAACGCTGATAAATTGCATATAATCAAATATTTAACGATACAGATAACCGGTGGGGTTTAAGGCAGGTTAAGAAATAGCCTAATGGCCGCTGCTCCAAACCTGGAAATATCAGCTGAAAAGTGTTTGGGAAGACAAAGACTCCAGAAAATAATCCAAATGTGTTATCAATTGTAAATTTTAACGGTCCGACTGTCCGAAATATATTATTTCCTTGAGAAGATATAAGCAGGGACATTCAGTTGAAAATCGGATGCTTTTGCCGTTGATATTTACGCTAATGATATTTATAGATTAAATTAGGCTTAGTCAACAAAACTCAGCGATTTCGAAGTCTAATATACTAGGTTATGTCATCTCAAGAGAACTCTATTATGAATTTTCTGTTTGTGAGATGTATGAATGATGTATTTCGGACTGTCTGGCCGTGAAAATTTGCGTCTCACAAAAATATGGGACTATTTTCTGAAGTTTTAGTCTTCCCAAACACTTTTCAGCTGATATTTTCCGTTTTGGAGCACTGATAGTGGTGTATTTCTTAACATGAGTTATACACCACCGGCTATCTGCATCATTAAATATCTGAATAGATGCAGATCTATCAGCGTTTTCGATTACATTTTTGTGGAGAAAGCTTTTAATTATTGCTGAGGGGATAAACGCAGCAATTAAATTTTTTTACTGGCTTTTGCAATTCTGGACTTGCATCTTTCCGCCTATCGGTCGATATTTATTGTTCTATGCTTAAAAATACTGATAAATATTTTGAATTTAATAATTTATTTTCAAATATGCTTTAAAAATGATCCTTGGTACTGACCTACACCAAAAAAGTGTATTTTTGGTGCGCAATTTCTCAATCCGATAACGGCTTTATACACTGCATCATTTAAGCTGTGAGATGATTTTAATGGGTACATTTATTGCTTTGTGGAAATGCCACCAACGGTGTAAGTTTTTGCTGTTCTTTCTTCGTCAATATCATCATAGCATAAATATTTTGACATGCAGCTTAAAATTTTTCGTCCATATGCGATACAGAACGAACTATTTAATTTTTTCAAAAAAATTATTGGCTGCGTCAAATAAGCTGTGAGTCACTGTATGTATTTACAATGACATAGATAACAGTTACACTCAAGTCTACAACAAGAATAAATTTGTTGTAGAAACTACACTACAATTGTCAAAAAATGTCGAAAGATGGGTGGAATTATCAGCGCAGGTAGGTCTATAATGAAATGTCCAATGCCGTAAAAAAGGGAAGCTCCATATAGTGACGAAATTGTGATAATTTCATTACTCCACTAAGTTTGCCGAGTAAGGTCATGTGTTCTAGTGAGTTCACTTGTTAGATACGTCTTGGTGTTTACTTGATAAAGAAGCATGTATGGCAGCCTATGAAAATGTGTGCCGATAAAAGTTAGAGGAAGAATGAATTTGCTAGTAAGTTATCCCACACGTTTAGGTTAAATTAAAGTTGTAATAATGAAAAACTGTTTATCCGTCCGATAAAATGATAATTATAACTAATGGCCCTTAATCTTATAATAGAGGAAGACGTAATTTTCCTTTTCCTATAAGATTTCATTTTATGCAAATGCTCACCGACAGCAAAGCGGCCATCGCCGCTATAAATGGTGTATACACCACTTCCTTGGCGGTTGTCGAATGCCGGGTATCTCTGAATGAGATAGCGAGACATTCGGGAGTAACACTGAGTTGGGTTCCAGAACACTCAGATTGCCCCGGAAACAATATTGAGGACGAAATTGCCAAACAGGGCGTGACATTGAGGATGGGTCTAAATCACAACAGCTATTGCAGAAGTTGTAATGATGAGGAAGAGGAGGAGACTGTTCTTCATATTATATGTCAATGTCCGGCTCCAGCTAGCTTAAGGACAAGAATCTTGGGCGCTAACATATTCCCAGCTAGTCAGGCTATCCTCGTATTTAGTTCAATCGGGATGGTTTGACACGGCGGCAGGACAATCGTAATTAACGATGTTTACGCCCTGTCTGCTCTAGGGTATCACAAAGGAATCGAATCAGCGGACCGAAGTGAGTCAGTTCTTGAGTCGTGACTGCCCTTGTAACGTAACCTATTTATTTTAATAAACATTCACACATGCACACTAAGTTATTTTCCTGTCATAAGAATTCTTGTAACAACGCTCTCATAAAAAATTTATAGCACTGAGATAACACTAATTTGAAGTCTACACGTAACATAATGCTCTCTGTGATTGAATTTGACAATCGCATCTTACAAATTATGCTGCGTGTAGATCTCAAGTAATAGAAACAACACGAATGAAGATTGTATGCAGCAACTACAATAGCACGAACATTTTATAGCATGTAATTTAAGCCCACTGTTAGCCACGCGCCAACTAAGTATTGCTGACTAGGTATCTTTAGTTTAGTAACCTTATTTTATTGTTTGTGTTTCTTTATTGTGTTTGTGTGTCTTTATATCGTTTATTGGAAGACTGAATTTACACGATGAAATATTTTATGAAATTAATTGCATGTAATTTTGTTTTGTTGGGAAGAGCGTTTACAAATTGGGGATTTATTTTCGAGTTGAAGATAAGGGAATTTTTTATTTATATATGTTTGTATACTATATATCTTTACCCTCAATTAGTTTTATTTATATATTTGTATATTTACATATATATTTTGTATACAGTCGAATTAGGTTAAGCGAAAATGGAAAATTACAGGAACTTTGTTGCGCTTATGCACGATTTTGATTAAAACGAAATTCGGATAAATGAAACCCGTTTCGGTTAAACGAATTCATTACTTCAGCACAGGGATGGCAAATGAGTTTTTAAAATTGTACCAATTGCAGTCTAAAATTGTCCTTTTTTGGGTATAATTGTACCAAAAAATATTTTTGAAACCAAAAACATTTTTTAAGTAATGAAAATACCTCACTTTTCTGTACATATATTTGTAGCAAAAGGAAAACTGTGCTTAAGTCTGATTTAGCTATTGCAATTTCTAATCTAAAATAGCTCACATACTAGCTAGTGGAAGGTAGAACGACATACTTACATAGTTTCAATAAGGTTCCGAAAAATGTAACTTTACTACAATGCAAATAAATCTATAAAAATTTATTTTTAATATGTATTACGATCATTAAAAGCTTGAAATTATAGAGACGTTTTGTAAGCTAACGTTATTTGACAACTTTTAACCAAACTTTTAAATTTAAATTTAATTCAGTAAAAGTGGCATATGAACGAGCGGACGAAAAGGATAAAATATATTATCGCTATAAAAGTACTGCAATAAAATCCGAATTGTACCAAAAATGGTACAATTGTACCAACTATGCCATCCCTTCTTCAGCACTTTTAAAATCGGTCTAGAAAACGAAGATATGGATGGCATTCGAAATAAAACAAATGTGAGTTGACTTTAATTTCAGATTTATTTTACAAACTCAAATATATGATACTATTAAAATGAGTCGGCGCTGCAAGATATTTCGTCGTCGGTAAATTAATAATTTTTTTCTTTTATACGGTGCTTATCCGAATTCCACTTCATATATCATTTTTATTACATTTTAAACGGACCACAAAATATATTGAATTATTGCTAAAAATTTCATAATTTTAAATTTGAACTTCAAAATATCAAAATCAATTTAACAATTCAGAACTGGATATAGGTAGAGTTAATATATTCGCATTTCTAGTGTCTAGTTCTGATAACTGATTAAAAGGGACATTATCTTTCGGATACGGAAATTGAGTTAGCTACATTTCCTAAAACTAGGAAAAGAATGACGTTTTTACCGCGAAATTCCAAAATTTTGCCGAGGTACGAATTTTAGAATATTATAAATGTAAAATTATAGTTCTGTGTAAATGAGCTTTAAAGTTTATCAATATCGTGAAAGAAGAAGGTAGAGGTTGGAAAAAATCTTTTTATAAGTCATTTCGGAGGTGAATATAGGGATAATTCCCCTTGTAAAGTGGAGGAACATGTCTGAACAGTAATATCAAAGCGACAAAAGTTTTTTTTTTATTATTGACTCAATTGGAAATTCTTGCTGGGAAGATAAGGTCCCTTTTTATCAGGACCAACACATATTATAATAAGCGTCAACCTCTATATATGAAAAACATTACAAAAACAGTGCAACCCTTCTAGTTATAACGTTATGGACATTTATTATGATATAATTGATTAGACTTAAACACTTGTGCAAAATATCTATTTTTTATTAAATGGGACACAAGCAAATAATTATTTACAGAAAAAAGTTTACTTCCAAAAAACGTTTGCTTAAAAATAGTTTCTTTTAACGCAAAAACAGACGATGAAATACATACGTAGCAACTTTAAAAGAGAAAGGATGAAGTTTTCATTAAAAAAATTTAATTTAGTTTAATAAAAAATATCTGGAGAAAGTTCTAAAAAGTAGGACAACCACGGACAATTGCTAAAAAAGAAGTAGGACTTCCCCGGACGCCCTAAAATTTAGGACAGTGTCCGGAGAAAAGAGGACGGATGGTAACAGGACCATTCTTTAAAAGTGTCGAAGTTAACAACAATCTCGATTTTTTTTTTATTTTACCTGGACTATCATCATTTCATGGTATAATCGGAGATGTCAACCTTCGAGAATTAGAGGCAGTCATAGACAGGAAAAATCAGATATTGCAGTTATTATCGGCAGTTAAGCTAAAACTTAAAGCTAGAGGTTCTAAACAAGTAAACAATATAGATTAAATGCCTGAAGACCATGATCTTTAGTAATATGCTTAACCGACACACTTGAGATCTTAGGTAGAAAGACAAATATCGCAAATGTTAAAGGATGGAATAATAAGGCCTTCCAGAAGCCCTTACAATTCTCCACTTTGGATTGTTGTTTGAAGAATTACATTTATTTTGATATCTCTCATTCTTTCATTTTGATGGTCATATTGAACTATTCTTAATTCACTGAACTAAGTATAAAGTTATTTATTCTTGGTTATTTTTATGTGTTTGTCATACACGACATTTGGTCTTACAGTTTGGTACAGTTATGTTTAATTCATACATATTGTATGCATAGATATACAGACTTTCAAATACCATTTGGGAATTTACAAATGATAATATTTTCGAAAATCACAAAAGAATAAGAAAAGCGTAGAAGGCTTAGAAACTTATACAAAACCCAGCAAATAATTTGTATTCGATATGAATGCATTTAATTTTTCTACACCTTTGTACAATTAGAAATCCATTGGATAACAATAAAAGTATTTATAAGGCAAAATGAAAAATTAAATCCAAATTTAACCTTTAAGTAATTTATTATTTGACATATTGTCATAATTTTATTTTAAATGAAGTCTATTTGCTGATAATAAAGCATTGTCTATATGCATTTCAGTGGCGCTTTACCAAATCATCAGTAGACTTCAACCACAACTTTGAAAAGTTACAAACCTCTTATCTTCTGCACAGACTTTCAAAACCATTTGAAATGATAATATTTTCGAAAATCACAAAAGAATAAGAAAAGCGTAGTAGGCTGTGCATAAGATAAGAGGTTTG
Organism: Panzeria rudis; assembly: GCA_956483635.1. Taxonomy (NCBI): domain Eukaryota; kingdom Metazoa; phylum Arthropoda; class Insecta; order Diptera; family Tachinidae; genus Panzeria; species Panzeria rudis. Next base: position 74,141,608 of record OY101449.1, read on the forward strand.
TAACTTTTCAAAGTTGTGGTTGAAGTCTACTGACGATTTAGTAAAGCGCCAATGAAATGCATATAGACAATGCTTAATATAAGCAAATAGACTTCATTATAAAAATACCCTTAAAAAAATTTACGCCCCTGCGACTACGTCTTCCCGTGCCGACTTAAGGTTGAAATTTTATTCAATGACACTTATACGATATGATGACCCAAAATTCAAAAAACATGACATCATGAAAAATGTTTTTCTAAAAAGTTGTTGTCTGTTAAGTTTCCAACTTTTATCTAAATTATATACATAGTATGTATTTAACATAATAATCAGCAAAATAACGATAAAACCGATAGCAAAAAAAAATTAATAGTTTCAGTAAACTTTTTCGTTCCATAGAAATTAAAGTTGTTTCTTTAGTTGTTTGAGCCGCTGAACGCGACTCTGCACTTCAATTTTCTTTTTGCGATATATACCGTTATTTAAAAAATGAAGGCACTTCCACGACATATGTATTGTAACGTTTTTAGTCCTTTACATAAAAACGGTTTTATTATTTTCACAGGATTCGTTGAATTGCAATAAAATAAAACACGGATATTTATTTTACAAATAAATTCTCAGTAACACTTTATTTATTACTTTAAATCACGTACAACTAAACGCGATGTACACACTAACTATATTTGGCGATGTTTACACGTCTAAGTTTAAAAACACACTTATTCATGTCGTCTGGCAGCCTCCCCTTATATAGTAAATTATAAAACCTTCTGGTAACTTCGCTAACTTTCTGGAATGTAGTTGTCTCTTTTTATCTTTAAGTATACGGCATGATCATTTGGTCTTGCTATGGTGTAGTGTATGAACGTGTGTAGATGCATGCGATTTTTCTTCTGTTTGTTTATGTTCGCACACACTCATACTCTAATGTTTGCAACTTAAACAAATTACGTTGTTATCAAGTTTACATCTCTTGCAGCTGATGTTGTTTAAGTTAAGTTATGTCACTGTTTGTAATTGCAATTAAGCAGTCTCGAATAATCTTGTAAGTTCTAGCTACCGTTTCCTGAAGATTCCGGAAACTTCCATTTTCCGTTATTTTGAATTCTATTGGCAGTTGTCGAGTGATGCCAAGTTTAATTGTGGTACTTGGTAGCCAGGTTTTGATTTTATTACAGTGATTTAGGGGTATAAAGCAGATAATGATCGGGTTGTCAGTTTGTGCCGTTACATTTGAATCTGCATTTTCATTTCGTAACACTGCCGCCCACTTAAGCCTGTTCGTCCCGAATAGGCACACAATCACCTTTTCCATAGTGCGCCAGTCGTTCCAGGTGTACGATTTTCATTTTGGACCTTGCGCTGTTGTACTTCTGTATCCTATAGACGACATCTTTCAACCATTTAATCACCTTATACGGTCCATTCCAATGAGTCTGCAATTTTGGAGACAATCCCTTCTTTCGTTGTGGGTTGTAAAGTAGAACCAATTGACCCTCATTGAATCCCTCAGAATTTGCAGCTCGGTCATATCTAGCCTTCATCTTGTCACTGGCCATTCTAATTCGGTTGCGTACAAATTCATGTAGCTCATTTAAATTTTCTTGCTCTTGGGTAAAGCTAGTGCCTTCTTCACTTGTTGGTGTAGGCTTAACGCCAAATTCCAAATCACCAGGCAATTTTAGTTCCGTTCTATGTTGTAGGACTTATGATCAATATTATATTAAAGTTTTGAGCCCCGTAACTCCGGAATCAGGAGAGAGCGCCGAAATAAATTACACTAAAATTTTTAAGTTAAAAAGCGCTATTACCCTGTGTTTTTATTTTATTTTCAATAATGTTGGTATTTTTTACTTATTCTATCGGCTCTGTTCGGTAAACCGAATACGAGTAAATTTCTTGGCTTCCAAAAATAAATAATGCCCCCATTGATGTATTTTAAATCGTATATAGTAAATTAATTTCAGATATGGTATTTTAAGTTCTAAAAAATATGAAATTGCAGAAAAGTATGAAAAAAGTTTGCTATTAGTGGATTTAATTTTTCTAAATCGAGCGTTTTTAAAACGAATCGATTTACAGAACAGGAAGGTATATAACAATAAAACAAATAAATTTATTTATTTAAAAATTCTTGATGCATATATATTATCGATCGATTTACAGAACAGGAAGGTATATAACAATAAAACAAATAAATTTATTTATTTAAAAATTCTTGATGCATATATATTATAACATTTAACTTTTGTAATTTTCTTTTTTATTTTACAATAAAAAATATTTCTAATCACTAATTTGCTTAACATATATTGTTATATTGTCAACACTGTTTTTGTTTTGTTGCCAACAAAAATAGAAATTAGTTTAATTTGACTACACGACCGAAGTAGCATGGACAACAACCTGCAGTCGTGTAGCCGTGCAGTCGTGAAAATAATCATTTTCATATACACACATGTATTCTATTTTTGACAGGTTGTAGTCGGTAGCCTGCTGTGGCGAATGTGTTTAATGCATAAGTGCAAAGCAACAACAAATAAATATATGAAATATTTTTTTTTTTGCTTTCAGGGTTGTCAGATATGGCGCTTTCTCGCCAAACGTGTCGGTTTTTTAACTTGTTTGGCGTCAAAATATTTGATTTAGCGACATGGCGATTTTTCTGGCGATAAATAAATTTGTTGGCGAATTTTCTGGCGATAAATAAATTTGTTGGCGATTTTTATGGCTATTTTTCAGAAAAATTTAAATTGAAAATTGTTTAATTCAGGAAAATTACTTTGTTTTTCGAAAATAAATCCCACCAAAACTTGTCTGGAATATATTAAAACAAAGTGGTTTTGGTGCTTTTTCTTATATTAATTACAACCATTAATGGATTTTGAATTTGGTTGAGAAAAATTGGCAAGAAATAGTCTTTGGCGATTTTATTCCTTCTTTTGGCGATATTTTTGCAAAAATTTAATACGATTATTTTTTAAGAACTTATATAAAAAGAATATTATATAAAAACAAATTTACTACAAAATATATGTTAAGAAAAACTACATAAAACAGATTTTGGCGACTTTTGGCGATTTTTTAAATTAATTTGGCGAAATAGGTCAGAAAAGATCTGACAACCCTGTTTGCTTTGTATGTATTGGTTTTTACAACAAAAAATATTAAATAAAAATTTTTTTTCTTTAAATCTATTGGTGTTTGCTCTTCCATAAGGAACTTTTGGGCGCCCTAATCTAACCAATGTCAAATTATCCCTTTTCGGTATAGATTTGTTAAGAAAATAATTAATGCAACTATGACACAAATGAAGACTTTTGGAAAAACACAAGAACTTGACAGTACAGTTTCGATTTCACTACCAGTTGGTGACCAATTTATTTCATGTACCTCCAAAGTTTCTGAAAATCAGTGGGACCTTAAAAAACGGTGTCGTCAGTATTTGGCCAACAGCTAATTGAAACTTAATGATACCGCTTAACTGTATATGGCAATAATGTAGCTAAGACTCCGTTTAACAGATATTTTTACCATTTTATGCCAAAAAGTTTTTTCGTGAACTTTTTGTTGAAAAAATTAAGAAAAAAATTAGTTTTCACTATTTCAGAATAACTTACTGGTACTCGTAATTTTTGACTAATAATATTTGGCAAACTTGTAGTTACGGTAGAGCTGAACAAGTTTTTTGAACATATCAATACAATTGAACTTGACTAACCACCCTAATAGCTCACACAGACCACTTTTTACCTTAAAAATTTTGGGGTTTCACTATTTTTTTATCAAAAAAAAAAAATTTTTTTTTAAATAGTATATTCAATTGCATACTTCTCTGTTGTGTTATATTGTGTTCCATCAACATTTTGTGCCAAAAAAATTAATTTTTTCCGCACTTTTTTTAAAAAATATAGGAAACAATTACATATTTTATTCACTTTTTTCTGCATAACTTACAGCGACTCCACATTTTTCACTAACAATATTGGCAAAACAACAACAAAAAATAAAAAAATAGTAAATACTAAAATCAACAACATAAGAAGTGGAACAATAACAAAGAAAGTAAAAATATGCAATAAAAATATAGCCTAAACGGTAAAAAAACTAAAATTTTTAAGGTACAAATTAGTTTTTGGGCTATTTAAGTGCCTAGATTGTAATTTGTTGAACAATGCTATACTACTGTCTAAACAGGATTTTGTTAAAAAGCGTGCATTCCAAATATATGTGCAAAGTAATTACGAAAGAAAGCGAAAATATAGCAGAAGAATGCGTAAGTTAAAAGTACCCCATTTATAGCACCCTGTTTGGCATTTAAAATTAAAGATGCAGAATACTTTCCACAATCTTTATTTAAGGAAAAAATAAACACTTCTTTAAATGAAAAACAATGGTTAAAGATATTAAAAAACAAAAATTAATAATATTTAACACGCGTTAACGCTTCAACTCGTTTATTGTGTTTACGACTTTAGACGCTTTAAAACCGGCAAGTTATACATCACGCGTTAGACACTTTTTGCATTCAGCTGACGGAATGTTTAATGCTGGAATGTTTAATGCTTTGCTGATCATATTCCAAACTTCAGCTCTTTTGCCTCTCTTTTTATATCCAACTATTAATTTTGCGTATATAACCGAGAATATTTTTATATTCTCAATTAATATTTCTTCCATTATTTAATATTTTTACTTCTTTATTAAAGCTGGATTCACCCATTGTTTCCGAACAAATATTTTGTCCGGACAAAATTTTTTTTACATATAGTTTGACGTCTCTCTTTCTGAGAGAGAGAAAAGAAGAGAAATAGTTTTGTTCAGAACACTCTCAGATTGAATTGCTTTAATTTTAATTTTTGTCCGGACAAAGCGGAACTGAGTTGCCACGTGTTTTTATAGCGATTCCTTAATTTTTTGTTTTATTTTTTTTTGTCGGAGATGTTTATTTGTTATTTACATATAACATATGGTAGCTTTGATTTTCCAGACAAATTGTTCGAAATGGGTGAATCGTGTTGCAAAACACTCTCAGTAAAAGAAATTTTGTCCGGACACAAATTTTGTTCGGATACAATGGGTGAATCCACCTTAACAGAGCAAATATAAGAAAGTCAGCCAAGGATGGCAAGTGAGATTTTAAAATTGTAGCAATGCTGACTAAAATTTTACTTTTTTACAGCTAATTGTACTATGTAAAATAAAATATTCGCCTTGGAACATGCCAAGAATACCAACGCTCTGGAAAATCAAAATATAAAAATATGGGGTAATGCCCTATTTAAACAAACAGTTTTTTTGGAAATTTCTTTTCGGCGCTCTTTTGGTTCCGGAGCTACGGTGTTCAAAACTTTCATTTTGAAATGGCCATAACACCTACAATTCTGCACAGATATAAACGACATATGTATATCATTTAAAATTTTTTAAAATACCTTTCTACTGGTATATACATTTTTGATATCCGTTAACCCGTTCTGAACCAAATACAATTTTAAACATTTTGAGGCCGACTTTTTACGTAAAAACACATTTATCTCATTTTTTTTGTACTTTTTACGAACGTATCGCGATAATTATCACGAAGTATGCTACAAGTTCAATATTTATCGCGTGATCCACGATGTGTAATCTGGATTTCAGAATATTAGGCTATTCTGCGATATGGATCACAATCCATCAATACTGCATGCTACACGTTCAATAAATACCGCGATACTGGATCGCGGTCAATATATATTAAACGTGTAGGAGCGCCCTTAACTTTTAATAGTACATTATGAAAAGGGCCGTTAAAAGCATTTGAAATCTGAGCCACCAGAGTGGTAACAGATTTAAAATAACTTTTTATGTACGTGTTTGGACTACTATTTTTATAATTTTTTTTATTATTGGCTTTTAATTTTTTAAAATAATAAGTACTGAAAACCCCACCAGGGTTATATCTAAATACACACATGTGTATGTACTTGGGTTACTACATGTGTATGTACTTGGGTTATTCGTTTATATAAATTTTATAATGTTTTTATTTCATTTTTCTGTAAATGAAACTTCAAAATTATAGCATCTTTGTTTAAATGGATATAATGTAAAAAACCCGCTTGGTTTTTTTAACAAAAACCCGAATGGGTTTTTTTGGGTTACCCAGTGGGCAGCCAACCCTGTTTTTTGGAGAAAATTTTTCATGATGTCATATTTTTCGACTGGTGGGTCACGCCGTATAAGTGTAATTGAATAAAATTTCTACCGTAATTCGGCACGGGAAGGCGTGGTCCAAGGGGCGTGAAATTTTTGGAGAGTACTTTTTGCATCAAGGATCAACTTTAAAAATAACGGACACGGAATGAGACTTGAACATTTTCATAAAAAAAAATTTTTTCATACAAATAACGGACACCCTAATATACATATTATTTTACTTATTTACATATTTATGTATGAACGAACCTTCAACTGAGAAATTTAATTTGTTGTACGTATGCAGGTCTGGTTCATTCCACGTTTCAAATCTCCAGTTTGACACTTTTTTTGCTCCGAATATATCTGCAAATATGAAAACAAAATTTTATTTAGCAAAATTAAAACTTTTTATATCGTGACGATTTTTTTCGAAAACGGTATTCGCTCTATAGATATGATTATTATTATCATTACAGTATGCTAGCCGTAAAATGTAACAAGCTGGACACCTTACTGGTAAAGCTAATTTGAGTAGGCTGAATTCAATAGTGTTAGCCGTTTTTCAAAGTTAGCAGCTCTCGATTTCGCGATATTCACGATTTAAAGTCTTCATATTAAATTACCATAATACCGATTTTTTAATACTTTTGACATGATTTTCTGATTCAATTTCACCTAATTTGATTAACCTTTAACTTATCACGTGGTAGTAAATTTTACACCGTTGTTTTTATTTCATTAACACGCACGCAAATATTTTTATATCCTCAGTACCCTCATATTATATTACGATCTTATTATCAGTGCTATTTGTTTTATGTTAGGTTATAGTAACGTGGAGATATTTGAGTGTGGGTGTAAATTTTACTACACGTCGTCATATGTGTCATTTTCTTATATAAAATATTTTACAACCAGGTCGTAGTTTGTGTGATATTTTCATAGAAAATGTAAGAAAATATTTTACCACCACGTCGTCGTTTGTGTGATTTCTTCACAGAATATATTTTACTATCACATCTACATAAGCGTAACTTTTTTTTGTAAAAAATGTTTTTAGTTTGTTTTTGAGTTTTAAAACGAGTTTTTCAACATTTTGATATTAGTATACAGTTACATAGTGGAAAATGTGCACATTCCAAAAATATGAACAAACAGATAAGCAGCAGCAAACAATAGTTAAAAGGAAATGGTGTAATATTTACCACCACCTCTTCCTATACGTTACAACTTTGTACCTCGTGACTTAGCTTAAAAGACTAGTTGTTATTTTTTTACATGTAAGAGATATTGAAGTGTTCCTTTTTTTTAGTAAATATATACTCTGCTGTGGAAAAATGCAATTTAATTTTTTGTTGACATCATATTTTTTCAAAAGAACAATTAAAGAAGAAATCTATTTGTTCATATCAAAATGGGTTATAAAATAAACAACAAATTTTTTTTCAATTCCGGTATTTTCTTAATTTTTCCTCCTAACGCCGTATTCAGAAGTAATTAACCTTGAATACTGTAGGTATGAAACCATTTTAATATATAAACGTCAATAATAATACCCTAAAAATAAATCGGTGTAATGTTTACTACCACCTCTTCAAATATGTTAAAATTACACATCACGGCGATTCTTGTTTTGTGTAGCAGTGAAAATAACTGTCAAAAACTTTCATATGAAAATTTATTTTACACAGAAAATTTATAAGTGAAAAATAAACATTTGGAGAATAGTAAGGGTAAACTTACAAGGGAATAAATGTTTTGCCTTTTGTATTTATTTAATAATTAAAGGATGATTTTCACCATCCAAACGATGATTAAAGGCCGTGTCAGATAAAACTTTGTCGCTTTGCGTGACGTTTCTAACTTTGATAGAAAAGTGTAAAGCAAAAGGAGTATGACACAATGAAAACTTTGACAACACTCGCGCACAGAGCACGAAGCCGGTCGGCTAATAGCCGGCTATTAGCCGCCGCCGGTGATTTTCACAATCACTTAGCCGCCGCCGATTATTGCGGCTAATATCGGCTAGCGGCTAAGCCGATTTTTTATAATAAAAAGTGGATATTTACTAACATGCGCATTTAAAAATATTTAATTCGGTTTTGGAACATATGAAAAAAATTTCTTATGAAAATTATTTTTATAAATAAGGCAGTAAATCGTCTAGAAAGGCAAGTTTATTTATAATTGGGCCGAGTATACCTGTTGTAAATATACCTTGTATGTAAGTAAGCAAGAAATACTCTGTTAGCCGACCGTTAGCCGATAAATTTAGGTAGCCGCCGCCGGCGAAAAATTTTCGGCTCTTAGCCGGCTAATAGCCGCCGCCGACTATATTTGTTCTTAGCCGGCGCCGATCACCATTTTACATCGGCTTCGCCCTCTGCTCGCGCATTGATCGTTTACCAAAAAAGTAGTTGATAATTTTGCTATTTATATATATATTTTTTATAAAAATAAAAGTCAATTATGTTATTTTACGATTTATTATAAATAAATAAATGCCACATACATATTTACCTCTTATTAAAACAGATTCAAACGCGCAATATGTTTCGTTTGGCAATATAATAAAAGAAAATTATTCCAGCTGATTGTCAAAGCAAGCAAAAAGATGAGAGTTGCCGAACTTTTCGCTTCACGCTGCGTTAAAAGTGCTTTATGTGACATGTTTCGTATAAGTATGTACATTTCATCTTAGATGTCAAAGCGAATCTGTAACGCAACGCGAAGCAAAAGTTTTATCTGACATGGCCTTAATGGTATAAATATAAAATACAGAAGAAGGATTTTATGTCAGATTATCCATATGTATGAATAATAATAACCGTGACCGTAAATAAAAAACCCACGACACAAGATATGCTACAAAAAACAACTGATAGCTTCCAATTAGATATACCGAGTTTTTTAAACCTATCATAGATCACTAAAGATGAAATAACTTTTTAAGCAAAGAAAACTATCTCAAAATCGGCCAGCCTTTTGGGAGCTATATTGGCACGGACAGACAGTTGCGGGAGAACACAACTAGAACAAGTAAGAGAGCTATATTCGGTTATGCCGAATCTTATATACCCTTCACAAAGTAATATAAAAGGTTTATCTGTGGTCACAAGGTATAACAGTTAAGTCGAGTTAGGACAAAGTGTATTTATCATTATAATTTTGTTTATCTCTCTTAACTTAACTCTTGTTTCATTATAAATTAAATTACAAATGAATATAGTATAAAATTGCTAGCATTAGCTTAATCTAATTTTCCTGATTTTACACAGCGATTTTAAAATTCTCACTAGCTAAAATCGAGTTTAGTCGTTATTCCTTGTGGGCACAGATACATGTACTTGCAATTATACACGAAATAGCTATGCAATAATTTCCAAATAACTTTCTTAATTACTGTTTTCGTAAAATATGCAAAGTTTTGTATATATGTAGCTATTACGTAATAAAGTATTTTGTAATACATACATAATTTATTCAATTGCGAGTTTTTTTTAATATTTTATGTGTAATTTACGCATCAGATGCATACCTATTTGTTGAGATTACGTGTATTAGTTGTACAAAAAGTATATTATAAAAATTGGTATTTTCAAACATGAATTTTTAGATTCATTTCGCATTAATTTATGCAAATATAAATTTAGAATCATTTGAACTCAAAAAATGTTAGTTTTCTAAAAAATGTTTTTGCTATTTTTATGTTTGGTACTAAAAAATTGTACCCCATATAAATATTATATTGATTTTAATATCTTATGAAAAATAAGTATAATAACATTAAAAGAAACATCTAAAAAAATAAAAGTTTCAGGCGCCGTGATTTGAACCCGGCTCCCGAGAGGGAAATAACTATAGCGAAACTGCTTAGCGCTCTCATTCAAACAGCTACAAAGTTAAATGGGTTTAATTTAATATAAATACTTAACAGCTGGCTTGCAGGGTGAGTCATACAATATCTCAACTAATATTATATGAATCGTCAACTAATATTATATTAAACGTACAAAAGATTATATGATAGGGATGGTGGCCAATTTTGATGATTTATTGTCATTTGACGATTTTCGGTATCAAAAATGGGATTTTAACGACTAAACGATTTTTAATATCAAATATAAAAATTTTTAGACACTAAAAAAACGCTCAAGTATAGCTTTGCATCCTATGCGAAATTTTTTGATAAATTCTAATAATATAATTCAAATGATAATACTGCGTATTTAAAGTATAAAATGCCAAAAACCATACAATGTTTAATGAATCCAAATTGACTATTAGGCTAGGGTTCGTAACGTTATATTCAGAAAGAATTGGGCTTGATTAATATTCCAAGGAACAAGGGAAAAATTAACATCAACTTAATTTTTCAACGTACACAGCAGAACAGAGTATTAAAGTGCACTTTTCCAGCGTTGCCATCGGTTTATTTTTCTTCATTCCCATTTTTCTGATTTTTGTTCTACTCAATTAGCTACTGGCTTGAGCTTTTCACATGTTTACATGTTCATATATACTTAAGTATAAAATCAAACAAAAAAGTTTGTCTTGAGTAGAACAAAAATCGGAAAAATGGGAATGAATAAACCGATGGCAACGCTGGAAAAGTGCACTTCAATATCAGCTTGAGAGTGATTTAATTCTCGTATTAAATTTTCAAGAAAAAGTTGTATATATAAGATTTAAAATCACATTCAACAGAGCCAACTGACAAGTGGTGATAAGCAAATACACGTGAGCACTGATGATGGAAGTGTAGCGGCTTCCGAAAGTGGTGCTACTCTGTTCTGCTGTGTACGTTGAAAAAATAAGTTGATGTTAATTTTTCCCTTCTTGTTCCTTGGAATATTAATCAAGCCCAATTCTTTCTGAATATAACGTTACGAACCCTAGCCTAATAATCAATTTGGATCCACAAAGCTAATATGTTCGAAATAATCATATTAACATACAATGTTTAATTTTTATTAAACTTAAAAGTTGATTTATTCAATATTTTTGTGGCTTACCGAGTTACTGCACTGTACTTATATTATATTTCTAAAAGCAAAATTCACTAAACATGTGATTATACTGTTTATTCAGTTAAAACAACAATTTATCATTTTATTGATAAGAATTTCGTTTATTTTGTGTAAAAACTCTGAATTTATTTGTTATGTTATTAATTATCATTCTGTTTATTAAGTAGATTCCTATTCAAATTAGTTTTTAGCCTCGAAATATGTGTTTTTACTTTTGACGATTTAAGATAATTATTTTGACGTTTTTGGCGATTTTTCGCTCGAAATTTGACGAATTTATCCCTATTTCATCTGGCAACTATGCCTGTGTGTCGTTTTTGTAATTTGTGAGAATTTCTTACATCGAGAAAATAAGAATAATTATACCTATCATCTTAGTTGCATTTTGCTTTTAGAAAAATAATATACATACAGTGCAGCAACTCGGTGAGCCACAAAAAATATTGAATAAATGGAATTTTAAGTTTAATCAAAATTTAACATTGTATGGTTTTTGGAATTTTCTACTTTAAATACGCATCATAATTATGTGAATTATATTTTTAGAAATTATCAAAAAAATTCGCTAGGATGCAAAGCTGTACTTGAGCGTTGTTTTTTTACATTTCTTATATTTGATATACATACATCCATACAGCGGCGGCCCAAGGGTGGAACGAGTGAGGCATTCGCACAAGGCTCCAGGTGTCAAGGGGCGCAAAAAATCCAAATGCGAAAAGCAATTCATAGCGCATTTGTATATTATTATTATAAAAATTTATAAAATATGAAAGGTGAGCGTAGTTTTAGTAAATTGAAGCTAATAAGAACCTACTTAATGCTAGGAACACAACTGGGACGAACGACGAATTTCGCCCAACGCGACGAATTCGTCGATAAAAATTCGCTGTTTAAGTTCGTCGTATGAAGCAAAATAGCGACGAAAACGTAACAGCTGTTTTAATTGATAAAGTTCTTTAATGTGTGTGCAAAGTGTGGGTATATTAAAATAATATGTACATACTTAAAAAATTAGACATTAACAAAAACACCCTAACCCTACATCTATACCTGATATATTTTTATCATGACAAATGTCAAATTCCATATAGCAAAAACAGCTAACATAAAACAAATTATTTTTCAATATAAAGTTTGACTTTTGTCATGATAAAAATATATCAGGTATAGACGTAGGGTAAGAAATAGAAAAAATCTATTAAGAGTTCGCCGCGTATGACGAATTTCGTCCGATGCCGTTATTGTGTGTATTTTCATATACACAAATATGTTTTATTTTCGACGACGAATATTCACAGCCAAAAATTCGTCGTTCGTCCCAGTTATGTTCCTAGCTTAAGATCGATCCTAGCTCAGGAAAAAATATCAGAGCTGGCAATTTTATCAATTGAAAATGATTTAATTGTCAAATTTGCCAAGAAAGGTAACCTCTAATAGATTAATTTAAATCTATAACGATATACCGAACGTGTTATCTTTAATTAGTTATTAAAATACCTACATAGATATACAATTTCTAGTGACTGATTGAAATTGACGCCAAATACTAATTACGTTATATAGCATTCAGAGCTTTCTTAAAGAAAAAGGAGTATAATAATTTGACTTAATTAATATAATAGGAATCGATAAGTAATATATATGTTCCTAAAATTATCGACCCTTTTCTGTAACTCAAGTCGATTAAAATCGCATCGCAAAATTTTTATCTTTTTTAAACTTTGTATTATTTAGGGCCATTATTACAACTTGGTAATAGTTAAAGGAAGGATTTTGCCAAAATTATAAACAGTTTATCATTATTACAAATTTACTTTAACCTACCAGGAAAGATGAATTTGCCTTTAACTTATCGCTCACTTGTAACCAAAATTTTTTGTTTTTAATTTTAACACAGCTTTAATATTTAATTTATTTTGAACTGGAAAAAACTCAATAAATACAATAATAAAATTTTATATCAGCTTCAAAAACATGTTTACAAAAAATGTATGTATCATATTTTTTCTGTTGACCAAATCTCGCTCCACTCTGGCCAAAGGCTAGGGCCGGCGCTGCATTCATATGTATGTATGCAGCAGTTGATAAATAATGGAGAGAAGACGTTTTAAAAAACATATAATACTAAAAATATTAACATTAAAATGATTAGTTATTGCCATAAGTATCCCTTTTACTCCTTACTTCTATTACATATTGTAGCAAAAGCTGCAAAGTTCTTAATCAAAATTGTTTAAAAGTTATAAAATATTGTATTAACTAACTTATAATTCTTAAAAATCGTCAAATTTAAGGTAAAAATCTTTTAGTTGTTAAAATCCCATTTTTGATACCGAAAATAGTCAAAATGACAATAAATCATAAAATCTGGCAGCCATCCCTATCATCTGATCTTTTGTACGACGACTCATATAATATTAGTTGAGATATTGTATGACTCACCCTGCAAGCCAGCTGTTAAGTATTTATACTAAATTAAACCCAAATTAAACTGAGAGCGCTAGGCGGTTTCCCAATTGCTGTCTTTCTGTCGGGAGCCGGGTTCAATTCACGGCGCCTGAAACTTATTTTTTATTTTTTTAAAGGTTTCTTTTAATGTTAATTAATATACTTATTTATCATAAGATATTAAAATCAATAACAGAAAAAATAGATTATAGTAAATAAATTAATAGTAAATAAATAAAATCAATAAAATATTTATTTGGGATACAATTTTTTAGTATCAAATAGAAAAGTTGCAAGAAATTTTTTACAAAATCAATATTTTTTGATCTCAAATGATTCTAAATTTATATTTGCATAAATTAATTCGAAATGAGCTGTATATATATATATATATATATATATATATATATATATATATATATATATATATATATATATATATATATATATATATATATATATATATATATATATATATATATATATATATATATATATATATATATATATATATATATATATATATATATATATATATATATATATATATATATATATATATATATATATATATATATATATATATATATATATATATATATATATATATATATATATATATATATATATATATATATATATATATATATATATATATATATATATATATATATATATATATATATATATATATATATATATATATATATATATATATATTTATATACAGTATTTTTCGGTTAATTGCACATCAAAATTTGCGCAACTTTTTGTTCAATTAACCGGGGAACCAATTACCCGATACCCGCTTAATTGAACAATTCGTTGAATTACAAGAATCCCGTTTAATTGAATAGTTTGTTCAATTACAGAAATCACGCATAATTGGAACTACTAATGAATTAAAAGAAATCGCATATGTGCACTTTAAGTTTTTCAAAATAATTTTTTTTTACCTTAAACGAAAAAAATGCAAGTAACAGAAAAAAATTTACATATATGTGTATACGCAGGTATTTATTATTGTAGGTACATATGTACTATTAACAGCACTATTTATGTGCACATTAGTTTTACAAAAAAAAATCAATTTAGTAAAATAAAATTAGTAGAGATACCACCCAGTGTTTTTCACAAATGATGTCAAATATGTATGTATGTGCAAAAATGCCAGATTATTTTTCAATAATAATGCAATTAACCGGGTAAAAGTAAGAGGAAATTTATTTTTGATGACATGAATTTTGAACCAATTAAGCGGGAAAATCAATTAACCGGGTTCAATTATCCGAGGAAATTTACATGTGTTTTCGTATGCAATATTTTTTATATATATATATATATATATATATATATATATATATATATATATATATATATATATATATATATATATATATATATATATATATATATATATATATATATATATATATATATATATATATATATATATATATATATATATATATATATATATATATATATATATATATATATATATATATATATATATATATATATATATATATATATATATATATATATATATATATATATATATATATATATATATATATATATATATATATATATATATATATATATATATATATATATATATATATATATATATATATATATATATATATATATATATATATATATATATATATATATATATATATATATATATATATATATATATATATATATATATATATATATATATATATATATATATATATATATATATATATATATATATATATATATATATATATATATATATATATATATATATAGTTAAATAACTGGTGGGTTTGGTGCCGGGGGAAGGTTACTTCCCATGCAAAGTAATTAACAATTACGCTATGCAACAAGAGAAATACCAAAGAGTACAAATTTAATTTTTGTGATGTGTTATGGTCTCCTAACTACAAAATTTAACGTTCTATGGATAAATATTTCTTTAGATTTTTTTAATTTGAAATATTTGAATAGTCTGCTCCATAGATAAATAATAGATTTCCAACTCTCAACAAAAGTGTTTTAGCTTTCTCTGGAGTTAAAAACAAATAATACACTATGTATTCTTTTAAATTTTTTCTAAATCTTTTCTCTAATAACAACACCCATAAAATATTAATAATTACACACAAATATCGGTATTGCATTTCTTTATAAATATTTAATTTTGACTGAAATTTTAAAAAATACGTTGGAAACATACAAAAAAATATTATTCTGGAAAAATATAACGTGAAAAACTCGGTTGAACTAAGAGATAAACTTAAAGATATATCGCTGGAAAATAATGAAATTCTAATTTCCTTGACCAATATTCTAATTCCAAGACAATGGGACATTTTGCAAAAGCATACAAAATTCCAAAAAACATTTTCTTAAAATTCTGCAATTTTGTCTAAACGCCAATAATTATTTTATATATCGAGAGTCTATATTCAAAATACGTCAACTCAAATTTGGTCAAAATGAGTTTCCGATGGCAAATAGTTCACCTATGAAATATTCATCTGTGATATAAATTTCAAACAAAAAAAATTATTTTTTCTCTTTTTGTATCAATGCTTGTTATTCTGCTATCTCAAAGTACACATTTTTTTGGGTGAAAATAAATACTAACTCCCATGCAAATTTTCAACTTTTTTAAAAAAATAACTAGTTAATTTATCCCATATCTTATTGGATTTGGCATGCTGAACACGAATCTGGTAAATATTTTGATATCCAATGGCTAGTTTTTGAGATATGGTCACTTTTAACATATTAGTAAATAGGGGTTCCGATAAAAAAAAATTGCCAGTATATGTATAGCTTTTAAAATATTAATCGAATAGAAACATTATGTATGGGCCGATTATAGTCAATGATATAAGCTTTCGAAATTGCAAACTTGTAATGAACCAACTACAATAGAGCGTGAGTAAGAGAGTGCCAAAGCAGACCACCTGGAGAAGGAATAGGCTTTCAGAGCTTGTAACTTTTAAAAATGTTTAAAGATTATTAATATTGTTATAATTCTTGCAATTAACATAAAAACGATAACAAAAAACATACATATCGTCTGATGAAATGCAAAACCACGCCACTAACAAGAAATTTGAAATTGTATTTTTGATTAGTTATTGCGTATTACATCAAAACACATGTCCTTACAAATTTTCAAACCTTTATCATAAAAATCAGCCAAATTAAAGACGAAAATAAAGCGGCTATACATCAGTGACTAGAAGTATTTAATTTATAAATTCCCCCTCCTTAAAAAATGGAATAGTTACGTGATTTGCATTTCAGCTAACGATATATAACCTTAATAATACTTATGATCCAGAAGATAAACGGATTTAAAAACATATTTTATGTCTTAAAATATTTTGCATTCTCAATTTCACACTCAAAATTAAAAAAAAATTATAGTTTTGAAGAATATGCATGCACAACAGTGCAATTAATGTCAAATGTAAAATATACTAAAAGTTATCATTAAACTAGCAATGCTAAAATTCATGGTAGAGGCTTTGGAATAATTATTATTATATCAATTTATTAGGGTAAGTATTAAGCTTTATGTACTTACACATAAAAAATAAAATATCGCGATGTTTTTAGTATGTTGGATGATAATATTTGAAACTGCAATGCTCTACAGCTTATTGATGTGGAATATGAGTCCTTATCGGATGAAGAAAACATAGTTTCCAAAAGATCTAAAAGAGAATACCACTCTCGTACAAAAATGCGTAAAATAAATTTTGACAAACGGATGAAAGGCAAGGAATATTTGGGATTTTCAACATCAGACGCAAAAATCCATCAAGATATCCTAAAACCTCAAAGGAAAATTGGACCGAAATGTTCGTCATCATTTTGCTGAAATAGTAGATTGCGAAAGTGTCAACAGTTTGAGGAAGACGATAGAAAAACTATTTTTGAGAACTTTTGGAACTCTCTTGGGAAGCTAAGAAGGTATTTGTAAAAGACCATGTTTCGGAGTTGGCTAAAAAATCAAATTTATCAGATAACTTGAAAAGAAATAATACTTTTATAAACTACCTTTCTTCCTTACGTAAGTGAGTCACTTCAGGTATGTAAATTTATGTTTCTGTCAACCCTATCCATAAATCGCGATATTGTAAGAGGATGGGTGGTTGATCGAGTTTCATCTGCTGTAATACGCAACCAACAAGGTGTTACGGGCTCTAAAACCATTATTTCTAAAACGTTTCTTAAAAATTATTTACAAAATTTGGACAGAGTTGAAAGTCACTATTGTAGAAAAAAAATCTAATCAACGGTATCTGGCTGCAACTTTTGCAACTAAAACTGATGTATATAATCATTATCTTACAAAATGCTCAGAGAAACAAGTCAAGCCAATGTCACATTTTACATTTTCAAGAAGCTTCGATGCAGATAATTTGGCTATATTTAAGCCTCGCAATGACGAATGCGACACTTGTGTGGGTTATAAAACAAAACAAATATCTTCAGAAGTATACAATGAACATCTGGTAAAAAAACAACGTGCCCAAATTGAGAAAAGCCAAGATAAACTTGATGCCCAAAAGGGATTTTGCCATGTTTTCACAATGGATGCTGAAGCAGTTAAGCTTTGTCTTGATATTAATGCGTCCGCTATAAACAATGTTTACAAGTGCACAATTTTACCATTTATAACATCGGAACTCATCAGTATACAAACTATTCGTGGAGCGAAATAAATGGAGACTTAACTGCTTCGTCATTCGTTTCCTGCATAATACATCATCTGGAAACGCATTGTTTATCTGATATGCTGCCAATTATACTATTTTCAGATGATTGCGGGTATCAAAACCGGAATAACTTCTTGTCTAACGCGTTGTCCAATTTTTCAATAGAAAATAATAAAGTAATAGAACAGAAGTATCTAGAAAAAGGTCACACGCAGATGGAATGTGATAGCGCACATGCCAAAATAGAAAAAAATCTGAAAAATAAGTCGGTTTATTTGCCAATTGATTATGTTAATTACTCCAAGGAAGCTCGAAAGACCGTTAAAATTGATAACAAGATAATAAAAAAGTCATTCGATGCAATTTATTTAAGCTACGACTTTTTTAAAGGTTATAATGACGAGGAATTAATTCGTTTTAATAGTATAAGACCAGGCAAAGGCAAAAATTATCCAACAGTATCACAATTACGTTCACTTATTTATCTTCCAAATGGCAACGTTAAATTTAAAAATAATTTTGACGATGAATACTCTGATTTACCTTGCCGAATAAAAAAATATGGGGGTAAACGGAAACCAAATCGTTTACATTCTCGACCACTTCCTATACAACCAAATAAGTGGAATAATCTACAAGAATTAAGAAAAGTCATTCCCCAAGAATATCATTACTTTTACGACAACTTGTGCCAGAAAAGGTCTGATTAGCTTATCATTATGATATCAGTTTGTATGAATATTTGTCTTATTTTCTTATGTTATTGAATTTCTTCTGTTATGTATTTTCTTGTAGCTTTTCAATTTTTATATCTAGTATTTAGTAAGACATCTTATGAATTGGTTAAATAATAAATATATTAAAAAAAAATTAAGTTTCCGACAAAATACGCTAACTCGAAAAATTATCTGTTTTTTGATAGACTAAAATATGCTATCTCAAAAAAATACGCAAACCAGTGCAAAATATAAATTTTTTTGCATAGTTATAAATATTTAAACCATCTTGTGGAAGACACATCATTTATTTTTACAATAATAAGCAAAATAACAATATTTTTCGCTCTACTGAGAAGTTAGCTTTTTTGAGTTGACGTTTATTGAATATAGGCTCCCGATATGGTGATAAATACTACCAGGGGAATCCACTAGTAACTATAAAACTTATTACAAAGTGCGTAGATGATTTATTTGCCATAATAAATAAAAAAGACGAGAGATTATTTTAAAAGCATTTAACAATTATCACCAAAAATTTAAGTTTACAATAGAAAG
Source organism: Panzeria rudis (assembly GCA_956483635.1). NCBI lineage: Eukaryota > Metazoa > Arthropoda > Insecta > Diptera > Tachinidae > Panzeria > Panzeria rudis. Next base: position 74,161,267 of record OY101449.1, read on the forward strand.
TCATTACAATAAAACACAAATAGCTGACGGAATTGGTTGCTGTGATATGTTTCCAGTAACTAACATCTAAAATTGAGCGGTGCTGAAAATTCTAATGTTGCACGGTACGTTTTTACTAACCACACTTTTAGTGAACTTATTGCCGCGTTGAAATCATTAACACGTTTTTTTTTCTTAAATCGGAACTACTGGTTTAACAGCTCATATTTAGAAGAAGCTCAAATTAGACACGCATGGCTTATCGAAAGTTGATCAGGGTAAAAAACACATTTTACTGATATTAAACAAAGAGAATTCGAAACTCTAACTACACTAACCCGGTATATCTGCGATAAACACAAAGAACGACATCAAAGTTCTTGCTCTTAAACAAAAATGTTGGCAGTTTTGTGAAAAACGCTAGAAACCGCCAACAAATAAAATTACAGCTAAAAAAACCACTTAGCTGTTTTTTCAAACACTTCCCACTTTTGATGATGAAAAACCACCAGATCTAGCGGGAAAACCGCCGTTTTGGCAGCACTGTATGGGCTGCGTTTCAATGATATATGTACATATATATAAATTTTTTTTTACTATTGCACGCCTCATAAGCGAAGCGTTGAGGTGGGTACTACTCTCACTTCACGCGAAACTACTGATTTTTCAAACTTCAAATGGCTCTATTATTATGATATATTGCACTTGTAAAAACATATAAAACACATATTAAGAAAAAATACTATTTTTACCACTCATGACATTTTTATTATTTAAACTAATTTAAAAACTGTTTAAGAAAGTTCTGTCTTGGACGTCCGTTTGTCTGTATGTACGGATCCTGTATGTGGTCACGATTACGACCGAAAGACTTCACTAATCGAGTCCTTTTTTTTCTTTTTACGCTTCAGTATAATAAGAAATAAAAGCCTATTTAATTTCATGGTCTAAATGAGATTATGAGGCGGGCACTTTTGGATTTTCCAAACTATTTCAAGAATGCGGTCGATTGAGTCGACCATTGGCTACACTTGTTTAATGTCAAACTTGGTAACCTACCTGTTTAATAGAATACTCTATTTGTTACAAGTCACTTTTTGTGAGGTTTTTACAGAGAAATAAAGACGTTTCACTAAAATCTATACAAATAAATCATTTTGTGTTGCATTCAATAAACACAAATACGTTTACTAACTGTTACAACGTAACTACATTTATTCCTTGATTTTCGTGGAATATTGCATTCAATTGAATTATACGTAGCTTCATGATGCAGTAGTAAAATTAGTAATTTTTTTCCATTTTTGAGTTTTTAAGAATTTAAGAAAAATTAATTTTGAACAAGAAATAAATTTTTTTCATCATAGCGGTCTGAATAATTCTGAAACCGATAAGTATATAATTAATTAAAGTTGTTTTAATGTATTTTTTTAAACAAAATTGAACAATTCGTTCTCAAATCATGATCAAATCGGTGCAGCAAGCCATAGAAAACATAGAAGCCTGACTGTTGGCAAACAGCTGTCAGAAACCTAAGTCGGTTGTCAAAAAAACCCAAGTCTAAGAATGTATTAGTATTGGTATAAACACAAATTCCACCACAGTACCAAAACCATACACAGTTGTACAAAAAATATTTGACAAAATTCATATATTTTTTAAACCTGAAATTTAAGGTATTATATACAATTAATTTTGCGTTAAATAATGAAAATATGAATTTAAAATCCATTTTAATACAAAAAATATTAATTTGCTAAACATTTTCTTCGAATTTTTCCCTTTGGTAATAAAAAATTGTATCCCTAATATTAACAAATTTGCAATACTGCTGAATGAAAAAAATGGTTCAAAACATTGATAAATTTCAACATGCAAGTGTCAACAGAATTATAAATAAAGCAAAAAAAGTGTTTGTGTGTGCAAAAAATATAGTGCATTTTCATGTGCAAAAATTACTCTCTCTGTTGTGTGTTGCATTACCCCTCTCAAGTTTGTTGAATACATAATATCTATACGTAAAGAGAGTTGTAAATTTTTTATTGACAGGCCGAGAGTTGGAAATCTATTATTTATCTATGGAGCAGACTCTTCAAATATTTCAAATTAAAAAAATCTAAAGAAATATTTATCCATAGAACGTTAAATTTTGTAGTTAGGAGACCATAACACATCACAAAAATTAAATTTGTACTCTTTGGTATTTCTCTTGTTGCATAGCGTAATTGTTAATTACTTTGCATGGGAAGTAACCTTCCCCCGGCACCAAACCCACCAGTTATTTAACTATATTCGTCCCTTGTCTTCAAAATAACTCGTAGCAAGTGTGAAGACTTACTACCATAGCTTTCCTCTTTTCCACTCTAACTATCGTAGCTTTTCACATAGCACGTAATTACTATGTATGGGGAATACTCCATCCCTCCCACCTACCCCACCAGATTTTTACCTACCTTCGTATCTTGTTTTCAAATTAACTCATACCAAATTTGAAGATTCTTGCTGTTATACCTTTGAACGAGGAGTACCCTTTCCCTCGCAACTACCCCGCCAGTTTTTTACCTATCTTCGTATATTGTCTCCAAATTAACTCATACTAAATTTGAAAGCTCTTACTATCAAATTATGTATGTAATTACTAATTACTGTGAAAATTAAGTTGAAAGTTTCCGTTACATACAGGTGAAGCTAATAAAAGCGTGTTAAAAATGGTGAAGAGGCTATAAAAAATCAGTAAGAGCTAACTTTCGACACTTTGGACATACTAATGGTATAATTTTATATCCCGTTGGTCTCTTTCGGGAAATGTTTTCTTGTTGCACAGTGTTATCAACTGATGAGAAACGACACCTTAGGCTCATGTACGGCATTTTAAAAAACTGTTACTAGAAGGAAATATTCCTGTGTTGAGGAATAAATTAAGGCCCCTATTATGATTCACAACTAAATTGATAGGTCGTAACATTGACAATTCATCCAAGTTGAGTTGTGAATCATAATAAGGCCCTAATATATTTAGGCCCCTATTATGATTCACCACTCAACCAAATTGGGTTGTCAATGTTACGACCCAACTTAAAAATTTTTTTGTATTATGAATCACAACTAATTTTAGTTGTCTTCGAAACAATGCCCAAAAAGAAAAGGGTTTTATCTATGCTATGTTTTTTGAAACCATAAAAATCACAAAACATTTTAAACATTTTTAGTTTTGGCCTTACGATTTTTTCTTCAGATTTTATGTTTTATGAACGTGGCAACAATCTTGGTTGACAAATTGGGATAGGTTGGCGTCTGCAATAATGAAGAAAGAGTAACACAAGAGTCAAAATAAAAACCAACTGATAAAAATCAGTTGTCTCACGTTGATAACAGTTGTAATCCATAATAAGAATTTGGCAACTACGACTCAACTATCAATATAGTTGTGAATCATAATTGGGGCCTTAAATTCATAATTCATCTCACATTAAATCTAGATTTTGAGCTAAATCGTTTGCAATAATGTTAATGGCTTTCATGAAATAACTAATCAAAAAATTAATACATAATTCCCCAGCAAAAATATTCGTCTACCGGAAGCAGGTTTGTAAGGGAGAGATTTCGGTACTCTCCCTTACCAACGTGCTTCGAGATTACATGATTTTTGTATGGGATGTCCCACTTGGTAGGTCTCGAGGCATGAGCTTCTGTCTTTTTAGGGTTTCGTACATCAAAAGTGTAAAGGACCGCTATTGTTTTCGCTACGCTGTCCGTCTGTCTGTCAAGGGCTGTTTTCTCGGGAACCGTAAGAGCTACGGACCTGAAATTTTCACAGAATATGCAAAACGTTGGCCGCTACAACAAGAAATATATGATAGCTAAAAATTAAAGGGTGTTCAAAGCGAGCTACGAAAAATTTTGAAATACTAATGTAATATGCAGACACTTATATACAGACACTTTAAATTAACACCGATATATAAAACAATAAAAATTAAATGGTGTTCTATCAGTTAATGTAATTTTGACAATTTGCTGTACGTTGGAAACCGTTAGAGGTAAAATCTTGAAATTTAAAAAAACGCTAAAGCTAAAAAACTCCAAAATTAAAAAAAAATTTCAAAACGCAAAATCGCCAAGATGAAAAAAGCGCTTAATAAAAATCATCAAAACTAAAAACGCAAAAGACGAAAGCAGTTGTCAAAACAAAAAAAAGCACTAAAACTAAAAAAACGCTAAAACTAAAACTATCATCAAAAACGAAAAAAAAACGACAACAATTTAAAAAAATCACTAGATAAAATAGCCAAAAACCGAAAAAATCTCCAGAACGAAGAAAGTGTAAAAACAAAAAAAAGATAAAACCAAATAATCACCAAAAAACTCCCGAAAAAAATCCCCAAAACCGAAAAAGCGCCAAAACTGAAAAAGCGCCGAAACTAAAATAAATCGATAAAGCTAAAAACTTCGTCAAAAAGCGAAAAAACTAAAAAAACGCCAAAACCAAAAAATCCCCAAAATAAAAAATATCGGCTAAAAACGAAAAATCGCAAAAAAAACAACGAAAAAATTACGAAAATGAAAAAAAGCGGCGAAACCAAAAAAATCGCCAAAACAATGCAAAATAACTTAAAAAATAAAAAAACCAAAATTAAACAAGAAGCACAACGAAAAAACTGCCAAAATGAAAAAAGGATTAAAATGTGTATTCGAACGGAACCCTTTATGTGCGAACCAAAGTCGCACTTTACTTAATTTATTTATATGTATGTATTTAAAAAAAAATTACTGTTTATGTCACAATTTTACTTACACTTGAACAAATTTTTTATTTGCCATTATTTAATTTTATTTATGTATTTTATTTAATTATTAAATGGTACAAATACACTATAATTTACTTTTATTAAATACTTTTTGTTCGCGTATTGAATCAGCAATCGATCCGACGATCTCCGCATGATAGGCTAGAGCACTAATCACTAAGCTACCCAGGCACATTTATTTTCCTACAATATTCAATCGAAGAATAAAAAAATCAAATTACGAAGTAAAAATAACACTCGCATCCATATGTGTATCCACGTAAGCGAGAGAGGATACACTATTAAAAAGCTTGAACTGAATAAAAAACTTCGTGTTTGAAAAACATAAAAAAAGAAGTAGCCCACCAAATTTGTGGTGTGTGCGGTAAATGTCTTCACTCGCTTACGTTATTGCATCCTCGTAAGACCGAGAGGATGCACTGTGCGCTTTTGCGCATCTCTGAAGCCCTTCTAGTTAAAATTACTGCTTCCTTGGAACAAATTTATTTTTGCTGGGTCCCTTAGGTTCGATTAGAGTAACAAAATCTTTACTAAGCTCTTTTATAGACATTTGTATGAAAAAATTTCACAACACATACATAGCTAAACACTTAAAAACTATTTTAAGATACAACAAATAATTTAAAATTTTATTTAATCAGTTAGTTGACCCAAATTAACCGATTTAATTGTTAATCGAAAATAGTATATGCTAATTAATCCAACTGTTAATCGTGTAGCAATTAAACGGTTAGCAGATTGAATACCCTAATACATACATACATATATACATACGTACATTGCATGCATTTACCCACTTGACCAAGAATTTCGTTAATGACATCGATTTCGAATGTATTTCGAACATTTATCGTGTAAAACTATCGAGAATGACACTCAAAAATGAATCGAAAAAAGTTCACCTGTCGCTCAGTTTTGTTTCAAAAAACATTCGATTTCGAAGGTTCGTTAGCAATATCAAAAGTGAGCCTATATCGAACAAATTTCGATATCGCAAAAAGGCAGGAGCAAAAGCAATTTTTTAAGATTATTAATATTTTTACTTAATTTATTTTATTTATTTTTTAGTTCTTTAACTTACACTACAGTCAATCAGATTTGAACACGGTACCTCCAGACTAACACACATCCACTAGGCTATCGTGGCAAATTGTTTTCTGTTCAATTATTGCACATATGTACACACAGAAAAAAAAGGAATGTAAAATAGAGGACTGCAAAGTGTACACAAATGTATTCGTAGAATGTACTCGTATGAATTTCGTGTGTGCATAGATGTATGTTCTTATGTATACATGCATGTATATGTGTGTACATACATAGCCACGGCCAAATATACATATATACATACATATATACACACATATATAAAAAAACATACATGCATATACACACAAACATACATACGAGTACTTTCGAAAATATTCGTACAGCCCTCTAGGGTAAAATCCACATGCCGCAATTTTGATTGCAAATCATATTAAATTTACAGGAAATAATTTGTCGTTTGAGTGTGTTAGTGTTTGCTTCAGTGTTCGAAAATAAACCGAACGTTATTTTGTGTACTGTATACACAATCAGAAACGATATCTATTTTTTTAGTGTTTGTGTATATTTACACAACCCGAACACAACACATAACGATTTTTTAATGCAAGTAATAAACATTATGCAGCGTTTTGTTTTTTGTCAAAAAACAGTACAATTGTAGTGGTTGCGTACTACATACATTATATTTTAGCGTTTTATAGTGTTCTTTTTTCATCATATACAACTACGCACTCAAGTATACATGCACGAGAGCCAAACGAATACTAATGCTAAATATACATTAAGAATAATGTTCTGTGCCGAACACAACGAAGTGTATTGTTTTTCAACGAAAAACAGAACACTATTAAATGTTCTTATCTTTATATTGAGTTTGTTAAAAACAGTATTTTCATTGGGTACAAGATCACTAACAGAAATACCTTACCTCTTTTTTAATGTATTTCCTACACAACCACTATTTGCGTTTGTGTATTACAATATTATACCGTACAGAACATTAAAGTACATTATATAAGGTAAATTTTCGAACACTGGTTTACTTGCTTTGTTCATTGCTACAATTCACTGTTCTGGGGCTCAATTCTGGTTCTGTGATAATGTGAAATGAAAAAAAAAACTTTTCATATTCGTTTTCATCATTACTTTTCACTCTATCTTTTCACAATTAATCATTTTCTGATTCTCGTTTGAATTATGAAAAAATGTTTCATTCCATACGTACCTCTGAAAACTTTGGTACTATGAAGCGTTGTCAACTTTTAAATTTCAAAAAGCACTAAAACGCGATAAGAACGATCCATTCTGGAAAAAAACGCACAAAATTAAATATTTTTCATTTATTTAAAAATAGTATGTATTTTATATAAAGTAAAATACACAATTTTTGATGTACTAAAGGACATATCGCACATGCACTTGAAAAGTGACAGAACGCAAAAATACTGATTTTCCAGAAAACGAGTTTTAGTTTTAATTTACTCACACTTTCATGGAAAAATATAAATGTATTCTCTCCTCAAGAGTTTAGTATACAAGATACATATTTGTATGTTTTTTATGCAATATGAAAAGCAATATGACAATTAATATTGCACTATTGACTCTTAAAACGCACTCCTTGAATTGTACAACTTTTTAAGTGCATTGGCGATATAATGGAGTAATAACATAAATAAAAAAGAACAATATTGTTGTAATTTATGAAAATATAAAAGTATATATTTGAAACTAGAGCTTACCGAAAAGTTTTATGGTCATTTCTCAATTCAGCGGATACAAATATACATATGGGCAAATCCTACGTGACGAACGCTACATTCAGGGGCCGTATTACCGCATACGTGATCGAGTAAAATTGTTAAAAATTTTTCTTTTTGGGATTACGGCATACGATAATCGAGTACATGCTGCTTAAATTGCACTCGTTAGCACCAGAGCGATCGAAAATAATATTTTCTTTTATTTGTATGTTTTGCAAAAAAAAAGCATGGAACACTACCAATAAATCTTATTACAGTCGTCAAATCGACTTGATTATTGAACTAGCTTAAAGAAACACAACACATTTTTTAAAAATTTTAATACATTAGCTATCGTATGCGGTAATCTATCCATTCGACACGTGACGAAATTTTATTCGATGCGAAAGCATACTCGATAACGAATGTGGTGATTTGGCCCCACATTAAAATATAAAACTTTTTTATTCTTTCAAAAGAGATACCTTCAACTTATGCATAGTGCTTAGTGGGATTTACTTGTACCTTCTAATGGCATAAAACATGATTTTTTAGCTGCTACTTGTTGCGAAATAATTGAGCACAAAGTTTTGTGACGCACGTGGAAGTAACTTTGAAAGTTGAAGTGAGTTTTTCGTATTTATTAGCGAATTTTGTATAATAAAGCACACAAAATCTAATTCATAAAAGAAAGAGGAATATAAGAGAATTTTAAAATAACTTATTTGCAGCCGAAAAATATTGTCGTTTTTTTATCAAAGCCGTTTGTGATGCACTCGGCGTGATGCACGCTGTATTTTTTCATAATAGCTATACATTTTTAATTGTACAATTTACAACAAAAATGTGTTTAGTGGAGTTGTAGATAATATTATTATCTAAAAGAAAGCTTTTAACTAAATTTTCACATTCCTTATAGTTTACGAGATAATCAAAAAAATAGTCACGAATTTTACACTTGAAAAAAATATTTTTTTAGCTAAATGAACTTATTTGTGAATTTTGTGCTTATTGCAACCTTCCTAAATAAAAACCACCAAAAATGAAATAAAAAGCACTGAGCACTGGCTTGAAAATTTTACGCGTAGAAATGTTGAAAAATCACCAAAAACTGTACGAAAACACCAAGTTGACAACGCTGGTACTATGTTATAAAGTATCCAAATCAAAATGAAATATTTACAAAGAAATGCAGTAGCAATATTTGTGTGTACTATTAATATGTTATGGTTTTTATGAGAAAAAATTATTTTTTATTAATAGTTTTGAATTATTTAAAATAAAAATATTAAAATTTAAAAGAATATATAGTGCATTATAGCGTTTGCAGTGTGAATTGTGTACATGTGTCTGTCCGTGTGTGGAAATATAACTTCCAAATGATAAATAAATAAAGTCCTTCTTGTGTATTTTATATTTAAATCATTATTTATCAATTGGAAGGTCAAAATCATCTCCTAGTTAATTAATAAATCAATTATAAAAAAACAAACATTTTTTCCTTGTAAGTTTGCCCTTACTATTCTCCAAAAGTTTATTTTTCACTTATAAATTTTCTGTGTAAAATAAATTTTCATGTGAAAAGTTTTTGACAGTTATTTTCACTGCTACATAAAACAAGAACCGCAGTGATGTGTTATTGTGAAAAACTTTTATTTCGTTCCAATATTTTTCATATAAAAAAATATTTCATATAAAAAAATATTGACATTACTTTTCATTGTTTCATTAAACGAGAATCAAAACTACTATGAAAATGTCAAAAATCTTTTCATTTCACCGTTTCACAGAACAGCAATTGACCCCTGCTTAGTTGTCTGACTTGTTGTTGTTGTTTATTCTTACATGTGTCGTCTATGTATACGACAAAAAACGAATTAAGCGTAGTATGCAGTTCTCACTGAAATTCAGGTTTGGAGTTTTGCATTTATTTCTACACGGAAAAATAATCGTGTAGAATTCTATACAGAATTTTGTTTGCATACACACAAATTTATATATTTTTTAATTTACAACACACAAAAACACTAACAATTAATTACAATGTACGAAAAACTAGAAATGTCAAAAATTACGTGACCAAACAATTGTCTGAACATTAATTTTTGTTTCAGTTGACGGAAAAAATTCTCCACTTATTGTTATAGCATGCCTGTAATAGACAATAAATGCCATAATTCCGTGTACTTTTCTTTTGGAACTGCGTACTAGTAAACGGAAATTTCTTTAAGAAATTTACCAACCTGAATTTCAGTATGTTTTTTTTACACATACTTCTTATGGCAGCCTGAATTTCATTCAGAGCTGCATACTACGCTTTACCAGCGAATATTTATTGCTGCTGGTTTAAAATTACCATTGTTTCATATTAATTTTAAACGGAAAATAATTAATCTAACCTTAAATCACCGTTAAAACAATTTTGTTATAAACGTTAAGTTTCATTTTCAATCGACATGACTATAACTTTAATTTCAAATAAGTTTTATGTTAAATAATCATTTAAATCATGTTGAATTAAAATGAAATGCATTTTACATACGATGGTATTTATTTAGTGTATAAGTAAACAAAAGTTTGAAGCTGTTGTGGCTGCAGTGGTTAGCGCGTGGACTATCATGCAGGTGGCACGAGTTCAAATCTTGGCTGGGGCAGTCAGCTACAACGAAAAGTTTTCTGATGACTATCACGTAAGTAAAATAATTAATAAAATAGCAACATTAAAGTCATGTTGTTTCAGCTTGATATAACTTTAATTCAACATGATTCTTCGTGTTGTTCCAATATCAAATTCACGTTATTTCAACTTGAATTGACTTTGATCCAACATGATTCTTCGTGTTGTTCCAATATCAAATTCACGTTGTTTCAACTTGAAATAACTTTGATTCAACATGATTCTTCGTGTTGTTCCAATATCAAATTCACGTTGTTTCAACTCGATTTTTCGTATTATTCAGTATCAACTTCATTTTGATTTAACTGTACTGGAATATTAAATCAACATGAAATTAGTTAATTCAAAAGGAAAAATTTTCTTTCAAGATTATTGTAAATCATGTTGATTTAACATGAAACACCTATGAAGCAATATCACTACCGAAAAATGTTAAGTTAACCTGGTTTTCGACGATTTTACATGGAAATTTTTCTGTGTGTACGTATGTGTAATTTTAATTTTTTAACTTACGATGCAGTCAGACATATTCGAACATGGTACCTCTTGGCTAACAGACTAACGCACATTCACTAGGCTATCGTCACACATTCGAAAATTTATCGAGAGAAGTTCGCTTTAGCGAGCATTCGATTTTTTTTAGATTAGCGAAGAAATATCGAAGAGTTTTGTTTTGAAATTTCTTCGCTTTAGCGAACATTCGTTTATATCGAATCTCAGGTCAAGTGGGTAATAAAAGCAAAATGTACTGTATTCGTTTACTTACTTAAATAGTGTTTGGTAAATTGATAACTTAAGTTTTCCCAAAAGAAACCATTTCGATTTGGATTTTTAATAAACAAGTCAGATAAATTTGCCATAAACTCAATTACAGGATTTAAATTTAATCCATCTAAATCTGTAAGGAATTTATCCAAAATACCGAAATCATAAATTGGTACTCCAGACTGCGTAAATTGTTGAAACTGTAAGAGTTCCAATAGCCAGTGTATGCGAATGTGTGTTATGGCTCCTTTTGGTAGTGCTGATATATACAGAAGATTCAGTTGCATTGCATCTGATAACACTGAGTTTTTAATATCATCGTGTATGATTCTGCCGGCGGGACATAAACCAGTATTAGTCCAAAACTTTGGAAATATATAATACTGAGTATCACAGCTGTAATTGTATCGTTGCAGCGACGAGAAACTTAATACTCCCATCAGCACAATTAATGACCCGGCCATTGTTTTATTTTAATGCAATATTCTAATGTTTTCTTTATTCACTTTCATTATGTGCGGATGTATATATCAATGTATGAATGTATGTATGTATCTGGTCGTGTGGTATATTGATAAGAAACAGCTGTTGGCATGTTGTAAAAATATATTAGGGTGTTTTAATTGAAATGGAAGTGACAAATGGTTTCAACAATACATTTTTTATTACCTTGTACAACAGTCCGAAAATCCCGCGGAGTTTCATGACGTTTTTTAAGTTTTCGAGGTCGCTGAATCCGAATTTGAAGTTATTTTTTCGGATCACGTCAGGTTTATGTGCTAAAGAGGGGGCAAGTCCTAACCCATCACTGTCGGATAGTGGTAATATGTATACATAGCCAACATCATTACTTATTCAAGAGGAACATTTTTCCTTTGAGACCTATCCCTCAGACCCTACTTAGGGGAACTCCCACTAGGGGTGGGCAAAAAATATCGATATTTTCTTAAAACTATATCGATAGGTATATATCGTCGATATTTTTAATTTCGATATATTGATATTTTTTCGAAATATATCGACAGTATCAAATTCGATATTTTTTAGCTTTGGTTTTGTTTTTCGTGCAATTTTTAAAAACATTTCGGCACAGTCTTCACCAATTAAAATATGACTATCAAAATCTGTTGTTTTATTTATAATATTTTGTCTATTCGAAAAATTAGCATTCTTTGAGTGTAATTTTATTGATGTATGTTCCATGAAATATTGGTGGAACAGATAGGATCTTAAAATTAACCACTTTCCAGCTTAATTATTTATAAGAAGGTACTTTTTTGTTTTATTTTTAAAAAAATTTGGGGACTACGTATGAATTATCATTGTTGAAAATATCGATATTTCGATATTTTTTTAACAAAGTATGCTCTAAAAAGAAGATCTGAAAGAGCGCTCAAAACTGTTCCGTTAATGATGAAACAGAACTGGGTCTAGACGAGTTTTTCCATACAAATTGACAGTAATCATACGCCGTAAAAAGCAGTCATGAGATAGAATCTATTTTATTTTGAGAACGTTTTTTCTCATACTCTCAGTTTTAGCCACTACTTCTCTCAACAATGTTGCCGTGCATGCTATAATAATATAACAGGTACCCAGTAAAAAAATTGCTTCCAATAAAGCAGGTTTCTACTATTATGGAAGAAAAGTAGCGCTGACAAGCCTGCTGATATCGCTGCTGATTTTTGTATGGCGAGTTCCCAGTTTGGAGCACTACATCTTTGCTCACAAAAGCGCTTTTGAAGCGCTGAAAATCATCAAAATTTTCAGCACTAAAACTGAAAATATATGAAAAAAATGGTTCGATGTGGATTGGCGTCGTTAATGCCATTTTGAATTTTTTTTATTTCGTTACTTTTTTATTTTTATTGACTTCATATTTTTACTCACTGTTTGTTATTTTAACTTCAACTAGTATCGAACTAAGAACCTTCAGGTTTGAAGTCCAAAGTACCAACTACTCGACCAAAAACACTGTTGCAAAAAGGCACCAAGAAACGCAAATAAACTTACTCTTCATTCTCGCTTAAAAACCTGCTTTGGATCAGCACTATAAAATCAGTTTTTTTTGCATAGCTTGTGTACGAAGCTTTTGTATAAGTAAAAAGCAAATACGCTACACATTGGAAGAGTGTACATTTGCTAACTTTCTCGCTTCAAAACCTGCTTTGTTGTGACGCTATGAAATCAGCTTCTGAACAAGCTCATATTTTAAAGGGAATTATTAAGCGTTTTATTTCTTTAGTGCTTCAAAAAACATGAAAATGTTTTACTGGGTAGCAGCATAACTGATAAAAATGTACATTTTGTGGTAGGAAATGTCAAACATTAATAAAGAGGGTATGTGGGTGTTTGTAGAACATAAGCAGCAAACATACGTGTGGTATTGTGTATGCAACGTAGTTATTTCACATATACAAAAGATTTTATAGTTCGTATCATGAAAAAAGCAAATAAAAAAAATAATCAGCTGGCGTTCCAGGGCCACCTTGTATATTATTCTACCATGTTGCCGTGTTTTATTAAAATTGCATACATTTTTCATACGAAATATAAGAACAAAAGAAAATAAACAATAATTTGAGAGAATTTTGAATCTACTTCCGTCGATTTAGTTTTGTGCCTGTTTATTTGGCAGCATTTTTGCCTGAAGTTGCAGACTTATTTCTGTTTCATCATCTAGTCCTCGTCCATACGATTCAACTTCTGTTTCTGCAATTTGCTTATGAAGTTGCATTCGTGTTCATACAATGAAATTTATGTTGCGCAGTTTTTGTTTTCTTACATAGAATTTTTGTTTCTTAATACTACGAAGTGGAAAACTAAAGAGCGTTGTGTGTACATGATATAGTGTACTCCTTCCCAATCTTCTCATCTCTATCTCCCATAAACAGCAAAACTTGGACTTAAGAACTTAAAAAGAATTACACAAACAGGATAAAAGGATAGCCATAGCAACGTTTTGTGATCTTTCTTAACCTACATCCCCAACAGTATATCCCCAAATTCATTGTAAAATATCGCCAGAGTAATTTGAATACGTGGTTGTATTATAAATAGCAAACGATTTTTCACAAAAAAATAACTTTTTTTCACTCGTTATAGTTAAGTATAGTTAAGTATGGTATATATATATATATATATATATATATATATATATATATATATATATATATATATATATATATATATATATATATATATATATATATATATATATATATATATATATATATATCTATATCTATATATATAATATATACATATATATATATATATATATATATATATATATATATATATATATATATATATATATATATATATATATATATATATATATATATATATATATATATATATATATATATATATATATATATATATATATATATATATATATATATATATATATATATATATATATATATATATATATATATATATATATATATATATATATATATATATATATATATATATATATATATATATATATATATATATATATATATATATATATATATATATATAGATATATATATATATATATATATTAATATATAGATAAATATTCAGTGATTTAATAAAGGACAATAAAAAAGTATTTGGCAGCATTTTACGTTTTTATTTGCAAATAAGCACTGCGTATAAACGTAATATTAGGTAGTTACAATAAAAATACATACTTGGGAGCACTACGTTTTTATTTGCAAATAACCACTGCGTATAAACGTAGTATATAACTTTAATATCAAATAAGTTTTCTGTTAAATAATCATCTAAATCATGTTGAATCAAAATTAAATTCATTTTACATACGATGGTATTTATTTATTGTATAGCTAAAGTAAACGCACTATTTGCAAATAAGAAGTTTGAGATGCCACCTTTACCCATGTTTGTTAATAAAAAAAAGAAATATATATATATATATATATATATATATATATATATATATATATATATATATATATATATATATATATATATATATATATATATATATATATATATATATATATATATATATATATATATATATATATATATATATATATATATATATATATATATATATATATATATATATATATATATATATATATATATATATTTATTTATATATATATATATATATATATATATATATATATATATATATATATATATATATATATATATATATATATATATATATATATATATATATATATATATATATATATATATATATATATATATATATATATATATATATATATATATATATATATATATATATATATATATATATATATATATATATATATATATATATATATATATATTAATATATAGATAAATATTCAGTGATTTAATAAATGACAATAAAAAAGTATTTGGCAGCATTTTACATTTTTATTTGCAAATAAGCACTTCGTATAAACGTAGTAATAGTCATGTTGATTTAAAATTAAATGTAACGTTTATAAATAAGTTGTTTTAACAGTGAAAAATTTGAAATCAAAGAGATTAAAGGTCAGGTTAATAATTTTCCGTTTAAAATTAATATTGAACCATGCTAAATTTAAACCAGCAGCAATAAATTTTCGCTGTATAGACGACACATGTAAGAATAAGCAACAATAAGTCACACAACTAAACACAACAGTGAACTGTAGCAATGAAAAAATTATTTCTGATATGATTTCCAATCGAAATTGCGTCATGTTGATTTACGTTCTTTTTTTTTTCTGTGTGCACAGCATAATAAAAAAAAACTATTGACGATTTCGTTGACTATGTCGTGTCACCAGAAATACACTAGAACTGTTGTCTCTAAAGCATGGTACTCTGTTCATGATTTCGTGCGAAGTTCTGTCAAATTTCCATATAACAAAATTGACACGAATTGCTCACGAAAAATTGTTGGAGAAGTAGTACTCTGTTTATTTTGTGAAAAACGTATGAAATGTATCTCCAACATATTGAGTCTTCATGCGAAATAATAAGATCGCCATTTTTTCATGTGGAATTTACAAAAAACACATTGGGTTTTTTTAAAAACGTACACAATTGCAACATACTTTCAAGCGCTACTGGTTACTTGTCATATTTTCGTATGAATAAGCCAATAGTGATCAACATTTTTCGAAAATTTGAACAGAGTACTAAACTTAACGTATCTCTACTCGCGCATAAAAGGAAAGTTGTCGACATTTTAACTAGTGCAAGTCGCTAGAGAAAAGAGTGTTGACAGAGACATATGGTTCTAGGCTGACTAGAGGGGTCTTATGAACGCGACCTATGTCAAATCTATTGTCTGTGTGTCGCACACATTCATAAGCTCCCTCAAATTTACTAACACATTCCCGTTTTTTATAGACCCTGCAGCAAATGCGAATAGTGCATTTATAGTGATTTACTAGTGACATTGTTAGTAGTACTACTGACCAGGTGTACCCCAGCCAATGTAATCATCTTTGACAGTTAACACTAGCTTGTCATTGAAAGTTAACTATGTAGTAGACTAAAGCACTACTGACTAAGTAGATCTTTTGGGACCACATGGAGCCATTGACACCAAAGATTCACTAGTAAATTTTAGGGGCTCTAGTCTACTATATTGATATATCCTCGCTCGATGCCGATGGTGAAATTGTAGTGATTTACTAGTGGCATTGTCAATACTACTGCTGACCAGGTGTACCCTAGCCAACGTAATCGCCTATTGCCATATAACATAGGCTTGTCATTGAAAATCAATAGACTTTAGCACTATTGACGAGGTACTTATTTTACGACCATATGGAGACATTTGAACCAAAGATTCACTAGTACATTTCAGTGACCAGCGTCTACAATTTTGTAAGGGTTGGGGCAATACAATCAAAGGCACATGTATATATTTTTTAATAATAATTTTTATTAAAAAATTAAATAAATTATTTTGAAATTTTTTAGACCGATATATTTTTTAAATTTATATACCTTTTTCGAATGTAGCTTAAAACACATCAATTGAAATTAAAAAATTTTTAAATTTTATTATTTCGGCTCTTTAGTTCAATATTTCTACTACTGATTTCGACAGGCCGCTACACCGTCTCATCAGCGTTCTAGTACACTTTTACCACTTATGAAGGTGGATGCTTTTTACAAGGAAACAACAGCTATTTAACTAATTTTTGTCAGCAAATAGAATACAAGACTTTTTTCATGTAAATTCTTGCATTCATTTTTATTGCGACTCAACTTAGTTTTGCCGAAATTTCCCTATCTGATTAATAATCCAACACTCAGAAGCTCTTATTATTTTTTGTTTCGCTGTTGATGGGCATTTTATCAATACATACCTACAATCAAAGCTGTTTGTGTTAGATTTATGCATGCTCTTTTTCAGTTATTTTGTCAGGCGTCTAGCAAAAACGAAATCTATGCAAAATTCTAAGAAAATTACCTTAAGAAACTAGGGATCTAAAATCAAACCCTAGCTCCCGCCGAGAGACATCAAAATCCAAGTTTTTTATCGGGTAAAAACATTTATAACCAAACAATATAAGTAAAATCTTAGGCCTACCCCTTCGGATTTTGATAAAATTATGTACGAATAATGCCTCTGGCATACCACTACCATTAATGCAAAATCTTGACTCCCTCTATATTCTGGTTCGCGAAATATAGCGACTTGAATACATTTCTTTTTTAATTTTTTCATTTTCAAGTCACTATATTTTGAGAACCAGAATGTATAAAAAAATCAAGATTTTGCATTAACGGTAGTTATGCCAAAGACATCACTAGTACTAAATTTGATCAAAATCGGAAGGGGTAAAGTCCAAAATTTGACTTATATTGTTTGGTTATATATGTTTTTACCCAATAAAACGCTGGAATTTTGATGTCTCTCGGCGGGAGCTAGGTTTTGAGTTTAGACGCCTACTTTCTTAGGGTAGTTTTCTTAGAATTTTGCATAGAGTTTGTTTTTGCTAGACGCCTTTCACTTATTCTTTTTTGAACAAGCGCTTTTTATTACCTGCAAAAAGTTGCTCTTTTAACTTCCAAATATACACAAAAAGTTTCATTCTAAATGGTAATCGGGTTTTTTGATTTTTTAAATTTTTTCATATTATCGGAAACTAATTGTTGAATCGTAAAGCAGATTAGATCAAAATTTATTACCATTTATTTTGCAAAACTCCCCACTGTGTATTGTAATAATTTTAAGTAGGGATGTAACGATACGCCGTTTTGCCGATCCGATACTCAAGAAGAAATATCGCCGATACCGATACGTATATTAAAATTGAGTTCAAGTCGAGATTAACAAAAGTAAAGCAGGGCATTCTTTTTATGATGCAAAATTACAGTGTAAGAGATTATTAATATTTAAAATTGAATTAACCCAGTATAAAAAATTGGAAGTAATTGTGAAAGAACTACATTGTCATTGCTTCAAAATAATCTATTAAAAATATGAAGATAATTTGTAGAAAAAAAGCAAGTAAAAGTTTATTTAAGTTATATAAAAATTTTTAATTCCTTTTAAATATTAAAAAATACTCGAAATGTTTTAAAAAAAATAGATTTTATAAGGGACTTTAATCAACTAATATTCTTCTAAATAACTTAAGAGCTTAATTGTTAAAATTCTTCTAAAAGCTTATATTAATTCACTTAAATTTACATGAAAACACAGTTTTGCGTTTAAATTCGCATAAAAAGAAACAAATTGCGAAAATGGGTTATTTTCATCCTTTTTCCTTGCGGAAAAGTTATTATAGAAATTTTTCCTAACATCGCTTCCAATTCGGTGATTGGTAGGGTTTGGGATTTCCCGGACTTCTGCACTTCCCGGGAAACGGGAATAAAAAAATCGCGTTCCCAGGATTCCCGGGAAAAGTTCATTTTCTAAATAAAGTAGATTTATTAAGTAAAAATTGGCGAAAATTCTGTTGCTTTAT
The DNA here is from genome assembly GCA_956483635.1 of Panzeria rudis. Lineage (NCBI taxonomy): Eukaryota > Metazoa > Arthropoda > Insecta > Diptera > Tachinidae > Panzeria > Panzeria rudis. Next base: position 74,180,234 of record OY101449.1, read on the forward strand.
TAATGTAAGCCTTCTTTTTAAGTAAGTTATTATAAAAGCAATTCCAAACAAAATTTTAAGTGAGTTCAAGCAAATAGAGTACAGTGCGCTCGGGATAACGTCAACTAATAAAAACCGCGAGTGTTGACGTTTATCATATTGTTGACATTTTTGAATGTGCAAATTTAAGATCAAAATATTATTGATACAATAGTTTAAAGCGTTTTTATCTTTCATAAATTAAAACCAAAGAAAAAGCAAAGAAAAAAGGTTTTCAACCTAAGTAAAAGCCACAAAAATATTTTACATGAGATCATGGCATATACGTATATCTATACTTTTACATATCTTAAAAGGAATCTGTTAATTTTTTCTGCACATATATATGTGATACACATGGGTTCTAGTTGTTACTAAAGCTAAATTTAGTGTGATTGAAACGGCAACCTTGTCTTAGAGATGACAGTCATTATTTATTCTTTGTTGTTTTGTTTTTATTCATGTAATCGTATTGGTTTTATTATATGTAATATGTAATTGTGAATGTATGTTATGTACAAAAAGAAGCGGTTCTTAATAAGTGTATTGGTAGCACAAAAGCAAAAAGAAAAGTACAAGTACAGAATTTTAAGAAACCATTTTTATAAATCACTTTCCGCCAAGACACTTAGCAAGATACCACGTAAGTTCATATTATAGTGTTCATGATAATTTTTTAATTAATTTGTATTTTAGAGAATAAACACATCCCACACATAATATCACATCTAATTTATATTTTATACAACATAAATAAACCGTGTTTTAATTGGAAGTTTATTCTCGCTAAGCCGCAAAGGGTTAACAATTGTGATCATTGGATCACATTTAGCTTTATTTAGAGTTGACGTTTTAGAGCTTTGTGGTTTGATTGTTTTAGAGTAGACAATGTTAATAAAAAAGTGTTGACGTTTTGGGATGTTGACGAAATGGGGTGTTGACGTTATCCCGAGCGCACTGTATATAGTTATTACACAGTGAAATATTCTATAAAGACTAATTGACGACTATTACCGCAATTAGTTAAACATTTTATTTTAAGACCACCAAATCATTTTATAAAGAACTTGCCGTAAGGTTTCTTAATTTTCCTGAAACTTTTCCGTAAGGGTTCTTATCATTAAATACAATCAAATTACAGTACAATATTCTGCTGAGCCGAATTTTATGTATACTGAGCCACAATCTGTCTAAATGTGTTTGATTTTTAATATTATTTCTCTTAAGACATCTCCTTCACCCTACGTCTACATAAGACATGAAATGACTAACATTAACATTAGAGCATTTGTTCTAACAACGCTTTTATAACATTATGTCTTAACAGCATTTCATGTCTAATGTAGACGGCATGTCAGGGTTTCAATATAGCGTCGTCTTATAACAAATTTAAGTAGTGTCAACTCAAAGTTTTTACAGCTTATATGAACTTGGAATTTCCACTACACTTTCGAAAATTTGTTCGCTACTTCTGCTTAAAATCACTCAAAGTTCGCTTAATATTGAATTATTTACTTATACAAATTATTCCACTTTGTTCGGTTCTATTGATTAAACGACACTAATTACTAAATTCATCTTGCATGTACTTTTCGAATCAAGCAATAATTTTTCTCGTAGACGGACTAGGAGAAATGGCATGACTTTAATTTTATGAAATTTTTATGAAATTTCCGTATAAGTTTCAACCGTTCATATTTTTATTTTGTATTAAAAAATATTGTATGGACATCTTACTGTCAGTTTATCGATATCGAAGGAATAAATTCTTTCTTACAGTAAGATTTGAAACCAGGGACATAACAGTTATAAACTATATTTGAAAAAATCGTCAAATAATTATTATTACAAGCGTTTTAAAAAAGTACTCCCTGAATAACAATTAAACTTGAGTACAAATTTTTTAGTCTTCCTGTAACAGTTATGAAAGATTTTTCCTTTTTAGGTCGTTAAATAACAGTTATGAAAGCTTTTTATTTTTTATGTCTTCTTATAACAGTTATAAATTATTTTTATTTTTTAGGTCTTTAAATAACAGTTATGAAAGATTTTTATTTTTTTAGATTTTCTCGGGATTTTTATATAAGATTTTTGTTTTTTAAAGTCCTAAAAAATAAAAGTCTCTCATAACTGTTATGAGAAGACCTAAAAAATAATTTTTTTTAATAGTTATGGAAGGAGAAATATTTTTTAGGTTGTTTATAACTCTTATTACAGGTCCGATATATTTGTAGCTTGTTTTTCTGTGACCAATTAGATATTAAAAAAAAATAACAGTTATTTCGGGTCCCTGTTTGAAACAAAAACCAAATTTCAGAATTTGTTTTTGTTTTAAATGATATTACAAGAATGAAAATTTTCCCTCTATATTTTATAAATATATATGTCAAAAAAGTCCATATATTTATGAAATAACTTGTACTTTTAATTTCCCGTTTTCCCGGGAAATCTCGAAAATTTCCTGGGAATATTTTAGTAGGCTTTTCCCGGGAATTCCCGCCCGTGAAAAATAAAATGTAAAATTGCCTTCGTTTCCAACCTGTATATTTAAAGAAGATAAAACTAAACTTGTTAAAAGATGCAGCCGTGATGTTCGGCTGTATATATTATCAAATGCAAAATGGCTTAAATTTTTATTATGGGCTTTTTACATCTACCCATGCTTAGCACCAGAATTATCAACTCAGGTATAGGAGGCGTGAACCTGAGGAAATTGGCGACTAGGGGCACGCCACAAGGAGAAGTTCTATCACCCCTACTGTGGCTGCTGGCGATGAATGAAATTCTTAGGCGTTTCGACAGGAGCGTCCGGAAGATAGTCCCCTATGCGGATGACGTGATTTCAATGGTAACGGGAAAATTTCTTCCCACTATCAGTGAAGTCCTAGGCTAGTAGTAAGGGACTGGGGGTCAACCCTGCGAAGACTGAGTCCTCTTCACCAGGAAATACAAAGTAGACAGTTTTGTACTGCCTAGGATTGGAGGAGTAGAGCTGGGGCTAGCAAAGGAGGCCAAATACATGGGTGTCATCTTGGATAGTAAACTTTCATGGATGATGAACACTCAAGAAAGGCTAAAGAAAGGTTTAAATGCCTACTACGCTTGCAGGAACTCCGTTGAAAGGAACTGGGGTCTGCAACCGAAGGTGGTAAACTAGATTTACACAACTGTTGTCAGGCCGGCGTTGAGGAAAGATAGTCATAGGAGATTACTTGCTAAGGTACAGAGGTGCGCTTCTCTGGGCATCACAGGAGCCCAGAGGAGCAGCTGCCCTAGATGTCATTCTTCATCTGCTTCCCATAGAGGATTTTGTAATGAGAACGGCAGCAAGGAGTCTCCTAAGACTATTAGAGGCAGGGTTGGTAAGGACAGGAGTAACAGGTCACACAGCAATCCTAAATGAGATCAGTTGAGGGGGGGGTCCCCATAACTCATGGGTTCACGGACTCTAAGGTTGCTGAAATTGATTTTGGGAGGACACCCTCATTAGTGATTCCGGATAGGGACTTTTGGGTCGAATCTGATAGGCTTTATGAGGGTTGTGCGGTTTTCACGGACGGGTTCAAAATAGGAACAGGCACGGGAGCTGGTGTCTATATTTGGGGGTTGAACATTCGTAGGGCTTTTAGGCTACCGAACGAGTGTAGCGTTTTCCAAGCTGAGATCCTGGCGATCCTCATGGCCACGGATATAGTGGCCACAGATATGACTGAGGGCGAGGAGGTGACCTTCTACGTCGACAGTCAGGCGGCGCTAAAAGCATTGAAGGGACACTGTGTCAGATCGAAGCTAGTTACTGACTGCAGGAGAGCCCTCAACTTTCTCATGGACAAATATAGTGTTAGATTATGTTGGGTTCCTGGCCACTGCAATGTTGAGGGAAATGAGACAGCTGATGAGCTGGGTCAGCGTTAGATGTGGAATTTTGTGATAGATCGGTTAAAGTACCGATCGGTCATTACTATAGGGAGCTCAGTGACTGGGTGTCGAATAGGGCCAACCTTTCATGGGGGAGCAGGTAGGATTGTAGAGTCTCGAGGGCCATGTGGCCAAAGCTTGACTTAGGCAGATCCGAACTGGGTCTTAATAGGCGCATTGACTGATCACTGCTCGGTCAGGGAGGACCAGCATTTGGGAGATTGGCACTCCAGATTTTTGTAGGATGTGCGATGATGAGGAGGAACCAGAAACTATCGAGCATGTTATCTGCCATTGCCCGAGGCTGCAACGACACAGGCTTAGGTGGCTTGGCAGACGTTTTCATGAGAGCATTAGTGATATCGCGAAGTGTGAACTTGAGGATATCAGGGGCTTCATTATGGGAATAAGGTGGTTGAATGGCAGATAGCAGGATGCTCCTTTTCTGGGTTTTCATAGCGGGTATGAATAGAAGGGAATCACAATGGATCCAACTGGGTCTCCGAGTGGATGAGCATAGCACTACCCTTCCTAACCTAACCTACATCTACCCACATCTTTCATTTTTCATCAATTCGCCAAGATGGGATCATCTTCCCATAAGAATTGTACAGGGCTAAATATGTACATCTTTCTTCATCTTTCAAAGATGTTCCTATCTCATTTTGTTTCATATTACACCTTTCGATAGTTTTAGTGTCATCACTAGCAAAATGACATTAGATTGCAACAAAATTAAAAACATGTGTGTGACCCAGTGATGGAAAAGTTGATACGATCGTACTTATTTATACTATTTGATATTAAAAAGGTGGTGGCATGCAATAACGTCCATGGAAATAATGACCATGGTCGTTCTTTCCACGTTGCATAGCAAAAAAACTTTACTCAGCGAAGCCACTATTCGACATATTCAGACGAGAAAATCCTTAAGACCGGCCGAAGGCGGGCTAGGAAAAAACATTTTAGTCTGCGAAACTAGTATAGCGGATATTACACTCTTTTCGAAATGGAAATTATGGCCATGTACATTTTTCTTTTTATGTGAAAAAATGTCCACGGATATTATTTCCATGAACGTTATTGCATGCAACTGACTCACTTGACTAATCTCCAAATAATATCACTGCTGCATATAAATTTATTCCATATTTTCTAATTTTTTAATACACTTGAACATTACTGAATGCCTCAAATTCAATATAGCCCGCTCAAATAAGGTAAACAATTGCTAAAGCTAAGATCCTACTATCGGCGCAGTGTGCCGATTTTCGTCGGCGCCCGCAATAAGTCCATCTGTAAAAACTCGGTATGATCCTTTATATCAACTAAGACTGAGGCAACACTTGCAGTTTCAAAACGCACTTTGAGATTTATAAGCCTTATAAACTGGTTTTGAGGACTACATTCACCTCTCTCATTCTTATCTACAATAACTGATATAATACTTTATAATAGCACGAAATGCCCAAAAACCATAAATTAAGCTCAAAAATTCATAAACGTGCGTTTTTAAAATGCCCGTGTGACCTCAGCCTTACAAAGAAATAAGGCCGTAATTGCTCTGCAATGGAAATGAGGCCATTTTAAATTATTGCGTCCGTTTGGCTTTAATAGATATGACTTTATTGCGCTGGCGAAAATCGGTATGTTGCTACTATAGCGGGATCTTCGCTTAAGTCTTTGAACTTAAGATAAGAAACTGAAATTTTTTATATACTGCTATGTGATGGAAATTGATCGATTTAAAATCGCATGATTTTACAAATCTAATAATAGCCAAAAAGGTGTTCTGTATATCACACGATACAGTGAAACTGAATTTAAGTTCGAATAAAATGGTCTGAGCCTCGAAATGTTTTTATAAATCGGCTTGATTTGAAATCGATCGATTTCCATCACATATCAGATAGTTTTATCTTGGCCTTGTATAATAAGCCTCCAAAGTCTCACGTAATTTCGTGTACGGATTACAAAATATCAGAGGTCAATGGCCGCAAAAATCGGATTGTTTTTATAAAAGCTATAGAGAATACAATTTTCTAAAAATTGTTTATACAGTTATATTTTGTAGGATCAACCGTTTTGTGATAAATGGCAGAGTAGAAAGGGCTGCACCGCATTTGCATACACCTAGAAACACCCCCAACCCTCCGGATAAAAATATATATGTACGAGTTCATAATTCCTAGTAGTACTAACACATATGTAATTTTTTATCTAACGCTTTGTTTCGGTGTTACGGTGTTCAAAACTTTTTAAATTGATCATAGCTACCGTAATATGAAACCTGTGTTCATTACATCAAAGTGCATTAAAATACGTTTGCTTGAAATTATGTATGACCACATACATAATTTGAGCCGAACCAGATGTATATTTGCTCTTCAACAAAAATTCTAAAAACAAAAAAATTTTGTTACTCTTCGGGTCGAAAAAGTAGTCTAAAAATTTTTTTTAATACTGAAATGAAAATATAATTTTACATGCCTGGTGTGAGCCATTTTCATATGTATGTACATACATATGTAAATTTATAGACACATAATTCATTTAACACGAGATTTTATTAACTAAAAACATTGCATTAATTATTGTTTTTCTTATGTTAAATCGCAAACAATTAATTTGTTTTTTTTTCTTAATAAACTTAAAGTATTATTATTAAATATATTTAAAGACAGATGGAAAATGAAAGATGTTGCAAGTGTAAACATGTTTTTTTTCATTTTCAACATTTGCCACGCATTTCTCTAAAGCGAATGCCACACAGGTCAATATTCAGCTTCAATATATGTGTTTATGTGCGTTTGTTTACAAAAAATATGTACACATATACGGAGGGGAAATATTGAAGAAGTTCAAAATGCTTTTGATTTTCATAAAAAACGCACACAAGCACAGCACATACATATATTGAAGCTAAAATATTAATCCGTCTAGCACCCGCATAAGATGTGGGTGAGTATAAATAGGCTATTAGTTTTTCTTTGTTTTTAGTTAAGTGCCTGCTAGACGGATCAATATTTTAGATTCAATTTATGTGCTTGTGTGCGTTTGTTATGAAAATCTAAAGCATTTTGATATTCTTCAATATTTCCCCTCTGTATATGTGTAACAATTTTTTGTAAACAATCGCACATAACACATATGTACATATATTGAAGCAGAATATTGATGTGTTTAGCAGCCACTTTAGTCTATCTTCATCTCTATTTTTATATGTATGTATGTAGCTTTAACCCTACAAACATTAGGAAGATATCTTCCTAAGAAGATATTTATACAAATCTTCTTATTATCATATAAAAGAAAATCATCAAAACAATATTGTATTTATTTTTTATTTTATTTTCATTTTAGTGAATTTAACTTTCATTTTAGTGAAAATTTCAGATTTTAAAATAAAAAATATTTTGATTATATATTTTTTCTTTAATAAGGTATTTTTTATTACAAATACATTGAATTTTTATCAGCCTGGTGTTCTATCACCTACGCAACAAATTCGCAATATCAAAATTATTTTATTTTCAAAATAAAAAGACATTTATTTTGTTTTATAGAAAAATATTTTATGATCTGTTTTCAAAATAAAAATCATTATTATTATATTATAAATAAAATTTTCTCGCGCTATGATAGAGAGGTACTTAAGTAAGAGGAAAGCTGCAAAGATTTTGTGGAATAATTTTTATTTATTTCTTTTAAATTCAAGCTCATAACAGGTTTTAAGAAAATGGAAGGCGCATGTCCGTAGCGTAGAATGTCACCAATAAATGTGCACCGAAATCTACAAATTGTCGAAGTCGAAGATCCGATAACAGTATTAAGCGAAATGCTATGTAGATTTATTTACCCCACGGAAAGGATGAAATGGAAAAGTAGAAGACCACAAATATAGTTGAAAGTATGTAATGTTCTGTGTTTGCCATTGTTAATTTTATATGTATTATAGTTACTTTATATTTTATAAATGAATTGTACATATGTAAATTGCAAAATAAGTATGCTAAAATTATATAGACTTAAAATTATATCAATTGTATTTTTTTAATTTTAAGGATAGCATGGCGATATCCAAAATTTTTCTTCCTTAGATAATTTGGCGAAATCGTAAGAGTTCACTTGAAATTTTAATCTAGTGATATATTTAAATTGTCCTCTAAAAGATAATCTGGCGATATCGTGTAACTTTCAATTTGGTCACTATCTAGCGATATCTTGGATTTATCTTCTGGATGTATTGCGCTCGTATTGCTTGGAAGTATCGTCCGTGCCGCACAATCCCTCCCGAAGGAGGAAACCTCCGCAACACGAATATGACTGTTGCCGCGACAATTTTTTTCCCAGGCAATACGATTTCGAATCATTTTCGTATTATTTTGCTTGTAGGGAATGAACGTGTCTACTTACACTAAACAACCCTGCATTATAATTATACGCATAAGTCTTGGGATTCAATAAATAAATTAAAGATATCTATCGTGTCTTTTTTCATTAGTAAAAATTTTTTGATTTGTTGGTACATATTTATTAAAATTAGGGAAGTAACGATACGCCTTTTTGCCGATACGATACCGATACTCAAAAAGATATACATATATATGTATTGAGTTCAAGTTTAAATTAACAAAACTCAAGTAGGGTAATTTTTTTATTATACAAAATTACAGTGTAAGAGTTTATTAATATTTAAAATTGATATTAACCCATATAAACAATTGGAAGTAATTTTTAAGGAACTACGAGCCCTAACCACTATTAATTCGTACACCAAACATTTTTTTACCGATCAGCATTTACAACTACATATTTTAGAAAATAATATTGACTGTAAGCTGAATTTTCTGAAAGATGATTTTATTGTCTTTAAATGTATAAAAAGATTTTTATACATATGTATTAGTATACATGTTTTTAAAACACAAACTAAAACTTTTTAAGTTCATCATTTTTAAAAAATTACGTTTTTCTTTGTTCTCTGAAATCTCTCTTCTTTTATTATAACAGTAAATTTTCATTACTTCTTCATGATCTAATTATTCGTGTAACTTTAAGTCAAATTTATACACTGAACGAAAAAATAGTGGTTAGATAATTTGTTATACAAATAATGAGCTTTAGTTGTAGTTTGTGATTTCAAAACATTTATCCAAATATGTACTAAAATCTTTATATAAAATTAAAAATAAGAAAATTTAACTTTTGAGGAGCAGTCATTATAAATGTTTTAAATACACAGAAAAAAATAATACTTATATCCAAGGAATTTTTTCATAAATGCTATGAATCTAACATGATAATTTTTTCCAAATTATTTTAATTCCTGCTAGGAAGTTTTACATAAATTAATTCATAAATTCTTTAAAAATTATTTTTAAAAAGCTCAGTATTGTACTTGTATCGTCTGTTGTACTAGGCACAACTATTTCCTTTCTGCCAAACAGACTATTTGGAATTAATTGTATTTTTACTGAAGGGTCCGCCATCTAACGTTTTTTTTCAACTAGTGCTTATTTCGTGAATGGTAACACTTAGCTCATGTCTGATTTGACAGATAATTAGTTTTATCCTTCCGCTGAATGAATAGGGTTGTGTATACGCTTGAACAACGCTTCGCTAAGTGGACCTGCGATCGACTTACAGAAGATGCCGATTTTGCCAAAAAAAACCATCTTTTCAGATGAAGCTCATTTTGATTTTGGCGGGTATGTAAACAAGCAAAATTGTCGCATTTGGGGCACAGAAAACCCGCACGCATACATTGAAAAGCCGACGCACCCAAAACGAGTCACTGTTTGGTGCGGATTTTGGTCCAGGCATAATTGGGCCATTTTTCTTCGAAAATGAGCAAGGAGTGGCCGTTACAGTCAATGGCGATCGTTATCGGGCCATGTTGAACGAATTTTTGTTCACAAAAATTTAAGAGGAGGATATTGGCAACATTTGGTTTCAACAGAACGGCGCTACGTGCCACAGAGCCGAAGCTACACTCGATGTTTTGCACTCTGTTTTTGAACATCGCATTATCAGCCGCAGAGCTGATGTCGTTTGACCACCACGGAGCTGCGATTTGACACGGTTAGACCATTATTTGTGGGGTGCCGTCAAAGATAATTGTTGCGCCGACAATCCAGAGACAATTGACGCTTTAAAGGACAATATTCGTGAAGCCATTGGTGAAATACAGCTGCACACAATCGATAATGTGCTTAAAAATTGGACCGATCGTGTAGGCTACTGCATGGCCAGCCGAGGCAGCCATTTGAATGAAATTATTTTTCATTATTAACCGGAAGGATTGTACTTTCAAATAAAAAAAAAGAAATTTGAGAAAATATTCAGTAGTTTTTTTATAGCATTTTCAAAAAAAATTTGTTGACAAAAAAATTGAAAATTTTTTTCAAAGCAACTTTGATTTCATAAATTTATTTATTGAAAGCTAAATTCATACTGGGAATGAAAAAATTCCTGTATTTTATTTATAAATTACTAAAATATATGAACAATAAATTATGTACTTTTCTCATACTATTTATGTTCAAACTTTTTTCTGTGTATGTTGTTTTGAATGTTGATTATCCAAAAAACTTTAGGTGTAGGAATTAATAGTGGTTAGGGATCGTACATTTTTATTGCTTCCAAAGAATCTATATCAAAAATATGCAGATATTTAGTATAAAAGCAAGTAAAATTTTATTTAAGTTATACAAAAATTTATAATTCGTTTATAATTTAAAAAATACTCGTCATGCGTTTTTAAAAATCAATTTTTTAAAGGACATTTATTAACTAATATTCTTCTAAATAGCTTAATAGCTTAATTGTTAAAATTCTTCTAAAGCTTTTTATATTTATTCAATTAAATTTACATGAAAACACAGTTTTGCGTTTAAATTCGCACAAAAAGAAACAAGCTGCTAAAATAGGTAATTTTTCATCCCTTTTCCTCGAGGAAAAATCATTATAGAACGCCGAAAAAGAAATGTTTATTAACATCGCTTTCAATTCAGTGATTGGTAATCGAAACCAATTAGAAATGATCCAAATTTGTGCTACTTCCAGATCGCAAATTCTACACATTCATTACTTCTTTGCAGTGTCTTTTTTGCTGGGAATAAGATTTAAAAAACAATGAATTTGAATTCATGGTAAAATTAACAAAAAATAAATTATTTTAAAAAAACCATGCAAAATCTTATTAATATTTTAAATTGATATTAATAAGATTTAAAAAACAAGAATTGAATTTAATTCATGTCAAAATTAAAAAAAATTAGTCATTTGTTAAAAAAAAAACTATGAAAAAATCTAAAGTATTGTCGTATGGACACTAGAGATGGGCGCGCGCCGAAATTTTCCAACAGGACACGTCCCGAAGACGAATACGAGATGTCTAACACGTACGAAACACGCACGGCAAAAATGTTCAAAACACGACACAACATGCACGAAATCAAATCCAAAAACAAAAAATAAACACTTTTTTTATATTCAAAGACATATTTTTCTTTTATTTTAACGTTTCATGTTCTATTTGTATTTTTATTTTTATTTACATATTTTTGTTGAGAAACAGTAACTTATCAAAATTTTCGCTCAATAATCTTGTGCGGCAAGCTTCTGCATTCATACATATTTTAATCTTAAAATCGTTTTGTGTTTTTTCGTGCCAAGTGTGCGCAACACGACTCGACCCGAATACGAACAAAATCAGGCTTTATGTCACGAACACTTCGTGTTGAGTCGTGCGTGTTCGTGTCACGAAAAACAGCACGACACGCGCCCATCTCTAATCGACACTAAAATATCGCCGATGTCGATGTATCGGAAATCTGAAGTATCGCCGATATATCGGTATCGGTTACATCCCTAATTAAAATGTACTTGACCACAATGGCTGACTGAACATGGGCATTTTTCAAACTTAAAGTGTAGTATACAGTTCTGACTGAATTTCAGGCTGCCATAAGAAGTATGTGTAAAAAAACAAACTGAAATTCAGATTCTAAAAATTTTCAGACAACTTTCTGTTTGGTGGTACGCAGCTGAAAAGTAAAATCAACACGCATTTTGTCTAACACAGGGATGTGATATCAATGAAGGCCATGATTCACTATCCTACACAATCGCGCAATCTGCCCAATATGACATGTGTGCCAGAAAAGTATGGTAGTGTGGACTAAAAATGCAACTGTGTGACAGATTTTTTCGGCCAGTCGTGCGATTTGGCAAAATTTTATGAAAAGTTTCATAAAATGATAGTTTTCATGCGATCCATGTGTATACACAATTCCATGGTGTAATAAGTATACAGGTGGCAGCATAACGTTAGCTGATTATTTTTTGTTCTGGTAGTTTTGTGCACAAGCCACGTCCAGCAAGTGTATTTTTTGACAAGCATTATCTATTTGTTTTTTGTATTGTATTTCTTGCCCTTATGCGGCCACCTGTATACTTATTTCACCATGCACAATACAAACATGTTTTTGCATCATTTTTGTATAATAGTGTGGCACCTACAACGACATTTTGAAACGATTTTTAAAAGTCGGTCAGACTTTTGTAAAATTTTTATGTGAACGAATCGTGCGATCGTGTAGGGTAGTGAATCAGGGCCTTAGTGGAGATTTTTTTCTGTCAACTGAAACAAAAAGTAATGTTTGATCACGGAATTTTTGAAAATTTTTTTTGTGTAGTGTTGTGAATAATATTTTATGTTTTGCACGTGAAAATTAATAAATTTAAGCGAATTTACGTGAATGAAAGCAAATTTCTCTACACAACTATTTTTTCGTATCGAAATAAATGCAAAATTTCGAACCTGAAATTCAGGCAGAACTGCATACTACGCTTAAAGCGTGGTACGGACTTCTTACGGAAATTCACATTTGGAAATTTACATTTATTTCTACACGGAAAAATTATCAGGCAGAACTGCATACTACGCTTAAAGCGTGGTACGGACTTCTTACGGAAATTCACATTTGGAAATTTACATTTATTTCTACACGGAAAAATTATCGTGTAGACTTCTGTAGGGAATAATGTTTGCGTTCACACAAATTCGTTTATTTTTTAATTTACAACACACAAAAACAGTAAAAATTAATTATAACTTGGAAAAAATATGAAATGTCAAAAATTCCGTGATCAAACAATTGTATGAACATTAATTTTTGTTTCAGTTTACTGAAAAAGTCTTCACTTAGTAACATCCCTGTAATACACAATAACGGCCAAAAATTCCGTGTACTTTTCTTTTGGAACTCCGTACTAGCAAACGGAAATTTCTTTAACTGGGGGTCTACCGTAGCCATAAACTTGGTATGAACATCATGTCGGACATCGCATATGGCTAATGTAGGTAGACAGCTCATGTCCATGTTTCCTCCATGCTCTGACATCGATGCCCGAACATATGGCTGAGCATCAATGTTCGGCATGAGATTCGCCGTCAACAACCATTTTCAATAGAAAGTAAAGAGAACAAAATTGGTAAATATTCTATTTCTATTGCACTACCACAAAACACATTGATAAGGCAGAACATGGACATCGCATGTATTCACCACAACAAAGAAGTTGATGAATTTTTTAAAGCTGCGCTGCCGGCTGAAGACGTAGGGTGCAGAATTTACCAACGTGAATTTCCGTAAGTTTTTTTTACACACAGTTCTTATGGGAATGTGAATTTCCTTAAGAACTCTGTACCACGCTTAAAGCGTAGTATGTAGTTCTGCCTGAATTTCAGGTTCGAAATTTTGCATTTATTTCTACACGGAAAAATAATTGTGTAGAGAAGTTTGTTTTCATTCACGCAAATTCACTTAAATTTATTAATTATAACGTGCATAACATAAACAATTATTCACAAGACCACACAAAAACAAAATGTCAGAAATTCCGTGAGCAAACAACTGTCTGAACATTAATTTTTGCATCAGTTGACGAAAAAATCTACACTAATTGATATCACATCCCTATATTGAGCAAAATATGAGTTGAGTTTTCTTTTCAGCTGCGTGCTACCAAACGAAAAGTTGCCCAAAAATTTTTAGAACCTGAATTTCAGTTTGGTTTTTTTACACATACCTACTTCTTACGGCAGCCTGAAATTCGTTCAGAACTCCATACTACACTTAAAGAGGTATGTGTCATCAAATTCATCATAACATTATTTATTTATACGATGAGATTTGAAGATAAAAAATTAATTTATCGTAAAAGCAACAATAAGCATGTATGTATAACCCAAAGTCATTGTAGGAAAATAGTATGCATGTATTTATGTATGGAAGTGTGTACATATCAATGGCTAATATAGAAAAGGCGTATCTCGAAACACACAAAAATTATTTTCTAAACTTTTGTTCGTTTTCAAAAACTCTTACAAAATTAAGAGGGCAAACATTTTACATTTCTATCATTTATCAGAAAGCTAGATACACATTATATATAAAATCAACTATAAAATATATTAGCTTGTTTTGCTAATAATTTTCAAAATTAAAATAAATGAAGCAAGAAGCTAAATGTCATCTAAAAAAATAGGGTGGAAACAATTTTAAAATTTGTTTATTTAAAATGGTTTTAAAATATGTATTTTAAGATGAAATTCATCTATGAATACAATTTTAGAGAGTTTTGCTTAAAATTGGTTTGAAACGCTGTTTAAAATATTTATGAAAACGGCTGATAATACATAAGTATGTATATTGGTTCTCATTCTAAACGTACATTTTGTGTGTTTTTTTGTAAAATTTATATTATAGCTTCCGCCTCATTCAATGGATCATGTAATCAATTTATATTTTAATTTTTTTTAAATATTTTTGTGCATTGACCGTTACATTTTCTTTCGCGGTTGTTCTGGGAATGATTTTTGAAAAAAAAATGCACCACAAAAAAAATTAGTATGGGACTTAAAAGCACTATACATATACTCTCCAAAACAAAGAAAATATAATAATCGCAGGGCGAAATTAAATGTTATGACTACTTTTTCAATTTTGACTTGGGTTTATATAGAAGAATAAAAAATTGTTTACCTTTTAATATAATTCTTTGCAAAAAAAGTAGGCCAACTCTTCTTTCAAATAAGACTAATTTTAATAAAATCGACCAACAATGTTAATAGTTATGTAAATTTCAAATAATTCTTCGTAGCAAAATACGACCTACCTACCCAGCAAAAACTTTGCTTACTGGGAGGCAAAAAAGTATATGAGGATTTAAGTTGAAACTACTTACAATTTGACTCGATAACTACTTATTTTTGTTTGAGAAAAATAAGGGGTACCCTTACAAATATATTTACATTGCCACAGCAATTAACTATTCATTATTTGGCTTACTTGAAGCTAAAAAATAAGTAGTCAAATAAACAACTTAAAATAAAAAATAAAAAATTTACACACATATATTTTATTTTATAAGCTTAAGCGACAAAAATTTGTTTTCATATACAAACACATGTTGACTTAAAAAGTGCTTGTCTACTTATTTTATTAATACATATCAACAAATTGTAACTACTTTCAGATAATTAGAAAAATACGTACTACTTTTATTAAAAATTAAGCAGTAGATCTAATTTGATTCATAGTAATAAGATAAATAAGTACCACTCATTACTCTGCAACCCATTAATAAAGTACTACCGATTTCTAAAATCACAAAAGCTTTTGCTGGGTAATACATTCTTCGAAAAGTAACAACTCACAGTGCGGTAGAACCAAATTTTTTCAAAGGAAATCCAAATTTTGTAAACATATGTTCTTTATATCGTTTCTAACCTTCATCTACTGTTAACTTTTTTTAACGTCGTAAAATTTATAGATAAATTATATTAAAATTTTTTTTACGTAACGCTCAATACATTTTTATACGAATTTACTATTTTTTGAATTTAAAACTATTCAGATATATAATCTTCGATGTATTTTAACATAAACTCCTAGTTATTCATTAAAAAAAATCAATTAAATTAAAAAAATGTGGATAACACGCAGTACATTTTTTGGACACAAACCATGATTGATTGATGAAACGTTTTGCAATATAATACTAGCTCCAATCCCGTACTTTCTGGGTAAACTTCGGTAAAATGAGAGTAAGCAAAAATTACTCTCACTAAATACAAAAGTACGGGAAGAGCAAAAACCAAATTTTTATTCCAAAAAGTTACATAAAAGTGTTGTGAAAATAAACGAGTGTACATGTATAGCAGATGTATTGGTATTTTGCCATATACTGTGTGTAAAATAATTGATGATGGAAAAGAAAGTGCTTTTTATTAGAAATAAAAATATATTTTTGGAAAAACAAACAATATATTTTGGAAAAATAAATGATGATGGAAAATAAAGTGCCTTTTATTAGAAATAAAAATATATTTTTGGAAAAACAAAGGTGATTGTGGCAAAATGTATTGAAAATTTCTGTATTTTACCAAGTAAAGAAATAGCAAATTTAGTGTGAACCTCATTATTATACATTTTTACGACCAACATAATCTCTTGTGATAAAATTTTAATGAAAATCTTTGCGTTTACTTTATCGTGTTACTGTACTTCAAAATTCTCTTAGCAATACAGCTGCAAAATATTTCTGGGCAACAATGTTTTAGATACTTTGTTGAATGCATACAAATGTATTTTAGTTTGAATTGTGCAAAATTAGCAATTATTTCCTCAGTATTTTTGTTGACTAATATTTGACTTCGGATTTGCGCACTCCTTTTGCTATTTACGCATTGCGCATTTCTTATAAGCGTATTAAAAATGCGCACAAGCGCAAGGAGCGGAGCGAAAAAAAGGAGCAATTGGTTAGCGCCGCGCAAGCGTATTCGAAGTATTAGCGCCGCTCTTTGCGCAATGCGCATTTTTTTCTACCGCTTTGCGCTGTGCATTGTGCATATTGAGCGACGCATTGCGCTTGCTCTTTTTTATCCCAACAGTGGTTAGTTTGAGTTTATTCAGTGCTGCAAAATACAGACGTCTTTCGTAGTGACGTAATTTTAAGACATTTGGATTTGTAGCATTATATCGTTCTTCTTTACTTTTTTATTCTTGATCGCAAACTAGTATCATGCCCCTAGACGGGTCAAACTTCCGGACCGGAACCGGAAATATGAACCACACTACCAACCAAACTTCCGGTCCAAACCGGAACCAGAAATATGAACTGCACTACCGACTCAATTTCCGGCCCAGCTGCTAAACCGGAAGTGTGAACTGCACTACTAACCCAACTTCCGGTCCAGACCTGAGCCGGAAATATGAGGTGCACTACCGATCTAATTTCCGGTCCAGCCCCTAAACCGGAAGTGTCATACGTTGATTTAAAAAAACTATGATGTCATGTAATAACATCTATGGAAATAACGCCCATTGCTTTTTTTAAACAATATTTACTACTGTAAATGCGCCATGCGCATTTCATGCTCTTTTTGCGCATTGCGCAAACAAAATCGCAGTGCAAAAAAAGCGAAAAGGAAAATGCTCCTTTTTTCGCTTACAGAAGGAAAATATTGGCGCATGCGCAATAATAAATTGGCTCCGCTCTTTGCGTAAAGCGCAAAACGAGCGGCACTGCGCTGCGTGTTTTCGTACCCTGCTTATATCTTTTTTTCATTTGTTATGGTTTGTTTTTCAAGCAGCTGACTGTTTTGCTCTTTACACAATCTGCCCGAAGAAAAAGTGCGGGCTGTTTCGTGCAAGAAGAAGAAGACTAGTTTTCTCTCAAACTCACTCACATTTACCCAATCTTGCAGTACGGGAATAGTTTCGTGCAAATTTTGATCCCGTGGGATCCCAATGTTGAGTACGGGATCGCACCTACTATTTAACAAAGTTCACAAAACGTCGAAATATTTAGAAGTACAAACCTACGTTGCACATAGGGGCAAAAGTATATCAAACCACGCGATAAATCAACCGTCATCTTTTGATAAGAACGATTGGTACCAATGGAAAGGTAATTTTCTACAGATATCAAATGTATAAAGATATCACAGCCTTTCGAAGAAATTGATTAAGAAACTACAAAAAATAAAAAGTTAATCATATATATTTTTTAATTTGTAATTTTTCAGTGTATATAAAAGCTTTTATTATGTTTTGTTACTTCCCTGTCGAAAATTTTTGTACCAATTGTGTTCAACGTAATTATCCTTTCACTGGTGAAAATGGGAGTGAAAATGGCGATATAATAGGTAGCTGAAAAGGAAAAATGGGCTTAATTTTGGGGTGTAGCATAAACTGTGTATATTAAAAGCTAGACATACAAAGTTTTAGAAGGGCTTTCTTGCCATGTGCGAAAAATGGGACATTAGGAAGGAAGGATCCGAGATGAACTTGATGCCGGATTAAAAAGCCACCAGAACCAAAAATTAAGCCAAAGTCAAGGCATAAACAACGATATGCAATATGATGCAATCGGACTTCAAATGGCGGCGCTATATATAAAAAATAAAAAGTCCAGTATATTTAGGCGAGCTAATTTTTTTTCATTTTTTAGAAACGTCATTGACATATCCTTCATTCTATGAGGTAATTGCTGCAACTTTTCTTCGAAACACCCACCCTATAATACTACCAATATTGGAAAATATATAAAATGTATAAAGTGAAAAATTTAAATAAAATGCAATATCGCAAAAAGTTAAATTTGGATGCAAATATAGACATTCTGTTCTTTATTGTGTACATATATAATAGATATGGGGAATATTGGGAATCTCTATAACTTTTACGCTTTTGAAATATTAATTAATTAAGTGTAAAATTCAATTGATATAAATTGCGATATTGATACAACACACATGCACACAGACAAATTAAAAAGTTTCTGTTTTTGTCCTCTTAATTTTTATGAAAAACTAAATTTTCACCGCTAATATCTGAATAACTCTGAAACAGCAGGAAATATAAAAAATTGTATGTGGATTAGGGATGCCAAAAGGGAAATCCCGAATTCCGCGATTTTTTGGGATTGGTAAATCCCGAATTACGGGATTAGTGAAAATAAATCTCGGGATTTCTTATATAATAATTTTTATGTAAAAATATGTATATATGTATATATGTATATTTCTATATGTATATATCTATAATATGTATATATGTATGTATATTTTAATTTTCATTAATTTTATGGCATTTATTATAATATTTAAATGTACCCAATACATTTTTGCATGCCGTTTTTAACAATTTAATGATTATTTCTGACAAACTGTGTAACAACAAGATCAAATAAATTAGGTACTTTCTTACGATTATTTTCTTCCAGTCTTCCGCCAATATAAAACTGAAAATTTAACAATTTGAAAAATTCTTTCCCTCTTATTCTATAAGTATGTATTTGTCGACGTTACTTTAATAACCCCACACCTTGAAATGGGCACTTCTGTGGTCGTTATCGATAGCAATTGAGTACTATTGGCAGTTCCTTACAATTTTCTGAGGTCTAGAAAATGTGAATAGACTATTAATAGTAGTAAATTTTGTCGGTTACGAGTAGACAAGTGCAATTTTGTTGTTGTTGGGTTGATGTGAAGTCGACATATAGTTACAGAATGAGGGGGACTATTTTGATTCGAAAAATGTATTAAAGTATTCGAGTTTGTATGTTATTTACATTGCAGTTCGAAAGAGCTTTTTTATTTTTATTCAAGATACAGAGTAAAAGGCCAGCAAACAAGTGACTATTACTCTCATTAGCGAGGGAATACACATATGCAGACTTTTGACATAACAACTTAAGTATAATATTTGAGTAGAGCAAAAATACTGCTAAAGTTTGTTGAACACTTTGACAGTTTTTTTGCTTATGAGTTTATAGAAATCTGATAATTAAACGTAACTAGTATACCGACCGGTGCACCATAGGAAAATTTGCCATTTTTCTGGCCAAAACTAAAAAAATTAATATTAAAAAATTTCAATTATTTTTGCATTTATATGTCTAAAACAAGAAATGAAACGCCTTTTACCGTTACGTTTTAATATGTTTGCCATGCGGTTTCTAAATGGGTTAATAAGTAGCGACTGTAAGCAGTGAATAAAGTGTAAATTTCAGATGAAGGTTTCAGCAATAAGAATTTATAGATTCTAAAATTTAAGAAGTGGAACAAAATGTGGACAAATTTTTTATGTATAATAGAGTTTTAGCGAATTCATGTATTAGGTCTATTAAATCGAAATATCTAAGTAACTTTAACTTACACTAACAGAACTATAAAGGCCTTTTTCATTTGGACTTCAAAAAAAAAAATTATTGCAAATGATTGCTATGACAGGATCACAGTTCTCTAAGACAACCAATTAATTATCTTCCAAATTTGAAACATTTCAGCTGCAAATATTTGCAAATTTGTTTAAAAACGCATTTCTCTAAGTAACTCAATGCACTAAAATCTGAAATATTTACTGTATGGAGAAGAAATAAAATTTTTTCTTTAAATCCGGCTTAAAAAAATTTCTTTCGTGCACGGTTGAACAAATTGAAATGATATAAAATGATCCAAACAAATAAGGAATCAATCATTTTTTATGGTCTTAATAGCCCGGTTTTGTAAAACAAAAGTCTTCTCACATGAAGTTTTCGTTTTGTTACGATAATGTTTAAAATTTGCTTTTTGTAACATTTTTGAAAGCTTTCGTCTATTCAATTTTGACGTAAAAAAAGCTTTTTTATTTCGTGAGAGAATATTATTGCCAAGACATTTGTTTTCATATATTTTGCTTTTTTTCTCATGTAAGAATATCGTATTTGGTGTTAACCCTACAAATAAACTGACGTTTGCTCATAAAAACAAATAATTAATTGAAAAATAAAAATTATTTTAAAATATTTGAAATTTTTTTAAATAAAAAATACAGAAACATGCATACATATGGACATACATATGTACAATTGTACATAAATATGCATACAAAACTGTTACGATGAATCATCAAAGGCAGTTTTGTAGACTAAAGATTGATTGCATGGCTTGCCTTCGCCCGGGATTAATAACAGCCTGTTCAGCGAACTGCCTTGCGTTAGAAGGCGAGCGATTACTAGACAAACGATTAATGTGCTGTTTCCACAATGCAAACAAGCACTGCTTGTCTAAAATTTGTATGGAAATCACTCAAAAAACTGAGTGCTTTTCATATAAATTTTAGACAAGTAGTGCTTGTTTGCATTGTGGAAACAACACATAAGTTTTAAATTGAGTTCATTTTATTTTTTCGTTTGGAAATAAAAGCTCTTTTTATTCGCAGTCAACTATCAAATATCAATACTGCCAACAAGATTTTTATTGTAATTCAGAAAGCTTTTGCATTGAAAAATTTATTTTTTGTGAGAATCGAAGACAACCATGCAACTCTTAAAAGTAAACAAACGAAATAAAATTAAAGTATTTTTTTAAATAAAAAAATTTAATCAAAATGATTGGGTCGGTTGTACTTGGTTTTATTTATACAACTCAAGATAATACAGAAGATCGGCTCTGTCGTAGGAGATTACGCGATGCAACAAATAACTGGTCCAGAAGACCAGGGGCCCGTTTCTCAAAACTATAAATTACAAATCTACAAGTAAAATACACACAAAACAAGAACACTTTTACAAATTTAATTGTTGCTTTCGGTGTATTTTACTTGTAGATTTGTAACTAATAATTTTTTAGAAACGGGCCCCAGTTATGCGTATTTTAAGGTTTTTTCAATGATTTGTACAAAAAAAGTTTTAAGTTAAACATTTTATTTACAAATTAAAAGATTTTCGCAAAAAATACTTGCGAAAATATTTATTTTTACTTTTGCATTGCATCCGCAATGCAGCAATATCCATTTCAATTAGGGATTTAACGAATACCGATACCGATACCGATATATCGGCGATACTTCAGATTTTCCGATACATCGGTATCGGCGATATTTTACTGTCGATACGACGATACTTTTTTAAGTTTTTTTTAACAAATAATTTATTTTTGTTCGATTTTACCATGAATTAAATTCACTTCGTTATTTTTTAAATCTTATTAATATCAATTTTCAAAATTAATAATATTTTATGCTGTTATTTTGTAAAAAAAATTATTTTTTTTTTGTTAATTTTACCATGAATTCAAGTTCAAGACGTTGTTTTATAAATCTTATTCCAGCAAAAAAAAAGATTCTCCAAAGAAGTCATGAAAATGTAGACTTCGCGATCTGGAAGTATTGCAAATTTGGATAATTTCTAATTAGTTTTACATATCCTTGCCATTGCAAGAAGTTCTGTTTTTCGATTACCAATTCGGTGGAAGCGATGCTAGGACAAATTTGTTTTTCGGTATTCTATAATGATTTTTCCTCAAGGAAAAAGGATAAAAAATTACCCATTTTCACAATTTTTTATGCGAATTTAAACTCAGAACTGTATTTTCATGTAAATTTAAGTGAATAAATATAAACTTAGAAGTCTTTTAATAATTATGCTATTAAGTTATTTAGAAAAATATTAGTTGATAAATGTCCTTTAAAAAAATCGATTTTTTAAAAAGCATGGCGAGTATTTTTTAAAATTATAAAGGAATTAAACATTTTTCTTGCTTTTCTACTAATTATCTGCATATTTTTAATATAGATTTTTTGGAAGCAAAGAAAATGTAGCTCCTTAAAAATTACTTCCAATGTTTTATCAATTTTAAATATTCTCCCTTATAATGTAATTTTGCATAATAAAAAAATTACACTTGAGTTTTGTTAATCTAAACTTGAACTCAATTTCAATATTCGTATCGGTATCGGAATCGGTATCGGCGATATTTATTTTTAAATATCAGTATCGGTATCGGATCGGCAAAACGGCGTAACGTTACATCCCTAATTTCAATGCCTTTATTTTTGAATTATTTTTTCTAACGAATGATTTTTTATGATTGTCTTATTTGACAGTTGGGATCATTTGTATAGTGCATACATGAACTAAAATTTTAAAAGCTCTTTTGTTACACTCAAAATAAAATATACAAAAACCAAAAGATTAATGTACTGTTTCCACAATGCAAACAAGTGACTTGAGTGAAAAATTTGTATGGAAATCACTCAAAAAGCTGAGTGCTTTATATATAAATTTTAGGCAAACAATGCTTGTTTGCATTGTGGAAACAACACATAATTTATTAGTCATTTGACGTACAATGCATCAAAATTTAAGTTACAAAAACAGGCTGTAAGGGGTTTCTCCTTTAGTTATCTCTGTATGTAGTATGTAGTATCCCACTAAACCTGAGATTCAAAATAAAAGAAGGTTCGCTAAAACGAAGAATTTTCCAAACAAATTTGCTCGATAAATGCTCGTGAATCTAAAAAAAATCGAATGTTCGCAAATGCGAGCGATAATGTTGCGACAATAAGCCCAATTGCCAAATTTCATAAAATGTGAATGTTCGAAGCATCGAAATATGTCTCGATAAGAAGCGCAATTGCCAAATTTCATAAAATGTGAATGTTCGCAGCATTGAACTATTTTCGATAATTTATCGAAATTGCAATAATTAAATAGTAAAAAATTTGCCACGATAGCCTAGTGGATGTGTGCTAATCTGTTAGCCTGGCGGTACCGTGTTCGAATCTGATTGACTGCAGCCTAAGTTACAATTTTAAATAAATAAATATTCCATTTACATTAAAATAGATAAATTAAAAAAATAAAGATAACAATCTTGAAAAATTACTTTTTCCTGCATTTTTGTGGTATCGATATTGGTTCACTATTGATTTGTCAGCGAAACATCGAAATCGAAAGATTTGCTGCCACAGACTGAGCGACGAGTGGGCTCTAGCAGCTTTTCCTCTTTCCGACTTCGATAGCCGTTCTCGAGTGTTTTGTCCGAGAAATGTGTACGCAACATTCGAATGCGATATTATTTTCAAATGTTTTGGTTTACTGGGATGTCGTCTGGGTATATCGAATGGCGACTTCGTTTAGTAATTATTTTCTGCACTGAACAAGTTTCTTCTTAGCCTAATTGCTAAAGGCAAGCTAGTCAGCAAATTTTTGCTCAGAGGAGACTAGCTAAAAGTTGTCCGGAGGATGGTATGGCAGAAAACCTTTACTCAAAGAAAATACTAATCGACATACCCGAGGAGAAAGAAAGTCGTCAAGAAAAAAATCTTAGCAAAACCTCTATTTTATATGACCAGAGGAGAAAATAATGGATACTGTTTTCATTTTAAAGTGGAAACAAAGTTCACTGGCGTTGTTTCTCAATTTTGGTGGTCATTATTTCCACTTTGGAAAGAAACTAATGTCAATGGACGTTATATCCTTTTTGACGTGGATATAATGAGCATGATTTGTGTTAAGGGTAAATTAATAAATATTTTTTGCAAATTAGAGTTCTTTCTGAATTTTTATTTATTTTTTTTTGCAAAAATTTAGATTTCTTATTTATATTTCACTTTGTTTATGCAAATTTTAATTTTGCGCGAAGTTTTTGCTGTCTATATAATTTTGCTCATGCAATTTGCTAGACAAACGAGTGGATATTGCTTATCGACTATTTTAAACACTTTCATTCGTTTATTAAAAGCTCTTTTGTTCTCTCTCATATATTCTCACTCACTTAAATATTGTATGTTACAAAAACGTAAAACTACTTTTGTTCGTTTTTTTACGAATGAACAAACTAATTCATTTTCTATAAGTCTGTTATCTTTTTAACAATATAAAGTTGAATAAACTTTTTGTTAAACTTAAATGAAAAATAAGTAGACCGGCTTTTAATTGAGTTTTATGTGCTGTTTCCACAATGCAAACAAGCACCACTTGTCTAAAATTTGTATGGAAATCACTCAAAAAACTGAGTGCTTTTCATATAAATTTTAGACAAGCAGTGCTTGTTTGCATTGTGGAAACAACACATGAATTTATTTTATATTTCAATTTCAGTTAATTTTAAATACGGAATATTTTGCGTGAAAGAATATCAAGCGAATTTGATTAGAATTTGGCATAGATTTTATTTTTTCGTTTTTCCACATATTTAAAATTCTTTGCTGATCATTATTGATTTGATGATAATTAGCAAATAAATTTTAAGACACTTGTTCAATTCACAAGCTCGTATTAACGTCGTATGTGTTGTGTAATCGTCTAATTATACAATATTGTATTTTTGTTGTTAGTAATTTTCATACAAAAGTGCGTTATAATTATACGATTGAATTTCATATGTTCTTAAAATAGTTGTATTTAGGCCAGGTCTGGGAATATTCCATTTGTTCGATTAATTTGTAAAAATCTTTAATATATGTGATAAGTAACACCAGAAAATACGTTCTACTTAATAATAAATATATAATTGATTCATTTCAATTTAATTTTCAAACTATTTCAAAATTGCTTGTCGCGAAAAAAGTGATTCTATTTGGTGTCAAATTAAAACTCCCATGCCTGGTTTCATTTCATGGTATCAAATCAAGGTGAATTAATACCTGCTGACCTCGAGAGATCAGGTGACTACGAATTATTTACCATATTTGAACTGCCAACTGTGTTAATGTATCGACTTTTTTGATAGTCCAAATATAAATTCTGCACGGCGAATTTATATTTGGAATGTCAAAAAGCTGATATATTAACACTGTTGATAGTTCAAATATAGAAACATTTTCTTAGTCACCTGATCTCTCGAGGCCAGCTGGCATTAATTCACCTTGCCTTGGGTAATAATTAAATTGACATTTAAGATACGACAAAATAACGATACAACAAATTTGTCTGTTCACAAGCACATAAACAAGTGTCGTCTTTTTTTTAAACGATAAGACATACGACTGAGCTTGTGAATTGAACAACTAATATTTTTGCAACCAACTATTGTAGGAATATTGTGACAATAAATTCGGTTCACACAATACAAATACACGCTCCGGTCATTAATTATTCGAATGTAGTGTGTCTACAAAACTGACGAAATTTAAATAAAGTGCAAAGTTTCCGGTTACCTTAACTCAAGTACCATACATCAGTAGTGGGCAAAATCAAAATTTCGTTTGCACTCGTGCATAGGCTTTTTTCAATACAATCTCACGTACACTGTGCGTGAGACTCATAGCCTATCACCCAGTTTGCCAGAATGCCTTGCACAGCATTGTTATCTACGAATCTTGTACGAATTGTCCTCTGGCGATTATGTTTTCTAATCGACAATTTAAGTGAATCGTCGTTCACAACAATCTGAGCGACAAATTCTTGCATGTTGTTCACTATTCAATATTTTTGACGACAATATGAGCAACAATGTCTTTCGTTTTGTCCTTCATCCAATTTTTTTTAATTCAATATGAGCTGCAATATCTTACAGTTTATCTTCAGTAATATTGTGGAGGACAAGATGAGCGAAAATGTTTTCATTGCTGTCCTCAATCCAACTTTGTTGAGGACAACATGAGCGACAATGTCTTACATTTCGTCTTCAGTATCCTAGACAGTCATTGACGACATAATAGGCGACATTGTCGCATTTTTAATCATTGACAACAAGACAAGCGACGTTTTTACTTACATAATCATTGATGACAAAATAGGCGGCAATGCCGCCCTATCTAAAAAAATTAAATTAATTAAAATAGGCAAAAGACGTTTAAAATATTCAAAATGTTAGCAAATATGTGGCCGGCATTGGCTTTTTAGAGATTAAGCTAAATTTAATATCTGTATTTACTCTAAGTTGAAAACAATTTTAATTTTTATGCTAGGTTAGGATTAACCACCAAAGTTGGCCGCTAAACTAGTAAATAAATTAAGTAAAGTGCGACTTTAGCTCGCACACGATGGGTTCCGTAATTATTTCATTTTAGCAATTTTTCATTTTGCTTTTTAGTTTAATTTTATTTTTTTTTATTTTTTAAGTTTTTTGTTGATTTAGCCAATTTTTTTATTTTTTGGTATGGCGCTTTTTTCATTTTGGTGTTTTTTTGTTTCGATTTTTCGTTTTTTTACAATTGTTTTTTGATTTTTTTTTAGTTATGGTGATTTTTTTCGTTTGAACGTATATTTTGTTTTAACGTTTTTTTTCGCTTTTTGACGATATATTTAGTTTTACCGATCTATTTTAGTTTTGGCGCTTTTTTCGCTTTTTGGTGTTTTTATTTTGTTTTAGCGATTTTTTTTAATATGACCCTTTTTCGTTTTGGCATCGTTTTTGGTTTTTGGCGATTTTTTCTTAGTTTTTGCGCTTTTTTTCGCTTTTTTTTTTGTTTTGGTGGTTTTCTCCATTTTTGGCAATTTTTTCGTTTTTGACGATATTTTTAGTTTAACAATTTTTTAGGTTTTAGTGCTTTTTTCGTTTTGACGACTTTTTCGTTTTTTGCGTTTTTTTTAGTTCTTGGCGATCTTTTAGTTTTGATGATTTTTTGCGTTTTAGCGATTTTTTTAATTTTGGTGCTTTTTTTCTTTAAGACCTTTTTTCATTTTGGCGATTTTTCGTTTTGACATTTTTTAATTTTGGAATTTTTTAGTTTTAGCGTTTTAAAATTTTAAGATTTTACCTCTTCAAGATACAGCAAATTGTCTAAATTACATAGTCAAAATTACATTAGCTGATAGAAAGAACCCTCTTTAATTTTTATTGTTTTAAATATCGGTGTTAATTGGTATAGTCTATTCTACAGACTACACCAATTAACACGAACTTTGAAAATTTAAAGTGTCTGTATATAAGTGTCTGCACATTGCATTAGTATTTCAACATTTTTCGTTGCTCGCTTTAGAGCACCCTTTAATTTTTAACTAGCATATATATATATATATATATATTTTTTTTACTGGCATATATGTTGTAGCGGCCAAAGTTTTACATATTCTGCGAAAATTTCAGGTCCGTAGCTCTACGATTCCCGAGAAAACAGCCTGTGATAGACAGACAGACGGACAGCGTAGCGAAAACAATAGGGTTCCTTTACACTTTTGGTGTCAAAAAAATCGACTCAAAGGGTAAATACAGATATTAAATTTAACTTAGTTTCTAAACTTGTTGTTAAAAACCAACTCTTACGGCCCTTTTCACAATATATGATTAACCGCCAGTTTTTGATTTGAGTAATTAAATATTTATTTTGCTAATTTTCATGTAAATTTAAATTGTAAATTAATACAAATTCCGTTTTTCCGTCGTATTTAGTTATTTGTATTTAATTGTGGCAAAAATATGGTAGCACCATAAAATATTATAAATTTCCCATAAATGTCCCAAATAAGCAGCTGTTCAACATAAACAAAGAAAAATTCCAAAAAATATATTTTTCTACATGTAGGAAATAAGAATAATGAAGGGTTGCTGCAATGTTTTAAAATAATAAAAATAGCTTACAAAATGATAGAAAGCGAAATATAGACAAAGAAACCCTAAATTTCACGCCAACAAAAGTTGATTTGTCAGCGGCCACAATTTTTTTTTTGTACAAGAAGAACAAGGAGTCAAAATCATATGGTAATATATAAAACAAAACAGAATTTTGTATTTAAAACGAATTTAAACATAAATGACTTTGCAAATCCAAGTTAAAAATTGGCCGTAAGAGCTAACGTGGACTTTAACGACAAGTTTTGTATGCCGAACTTGCCGTTAAAGTCCATGTTAACTTTTAATTGTACATTGTGAAAAGGGCCATTAGTGATTATAACTTCGGTTTGGATTAAGTTATATTTCTGAAAATTGTTTTACATATAAAGAATTTAGAAAGGGAGATTTTTTGTACAGCAACTTAAAAATTTTGGTTTTTTGAGATATGACTACGTTGCAATAATTGAGCGATATGTCTATTATTGTATATTCTCTAAATAAAACCTTTTATAATGCATAATTAAAAAATAGTGGATTTTACCAAAAACCTTTGGATCCCGTAATTCCGGGATTCGCAAAATCCCGAATCCCGGGATTTTAAAAAATCAATCCAGATTGGCATCCCTAATATGGATTACTTAAAGGTAATTTTATTCCAGATCTTCTGGTGCTTTATTTATCTAAATCGAGCTATGATGAAATATATTAGCGTGACAACCCAATGAGATTGGGAATGTATCTTATGTGTTGGTTCCACAATGCAAACAAGCATGCTTGTCTGAAATTTATATGAAAAGCACTCAGTTTTTTGAGTGATTTCCATACAAATTTTAGACAAACAGTTTTTGTTTGCATTTTGGAAACAGCACATTAATATAAACCGAAGTTATAGTTAGCCATTAAACGGCTAATATCGCCCATATATCTGGTAGCATTTGCACTTTTCCAATTTTATTTTTTCGAGATATAAGTAAGTTCCAATCGAATAGATCGGTATATGTCTGTACGGTCTACATTATAAAATGTATAGCTTGGGTTAGTGCAGATTTCAGGAGCATTTGCGAGATACAATTTGTTTAAATTTTTTTCCATAAATTCCACTTTGATGATGTGTTCTAAGCAAATAAAAAATGACAAACATAATACATATGTACATATATGAATTTAAAATTTTAATTAGCTTTATATATGTATATGTATGTATTTGCTTTTAGAATGAATAAACTTGTTTTTATTCTTTATATTTTCATTAAAAAATAAATTGTGTTTCTTATCTTGAGCTGGTTTGATTAGAATAACTAATTTTTAAAAACTCCCGGGAATCCCGGGAATAAGAAATTTTATTACCCGTTTCCCGGGAATGGGAAAAGTCCAGGAAATTAGAAACCCTAATACATACATTAGAGTGGGTCGATTTATTTTGCAAAAAATCATATTGCAGAAACATAATCTACGGACAATTTTAAGAAATTTTCTCCAAGGCACCATAAGTCGGAAATGAATTCCGCGCGAATCGTCATAAGCGTTTTATATAGGCTAAAATACATAATACCAACAACCCAGTTCTCCTTTGACTGCCGATTTTTATAAAATTTGGTACGAATGAGTTCTGACATCATCAGAATTCTGACATCAATGCTATGACAAATGTCATTAATAAAACGAAAACAAACATCAAAGTGATGACAAATTTCATCGTAGAATTCTGTCATAGTTGAAGTGTCATCAATGCTATGACTGGAATGATATTAATATTGTGTCATTTATTACATATATACATATATTATTAAAGTGTGAAATATGTATAAATGAAATAAGTAAACAATGTTATAATGTTTGTAACTTGTATTTTAATAGAAATGTTATTGCTTTAATTTTTATTTTTGTATTAAAAGGCATTTGTAAAAAGTTAAAAAACATGGCTCTATCATCATTGCTATGACAGAGTTAATAATAAAATATGCAAGTCTTTTTAAAAAATAAGCGAGTACAGCATACATGCACAGACAAAATATTGTAGCAAATATTGTATGAAACCTTTTCATCATATTGATGACACTTAGTCATCAAATGTATGTCGCGACAATGTTTATGTTGTCTTTGTGCTGCCGATGTTTTGGATGGTGACATATCTGAAAAGATAGAGGCGCTTGTTTATAAATGTGCGATGAATTGAGGAACAACACCAACATTAGAAGAACAAAATAAAATAAAAATTAAAACTAAAATACGTACAAGTTAAAGTAAGAAAATATAAATATTTATAATTGTTTCAATAATTCCATCTATGACAGCTGATGTAAAGGTTGACAGCACAGCACAATGGTGTAAAGTGTCATTGGGTCAAAAACGAAGACACTTGACGTGACATTGATGTCAAATTACATCAGCAGCTGATGTAAAAGTTGCCATCACAGTGA
Organism: Panzeria rudis; assembly: GCA_956483635.1. Taxonomy (NCBI): domain Eukaryota; kingdom Metazoa; phylum Arthropoda; class Insecta; order Diptera; family Tachinidae; genus Panzeria; species Panzeria rudis. Next base: position 74,210,930 of record OY101449.1, read on the forward strand.
TGAAAAGTGTCATGGGGTCAAAAACGAAGACATTTTACAACGGTTATCTTATGTACAGACTTTCAAAAACCATTTGAGAATTTACAAATGATTTTCAAATATGAGCATAGTAGACTTTAAAACTTATAAAAAAACTAACAAATAATTTGTATCGATATGAATCTATTTTATTTTTTAATGTAAATACACATAAACCTACTTACCCTAGATGTTCTATTGTGGTGTCATATTAAATGGTACAAAATGGACTTTAAAATGGCATACGCTTTGATTTTATTTTTCAATCGTCAGAGCTAAAATTTTACTGGCCTTTTATCTCTACAATTTGACCTCTTGGCCCTTCCAATTGTTATAAAACTTGGTGTAAATGATACCTCTGTTATATCCAGGGAAACCGACAATATGCCCTAAATAAATATGTTTTATGCGCATTATATATGCTCCAAAAACATAAAAATATGCTCTAAAAACTTTAAAAATATGCTCTTAAAATGGTACACAAACGTTATAATCAGGGTGACCGTTGAAAATTTTTAAAAAGTGGCACAAAAAGGGGATTTTGAGGAAAAAAGTGGCACCAAATAGGGGATTCTTTAAAAAAAAGGGGCAATTTTTTTTAAAAGGGAATAATTGAACCAAATTCTAATATTTAATGAATTTCTAGGGCATATAATGCTTTTGAAATAAAACGAATCAATTTTGATGTTTTTTCGTTCAAAAAACTGACTGTTTTTTATATAAATTTTAGACAAACAATGCAAACAAGCCTTGTTTTTATAAAATTTATGTGAAAGGCACTCACATTTTTTTTAGCAATTTCCATAAAAAATTTTTTACTCAAGTCGCTTGTTTGCATATGGAAACAGCTCATTAGTAAAGTATATCGAAAAGCAGTTTCGCTGAGTAAAGATTTTTGCATAGCCGGCCTTCGGTCGGCGAAGCCGCTGAGTATACTGAGAGGAGAAAATCGTTAAGACCGGCCGAAGGCCGCTTTTCAATATACCAAGAAGAAAAAATACTTAAGCCCGGCCGAAGGCCAACTACGCAAAGAATATTTTGTAGTAAAATAAAATTTCTTAACAATTTTAATTAATTTCCAAATATTTCTTTGAATCGACGATGTCGATTGGATATATTTTAAGCATTGTTGACGCTATTTGCAAATTTTTCTTGATGTTATTTCACTTTTTAAAATGCAATAACGTCAATTGATCTTTTATTACTTGTCACTGATTGCAGAAGTAAAAGGTGAATAGTCAAAAACATGTACATATATTTGAATTTGTTTTCATTTTTAAAAGTGTGGACATTATGACACATTTCAAAGTGTCATAATGGTCGTAATAATAATGTCATAAAGTCCATGGACATAATGTCTTTGGACATTATATCACTGGATATTGTGACATGGCACCAAAATCTGCATGAAAATAATTTTAAAAATATTTAAAGCTGCGTGATTTTCATAAAAATTTTTAACAAGACGTTCTTGTTCGTGTTAGTGAATCAGGGTGTTATTTTTAATAATTTTAATACAATAATGAATATATATAGATCTAATTTTTTAAACTATTTCAAAATAGTTTTTGTCATAAGACTTTACATGATAGACTCAAAAACAAATTTTTGTCTTGAGATTTTTTTTATAAAAACAGTTTCGTGCCATAAAAAGCTTATATTAAAACAAGAAGCATCATATCATAAAAAGGGGCTAAAAGGGGCATAATATTACAAAAGGTGGCAGATTCAGGCCATTTTAAAAAAGGGGCACTAAAAGTGGCAAGGCAGTTGAAAAAGTGGCAAATTGCCACTTTAGTCGCAAAACGGTCACGCTGGTTATAATTTCGTCTATAATTTTTATAATATTCATTTCTGACCCCACGAAGTATATATATTCTGTTCCGTTGTGGGCATCGAAGTCGATTTAACAATGCTAGCCTGTGCTTTTATCTGTTCATATATGAAATGATGGGCACCAAGGCCCCAAATAATTTATGGACTTAAATTTCTATTAATTCATCGCATGTTTTCTATATTTTTTCTATATATCAGAAAAATCGCATAAATAGCTTAAATATTTGCAAAACGCCATTATTTTTGTATGAAATGTAAAATATGTAAGCGAACAATATCGAAAAAATGGTATCGCTCAAAGAATCCACAAAAAGTTATTAAAATTGTGAAAGCTTTGAATAAACTCGGAAAAAATTAATGGAATAAAGAAAAAAATTACTGAAAAATTTAAAATATTTTTCGATTATAAAATAGATTTAGTTGTTTGTATAAATATACATATTAACATTAAGAAGAAAATATGAAGAAAAAGAGCCATATATTCCACAAAAACTAGAAAAATGCCCAAAATATGCGGCCAAACCTAAAATATGCAAAAAAAACATGCTGTAAAGGGTAAAATATGCAAAAATATGCAGTAACAAATCAACTAAATACATCGCACAGGGAAAAACATGTAGTTACATATTTGCGGTTTCCCCGGTTATAACTAGTATTAGTGCAAAATCTTGACTCATACTTTCTAGCGACTTTAAAATAGGAAAATTGAATAAAAATGTACTAAACCAAATAAAAAATCAACAAAAATATATTTGGGCAATTCAAAACGAGCTTGCATATTGTTTGTTCTATTCTGTAATTTGTATTTAAATAGTACTTGATACTTTAAGCAGCCCAACAAAAACTTTTGTCATTTTTGTAATCGGTAGTACTTTATTAATGGGCTACATAGTAATGAGTGGTACTTATTTATCTTATTACTATGCTTCAAACTAGAACTACTAGTTAGCTTTTAATAACATTAGTACGTATTTTTATCACTATCTGAAAGTAGTTACAATTTGCTGTTAAGTATTAATGAAATAAGTAGACAGCCACTTTTTGAGTCAAGATGTGTTTGTAAAGGGCTTTTCAACAAGAACATTGTTTTTGAATTGTGGCAACGCCAACAACATAACATTTAGTTTTTTGACGTATTCGTAGTAGATGCATTGGCAATTGTTACAATGAATTCAATTTCGCTCGAAAATCGCATTAAAATAATTAAAATCCACTATGCAAATGGTGGTTCTGTTAAAGTTACATTTCGTAAAATTAATTTTTTCAGACGAAGCCCATTTTCACTTGTCAGGGTATGTCAACAAGCAAAATTGCCGCATTTGGGATTCTGAAAATCTTAGAGCGATTATTGAGAAGCCTATGCATGCTCAACGTGTCACTGTATGGTGAGCTATGTGGTCTGGAGACGTGATTGGGCCGTTTTTTCGAAGATGAGGCTGGAAATGCCGTTATGGTGAATGGATCACGCTATGGCGAGATGTTAACAACTCAATTTTGACCTATTATTGATGACGTGGATATCACTGACATGTGGTTTCAACAGGACGGTGCCACATGTCACACAGCCAATGAAATGATCAATTTATTGCAAACCAAATTCCCGATCGCTTAATTTCACGAAAATCAGCTGTTAAGTGGCCAGCCAGATTGTGATTTAACTTTACTGGATTTTTTTTTTGTGGGGATATGTTAAGGATAGAGTCTATACGGAGCCAATCGAATCGATTGCAGCATTAAAACTCAAATTTCGTGATGTGATTAGCGAAATAGACCCGCCATTTTGCCAAAAAAGTGATTAAAAACTTTGATGAAAGAATCGACATCTGTCAGCGTGGTCATGGTGGACAATTGCTAGATATAATTTTTCATTCATAATTGCCGAACTTTTCTCTTCGTAATGCAATAAAAATTTTAATCATCTTCATCTAAATTTTTTGTTTTATTTCGTTTTAGAAAACAAGGTTCTTGTTGAAAACCCCTTTATATGAAAACTAATTTTTGTCGCTTAAACTTATAGGTCAACAATAGCTGAGTGGGTAAAGTTCTTGTTTTCATATCTGAACGAGCACAGGTTCGTATCACAGCTGGGTAAGAAAAATAAAAATTTTAAAAAAAGTTCAATGTGCGACTCACCACAAGATGGCGACAGTCTGCTAATTGAGCTTACTAATATTAGTAGGATTTTCGCTACAGTGTTGTTGCCACTCTCAGTGTGGTAGTGTGGGTAAAGGACTCTGATGACTAGACTTGGTGGTCACGAAACAGCTGTCAGTTCAACCTACCGTACAGCCAAATTTTTCTTTGAATGTTCAATATTTACATGCTTTAGAATTTCTTTCTTAATAAAAATAATTTGATCGAAAGATTAAATTAAAAATGAACTTAAGCCAAAACTAATTAAATAACTTTGAATAAAAATTAAACTTATACAAATAATTAAGTTATGAGTTTAGTCGAACTGTATGGGTTTATATCCAAAGAAATTTAATTATTTTTAGCTTGAGCTCGATTTTAATTTAATTTTTCAATTAAATTATATTTTTATTTAATGATAAAGACGAAGCATGTAGACAAAGAAAATTTTGAACTGATGTTTCGATAGCTCCCGCTAATCTCATCAGAGCACTTTAACGCTTAGGCCACTCGACAGTATGAATTGACAGTATGAATTGATTAAAAAGTAGATGATATTAAATTCTTGACTGCAAACCACCGACTTTGGTCGAGAACTCTGATGAGATTAGCGGGAGCTATCAAAACTTCAGTTCAACCCTCCGCGCAGGCAACATTTTCTTTATATACATGCTTCACCTTTATCTCTAGATAAAAATATAATTTAATTGAAAAATTAAATTAAAACCGAACTCAAGCCAAAAATAATTTAATTTCTTTGGATTTAAAAACATATAAAAAAAACATACTTTTGTTTCAATATTAATTTTTTTATTTGATTACTTTTTTTAGCTTCAAGTAAGCCAAATAATAACTAGTTAATTGCTGTGACAATGTAGATACATTTGTAAGAGGTACCGCTTATTTTTTGGACTTCTAAAACTAAAATAAGTAGTTATCGAGTTAAATTGTAAGTAGTTACGACTTAAATTATCATATACTTTTCTGCCTACCAGTAAGTAAAGTAATAAAATACATTTTTTCCGAAAAGCTCATTTTAAAGTCGGCACGTATTAAACTTTTACTATTTTTAAAAAATTTTTTTTTTAATTTTTTTAATTTTATACATTTTATTTTAATTTATTTTAAGCATCAACTTATAAAAGAAAGCTAAAAAATATGAAACACAATTGGGGTATTCACAATGTAGTCATAAAGTAATATGTTTTAAAAAAATAACATGAAATAATATGACTGCTGTTAGCAACACCTCATAATATAGTGTGCTATGTACACAGCCAACAATTTACATGTACACAACACAAACAAACAAAATAAACAACAACAACAGCACAACAGTCATTTGTACCTATAAACAATGCAATTAAACAACAACCCACTTAAACAAAAATTGTTTTCTCATTTATTTAGTTTTCTCTTTGCCTGGCTCTGACATACATAAACTATCATCGGCTCGACTAAAGTGTTTCGTCCGTTCGGCTCAGATTTATGCTGTAGTTATGACAAACAATAAACACAGCACACAAAGTCTTATTATTTTAGGACTTTTTTGTTTGAAGCACAACAACAATGTTTTTAAACTATTGTAAAATATTAGGATATTATGACAAAATGACTTAATAACACATCGTATGAGTCCCCCACATATTTTTAAAACACATGCCATTCATGTGTAAAATTTTATGAATTTTTTGTTTGAAAATTTTAAACAAAATTTTATGCATGCATAAAATAATATGAAATATGAAAAATAGGACTGATATGACAATACTTCGAATTTTCCAACTTCAGAGCTGAAATTATGTAGAAATAAGGTCAGTAAAAATTTACCTCTAAAATTTGAAAAATAAAATCATAACATATGCCATTTTAAAGTGCATTTTGTGCTCTTTAATATGACATCACAGTTTAACGTCTAGGGTGGTAAGTAAGTTAAAATACGTACATAATTTTGTAAAGTCGGCTTAATACATTTTTGTTGAATTTTTAAATTTTCAAGTCGCTATATTTCGCGAACCAGAAAGTATATTGAGCTAAGATTTTGTGCTAATAGTAGTTACACCAGGTGCATCATTCGTATCAACTTTTATAAAAATCGGAAGGGAAAATAAACTGATTTGGTTCGCCAAGCGTCAGAGCCAAGAGCTTGTTTAGAACCTATAAATCCGTTAATTGTCAAGATAGATTACTTATTACCAGAAAATGTTAAAAATGCAATTTTGAAAAAAATTCAAGATATGCCCTTTCTATATTAAGAAAACGATATACAAGCATATTCAAATGTAATTACATGTGCATACTTTGCAATAGAAACATTTACGCGTTTCAATAACGAGGACTCTCTTGCAACAAATAGTAATACATTTTATACAAATTATTCAACGCAGAAAAACAAGTTGAAATAACATAAAGAATTATTATAAAATTATTAAAACTGTACTGTTGAAAATTGTTTAAAATGTGTCCTGGAGCCTGGATGACTAAAATGAGTGCAGAAAAAGAAAATTCATCGCCATTACGACAAAGGCAGAGAAATGCAACAGCATTTGAGAACGATTTGAACTCCGGCGATTCAAATACATTTTTAAAGGATATAAAAATTACTTTTTTCATATTGAAGTTAACAGGATTGTTACCTATATATCGAACAATATCAAACTGCGAGCTGGGTCCTCCAACTATACCAAGACGATTCTATTTGGCTATTATTCATGCTTTAGTTCATTCGATTACTATCTATAACGTATATAATCTATTCGTGCATGGTTTTACAAAACTCTTTTTTTCGTATAGTGATACTGATAATGTTAACTATTGGATTGAAATTATATTATGCATCGCAACATACACTACGACAGTTTTTGTATGTTCTACTAATTGTAAAAGCTATTTACAAATTTTAAATGACTCACTCAAAGTGGAAAAGGAAATAAATCAAACACGTTCTATAATTATTGACAATGAATGTGGATTTGCCGCCAAGTACATTGTATTGATATTTTTATGCTTATTGTATGTAACTATTATAAAAATATTGGGTACAGATGAGCCCCTGACACTTCCTGCTTATCTTTTGATTGTATTTTATTCTTTTCAAAACGGCTTATCGTCATTATTCATCGTGTATATTTCAGTTCTTTTGCGTGTTTTAGCAGTTCGCTTCGTATATTTAAATTCAATTATAAGTAAATATAACTATCGGGAACAGCAGGACACTGATATTCAAAGAATTCGACGTTTGAATAATATACGAACTAATGGAAGTGTTCCATTAGAACAGGCGCCCATAGAAAACTTTGCCGATGATTCAGTATTTGCATTTCGTATTTACAATAAATTATTGCATATTTACAAGGCCATCAATGAAAGTTGCAGTTTAATACTAGTAGTTTACATGGGATATGCCTTCTATTCGGTTACCACCACCACGTACTATCTATTCGTACAGATTACAATGGATCGTAAGATGTCACCACTTGTCATACAACTATGTTTTGCGTTACTTATCCTTCAAAGCTCAATGTTGGTATTGTTCTCACGATGTTGTGGACAAGCAACTAGTGAGGTACGTAAATATGAAAACTACATTTCATTTTTGATTGTTGTTTAATTCAATGTTTCCTTCGTCCTCCCAGCACAGAAAAGAAAATAAAAATTGATTTCAATTAAAAACTTCGTAGCGGCAATTATTAAATTAATTAATTTTGCACTACTAAACGAATTTCTAATATCAATTGAATTTTTATACCAAATTTAATTAAATAATTTTTGATTAAATATTTAATACTACCAACTAAAAGTTTGATTAAAGTATTTAATTAAAAAATGTGCGGTTTGGATTGGACAGAATGGTGGATAAATAGTGTGTTTGTTCGAAATGGGCACCTTATGTTAATTATTAATTTTGTTTTCATCATTATTATTATTAATTTTTTATTTTTACTTACTGTTTGTTATTTCAATCTCATCTGGGAGCAGACGGTGAAGCCGATGTAAAATGGTGGTCGGCGGCGGCTAAGACCAAATATATTCAGCGGCGGCTAATTGCTGGCTAAAAGCCGAAAAATTTTCGCCGGTCGCGGCTAGCACAATATGTCGGCTAACACAGTATTTCTTGTTTACGTACATACAAGGCATATTTATAACAGGTATTATAAATAAATTTGCCTTACTAGACGGTTTACTGTCTTATTTATAAAAATAATTTTCATAAAAAGATATAAGCCACACTAATCGGCGACGGCTAAGTGATTGTGAAAATCTTCGGCGGCTATAAGCCGACCGGCTTCGCACTCCGTCTGGGAGTCGAACTAAGCTCCTTCTGGTTTGAAATCCAACGCACCAACCATTCACCCAAAACATTGTTTTCAAATATGCAGCAAGAAGTTTAAATAAATCCTTTCACTCTCACCCTACGTCTATACCTGATATATTTTTATCATGACAAATGTCAAATTCCATGTAAGAAAAACAGCCAACATAAAACAAATAATTTTTCGATATAAAGTTCGACTTTTGTCATGATAAATATATATCAGATATAGACAGACGTAGGGTCACTGAGTACATATTGTGCTTACACATATTTTTAAACAGTACATATGGTATAACAATTGTGGCGGCAGCCGATTATATTTTTCTGTTAGTTTTATCTACACCGTACGTCAAAAACGTGTATGATTATTTGACAAGCATTATCAACATTTTTGTTGTATTGTAGTATTTGTCATTGATAACATATGTAGATAGCAAGGTCTCGTACTGTCAATAAAATAATGACAGATCGCTTAACACATACGAGTATTGTGAATTCAACTTACGTGAGCGAGAATATTTTTCTCATTTCAACACACTTACAATAGCATAAATTTTGCACTTGAATATCCTTTAATTTGCTCTTTTTTCACATGCACAATCACTTTTTAGTTTTAATTAATTTTTTTACACTGTTTTAAACAAATTTGTTGATCTCTCAATTGTATTTTTAAAATACTTATTTACTTTTTTTGACATTTGTATGTTGAAATTTATCGATGTTTTTAACCTTTTTTTCATTTAGCAGTATTGCATTTTTGTTGCTATTTGGGATAAAAAATTTTAGTACCAAATAGAAAAATTGCAAATAGAAAAATGTTTAACAAATCAATATTATTTGAGCTCGAATGTATTAAAAAGCATTCTAAATTCATATTTTCCTTAATTAATACAAAAATAATTGTACAAACACAACACTAAAACCGCCACCAAGTGCGGTTTTAGTGCTATGGGGAAATTTTTATTTTAAACAGCGAACCTGAACCCAAACGGATTCAGGTTCGCTGTTTATGAAGACTTTGAACCCGAACCCGCTGAACCCTAAAATTCAGCAAGGTTCGGGTTCAAAAATATAAAAAATAGAGAAATATTTAATACAAGAATAAAAAATATTACATTACTTGCATGCAAAAGGTGTTAATGTATAGCTTTTTTGACAGCCCAAATGTAAATTCTCCACGACGAATTCTCTTGCGACTACCTGATGTTGATCTACCTTGTACGTTACAAAGTTGGAAAAAGTTTTTTTGAAAGATAAATAAGTTAAATTTAATAAAATTAAAAAAAGAGTATATTGTTTAAACGTATAAATGTGAATGTAAAATTGATATATATATATATATATATATATATATATATATATATATATATATATATATATATATATATATATATATATATATATATATATATATATATATATATATATATATATATATATATATATATATATATATATATATATATATATATATATATATATATATATATATATATATATATATATATATATATTTTATTATTAAACAAAATAGTTGCGCGTGTTTTAACTTTTGGTTTTAAACCCGAACCTTGAACCGAACCCGAACCTGAACTTTTTATTTTGATGAACCTGAACCCAATTTTTCATGGTTTCAGTCCCTGTTTTAAGCCAATACTAATACAAAATATTCTACTAACCCACCAAACCAAAGGTTTCGACTTTTTCTAAAAGCAGACTTTTCGTAACGAATTCGTTAAGATATTTCGGTAGTTTGTCGTAACGAATTCGTTAAGACATTTCGGTAGTTTGTCTGAACAAATTTTTTTCGGATACATTTATTTAATGTGAGTTTGTGAAAATAAAAGTTTAAAAAACAATAGCTTTGTGCGAATGGTCTTGCAGAGGAGCAAGTGCAAATTTTGTAGCTTTTTGTTTGCAATCTAGCAACAAAATACATTAGTTTGCACTTACAACACTTTTGCAACTTTGCTATACCAAATCGGTATAGCTTTTTTGTATTGCAATCTCGCAACTTATATTTTGACAACTGAAAATAATAAATAAAAAATTTCTACAAAAATTAAACAATTTATTCAACATATATTTATGAAAATTAAAAAGAGCAAATACAAATTTGACACACAGGACAAACAAATTTGCTCTTAATATGGATGCAGCCACAGTGCATGCGGTTGAGCCAAATGTTTTTTAATATTTAAAAAACTATAAATAAAGAAACTAGTAAGCGCACTAGTCTATAATAATTAGTATTTCAACTAGCATATAACTATGTACAAATGAACTAGTTGGGCTCCTATGACAACCTAATCTTAAAATCGATAGTTCGATATATGGAAAAAGGACAGTTAGACAACTAGTCTGAATAAAAAAGCAACTAGTATATTTCTAACCACATACTAGTCATTTTGTCTGCAGGGATGTTTCAAAGGGAGTAAAAGAAGCGCTCACGAATAGTGACAAAAGCGTTGCAATAGCAAACAGTTGCTAAACAAAACGCACCAAACATCGAATACAGCTAATAAGTTTCTTAAAGGTACGTTGCAACATATAATAAAAGAAAATAAGATATACAAAATTTTCTACATTTTTGCAGATTCGTGCATTAACAATTAATTATAGCAAGACTAGAGAAGAAAAAGTAGATGAAAAGAAAGAAATATTGTAATACAGCAAAAGTCATTAAAAAGACTTACGACTGTAATCTTTCAATATAAATTATAGTTTTATTATGTTATATTAAATTAAACTAAATCATATAATATTCAAGGTATATTTATTTAACTGGTAAAATTGGTTCTACAACAAATAAAATATTAAAAAAAAACAACATGTATTTTGTTGTTATAATATAAATTTCAGATGTCAAACCAAATAAAATACAAAACCAAACAGCGTTACCACTTGATGCTTTCATACCAATTTTTCTTTAAATTTTATGGCTTGCAGCTATTACAATATAACGAGAAAAATGTTGTAGCACATTTTGTTTTACAACTTACACTACCAACACAAACACATAATTAATGTAGCTTCCCAGTGAACAATTTTTACCGATATGTCCGATGTTAAAACGAATCCTAAGAAGGGGCCGTAACTGTTATGACTTTTTTCGAAAAAGTTATATAATAATACTTATTTTTTGACTAATATGTTTTCAATAAAAAATAATGGTTATTTTTTCACTATTATTTTATGTCAAAAATAAAAGTGGAAATTTGACCGATATTTTTTTGGTTAAAAATAAAAGTTAATATTTGACCGATATTTTTTGGTGAAAATTAAAAGCTAAAATGTGACTGATATTTTTTTAGTCAGAAATAAAAGTTAAGATTTCACCGATATTTTTTGGTCAAAATTAAAAGTTAAATTCAAATTACTTTTATTAAGAGTGTTGGAATATTCAAATCAGATTAGCAGAACGGATCAATACTACTGATTTCGACAGGCCGCTACACCGTCTCATCAGCGTTCTTGTTCACTTTTACCACTTATTAAGGTGGATGCTTTTTACAAGGAAACATCAGCTATTTAACTAATTTTTGCCAGCAAATAGAACACAAGACTTCTTTTTAAATCCGTGCCATGCATTCTTTTATTGTGACTCAATTTAGTATTTGCTGAAATTTCCCTATCTGATTAATAATCCAACACTCACAAACTTGTTATTTGTTGTCTCGCTCTGATGGGCATTTTTTCAATGCCTAATTCATAATGGACCGAAATAGGATAAAAAGTAAAAATGCTATAATGAAAAAACGTAAACATAAATAAGCATTTAAAATTATCAAATTATTTATTTAATATTTGATTTTTTATTTTGTTTTTACTAGTACATTTTTAACTAAATTTGAATACTAGTGTTTTCATTTTTTCAGGGACCGAAAATAACAGTTATTATCAAAACTCCGGTTCAAAAAGTCAGACAGAAATAATTTGTCTATACGATATTTGAGTATAGCATTGTGATGGTCTTGAGCTAAGGAATAAAAATCTAAAAATACTTTTATTTTTACTTTTTTCAAAAAAGTCAAAATATAACTGTTATTTTTTGACTCATAATTTTGCGGTCAAATATAAAAGTTAAAATTTGACCGATATTTTTTTGGTTAAAAATAAAAGTTAAAATGTGATTGATATTTTTTAGTCAAAAATAAAAGTTAAAATTTGACAGATATTTTTTTGGTCAAAAATAAAAGTTAAAATTTGACTGATATTTTTTTGGTCAAAAATAAAAGTTATATTTTGACCGATATTTTTTCTCGTCAAAAATAAAAGTTAAAATTTAAACGGATTTAGAAGTCGCTACCCCAGCATTCCTTGTTTATTTTAAGCACTTATTGTGCTTGATATTAGTGTGCAGGAGCATCAACTATTGAACCAATTTATTTAACAATATTATATACATATAAGAGCTATTGAAGCATCATTATATTCACTTACAAGTTAAATCGATGTTTATTAGTAGGATATTCACTATGTAAGATTATTAGCTCCAAATATTACTTGCTCTTTTTTGAAATTTTAACTTTTATTTTTGACCAAAAAAATATCGGTCAAATCTTAACTTTTATTTTTGACCGAAAAAATATCGGTCAAATTTCAACTTTTATTTTCGACCGAAAATTTATCAGTCAAAAAATAACATAATTTGACTTTTTTGAAAAAAGTAAAAAAATAAAAGTATTTTTAGATTTAGCTCACGACCATCACAATTCTAAACTCAAATATCGAATAGACAAATTCTTTCTGAATGGCTTTTTGAACTGAAATTTTGATAATAACTGTTATTTTGTTGAGAGATTTTCAATGCGTTTTGCTTTTGTAATTTGAAGATTTTCCATACAAAATTTGGGCCTTAGTAGAATAGTCGGCAGTTTTCCTGGCCGTTTTCTGAGTTGTTCAACAAGTCGTTTCTGCTCATTTTCTTAAAAAACAAATATGATTTCTGTATATTTTGAAATGAGCTAAAAGGCCTAAAGATTCATAATGCAAATAAAACAAATTATTTTATTTCATTTTTCCCGACGTTTCGTCAATTATTTGTTGACTTTATCAAGGGATGGGAAATCTATTTATTTGTTAAAAACATTTTATTAATATTCTTATCATTGCACGTTTTTTCAATATAAAACTTACAATATTATTTTAATTTTCATTAATTATTGTTAAAACCCCAATTTAGGTGGATTTTGTCCAATAAATTTTTTTAAACTAAACATTTTTTTACAAAAAAAGTAAATAAACAAAGAACACAACTTAAAAAAACTATATCACAGGTTTACTTTATTGCCACTTTGTAACTTGTGCTGATGTTGTCCGTATCTTCTTTTAAATTCATCGTCTTTTCCCTCTTTTGTTGAATTCGCAAACTTTCTATAGTGTACCTTTTCTTTTCAATGTTTTCTTTATCTAAGATCTTGACTTCTTCAAAATCAGCTGTATGGCCAGTGTCCAGTATGTGTTGCGATAGTGCTGTTGAATGTTTGTTTTTCTCAATATCACTCTTGTGCTCTTTTATTCTCGTTTCTAAACTGCGTTTTGTTGTACCAATATATAGCATATCACAGTTGTTGTTTTGATTACCTTTACATTTTATTTCGTAAACTACATTACTTTGTTGTTGTTTATTTATTGGCGCTTTTACTTTAGAAAATATTCTATTTAGTGTTGTATTAGGCTTGTATGCGAAATTAATGTTTCTGTTTTTTATTGTGTTTCTGATGTTTGTGTTATCTGTCAAGCCAGGGATGTAACGTACACTATAATATTTCTTTTCTTCATTATTAATAGTGGTTTCATTTGTGGTATTGATATTTAGTTTTTTACTTGTTTCTTCAATCATTTTGAGGATTAATTTTGAAGGGAAACTATTTTCCATTAAAGTTTTTTTGATGTATCTAATATTGTTTATGTGAAATTGTGTATCACTGAGATGGAGAGTTCTATAGATGAAATTTTTCGCGGTATTAATTATTTGATTTTTGGGCTGATTTGAATTAAAATTCATGATTCTGCCCGATGCTGTATCTTTTTTATGCCAGTTCAGTACTAATTTGTTACTTCTCCTGTATATTCTGGTATCTAGGTACGCAATTGAAGAATCTGTTTCTATTTCCATAGTGAATTGTATTTTCGTGTGGAAGTTATTAAAGATTTTCAAAATTTTATCTTTTTCGTCGGTTTTTACTATGGCTAATATGTCATCTACATACTTCGTTATGTATTTCAGTTTAATGTTTTCATTTTGTAACTTCTTTAGAGTTTCGTCTAATACATTGTCCAGCACTATATCCGCAATAGTAGGTGATAGAGGGTTTCCCATCGGCATCCCGAAAATTTGGTTGAAAATATCATTTTCATATACAAAATAACTGTTGTCATAAAGACAAAATCGAAGTATTTTTAAGAACATCGGCTTGGACATTTTTGTGTAGTTCTGAATGGTGGTCCATTTTTCCATTATTATGTTTATGGCTTTACTTACTGGAATATTAGTAAAAAGGGAAATGACATCCAGTGAAATTAATATTTCTTCATTTTCCAGGGTGATGTTGTTTAGTTGTTCCTTAAGTCTTGTGGAATTCAATATATTGTATTCTGTAGAGATGACGTTTTTAAGAATTTGTCCCACGTATTTTGATAGTTTATAACACGGAACTTGCACCGAAGAAACAATGGGCCTGAGAGGAACATCCGGTTTGTGAATCTTAGGGAGTCCATATATTCGGGGAGCCGTCGCCGCTGAGCAAAGTAACTGCCTTTTTTGCCAATTATCGATGATATTGTTCTTATAGAGCTCTGATATAATATTATTATTTTCTTTCTGGAGTTTTGTAGTTGGATCGATTCTTAGTTTTCGATATGTAGTTTTTTCCGCCAGTAATTCATCCATTTTGAGCTTGTAGTATTCCTTATAAAGTGCTACCGTTTTGTTTCCTTTGTCGGCTTGAATAATGATGATATTTTGATTTTTTCGCAAAAAGTCTTTTGTGTTTTTATATACTGTAAGAATGAATTTATCTTTTGGAGTGTTTTTTAATTTCCTCTTAAAACGCGTAATATTGTTTGCTAATATTGTTCTGGCTAGACTTTTTTCCTGGCCTTCATTGTCTTCCATTGCCAAAATGCATTGTTCTACGTCTGCAATTGTATGCAGCGCAGAAAAACTACTTTTGTCAACAGGTAGAGCAAATTTTTTCCCCAGTGATAATATCCACTGCGACTCCATAGGAATTGCAATATTTGTTTTATTTTCAAACCAATTTTTATTGTATTTGAAGCCATATATTTTAAACTGTTTTTCTTTCAGTGTTTCTAATTTGGCGTTTTGTCTATCTCCTAAGTGAATAGTCATGTTTTTATGCCTGATCTTTTGTTTGTTTATAAAGGCTATGCAGTCCTCCTCTGTTAGCATATTTCCAATATTAGCCTTTAAATATGACAGCGAGACTTGCAGAGCTGTAAAAGATTACTGTAATGATGTGAGAAAACTAGCACAGCAAGACAGTAGACTAAAATTCTTACTATCATGCAGGAATTATGGTATTGTTCCAAACCATACAAAGAACACAACAACTCAGGTAGCAAAACTGTTTACATGTACTAGGCTAAAAGAACAATTAGAGAAAATTGAATATAATTTTCATAAAAAAATTTTGAATCTGGAAATATCACAGACATACACAAACATTACAATTATTAAGAAGCGAATTTATCATTTAAAGGATAATATTGGAAATATGCTAACAGAGGAGGACTGCATAGCCTTTATAAACAAACAAAAGATCAGGCATAAAAACATGACTATTCACTTAGGAGATAGACAAAACGCCAAATTAGAAACACTGAAAGAAAAACAGTTTAAAATATATGGCTTCAAATACAATAAAAATTGGTTTGAAAATAAAACAAATATTGCAATTCCTATGGAGTCGCAGTGGATATTATCACTGGGGAAAAAATTTGCTCTACCTGTTGACAAAAGTAGTTTTTCTGCGCTGCATACAATTGCAGACGTAGAACAATGCATTTTGGCAATGGAAGACAATGAAGGCCAGGAAAAAAGTCTAGCCAGAACAATATTAGCAAACAATATTACGCGTTTTAAGAGGAAATTAAAAAACACTCCAAAAGATAAATTCATTCTTACAGTATATAAAAACACAAAAGACTTTTTGCGAAAAAATCAAAATATCATCATTATTCAAGCCGACAAAGGAAACAAAACGGTAGCACTTTATAAGGAATACTACAAGCTCAAAATGGATGAATTACTGGCGGAAAAAACTACATATCGAAAACTAAGAATCGATCCAACTACAAAACTCCAGAAAGAAAATAATAATATTATATCAGAGCTCTATAAGAACAATATCATCGATAATTGGCAAAAAAGGCAGTTACTTTGCTCAGCGGCGACGGCTCCCCGAATATATGGACTCCCTAAGATTCACAAACCGGATGTTCCTCTCAGGCCCATTGTTTCTTCGGTGCAAGTTCCGTGTTATAAACTATCAAAATACGTGGGACAAATTCTTAAAAACGTCATCTCTACAGAATACAATATATTGAATTCCACAAGACTTAAGGAACAACTAAACAACATCACCCTGGAAAATGAAGAAATATTAATTTCACTGGATGTCATTTCCCTTTTTACTAATATTCCAGTAAGTAAAGCCATAAACATAATAATGGAAAAATGGACCACCATTCAGAACTACACAAAAATGTCCAAGCCGATGTTCTTAAAAATACTTCGATTTTGTCTTTATGACAACAGTTATTTTGTATATGAAAATGATATTTTCAACCAAATTTTCGGGATGCCGATGGGAAACCCTCTATCACCTACTATTGCGGATATAGTGCTGGACAATGTATTAGACGAAACTCTAAAGAAGTTACAAAATGAAAACATTAAACTGAAATACATAACGAAGTATGTAGATGACATATTAGCCATAGTAAAAACCGACGAAAAAGATAAAATTTTGAAAATCTTTAATAACTTCCACACGAAAATACAATTCACTATGGAAATAGAAACAGATTCTTCAATTGCGTACCTAGATACCAGAATATACAGGAGAAGTAACAAATTAGTACTGAACTGGCATAAAAAAGATACAGCATCGGGCAGAATCATGAATTTTAATTCAAATCAGCCCAAAAATCAAATAATTAATACCGCGAAAAATTTCATCTATAGAACTCTCCATCTCAGTGATACACAATTTCACATAAACAATATTAGATACATCAAAAAAACTTTAATGGAAAATAGTTTCCCTTCAAAATTAATCCTCAAAATGATTGAAGAAACAAGTAAAAAACTAAATATCAATACCACAAATGAAACCACTATTAATAATGAAGAAAAGAAATATTATAGTGTACGTTACATCCCTGGCTTGACAGATAACACAAACATCAGAAACACAATAAAAAACAGAAACATTAATTTCGCATACAAGCCTAATACAACACTAAATAGAATATTTTCTAAAGTAAAAGCGCCAATAAATAAACAACAACAAAGTAATGTAGTTTACGAAATAAAATGTAAAGGTAATCAAAACAACAACTGTGATATGCTATATATTGGTACAACAAAACGCAGTTTAGAAACGAGAATAAAAGAGCACAAGAGTGATATTGAGAAAAACAAACATTCAACAGCACTATCGCAACACATACTGGACACTGGCCATACAGCTGATTTTGAAGAAGTCAAGATCTTAGATAAAGAAAACATTGAAAAGAAAAGGTACACTATAGAAAGTTTGCGAATTCAACAAAAGAGGGAAAAGACGATGAATTTAAAAGAAGATACGGACAACATCAGCACAAGTTACAAAGTGGCAATAAAGTAAACCTGTGATATAGTTTTTTTAAGTTGTGTTCTTTGTTTATTTACTTTTTTTGTAAAAAAATGTTTAGTTTAAAAAAATTTATTGGACAAAATCCACCTAAATTGGGGTTTTAACAATAATTAATGAAAATTAAAATAATATTGTAAGTTTTATATTGAAAAAACGTGCAATGATAAGAATATTAATAAAATGTTTTTAACAAATAAATAGATTTCCCATCCCTTGATAAAGTCAACAAATAATTGACGAAACGTCGGGAAAAATGAAATAAAATAATTTGTTTTATTTGCATTATGAATCTTTAGGCCTTATTAGCTCATTTCAAAATATACAAAATACAAATTTACATTGGCCATACAACAAAAATAATTAAATATGATTTCTGCTGCTATTCTGTATTTTATATAAATACAATTTTTAAAGTTATCTTTTAGCAGAATAGTTTGACCATATCCTAAACAATTTTATAAATTAGTTGACGACTTTCATTCCACACGTGCACACACAGTCTGACGGGTATTAATTTTTGACAGTTTTTCAGAAATGTATAGTTTTTGTAACGCTTTTCCTTGACATTATTACGACAGGTTGTTGAAATTATAAGAAAACTGTGAACATCTTTTGTTGTTTTGACAGACATCCTTTCGATATTATTATTCTCTAGGACAAATTGCAATAGTTCTAAGGATTTCCTCAGACAAAGAGGTCCGCTTTTGTACCAATTACTTTATGATTTTTGTGCGTTGTCTGATCGATTTCAGACTGAACTCTAACCGAATTCGACAGAATATGTTTACTGGGTTGTTTAATGAAAAATTGTTTGACATCCGAAATTTAAAAATAAAAACTATCACCTGTAGAACTAATTTTACCTGTTGAATAAATATACCTTGATAATATTGAAGTGAACAAATAAAATTATTGAAAATAATTTTTAAATAAATTACTATTAAAAAAGTTGAGGAAAATTCTAAACGAATTCGTTAAAAAATCGTACCTACATATCGTTACGACATGTAACGATTTCGTACCTACACGTCGTTGCGAATTCGTAACGACATATCGTTACGATTTCGTAACTACATGTCGTTACGAAGTCGTGTCAACCTTCTTATACAAAAATCGTTACGATTTCGGTTCCGAAATCGGAAGATTTTGTCGAACAGTCGTTACGAATTCTTTGTGAAATCGGAACATTTGGTTTGGTGGGAATACATTCCCTCTATACAACCTAGAACCCAACGTTGGTAGAATGATGATTTTATCATATTTTTTATGATTTTTAAACCAAAATATGATTTGATGATTTTTTCCCCAAATGATGATTTTTTTTCTCCCAAATTATGATTTTTTATACTTTTTATATGTATATCGTCACAGAAAATACAAAGAACCCCATCTAACATTTTAAACGTTTTACAGGAGAGGGCTGAAACTTGTTTAAATGAAAAACATATTGACAATTAGTGCAAAATTTTACAATATAATTAAAAAAGGAGAAACAAATTTATATATATTTATTGCGAAATTTTGCAGCAATTTTCCATATATTTTTCATTTAAGCAAGCTTTACCCTACGTCTTCACGAGCCATCGACTTGAATATGACATGAACATGACGCCGGCAGAGCAACTACAAAAAATTCATCAACTTCTTTGTGTGGTGAATACGTGCGATGTCAATGTTCTGCCTTATCAATGTATTTGGTGATAGTGCAATAGAAATGGAATATATAACAATTTCTTTCTGTCTCTTTTCTTTCTATTAAAAATGGTTGTTGACAGCGAATCTCATGGCGAACATTGATGCTCAGCCATATCTTCGGGCATCGATGGCAGAGCATGGACGAAACATGGACATGAGCGGTCTACATTAGCCATATGCGATGTCCGACATGATGATCATACCAACTTCATGGCTAATGTAGACCCCCAGTTATGCTTCTTCTGTAAAACTTTTAAAATGTTAGATAGGGCTTACTGCATTTTCTGTGACGATGTATAAATAGTTATTGAAATATATCATGCCTTACGTTTTGTAGTTGTTTGGATCAATTAATATATAATTTTCAAAAGTTTTTAACATAAAAGTTTATTGAAGAGCATTGTATTAACTGAGTGAAATTTCTCTGAGTAAAGTTTTTTAAATTTTGGACTATATTTCCCTGTTCTCTGAATTTGGTTAGTTCTTTTTCGATTTAGGGAATTTTAATTTATAAAGCGGGGTACAACCAGGGTTGTGAGATTTATTTTGACACTTATCGCCAAATTCAATGTCAAAAATCGCCAAATTGGGTTTTCCTTAGTTTTTGCCAATAATATATAATTTTTTGAATTATAAAATATTATAATAAATAAATAAAAATATACATATAATTTTTCGACCTTTATTTAAAATATAAATTAGTTTTTATAGAATTGTTTCTATTCAGGCTTCTAAGGTAATTAAATTTGATTTAAATGCAAATAAAAGACAATTTTATTTCATTTATTCATATCCGACGTTTCGTTGGGATTTTCCAACATCTTCAGGGATAATAGTTTTTATTGAAATCTAGTAACATTCATAAATAAATAAAAAAGAACAATTTGAATGTAATGACAATAGCGGTAATACAACAATTAATATTTTACTTAAACTTACATATTTACTCTCTTAATAAAATTTGCACTTAAATTTTGTTAATGTAATTTGACGCGACATGACTACATACGACATAAAACACATAATTTAAAAAATAATTGCAAAAATAATTAAAAATTGGTAAATATCACAGTATAAGCTTATTCTTAACGTTCTAATATCACAGCTGGAGTTACACTAAAGTTTAACCTAATACAATGCTATAAGTAGCATTAGTGTTGTCTTTGTCAGTCTTGCTATTCATTGCTATGTCCATTTTTTGTTGAATACTTAAGCTTTCCAAAGTGTATCTTTTATTGTATTTTCTTTCTTTGTGTAATATTTTTACATTTTCCAGATCAGTTGTGTGAGAATAATCCAAACAATGTTGCGCTAATGCAGTTGATTGTCGTCCTTTTTTAATGTCAGTCTCATGCTCAGCTACTCTTACCCCCAAATTTCTTTTTGTTGTCCCGATATAAACTTGTTTGCAGCTTTCGTTTGAGTTTCCATTGCATTTGATTTCATATACAACATTACCTTGGTCTTTTTTGTTTATTTTTGTTTTAAGATTTGTGAACAGAGTATTTGTTGTTTTGTTTGGTTTGTGAGCAAAAATAATTCCTTCCTCATTAATTATCTCTTTTATTTTATTATTCTCAGTGAGCTTTGGAATATAAGGTAAGCTTACAAATTTAGTGTTGCCAGATGTTGTTTTTGTGTTATTGTTTTTCGTTATGTGGTGTATTGATTTATCTATTAAACTATTTGTCAAGTTTGCCGGATAATTATTGTTTTTTAATATTTCTTTAATTTTCTTAATATTTTTATTTTTGAATTTTTCATGACTTAAATTTACCACTTTATTAATAAAATTCAAAATTGTATTTGTCTTATGTTTTATTGGTTGTGTTGAGTTATAATTTATTATTCTGCCTGAAGCTATTTCTTTCATGTACCAATCTGTTATAACTCTGTTTGTTATTTCTCATTATTTTCATGTCAAGATATGGCAGCGAATTGTTGATTTCTTTTTCAATAGTAAATTTTAGTTTATTGTGGTAACTGTTGAAAACCTCCAATATAATTCTCTCGTCTTTTCTTTTTATAATGGCAAATAAGTCGTCCACATACTTTGTTAATAATTTTATGTCTATGTTTTTATCCCTTAATTCTTTCGTTGTTTTCTCTAAAAGAGTGTCTAACACAATGTCGGCGATGGTTGGGGAGAGAGGGTTTCCCATTGGCATTCCATATGTTTGACTGTATATCTTGCCCTCATATATAAAATAATTGTTTTCGTTTAAGCAAAATTGTAAAAGTTTTAAGAATTGTCTTTTGGGTATTTTTGTAAAGTTTTTTAAAGTTTCCCATTTCTCCATAATATCTCTTATAGCTATATGTATAGGTATGTTAGTAAATAACGATACCACATCCAATGATATAAAGATTTCATCGTCGTCTAAAATAATATTTTCCAATTTCGTCTTTAGCTCCATAGAATTTTTTATATTGAATTTTTTTGAGATCGCGTTTTTTAAAATTGTTCCAATGTATTTAGATAAATTATAACATGGAACTTCCACAGATGATGATATTGGCCGCAAAGGCATGTCAGGTTTATGTGTCTTTGGTAAGCCATATAGTCTTTGGGCTGTAGCGTGATCAGAAATCAATTTAGTTTTCTCTAATTGGGTAATATACTCTTGTTTGTATAGATCCATTATTAATTTATTGTTTTTCCGCTGCAGGCTCTGTGTCGGATCGGCACGTAGTGTTTTATACGTAGTTTTATTTTCTAGCAATTTGCTCATTTCTTTCTTGTAGTCTTCTTTAAACATAACTACAGTTTTATTTCCTTTGTCAGATTTTGTGAGAACTATATTTTCCTTATGTCTACGTAATATTCGTTTTGTATCCTCATATATGTTAAGTACACAGAAAAAAATAGACAAGAATTATATTCAATAAGACCATGTTATTAAAAAAAAATATGAATTTCAATAACATTTATCTTTAACGTAATAAAATATTTCGTTGTAAGTATTTCTTTTCCATGCCGGTTATTTCTTTTCTTTTTATACATAAGTACTTAAAACAAGTTGTATCCCATAAAAAAATAAATGGGATATGGCTCAGCTAGAGAGTGTATGCTTTACGTCCGGAAAGTCCGGGTTCGTATTCCAGCCATGTCAACATTTTTTTAATTTATATATATATTTTTATTTTGAAATAATTTTGTTATCAATATAGGGGAATTCTTTATCACAGGAAATTTGAAAAAAAATTATTGAATACCGGGATTTTTGTTATCAAAAACGAAACTTATTTTTTTCTGTGTATAAACTTTTCCTTTTGGTTATTCCTTGAAGTCCTCTTGTATGTTAGTATTCTACTTGTTATTCTGGATCTAATAACATCTTTTGCCTTATCATCTGTTAGTGTTTGCACCCATTGTTCTAAATCGGCTACTAAATTCATAGTTGCATTTAAATCAAATTTAATGACCTTAGAAGCCTGAATAGAAACAATTCTATAAAAACTAATTAATAAATAAATAAATTTTGTCCAAATTGCTAAAATTTGCCAAACATAGCACGAAAGTCGCTAAAATATGTATTTTATTTTATTTTTATTTAAAACAAAGCAAAAATGATTAGTGAATACAAGAAAAACTCATAGTTTATTTCCAACTCCAGCTTTCTTCATTTTCAGCTTTCTTCATTTTTTTCGTGTTTTACATGCATTTTCTAGCCTATAGGGCTTAATGAAGTACCTTAGAATTCGGATTACATTTTTAATTTTTTAATGCATGATTAATATAAAATCGATTTTTAAAGACTAAACTCCAAAAAATTTGGATATAGTTACTCTCTTATTACATATCTAGCACAATATACACTTCATGCTCCAGACACCCCTCTTTGTCTTCTGTTTAAAATATATTGTAGGGTAATTCATTTCTTATAAGTTACAGAAGAAATACAACAAGGTATTATTTGCATTAGTATAATTTACAACTAGTAATAATGCTGCCAGAAGTTCATATTGCATTCTATTTCGCAGATGAGTTATGTATTGAAAATATTCAGAATAAAAATAGTGTTATTTTTCATATTGACTTCAAGTTTCTCAAAAAAATGCATGGCTCATCAAAAATAGCCAGCAAAATCGCCAACTACTTTATAAATTGCTAAATCGAAAATTAAGACGCCAAACAAGTTTTAAAATCGCCACGTTTGGCGAGAAATCGCCACATCTGACAACCCTGGGTAAAACTATCGAACTTGAGTGACAGTCGGAAATTCATTAGCTTTGAAAGATGGTTTTGAATGACAAAACTATCAATAATTTTCGATGATAAAAAATGTTGTGGGATTTACTACACAGAAAAGAATATCATCAAACTGTAACTAACAATTTCAATTGTTAATATGTAATTTAAATTCAAACATATATTTTTGTTAATATAACAAATTGAGTTGTTGATACGACAAACACAGAATTTTTTTTGTTCAACAAACTGAACTAACCAAATTTTTTGTTATGTATTGTGAAAAAATTAACAATCATCATTGTTGATATAACAACTGAATGCACACAAGTAAATTAAACAAAGCAAATCAAGAAGTTTTTTCAACAGACTGAACTAACCAAATTTTTTGTTATGTATTGTGAAAAAAATACCAATCACCATTGAATTCACACACGTAGATGAAACAAAGCAAATCACGTTTTGTGTGTATTCATTATTTGCGTATTTAATAACGAATTGTTCTGTAGCTGAGAGGTAAGAACGCTAGTCTATTAGTCCAGAGGTCGCCGGTTCGATTCCGCCCAAAGACATTTAGTGTTTTTCGCAGACAAGCAAAAAGTCGTTTCGAGGATTGTGATTTATAAAAATATTGTTAATACAACAATTATGATAGTTAAAATATGTTCGGAAAATCAACAATTCACATTGTTGATATAACAATAATCTTAATTGAAATAAATTTGATATCAACAAAAAACTTGTTAAACAAATTTTTCTGATTTTTCTGTAACTTACAATTTCGTAATAGTATTTACAAAAATCGTTTTAGGTTCAAAATTAATTAATTATTTAATTGATATAACAAATTAATTAGTTGTATTTACAAATTTTTTTTCTGTGTAAGCTGATGCGCCAAATTCAAATAATTTTTAAATTTTTTTCTATCATGTACAGATTCTGTTAATGGGTATGACTAATATTTCAAATAGCTACTTCAGTATATTTCTCCCTAACTCGAGAACGGGTTATCCGATTTGAATAAATAAGCCAGTCATGCATATTAATTTTTTATAATTCCAACTATTTCGGAGTTCATCAGAAATTACCGGTGAATTAATTTTTTCAAAATTGTTTGTTTTAAAAAACTCATAAAAGAAATTAAAAGTGCAAAAAAATTTAAATTACTATCAGGTAGTATAACTAGAAATACAATAAGTCATAAATCATAAAAATCTGTGAACAAATGTTAATTTTATTCGCAATTAAATGAAGGAGGTCAATTGATAAAAATCACAATTTCCATACAACAGAAAAAATTTAATTTGTGTGTGTTCCCTCAACTAATTCTGAATAAAATCGACATTTGCTTTTGATTTCAATGGTTTATGGCTTATAATATTGCTAATAGTATATCTAAATAGCTTCCCTCTTCATTTTTTCATGACTTTGAAAACGAAAAAAGATTCATTTTGCACCAAAAACACATTTTTCGCCTCTAATTTCTTAATAAATCTGAAGCAGTTGGAAATTAAAAAATATTTTATATGAGTGGCTTAAATGTAATTTTATTCTGCATTTTTTTGGTGCATTATTTATTGAAATTGGGCAAACCATTCTTGAGTTAGGGTAAAGTATACTGATGTACCTAGTGAAAGTCTTAATCAAGGCGAATTAACTTTACAAGGTGGTGTCAAAAAAAAACAGCTGACTACTTTTTTTAGAAGCTCGGCGTGTCAAAAGTTGTTTGTAAACAACAATAAACAGTGTGACCGTTGTGCGAATAAAGTGGGCATTTGCCACTGGCTTGCCACTTTTTTAAATTATGTAATGGTGTTTTCTTTTCTAAAATAAGTATTTTTTTTTAATTTTTATTAAAAAATCGCAATTTAGCATTCCTTTAAAGCAAAAATTTACCTTTGCAAGGGATGGTATAAAAGTTTTTAAGAACTTCACTTCCTCGAAAAATTATTATGTTGCAGATTTTCAGTGAAAAGTGCAAACAACGCAATTTTTTTTTGTAGAAAAGAAATTATTGTAAATGTGCCACCTTTTGATAAATCATGCTCCTTCTCGAATTTTTTGTGAAGTGGTATTTTATGTTATTATTAGAGCTTTCTATAGTACGATAATACTAAAATATGTACAGCCGTCTATCTACAGCTTTCTTTTGTATTTTCACTTATTTTAATATAAACTAGCTTTATAAAATCCGGTTTTGTAGGATGTTTTAGTACAAATTGTAAATAAATTCATAATTAACACCAAATCACATGTTAAGTCTTATATGATTTCTAGTGTTTAAGTTGAGTTTCGAACTTTGGTGTCTTTGAAGTCTTACATATAGTAGAATTTTATGATAAATATATTTTTAAGACATTTCAGCTGCTGCAAAAAGGGGAAAATCCAATATTGTGGCAGAAAAGTAAAAATTGAATTAAGAAAAATTAAACGCAGCATGCAAGCGGACAAATCAGTGTATTTCGGACAAAGTAACCTTTTTTCATCAAGTGTTATATCAGCTATTTTAAACGGCTTTACGCTATATATTTGCTATTTCAGTTAAGGACTAGAATTGTAAATACAGAATAATCTTGTTTTGAAAACTTTTCCAAATCTTTATAGAGATATATAAAAGTATACCTAAAATTTTTGTGGAATCTTAATATAGATATAATGGAGTAAGATTATTCCAAAAATTAGCTGCGGAGACTTGCGTATGCGACCTTTATATCGGTTTCCCTAAATATACACATTTTTCAAAATTTCGTACTTGTGTATTTCTATATGATTTTGTTGTAATTTGTTTCCGAAACCACTTGTTATTAAATCAAAATACCATAAAGTAGTAATTTTCAATTTCAAGATAACTTCAATTTCAATATAACTTCTTAATGCATTTTGAAATTTAATGCTTACGAAATATATAAAAATGCAATAATTTGGTTTAGTTAATTCGTTTTTAAAAATGTTCCCCCTTTGTTTGAAAAATCTCTTTGGTGGCAATTTTTTCTTCAAAATCCGCTATTTCTGCCACCTTTTGAATATTTTCAACGGTCACACTGACAACAATTTCTCATGTTGTTTCGCCTTGCTTTTGACGTAACGAGCTTCGAATACAAAAACAAAATCCCATGAAGGCGAATTGAATTCGCCTATGACACCACCTTGTAAAATTAATTCGCCTTGGTATTAACTAAAAGTAAATAAAATCAACTAGTTTGGCATGAACATTCAAACAAGCAGGTGGTGTTGTCGCTTGTTTCTGGCAATTGCTTGATATACACTAGGAAAAACTAAGAGCGAGAGTTACCACACTAGCGCAAAATGTAATAATATGTGTGCCGATTAATGCTCTGTGTCAACATTCTTTTCTCTAGCGACAATTGCACTAGTTAAAATGTCGACAACTATCCTTTTATGTTTGAGTAGAGATACGTTAAGGGCATAATACACAATCAATCAGCTTGATGTCAGATTCGTGTACGTGTGCTTGACGAAAAATCAAAGCCAAGTAGATTTTCCATCAATCGTCGTCGGTGTCACTAATACTAACGAAATTTCACACATTCTATTACCACGCTTGTCAAGCATGTTGACTGTGTATATTGCCCTTTAGAGACAGCAGTTCTAATGTATTTCTGGTGACATTGTCAACGAAAGCGTCAATAGTTTGTTTAATTTTTTTTATTATTCTGTTCACACAAAAAAAAGGAATGTAAAATCAACATGACGCAATTTTGATTGTAAATCATATTAAACTTATAAGAAATAATTTTTCGTTTAAGTGTGTTAGTGTCCATTTGCTGTGTTGATTGCTACAATTCACTGTTGCGCTTAGTTGTGTGACTTGTTGTTGTTTATTCTTATATGTGGCGGCTATGCAGATCACAAAAAACGAGTTACCAGCGAAAATTTACTGCTGCTGGTTTAAATTTCATATTAGTTTTAAACGGAAAATTATTAATCTAACCTTAAATGCCTTTGATTTAAAATGTTTCACTGTTAAAACAAAATTTGGTATAAACGTTACATTTCATTACAAATCAACATGACTATAACTTTATTTTAAATAAGTTTTATGTTAAATAAACATTTAACTCATGTTAAATCGAAATGAAATTTATTTTACATACGATGGTATTTATTTAGTGCATAGCTAAAGTAAAGTTTGAAGCTGTTGTGGCTGTAGTGGTTAGCGCATGCACTGTCATGTAGGTGGCACGAGTTCAAATCTTGGCTGGGGCATCCAACTATACAGAAAAAAAAATAAAGTTGATTTCAATTTAAAAATTCGTTGCTTCAATTTAAAAATTTTTTAATTTTGTACCAGTAAACGAATTGCTAGTATCAATTAAATGTTTAATATCGAATTTAATTAAATAATTTTTTATTAAATATTTAATACTAACAAAAATGGAAAAAATGTGCGATTTGGATTCGATATTCTGTCCAACCCAAACTGCACATTCTGCTGGATAAATGTGCTTGTTCCAAATGGGCACCTTATATTGAGAATACTTATTAATTTCGTTTTAGTAATTATTATTATTAATTTTTTTTATTACTGTTTCTTATTTTAATCTCATCTGGGGGTCAAACCGATTATTTTTTGCTGTGAGTTTTATGTATACCGTGCGTCAAAAACGTTATGATACATATTCATATGTATGTAGTATGTAGCATTGAATGCTTTTGCTAAAACAGCTCCTTGAAGGTCTTGTTGGTGTACACATTCGCTATCATTTGTATATATGTACTCTTGTATATATGTACACATCAATAGAAAATGTGTGTACATATGTATATAAAAAAAGAAACAAACGTGTATACAAAAATCAATCTCCAGTTTGTATATTTCATAAAGAAAAAAATTATTTCATCTTGCTTTAATTGTTATTGGCATCATGTGTTGATACTAATAATTAAATATTTAATAATATCAATTAAGTTATTAATTGACAGCCTGATTTTTTGCAATTAATGATTTAATTAAAAAAAACTTGTAATATTTGTTTCTGTCTACAAAGTTTTCTGATGCCCATGCAAATATTGACATTTTCCATCCGATATTTTTTGGTGAAAATTAAAAGCTAAAATGTGACTGATATTTTTTTAGTCAGAAATAAAAGTTAAGATTTCACCGATATTTTTTGGTCAAAATTAAAAGTTAAATTCAAATTACTTTTATTAAGAGTGTTGGAATATTCAAATCAGATTAGCAGAACGGATCAATACTACTGATTTCGACAGGCCGCTACACCGTCTCATCAGCGTTCTTGTTCACTTTTACCACTTATTAAGGTGGATGCTTTTTACAAGGAAACATCAGCTATTTAACTAATTTTTGCCAGCAAATAGAACACAAGACTTCTTTTTAAATCCGTGCCATGCATTCTTTTATTGTGACTCAATTTAGTATTTGCTGAAATTTCCCTATCTGATTAATAATCCAACACTCACAAACTTGTTATTTGTTGTCTCGCTCTGATGGGCATTTTTTCAATGCCTAATTCATAATGGACCGAAATAGGATAAAAAGTAAAAATGCTATAATGAAAAAACGTAAACATAAATAAGCATTTAAAATTATCAAATTATTTATTTAATATTTGATTTTTTATTTTGTTTTTACTAGTACATTTTTAACTAAATTTGAATACTAGTGTTTTCATTTTTTCAGGGACCGAAAATAACAGTTATTATCAAAACTCCGGTTCAAAAAGTCAGACAGAAATAATTTGTCTATACGATATTTGAGTATAGCATTGTGATGGTCTTGAGCTAAGGAATAAAAATCTAAAAATACTTTTATTTTTACTTTTTTCAAAAAAGTCAAAATATAACTGTTATTTTTTGACTCATAATTTTGCGGTCAAATATAAAAGTTAAAATTTGACCGATATTTTTTTGGTTAAAAATAAAAGTTAAAATGTGATTGATATTTTTTTAGTCAAAAATAAAAGTTAAAATTTGACAGATATTTTTTTGGTCAAAAATAAAAGTTAAAATTTGACTGATATTTTTTTGGTCAAAAATAAAAGTTATATTTTGACCGATATTTTTTCTCGTCAAAAATAAAAGTTAAAATTTAAACGGATTTAGAAGTCGCTACCCCAGCATTCCTTGTTTATTTTAAGCACTTATTGTGCTTGATATTAGTGTGCAGGAGCATCAACTATTGAACCAATTTATTTAACAATATTATATACATATAAGAGCTATTGAAGCATCATTATATTCACTTACAAGTTAAATCGATGTTTATTAGTAGGATATTCACTATGTAAGATTATTAGCTCCAAATATTACTTGCTCTTTTTTGAAATTTTAACTTTTATTTTTGACCAAAAAAATATCGGTCAAATCTTAACTTTTATTTTTGACCGAAAAAATATCGGTCAAATTTCAACTTTTATTTTCGACCGAAAAATTATCAGTCAAAAAATAACATAATTTGACTTTTTTGAAAAAAGTAAAAAAATAAAAGTATTTTTAGATTTAGCTCACGACCATCACAATTCTAAACTCAAATATCGAATAGACAAATTCTTTCTGAATGGCTTTTTGAACTGAAATTTTGATAATAACTGTTATTTTGTTGAGAGATTTTCAATGCGTTTTGCTTTTGTAATTTGAAGATTTTCCATACAAAATTTGGGCCTTAGTAGAATAGTCGGCAGTTTTCCTGGCCGTTTTCTGAGTTGTTCAACAAGTCGTTTCTGCTCATTTTCTTAAAAAACAAATATGATTTCTGCTGCTATTCTGTATTTTATATAAATACAATTTTTAAAGTTATCTTTTAGCAGAATAGTTTGACCATATCCTAAACAATTTTATAAATTAGTTGACGACTTTCATTCCACACGTGCACACACAGTCTGACGGGTATTAATTTTTGACAGTTTTTCAGAAATGTATAGTTTTTGTAACGCTTTTCCTTGACATTATTACGACAGGTTGTTGAAATTATAAGAAAACTGTGAACATCTTTTGTTGTTTTGACAGACATCCTTTCGATATTATTATTCTCTAGGACAAATTGCAATAGTTCTAAGGATTTCCTCAGACAAAGAGGTCCGCTTTTGTACCAATTACTTTATGATTTTTGTGCGTTGTCTGATCGATTTCAGACTGAACTCTAACCGAATTCGACAGAATATGTTTACTGGGTTGTTTAATGAAAAATTGTTTGACATCCGAAATTTAAAAATAAAAACTATCACCTGTAGAACTAATTTTACCTGTTGAATAAATATACCTTGATAATATTGAAGTGAACAAATAAAATTATTGAAAATAATTTTTAAATAAATTACTATTAAAAAAGTTGAGGAAAATTCTAAACGAATTCGTTAAAAAATCGTACCTACATATCGTTACGACATGTAACGATTTCGTACCTACACGTCGTTGCGAATTCGTAACGACATATCGTTACGATTTCGTAACTACATGTCGTTACGAAGTCGTGTCAACCTTCTTATACAAAAATCGTTACGATTTCGGTTCCGAAATCGGAAGATTTTGTCGAACAGTCGTTACGAATTCTTTGTGAAATCGGAACATTTGGTTTGGTGGGAATACATTCCCTCTATACAACCTAGAACCCAACGTTGGTAGAATGATGATTTTATCATATTTTTTATGATTTTTAAACCAAAATATGATTTGATGATTTTTTCCCCAAATGATGATTTTTTTTCTCCCAAATTATGATTTTTTATACTTTTTATATGTATATCGTCACAGAAAATACAAAGAACCCCATCTAACATTTTAAACGTTTTACAGGAGAGGGCTGAAACTTGTTTAAATGAAAAACATATTGACAATTAGTGCAAAATTTTACAATATAATTAAAAAAGGAGAAACAAATTTATATATATTTATTGCGAAATTTTGCAGCAATTTTCCATATATTTTTCATTTAAGCAAGCTTTACCCTACGTCTTCACGAGCCATCGACTTGAATATGACATGAACATGAAGCCGGCAGAGCAACTACAAAAAATTCATCAACTTCTTTGTGTGGTGAATACGTGCGATGTCAATGTTCTGCCTTATCAATGTATTTGGTGATAGTGCAATAGAAATGGAATATATAACAATTTCTTTCTGTCTCTTTTCTTTCTATTAAAAATGGTTGTTGACAGCGAATCTCATGGCGAACATTGATGCTCAGCCATATCTTCGGGCATCGATGGCAGAGCATGGACGAAACATGGACATGAGCGGTCTACATTAGCCATATGCGATGTCCGACATGATGATCATACCAACTTCATGGCTAATGTAGACCCCCAGTTATACTTCTTCTGTAAAACTTTTAAAATGTTAGATAGGGCTTACTGCATTTTCTGTGACGATGTATAAATAGTTATTGAAATATATCATGCCTTACGTTTTGTAGTTGTTTGGATCAATTAATATATAATTTTCAAAAGTTTTTAACATAAAAGTTTATTGAAGAGCATTGTATTAACTGAGTGAAATTTCTCTGAGTAAAGTTTTTTTAAATTTTGGACTATATTTCCCTGTTCTCTGAATTTGGTTAGTTCTTTTTCGATTTAGGGAATTTTAATTTATAAAGCGGGGTACAACCAGGGTTGTGAGATTTATTTTGACACTTATCGCCAAATTCAATGTCAAAAATCGCCAAATTGGGTTTTCCTTAGTTTTTGCCAATAATATATAATTTTTTGAATTATAAAATATTATAATAAATAATAAATAAATAAAAATATACATATAATTTTTCGACCTTTATTTAAAATATAAATTAGTTTTTATAGAATTGTTTCTATTCAGGCTTCTAAGGTCATTAAATTTGATTTAAATGCAAATAAAAGACAATTTTATTTCATTTATTCATATCCGACGTTTCGTTGGGATTTTCCAACATCTTCAGGGATAATAGTTTTTATTGAAATCTGGTAACATTCATAAATAAATAAAAAAGAACAATTTTAATGTAATGACAATAGCGATAATACAACAATTAATATTTTACTTAAACTTACATATTTACTCTCTTAATAAAATTTGCACTTAAATTTTGTTAATGTAATTTGACGCGACATGACTACATACGACATAAAACACATAATTTAAAAAATAATTGCAAAAATAATTAAAAATTGGTAAATATCACAGTATAAGCTTATTCTTAACGTTCTAATATCACAGCTGGAGTTACACTAAAGTTTAACCTAATACAATGCTATAAGTAGCATTAGTGTTGTCTTTGTCAGTCTTGCTGTTCATTGCTATGTCCATTTTTTGTTGAATACTTAAGCTTTCCAAAGTGTATCTTTTATTGTATTTTCTTTCTTTGTGTAATATTTTTACATTTTCCAGATCAGCTGTGTGAGAATAATCCAAACAATGTTGCGCTAATGCAGTTGATTGTCGTCCTTTTTTAATGTCAGTCTCATGCTCAGCTACTCTTACCCCCAAATTTCTTTTTGTTGTCCCGATATAAACTTGTTTGCAGCTTTCGTTTGAGTTTCCATTGCATTTGATTTCATATACAACATTACTTTGGTCTTTTTTGTTTATTTTTGTTTTAAGATTTGTGAACAGAGTATTTGTTGTTTTGTTTGGTTTGTGAGCAAAAATAATTCCTTCCTCATTAATTATCTCTTTTATTTTATTATTCTCAGTGAGCTTTGGAATATAAGGTAAGCTTACAAATTTAGTGTTGCCAGATGTTGTTTTTGTGTTATTGTTTTTCGTTATGTGGTGTATTGATTTATCTATTAAACTATTTGTCAAGTTTGCCGGATAATTATTGTTTTTTAATATTTCTTTAATTTTCTTAATATTTTTATTTTTGAATTTTTCATGACTTAAATTTACCACTTTATTAATAAAATTCAAAATTGTATTTGTCTTATGTTTTATTGGTTGTGTTGAGTTATAATTTATTATTCTGCCTGAAGCTATTTCTTTCATGTACCAATCTGTTATAACTCTGTTTGTTATTTCTCATTATTTTCATGTCAAGATATGGCAGCGAATTGTTGATTTCTTTTTCAATAGTAAATTTTAGTTTATTGTGGTAACTGTTGAAAACCTCCAATATAATTCTCTTGTCTTTTCTTTTTATAATGGCAAATAAGTCGTCCACATACTTTGTTAATAATTTTATGTCTATGTTTTTATCCCTTAATTCTTTCGTTGTTTTCTCTAAAAGAGTGTCTAACACAATGTCGGCGATGGTTGGGGAGAGAGGGTTTCCCATTGGCATTCCATATGTTTGACTGTATATCTTGCCCTCATATATAAAATAATTGTTTTCGTTTAAGCAAAATTGTAAAAGTTTTAAGAATTGTCTTTTGGGTATTTTTGTAAAGTTTTTTAAAGTTTCCCATTTCTCCATAATATCTCTTATAGCTATATGTATAGGTATGTTAGTAAATAACGATACCACATCCAATGATATAAAGATTTCATCGTCGTCTAAAATAATATTTTCCAATTTCGTCTTTAGCTCCATAGAATTTTTTATATTGAATTTTTTTGAGATCGCGTTTTTTAAAATTGTTCCAATGTATTTAGATAAATTATAACATGGAACTTCCACAGATGATGATATTGGCCGCAAAGGCATGTCAGGTTTATGTGTCTTTGGTAAGCCATATAGTCTTTGGGCTGTAGCGTGATCAGAAATCAATTTAGTTTTCTCTAATTGGGTAATATACTCTTGTTTGTATAGATCCATTATTAATTTATTGTTTTTCCGCTGCAGGCTCTGTGTCGGATCGGCACGTAGTGTTTTATACGTAGTTTTATTTTCTAGCAATTTGCTCATTTCTTTCTTGTAGTCTTCTTTAAACATAACTACAGTTTTATTTCCTTTGTCAGATTTTGTGAGAACTATATTTTCCTTATGTCTACGTAATATTCGTTTTGTATCCTCATATATGTTAAGTACACAGAAAAAATAGACAAGAATTATATTCAATAAGACCATGTTATTAAAAAAAAATATGAATTTCAATAACATTTATCTTTAACGTAATAAAATATTTCGTTGTAAGTATTTCTTTTCCATGCCGGTTATTTCTTTTCTTTTTATACATAAGTACTTAAAACAAGTTGTATCCCATAAAAAAATAAATGGGATATGGCTCAGCTAGAGAGTGTATGCTTTACGTCCGGAAAGTCCGGGTTCGTATTCCAGCCATGTCAACATTTTTTTAATTTATATATATATTTTTATTTTGAAATAATTTTGTTATCAATATAGGGGAATTCTTTATCACAGGAAATTTGAAAAAAAATTATTGAATACCGGGATTTTTGTTATCAAAAACGAAACTTATTTTTTTCTGTGTATAAACTTTTCCTTTTGGTTATTCCTTGAAGTCCTCTTGTATGTTAGTATTCTACTTGTTATTCTGGATCTAATAACATCTTTTGCCTTATCATCTGTTAGTGTTTGCACCCATTGTTCTAAATCGGCTACTAAATTCATAGTTGCATTTAAATCAAATTTAATGACCTTAGAAGCCTGAATAGAAACAATTCTATAAAAACTAATTAATAAATAAATAAATTTTGTCCAAATTGCTAAAATTTGCCAAACATAGCACGAAAGTCGCTAAAATATGTATTTTATTTTATTTTTATTTAAAACAAAGCAAAAATGATTAGTGAATACAAGAAAAACTCATAGTTTATTTCCAACTCCAGCTTTCTTCATTTTCAGCTTTCTTCATTTTTTTCGTGTTTTACATGCATTTTCTAGCCTATAGGGCTTAATGAAGTACCTTAGAATTCGGATTACATTTTTAATTTTTTAATGCATGATTAATATAAAATCGATTTTTAAAGACTAAACTCCAAAAAATTTGGATATAGTTACTCTCTTATTACATATCTAGCACAATATACACTTCATGCTCCAGACACCCCTCTTTGTCTTCTGTTTAAAATATATTGTAGGGTAATTCATTTCTTATAAGTTACAGAAGAAATACAACAAGGTATTATTTGCATTAGTATAATTTACAACTAGTAATAATGCTGCCAGAAATTCATATTGCATTCTATTTCGCAGATGAGTTATGTATTGAAAATATTCAGAATAAAAATAGTGTTATTTTTCATATTGACTTCAAGTTTCTCAAAAAAATGCATGGCTCATCAAAAATAGCCAGCAAAATCGCCAACTACTTTATAAATTGCTAAATCGAAAATTAAGACGCCAAACAAGTTTTAAAATCGCCACGTTTGGCGAGAAATCGCCACATCTGACAACCCTGGGTAAAACTATCGAACTTGAGTGACAGTCGGAAATTCATTAGCTTTGAAAGATGGTTTTGAATGACAAAACTATCAATAATTTTCGATGATAAAAAATGTTGTGGGATTTACTACACAGAAAAGAATATCATCAAACTGTAACTAACAATTTCAATTGTTAATATGTAATTTAAATTCAAACATATATTTTTGTTAATATAACAAATTGAGTTGTTGATACGACAAACACAGAATTTTTTTTGTTCAACAAACTGAACTAACCAAATTTTTTGTTATGTATTGTGAAAAAATTAACAATCATCATTGTTGATATAACAACTGAATGCACACAAGTAAATTAAACAAAGCAAATCAAGAAGTTTTTTCAACAGACTGAACTAACCAAATTTTTTGTTATGTATTGTGAAAAAAATACCAATCACCATTGAATTCACACACGTAGATGAAACAAAGCAAATCACGTTTTGTGTGTATTCATTATTTGCGTATTTAATAACGAATTGTTCTGTAGCTGAGAGGTAAGAACGCTAGTCTATTGGTCCAGAGGTCGCCGGTTCGATTCCGCCCAAAGACATTTAGTGTTTTTCGCAGACAAGCAAAAAGTCGTTTCGAGGATTGTGATTTATAAAAATATTGTTAATACAACAATTATGATAGTTAAAATATGTTCGGAAAATCAACAATTCACATTGTTGATATAACAATAATCTTAATTGAAATAAATTTGATATCAACAAAAAACTTGTTAAACAAATTTTTCTGATTTTTCTGTAACTTACAATTTCGTAATAGTATTTACAAAAATCGTTTTAGGTTCAAAATTAATTAATTATTTAATTGATATAACAAATTAATTAGTTGTATTTACAAATTTTTTTTCTGTGTAAGCTGATGCGCCAAATTCAAATAATTTTTAAATTTTTTTCTATCATGTACAGATTCTGTTAATGGGTATGACTAATATTTCAAATAGCTACTTCAGTATATTTCTCCCTAACTCGAGAACGGGTTATCCGATTTGAATAAATAAGCCAGTCATGCATATTAATTTTTTATAATTCCAACTATTTCGGAGTTCATCAGAAATTACCGGTGAATTAATTTTTTCAAAATTGTTTGTTTTAAAAAACTCATAAAAGAAATTAAAAGTGCAAAAAAATTTAAATTACTATCAGGTAGTATAACTAGAAATACAATAAGTCATAAATCATAAAAATCTGTGAACAAATGTTAATTTTATTCGCAATTAAATGAAGGAGGTCAATTGATAAAAATCACAATTTCCATACAACAGAAAAAATTTAATTTGTGTGTGTTCCCTCAACTAATTCTGAATAAAATCGACATTTGCTTTTGATTTCAATGGTTTATGGCTTATAATATTGCTAATAGTATATCTAAATAGCTTCCCTCTTCATTTTTTCATGACTTTGAAAACGAAAAAAGATTCATTTTGCACCAAAAACACATTTTTCGCCTCTAATTTCTTAATAAATCTGAAGCAGTTGGAAATTAAAAAATATTTTATATGAGTGGCTTAAAGGTAATTTTATTCTGCATTTTTTGGTGCATTATTTATTGAAATTGGGCAAACCATTCTTGAGTTAGGGTAAAGTATACTGATGTACCTAGTGAAAGTCTTAATCAAGGCGAATTAACTTTACAAGGTGGTGTCAAAAAAAAAACAGCTGACTACTTTTTTTAGAAGCTCGGCGTGTCAAAAGTTGTTTGTAAACAACAATAAACAGTGTGACCGTTGTGCGAATAAAGTGGGCATTTGCCACTGGCTTGCCACTTTTTTAAATTATGTAATGGTGTTTTCTTTTCTAAAATAAGTATTTTTTTTTAATTTTTATTAAAAAATCGCAATTTAGCATTCCTTTAAAGCAAAAATTTACCTTTGCAAGGGATGGTATAAAAGTTTTTAAGAACTTCACTTCCTCGAAAAATTATTATGTTGCAGATTTTCAGTGAAAAGTGCAAACAACGCAATTTTTTTTTGTAGAAAAGAAATTATTGTAAATGTGCCACCTTTTGATAAATCATGCTCCTTCTCGAATTTTTTGTGAAGTGGTATTTTATGTTATTATTAGAGCTTTCTATAGTATGATAATACTAAAATATGTACAGCCGTCTATCTACAGCTTTCTTTTGTATTTTCACTTATTTTAATATAAACTAGCTTTATAAAATCCGGTTTTGTAGGATGTTTTAGTACAAATTGTAAATAAATTCATAATTAACACCGAATCACATGTTAAGTCTTATATGATTTCTAGTGTTTAAGTTGAGTTTCGAACTTTGGTGTCTTTGAAGTCTTACATATAGTAGAATTTTATGATAAATATATTTTTAAGACATTTCAGCTGCTGCAAAAAGGGGAAAATCCAATATTGTGGCAGAAAAGTAAAAATTGAATTAAGAAAAATTAAACGCAGCATGCAAGCGGACAAATCAGTGTATTTCGGACAAAGTAACCTTTTTTCATCAAGTGTTATATCAGCTATTTTAAACGGCTTTACGCTATATATTTGCTATTTCAGTTAAGGACTAGAATTGTAAATACAGAATAATCTTGTTTTGAAAACTTTTCCAAATCTTTATAGAGATATATTTGTGGAATCTTATATAGATATAATGGAGTAAGATTATTCCAAAAATTAGCTGCGGAGACTTGCGTATGCGACCTTTATATCGGTTTCCCTAAATATACACATTTTTCAAAATTTCGTACTTGTGTATTTCTATATGATTTTGTTGTAATTTGTTTCCGAAACCACTTGTTATTAAATCAAAATACCATAAAGTAGTAATTTTCAATTTCAAGATAACTTCTTAATGCATTTTGAAATTTGATGCACTTTGGATTTTTTTAATGAATTTTGAATTTTTTTTAATTGGTCATGTATAGCAACATATGGCGCCCACTGTATTAAAAATAGCTGCCTAATTTTTTTATAAACTGTATAGCCTACAGGCTTTCCTATAATTCATGCATACGTTTTTTGTGGATCAGACTATTAGTTTGGAAGATATGATTTTTCCGCCGCTAGATTGGCCTTTTTCCCAATGTGCGCTGCATCGCCGTTTAAGTCGAAGAGTTAGTTATATAGTTAAAATGTTCCCAAAATGTAGACCTTACAAGATTTCCTACTCCTATTCACTATAACAATGTGCAAAAGGAATGGGACGATCTTACATACCACTTAAATAATGGACAGCCGTAAATTTTAAAAACACCGACACATATCTATTTTTTGATATCTTCTACTACAATTATTCGCTAGAAGCCTGTTGCTTTTAAAATTTTGATTTTGTTGTACAGTGTTCTTTTTAGTCCTCGTCATTAAAAGTAGAAGGTTATCAACTCGTTTGTATTTTTTATTGGTGTTCCTTCAGACCACCGCCATTTATCTATCGACTGATTTGCAAAATATTTATTTTATATAAATGGAAACACACCTATCTATATTGGCTCCAATATATAGTTGCTTAACAAATAGCGAAAACCTCTACCTGTAATCATACACATATCTAATAACTGTTCGTTTTTCTGTTCAAGAGAATGGATGAAAACATATTTTGAATTTTTGTTTTCATTGGTCACAATCATTCATCAAACGCAACCACATGGCATTGTCAGACACATTTATTAAAAATGTGGAGATAGCAGTGTTTGATTCTACACCCCTCATATTACAACTTATGTGCCAGTGATCTTAAAGCGACTTTTAGACTATTAGATTTAGTATTAATACTTGTCAAAAACTGCAATCTTAAGTAAAAATCCAAGTGTGAAAACAAATTTTTATGTTCTATAAAATAATACGTAAAGAAATTTGACAGTATGTATTATGGTTTTCGTCATTTTTCGGAAATTTTCTAAACAATCACCTTTTTTATTTTATCAGGGTTGTCTTTTGCACAAACAAACATGGAAATAGCGAAAACAGTTGTGCATTTGTTTGCCGGTATAAATAAGGAAAAAGAAGAACGAAAAAATGTGCTTTATTGCAAATTATTTATGTTAAGTTTTGTTTGGAATGTGATAGTGTAGAAACAATATGTAATGAGAAGAGTTTCTTTAAGATTTTTTGATAGTCAGACTGATTTTGATTTGATTTTCGTCTTACAAAATCTTATAAAAATCTCAAAGCTTGTATTGCAATGTTATATACTTCGTTCATGCTGATATTTTTAGAAAGATGCAACTTTTCAAATGTGGTTCATCGGCTTAGCATTTGATAGTTCCTCCCTTGGAGGAGAATAATATATAGAACCATTTTTTCAAGATCTATTGATGAGATAACATTAGTAACCAAATATATGTCGGCATATAGATAAGCTAACCACAACAAATCATTTTAACTTTTTTTGAAAGAAAAAATATCAAAATTGTTTAACTTGGTTCCAAAAACTGTTAATGCTTACGAAATACATAAAAATGCAATAATTTGGTTTAGTTAATTCGTTTTTAAAAATGTTCCCCCTTTGTTTGAAAAATCTCTTTGGTGGCAATTTTTTCTTCAAAATCCGCTATTTCTGCCACCTTTTGAATATTTTCAACGGTCACACTGACAACAATTTCTCATGTTGTTTCGCCTTGCTTTTGACGTAACGAGCTTCGAATACAAAAACAAAATCCCATGAAGGCGAATTGAATTCGCCTATGACACCACCTTGTAAAATTAATTCGCCTTGGTATTAACTAAAAGTAAATAAAATCAACTAGTTTGGCATGAACATTCAAACAAGCAGGTGGTGTTGTCGCTTGTTTCTGGCAATTGCTTGATATACACTAGGAAAAACTAAGAGCGAGAGTTACCACACTAGCGCAAAATGTAATAATATGTGTGCCGATTAATGCTCTGTGTCAACATTCTTTTCTCTAGCGACAATTGCACTAGTTAAAATGTCGACAACTATCCTTTTATGTTTGAGTAGAGATACGTTAAGGGCATAATACACAATCAATCAGCTTGATGTCAGATTCGTGTACGTGTGCTTGACGAAAAATCAAAGCCAAGTAGATTTTCCATCAATCGTCGTCGGTGTCACTAATACTAACGAAATTTCACACATTCTATTACCACGCTTGTCAAGCATGTTGACTGTGTATATTGCCCTTTAGAGACAGCAGTTCTAATGTATTTCTGGTGACATTGTCAACGAAAGCGTCAATAGTTTGTTTAATTTTTTTTATTATTCTGTTCACACAAAAAAAAGGAATGTAAAATCAACATGACGCAATTTTGATTGTAAATCATATTAAACTTATAAGAAATAATTTTTCGTTTAAGTGTGTTAGTGTCCATTTGCTGTGTTGATTGCTACAATTCACTGTTGCGCTTAGTTGTGTGACTTGTTGTTGTTTATTCTTATATGTGGCGGCTATGCAGATCACAAAAAACGAGTTACCAGCGAAAATTTACTGCTGCTGGTTTAAATTTCATATTAGTTTTAAACGGAAAATTATTAATCTAACCTTAAATGCCTTTGATTTAAAATGTTTCACTGTTAAAACAAAATTTGGTATAAACGTTACATTTCATTACAAATCAACATGACTATAACTTTATTTTAAATAAGTTTTATGTTAAATAAACATTTAACTCATGTTAAATCGAAATGAAATTTATTTTACATACGATGGTATTTATTTAGTGCATAGCTAAAGTAAAGTTTGAAGCTGTTGTGGCTGTAGTGGTTAGCGCATGCACTGTCATGTAGGTGGCACGAGTTCAAATCTTGGCTGGGGCATCCAACTATACAGAAAAAAAAATAAAGTTGATTTCAATTTAAAAATTCGTTGCTTCAATTTAAAAATTTTTTAATTTTGTACCAGTAAACGAATTGCTAGTATCAATTAAATGTTTAATATCGAATTTAATTAAATAATTTTTTATTAAATATTTAATACTAACAAAAA
Source organism: Panzeria rudis (assembly GCA_956483635.1). NCBI lineage: Eukaryota > Metazoa > Arthropoda > Insecta > Diptera > Tachinidae > Panzeria > Panzeria rudis. The sequence goes on from OY101449.1 coordinate 74,253,187, forward strand.
TGGAAAAAATGTGCGATTTGGATTCGATATTCTGTCCAACCCAAACTGCACATTCTGCTGGATAAATGTGCTTGTTCCAAATGGGCACCTTATATTGAGAATACTTATTAATTTCGTTTTAGTAATTATTATTATTAATTTTTTTTATTACTGTTTCTTATTTTAATCTCATCTGGGGGTCAAACCGATTATTTTTTGCTGTGAGTTTTATGTATACCGTGCGTCAAAAACGTTATGATACATATTCATATGTATGTAGTATGTAGCATTGAATGCTTTTGCTAAAACAGCTCCTTGAAGGTCTTGTTGGTGTACACATTCGCTATCATTTGTATATATGTACTCTTGTATATATGTACACATCAATAGAAAATGTGTGTACATATGTATATAAAAAAAGAAACAAACGTGTATACAAAAATCAATCTCCAGTTTGTATATTTCATAAAGAAAAAAATTATTTCATATTGCTTTAATTGTTATTGGCATCATGTGTTGATACTAATAATTAAATATTTAATAATATCAATTAAGTTATTAATTGACAGCCTGATTTTTTGCAATTAATGATTTAATTAAAAAAAACTTGTAATATTTGTTTCTGTCTACAAAGTTTTCTGATGCCCATGCAAATATTGACATTTTCCATCCCAAAATGTACATTTGTATTAGTTATGCGGCTACCTGTTATATTATTCTACCATGATGCAGGGCAAGAATATACATGAAAAAGTCTTGTATTCTATTTGCTGATAAAAATGAGTTAAATAGCTGATGTTTCCTTGTAAGTGGCAAAAGTGAGCAAGAACGCTGATGAGACGCTGTAGCAGCCTGTCGAAATCACTACAGTATAATTCGTTTATAAGCCACACCGCTTATAGTGGAATTAGCGATATATTCCAAAATGTTAGTTTTTCTGTCATCTATAAGTAAAATACCTGCAAAATATTTTTTATTTAGTCCATTAGTCCTATAGTCCATTTTCGCTTATACGCCACCAAGATTTAGTTTGAAATATCTTAAATATATGGAAGTTATGGAAGATATAATCCAAAATGCAAAAGTCAAAAATAATATATTTTGAAATCATAATTTTATGAAAATGTTACTCATATTGAAGTAAAATGGTTTTTATTTTAGCAATCGTAATTGCAATATTTGTGAATTGAGTAAATAAGGAAGTAATTTCTTAACGTTATTTTTATTTTTCTTTGTTAAAAGAAATAATTATATGGGTATTCGCATACAAGCCACAAATAGGCTTATATAAAAATCAAGATATAGTCAAATTCGCCTTATAAAGGGTCCGCCATCTAACGTTTTTTTTCAACTAGTGCTTATTTCGTGAATGGTAACACTTAGCTCATGTCTGATTTGACGATAATTAGTTTTATCCTTCCGCTGAACGAATATGGTTGTGTATAAGCTTGAGCAACGCTGGGAAATATTGCGACATTACTTTGAAAATCATGGTAATGTTGCAGAATGTGAGCGAAAATTGCGTACGGATTTTGGAAGAAGAGAAGGACTGTCAGCTCCGTATGTTCGTTATCTCGTGAAAAAAGTGAAACAAACTGGCATCCTCATCGATAAACCAAAGCGTGAAAAGCCAAAAACAGTGCGTACACCCAAGAATATTGCTACTGTGGCAGAAAGTGTGCGTGAAGCGCCATCAACATCAATTCACCGTCGTTCTCAACAATTGAACATTTCGGAGATATCATTGAGACGAATAAGGACCTTGGTATGACACCATGCAAAATCCAATTAGTTCAGGAGTTGAAGCCAACTGACCATCCCATGTGTTTTCGCTTCGCTAAGTGGGCCTGCGATCGACTTACAGAAGATGCCGATTTTGCCAAAAAATCATCTTTTCAGATGAATCTCATTTTGATCTTGGCGGGTATGTAAACAAGCAAAATTGTCGTATTTGGGGCATAGAAAACCCGCACGCATACATTGAAAAGCCGACGCACCCAAAACGAGTCACTGTTTGGTGCGGATTTTAATCCAGGCATAATTGGGCCATTTTTCTTCGAAAATGAGCAAGGAGTGGCCGTTACAGTCAATGGCGATCGTTATCGGGCCATGTTGAACGAATTTTTGTTCACAAAAATTGAAGAGGAGGATTTTGGCAACATTTGGTTTCAACAGGACGGCGCTACGTGCCACACATCCGAAGCTACACTCGATGTTTTGCGCATTATCAGCCGCAGAGCTGATGTCGTTTGGCCACCTCGGAGCTTCGATTTGACACCGTTGGACTATTATTTGTGGGGTGCCGTCAAAGATAAGTGTTACGCCAACAAGCCAGGGACAATTGACGCTTTAAACGACAATATTCGTGAAGCCATTGGTGAAATACAGCTGCACACAATCGATAATGTGCTTAAAAATTGGACCGATCGTGTAGGCTACTGCATGGCCAGCCGAGGCAGCCATTTGAATGAAATTATTTTTCATTATTAACTGGAAGGATTGTTCTTTCAAATAAAAAAAAAATTTGACAATATATTCAGTAGTTTTTTTATAGCATATTAAAAAGAAAAAAGTTATATGGCGGACCCTTTAATAAACAAAAAGGGTGCAAATGGGGCAGTGGACTATAAGCGAATTTTACTGTAGTACTTATCCGTTCTGCTAATCTGATTTGAGTATTCCAACGCTCCACTCTTAATAAAAATAATTTGAATTTACATTAATTCAAATATTGAACTAAAAAGCCGAAATAATAAAAAATTTCAATTGAAAAATAGTTTATTTAATTTTTAATAAAATAAAAAATATATATGTATGTGTTTAATTGTATTGCCCCAACCCTTATAAAATTGTAGACGAGGGTAACTAAAATGTATGTACTAATAAATCTTTGGTTCAAATGTCTCCATATAGTCGTAAAAGAACTATCTCGTCAATAGTGCTAAAGTCTATTGGTGGATTTTCAATGACAAGCTTATGTTATATATAGATAGGCGATTTCATTGGCTATGGTGTAGTCAGTAGTGGTACTGGCAATGTCACTGGTAAATCTGTACAATTTCACTAGCGGCATCAAGCAAGGAAATATCAATATACAGAACCCATAACATCTAGTGAATCTTTGGTGCCAATGTCTCCATGTGGTCCCAAAAAAACTACTTAGTTAGTAGAACTACAGTCAACAGGTGGATCTTCAATGAGAAGCTAATGTTAGATGTCAATAGATGATTACTTTGGCTGGGGTACACCTGGTCAGTAGTACTACTGACAATGTCTCTAGTAAATCATTACAATTTCACTATTCGCATTTGCTGCAGGGTTCTTAGACTTAGGTTTTTTACAGCTTTTTGAAGTTTCAGTTGGGGTCTATATACCCTATGGTATTTGTTTGCTTTATGCGGCCACCTTGTATACTTAGTCTATGTCCATACGAGTCACCTTTTGCTGCGCAACTTTTGAGTATATTTGAGAGGGAGGTGAGAAGATTGGGAAGGGGTACACCGTTTCATGTACATGCAACTCTCTTTTGTTTTCTTCTTCGTAATATTAAGCAACAACAAAGTCTATGTAAAAAAAAAACAAAAGCTGCACAACAAGAATTTCATTATATGGACACCAATACAACTTCAAAAGAAAATTTAAGAAAATTGCAGAAGCAAAAGTTGACTCGTATGGATATAGACTTATTAAAGCTGTTTTTAGACTATTATACAAGCTGTTCCACTTCTGCATAAAATGAAACCCTGATATGTGTTGTTATTGCTTTTTTAAAACTTTCCATAAACTCATTAGATCAGGGTTGCATTTTATACAGAAGTCGAACGGCTTGTGAGATACTCTAAAACAGGCATAAGGCAAGGCACACACACATATGTATGTATGTATTAAGGTCTATTTAGTAAAAACGTATCGCGTAACGTTAGAACTTTCAGTGCCGATCAACTTTAGGTGTTAGTTATAGAAAACGTATCACTCCAAGCAATTTTGTCACCTGTTAGTATTGGATTGTAGTGCCTTTGGGATTATTTTGACATTTGCTTCGTAAAAATCTACTTTCTGTAGATTTTCTACGTGACAAAAGCAACGATACATTTTTAGTAAACAGCAACAAGCTTTGATCCAATATTCGCCGAATATGAATATTCAATCTAAATTTAAATGATATTTAAAATTTAATTGAAAAAATCTCCCCTTTGCGTCAATAACAATAAATTAAGAAAAACTGTCACAATATCATAGGTATTTAACATTATTACGACAATCCGTTGAGAAAAGTTAGCAGAGAAACGGATGGCAAATGGTGTCGACCAACTCACATGGTGGAAAATAAATAAGGAAAAATACGAGCTTCTTTTTGTTACTTGCATTCAGTGTAGCCAGATGAGAGGATTTGTCCCCAAATTGGGGATTTCAAATTCTATTCGGGGACAGATTTTCGTGGGGAGGGATTTGGGGATTTTTCATTATAAGCACTTTTAATAAACATCAATTTTTTCCACTTGTATTTCGATTATTTTAAAATAGTGTTTGAATTGATAAATTTCATTGTTTGAATGCATCGCGATGTAAACTGAAGGTGTGTGCAGACACTGGGATGAAATTGATATCCGCATGGGATGTTCAGAGGAATGAAAACTAATCACTTTCGGATCGAAAGAAGTTAAAGAAATTTGCTTTCAATATGTATTTAGCTGTACTATCAAAAGAAATGCTTAAAAGATTCGATGAAAATTTTTTACATATCGATAGTCATATCGTCCCTACCATGTCCAACTATCGAATGTACAAAATAAGCGTTTTAGATTCGTAACCGTGATCCTCCAATTTGTACGATACACTTCGCTGCAAATTGCTGAATTTTTCATAGATGCTTGAATTAAATAGACATGGTGGAACGATATATTGAAATCACGTACCTAATTTTGTATTATTTTTCAGGAAGCGCAGAAAATGTTATAATGTAAATCGTTACAAAAACATTCCTATCCTCAAAATAAAGAAACTGAAATTAATTAATATTCAGGTAGGTTATGGAAAACGAACGTTTTCAAAATGATTTCAATACGATTGTTTTGAAAAGGTGTGATGAATTCCGAACCATTTTGAAAATTAGTTTCCAGGCAAACTTAAACTATGTACTGACTTTTCAAAAGTGCACGAAAAGATAAAATATTCCCTTCTTTGGCATCTCACGTAGATACGTCAAAGATAAGAACAGTTCCTGAGATTAGGTGGTGTTTGCTCGCCATTTATTGTTAATGATCAAAATTGACATCAGACCACTAGCCGGACACAGTGGTCTCAGACGACAACAATTTGTTATTGCAAACTCTGAGACTCCATGAAACTCAAGAAGAGATGCCGGAACCTCCGCAATTACCCGGATGTAATTGCTCACAGAATGAAGGTTCTTGGATGAGTACTGATGACTCCAAGTGAAGTATATAACCTCTCACCGAGCGGAATAATTGGCTTTAGCGTAGCCTTAATCCGCTTCAGTACACATCTGTGCCGCACAAAAAACCAAAAAATATAATAAACAAAACAGTTTTTCTGTTTTCCAGAATTGCAAAACTGTAACGGCTTCTTAAAACTTTGAGGCAGAAAAAAGGATAAATGCTTTCCTTTTTTTGTTTATTTATTTTATTTCTCTGATATTTTTACTTTTAGAAAAAATGTTTCCTTTTGCTGGAGAGAAAGAAAGTGAATTCAGTATAGCAATTCTCAAAGTAATCAAAGTTGTTAGTGTGATTTTAATTAGAAAAGCAAAATGCATAATATGCATATTACATACATATTATGTAAACATTAGGTTCATATACGGCTAAATCATTATTTAGACGTAATAAAATACGCAGGGGGATTAAATTTTTTATTTGTATTAATTGATAGTGCTTATAATAAAAAATATTTTTGGGGACAAAATTGGGGATTTTTACGATTGAAATGGGGATTTTTGGGGACAATATTCTCAAAATTGGGGACATGAGGCAAACAATTTCTGGCAACATTGCTTGCATTAAAAAATTGTTATGTGTTGTGTTCGGGTTGTGTAAATATACACAAACATTAAAAAAATAGATATCGTTTCTGCTTGTGTATACAGTACACAAAATAACGTTCAGTTTATTTTCGAACACTGGTTCCGAGCGAGCGAATATTTAGTGGTGCGGGGCTTATTTACACACCGAATCGCAATAGGCTTGAAGGAGGAAAGACTTTAAAACTTTATTTTTGAAGTTCAACATTCCTCTATGAGCTTTGATTATTAATTTAGCATGATATGTATAAACAGAACTTTACTTTTTAGATACTATGTGGTTGTGAAATATATTTTGTTTGTTTTTTCTTTACTAAAAGAAGATTATGATTTTACTTAAGCCCTGTATATTGTTAGTTCACACGGTTGTATCAAAGTTGTTAGAAAAGCTTAAAATTTATTGGCAGAAAATTTTCTGACAATAAATTTACTGACTATGTTGTCAGTAAAAAAATTGGCAGCTCACAAGATTGTCAGATGCAAAAATTGTCAGATCTGTTGTTTGACGCTGCTAGACTCAGATAATTTAACAGAAATTATCAATTATTTATCATCTGTGCTTGTGTTAACTTTAAAACGTGAAAATATAAATTAGCATTCAACATAAAGAAGCAATTTTAACTATTTTAGCTGCATAGTTTCTTTTATTTTCCTTTTTCCCTAAAAAAAATGTGTGCAGTGCTGCCAATATAAAGAAGTCTCTGACAATGACGCCATTGTCAGATGCAGAAACTTCGCACATCTGACAATTAAAAAATGTCTGACATTAATCTGACAATGGCAACGCGATGTGTTCACACGATTGTGAGTTGTCTGACAATTTTTTGTCAGCAGGTAGTATTAAAATCGACAATGCTTTTTCTGCCAACGTTGTCAGACAAAAATTTTCAGTTCACACGATTATAAGAAATTTTTAGCACATTTTACTTACAATATTGTAATATCTGACAATCGCCTGTACATAGCTTTAGAGACAAAGGGTTTTCTTTGTTTTAAACTTTGCAAATGGCTTTCTAAAACAGTCTATAGCGGATTTCAGTGGCGCTATTCAGTGTTTCGTGCGAATGGTGTTGCAAAAGAGCAAATGCAAAATATCGTAGTTTTTTTGTAAAATCCAACAACAAAATACACAGAGTTGCCGTTATATTTCATAAAAAACTGCGATATTTTGCATTTGCCCTCTCGCAAGACTATTTGCATCAGTGTTTGATGCATGCAAATGGCCTTGCGAAAGTTCAAATCCTAAATGTCGTAGCTTTTTTATGAAATTTAGTATATTTTGTTGTTGGATTTCACAAAAAGCTACAATATTTTGCATTGCACTTTCGCAAGACCATTTGCATCAAATACTGAACTCCGCCAATGTGTTAATTATTTCATCTCACAATTGGTTTCTTATTCAAGTAACAGCATTTTCAGTTGTTGAGAAAAGTCTTTCACGCTCTACAGAAGTTGCCCGGGTAGTTAAGAGGGCGATTTATAATATCAATATTTTTGGTCCTTTTTCCGCTTTCTTCCAATAATTTCAGCTGCTTTGATAATCACCAGCGTTGTCAACTTTTAGATTTCAAAAAGACTTGAAACAAGTAAAAAAGCGCGTAATTCTTGGAAAATAGCACTAAGTCTGCCTGTTCTGTAAATCGAGCCGATTTAAAAGGAATTGTTTTAGAAAAATTAAATCCACTAAAAGCAAAGAATTTTCAGACTTTTTTGTAGTTTTATATTTTTTACAGCTTAATATATCATATCCGATATTAATTCATTATATATGATCATCATAGTTATTGCTACAGGTTTTTCATAGAAATTAGCGGGTTATCATAAACAAAAAACTGTAACTTTTGAATCTGTTTTCATTCCTACTTAAATACTGTACAATAAAGACCTGTCAGTTGTAGTTATCTCTGTAATAACTACAATTACATATGAGTGATTCCACGTAAAACGGCCCTAGCAAGGAAAAAATAATTTTCTCATTTTTAATAAAAATCTCTGAATTGATGTTTTTTAGAGAATGACAATTGTAGAAAACATAAAAAATACACTATTTAATACTTTTTATTCAATTTGAGGCACATGCAAGAAACATTTTGCTCTCCCTCTTTATATGTTTAATATTTATTTCAGATTTTCTTTTATTCCCTTTCTCATTATTAATAAAAACCGTTATCTCTGAAAAGAATATACTTTTTTGCTTTTTATTGAATTTAAAAATAAATTCAGCTAAAATATTCTGCTGTCTATAATAGAACGGATAGTAAATAAATTAATGTGTTATTATTTTCTTTTGATTTATTTTTATATTATTTATATTAATGAAATCAATAAAAAGTTTTATTTCTTCGAATTTTTTAATTTTCGTATTACGTCACATCCATCGGTCACACCCGTCATATTTTAAAAATATTTTTTGTTAAGAAAACTGATTTTTTGTCAAGCAGTAAATACGTAGTACAGCTAAAAACACTTTGAACAGACATCTATACCAAAATTATTGTGTACCTTAGTCAAAATTTTACATAATTTATGCTGAAAGACATAATTCCTTAAAGCTCAGATTTGTGAGGTCACACCCGTCACAGCTTTCTGATGACCATTCTGAGCAGAAATTGTGGTCTATCAGTGTCTACTCGTTGTTCAACGACTTTAAGCTTAATGTCCTTGCGAACCGCAGCGTTTTTTAAAGTAAAAATTTTATATTCTTGATTTATAACAAAAAATGTGTGTAAATAGGTCACAGCCGGCTAAATGGAATTACTCATATGTCAAAAAAAAACCTGACTTCAATGCAAAGATCTTATGTACCAGATTACAAAACCAATGCGATTTTGTGTTATATCAAATGGTGTGCTTGTCTACAAATGGGGTGTCCGCCCGCAATTTTTCATAGTACCAAACCCTTCATGTCCTTTCAAATAAAATATTTTGAAAATCTGTCAAGAAATGTCGGAGTTATGTGATAATTAATATATCGGGCTACCACTTTGTCCGCCCGATTTTCACTTCTATGGGATCAAACTGCAAGCAATTCATTTGAAACATTAAAAAAAAGAATTTTGAAAATTGATTCATAAATGGAGGATTATGCGATAATCAACATATCCGGGGGAGGGGATAATGCCCTACAGATTTTTGAAAAAAGAATTTTGAAAATCGGTTCACATATGAAAAAACTTATGCAAGAAAACTGCAGGCAAACCCTTTAAAAAAATCGGTTTACAAATGGCAGAGTTTTGATTGGGGGAGCGATTTTCGAAAAAAAAGTTGTGGAACCAAACAGCAAGCAAACCCTTTCAAACAAATCAAAAACTTTGAAAATCTGTTCACAAATGACAGAGTTATGCCATAAAAAAATACACACGAATTCATAACCTCCTTCTTTTTTGATGTCGGTTAAAAAATAAAGAAAATTACAAATACCTTTTTCAGGATACTTTGGCATTTTAGAGGACTTTCCAGCGGGAAACTATGTCATTTTTAATCAATACCTATTATGAGGAGACTGAAACCTTTCGAATGAGATAAAATTTGTTAATATATGATGACGCGCTCTAAAGTTATTCAATCTTGAATATGACGAACATTTCTCCAAAAATGGCTGAGATACCCAAGTTTAGACGGCTATAAAAAGAAACCATAAAAAGTATCGGGTTAGTTCTTACACCACGTGTTGCGCACGTAAGAGTAGAGTATATGTACATATATTTATGTATGTCAAATTTCGTGAAAATGGAAAGTTTTTGAAATCTGAAGTGCCAAGCAAACGAAATATGTACAAAAATTAGTTTTAATGGGGTTCGACAAAAAAGACAAAAGATGAAGCACCACTGATTGCTCGAATCAATTTTTTCATTCTTCTGCAAGACTGCAAAAAGAGTGTTCAGGAAATAGTTACATTAGCAAAGAATTTTACACTTTTAGATAAAGAAATTAATTTTTGAATTTTGCGTTTTGTGGCACCGTCAAAAAATAAAAGCACCAAAAATTAGACTAAGAAAGCACCGAACACTAACTCCAAAATTTTTCGCGTCGAAAAGTTGAAAAAGCACTAAAAACGGTGCGAAAAGCACTGAGTTGACAACGCTGATAATCACTGATGATGATCGATAATAATTTAAAGAAAAATAATTTTTGGGTTCCAAAATCAGTACTTTTTTATGATTATAAATAGATTTTTAATCCCGTAAATTCCCAGATAAAATTCCCATGAAAGAGGGAAACAAAAATAGGCGATTTTCCCGGGAATTCCCGGGACGGGAAATCACCACTACAGTCAACCACCAGTCAACAACCAGTCAAAATTTTAAATTCTATGGATACGTTTTTTAAATTTTTTTTCTAAAATTTGGGTTTTTCAAGAGGCTGCTAGACCGATTTTATCAGAACTTGGGAAGTCCAACTTAATTTTAAAAAAGCGCTAAACTAAAAAAAACTTGGAATAAAATTACCTTTAAGCCGTTTTAAAATTTTGTTTGTATATATACATAAACATAAAATCGTCAAATCTGGCAGCCGTGGTCTTCGCTGAAATTGAATATGTGACCTCTCGTTTAATCCCTGCAGGAAATGTCGATAGTCAAATTGTACTAATTCACTGTTGACTTTGTCACCAGTACTACTGACTTATTGAACCCCAGGTAATCTTCTGTGTTATAGACATTTAACATGTGCTTGTCATTGAGATTCCACTACTGACCTTGGAACTATTGACTTACTATAGACTAGGTGGTTCTTATGGGAACATATGGAGACATTGGTACCAGAGATTCACTAGTGCATTTTAATGATTCTAGTCAACACCCTCTAGTCAGCCTAGAATCATATGTCTCTATGTCAACACTCTTTTTTCTAGCGACAATTGTACTAGATAAAATGTCGACAACTTTCTTTTTATGCGCGAGATACGTTAGAGACAGCAGTTCTAGTGTATTGCTGGTGGCATTGTAAACGATAGCGTCAATACCCTGCAGGAAATGTCGATATAAAAATTGTACTGGTTCACTATTGACTTTGTCACCAGTAGTACTGACTAATTGTACCCAGGCAATGTTCTATACTATAGACATTTAACATGTGCTTGTCATTGAGATTCCACTACTGACCTCGGAACTGTTGACTTACTATAGACTAGGTGGTTCTTATGGGACCATATGGAGACACTGGTACCAGAGATTCACTAGTGCATTTTAATGATTCTAGTCAACACATATGAAACTTTTTGCCAGCTAAGACAAGTAAATTACATATTTTATGAAAATTTTTAGTTTTCCGTTCAGCCGCATAAATTTTCAACACATCAACATGAGACCATAAAAAATCGTTTTCTAGCTGTTAAAAACTTATCTTCTTATTAAAACTAAAATAAAGATTCGTTGACAACGTTACCAAAAAGTCACCAAAGTTGTCGACAAAAGTGGTGACTTGAAGACACTTGGCCCCTGGCTTTCTTCAGGGTAGTTTATTTTCTTTTTTTATTATTCTGTTCCATCAATAGCAGAGTTGCAAGCCGATCGGCGGCTAGCCGATTCTGATTGAATGCTTCAAATGTTTTTAGTAGAATAATATAATTTTTAACCGAAAATACACATACATATATATATTTTCAATATTTTAATTTCACAGAAAATTTTTGTATTTTAAATAGGATCTTTGAATATCAATTGATTTTTTTAAATTTTAATTGATGGTTTTTTTAACTAAATTGCAAACTTTTTAATTTCGAATAAATTTTTTTTATTAATATGATTATTTCGAACGTATCTGCTTTGTGAATCCAAATTGGTTATTTGGCTAAGGTTCGTAACGTTATATTCAGGAAGAATTGGGCATGATTAATATTCCAAAACAAGGGAAAATTAACATCAACTTAATTTTTCAACGTACACAGCACAACAGAGTAGCGCCACTTTCGGAAGCCGCTACACACTTCCATCGTCAGTGCTCACGTGTATTTCCTTATCACCACTTGTCAAGTGGGTCTGTTGAATGTAATTTTAATTCTTATATATATACAAGTTTTTCGTGAAAATTGAATACGAGAATTAAACCGCTCTTAAGCTGATATTAAAGTGCACTTTCTTAGCGTTGCCATCGGTTTATTTTACTTCATTCCCATTTTTCTGATTTTTGTTCTACTCAAGACAAACTTTTTGGTTTGATTTTATACTTAAGTATATAAGCAAATACACGTGAGCACTGACGATGGAAGTGTAGCGGCTTCCGAAAGTGGCGCTTCTCTGTTCTGCTGTGTACGTTGAAAAATTAAGTTGATGTTATTTTTTCCCTTGTTCCTTGGAATATTAATCAGGCCAAATTCTTTCTGGATTAAACATTTTTTAATTTCAATTGATATGTTTTAAGCTACAATCGAAAAAGGTATATAGATTTTAGAGATATTTCGGCCTTAATAATTTAAAAATAATTTCTTTAATTTTTTATATAAAATATAATATAAGTTTATATAAAATATAATATTATATATTATATATATATATATATATATATATATATATATATATATATATATATATATATATATATATATATATATATATATATATATATATATATATATATATATATATATATATATATATATATATATATATATATATATATATATATATATATATATATATATATATATATATATATATATATATATATATATATATATATATATGTTTGAGTTTGGGGGTCACTAAAATATACTAGGGAATCGTTGGTTCAAATGTCTCGATATAGTCGTAAAAGAAATACCTCCTCAATAGTGCTAAAGTCTATTGGTAGATTTTCAATGACAAGACTATGTTATATGTCAATACACAGAAAAAAATAAGTTTCGTTTTTGATAACAAAAATCCCGGTATTCAATAATTTTTTTTTTAATGTCAATAGATGATTACATTGGCTGGAGTACACCTGGTCAGTAGTACTACTGACAATGTCACTAGTAAATCACTACAATTTCACTATTCGCATTTCCTGCAGGGCACATATAAAACTTTCTACTAGGTAAGGCAATTAAATTAGATCTTTTATGAAAATGTTTAGTTTTCCGTCCATCCGCATATATTTTTAGCATAGCAAAATAAGACAATAAAAAATCGCTGTATAGCTGGCAAAAAATTCTCTTCCTGTTAAAACCCTGTACGGAATGACTATAGTGAATCAGTACTGACTCACTACTGACATTGTCACCAGTACTACTGACCAACTGCAATGTTCTGTGCTATAGACATTTAGCATGTGCTTGTCATTGAGATTCCACTAGTGACCTCGGAACTATTGACTTACTATAGACTAAGTGGTTCTTATGGGATCACATTGGGACATTGGCACCAGAGATTCACTAGTGCATTCTAATGATTTAGGTTTGTAACTTGTATTTTCGAGAAATAGGTCACGGGAGCTCATTTCTAAAAACTCCAGTTACAAATCTACAAGTAAACTACATAAAAATAACAACACTTTTACAAAATATATTGTTGTTTTGTGGATATTTTTCTTGTCGATTTGTAAATTGTAGTTTTGAAAAATGGGCTACCGGACTCAATAGTTGAGTTCTGGTTTATAAAATCATATAAACTTGGTTTTTGCCATTTAAATTGAGTAGTTTCTATGACATTTTCATATAATTTGATATTTATTGGGGAAAATGGTAGAAAATGCCAAATAAATAATTAGAAAATGCTAAAAATAATGCTAACTACCAAATGGAAAATTTGCAGCTAAATCAAAATAAAAAATGCTAAATTGAGCTGCAAAAATGGTAAAATGGCTACACTGATGATGGATGATATGTAACAAGTTACTCGCATTAAAAATTCTCACATTAGTTACAGAACATGGGTACGACTTAATAAATAATAAATTTCCGGACAAAGCTGGGATTATTCAACGACACATCGGATATTAAAAATCAGCAAGTAGTTTTAACTTTATAGTATGTTTCCACTATCTTTAAATTACGTAGATTTAGGTAAGTTACTTCGAAGTGTTTCCACTAAGCTTGTGAGTAATTTGGTGTTCGAATTTTCGTAGTCAAATGATGCACTTACTTTATAAGGTGTGCGCAGCAGCTGTAATTGAATTTTTTTTTCATATATAGTTTGACATATAAAATTAATTAAATATTCTTTAATGTAATTTTTCGAAATTGTCAATCACAGTTGACGGATGACCCAGGGATGGAGTTTGTAATTTTAAAAGCAACGTAGGGCTGCATATATAAATCCATTTCGAAAAAGAGTATTTTCGACATAATTTGGAGCAAATTAAGTCATTTGAGATAATTTGGCAATATGAAAAATATATAGGAAATCATGTCGCAAATTACTTATAGTACGTTTCCATTATGAGCAAATTACGCAGATTTGGGAAATTACTTCGAAGTGTTTCCACTAAGCTTGTGAGTAATTTGGTGGTCGAATCTTCGTAGTCAAATGATGCACTTACTTTATAAGGTGTACGCAGTAGTAGTTTGACATTTAAAATTATTGAAATATACTTTAGTGTCATTTTTTCGAAATTGTCAATCACAATTGATGGACGGCCAAGGGCTGGAGTTTGTAATTTTAAAAGCAACGCAGGGTTGTATAGAGTATTTTCGACATCATTTGGAGCACATTAACTCATTTGAGATAATTTGCTAATATGAAAAATATATGGGAAATCATGTGGCAAATTACCTCATTTGGGCAAATCAAATATTTTGGCCGAAATTACGTACATATATGGAAACGCACTATTAATTTGGGCAAATCAAATATTTTGCCCTAAATCACGTATATGGAAACGCACTATTATTTTGTGACCTTAAAAGAATGTTATAAAGAAGGTTAAATTTTATATATTTCACACATATAAAAGCTTTTTTAAATTTTTATTTAAATCTGATGTTCGCATAGAGCTCAATTTTACTTACTAAATTAATTATCTACTTTCTCCCATTTTATATTTCAGGCTAATGCAACCTCAGAGATACTGGCACAGGTGTATGGAAAGAGCGAGCAGTATAAAAATATTGTATGTACATTAAATAATAACTCGACAATGCTAGTTTTGCTCACCACTTCCTTTGGATAAAATGAAAATTGTAAATTTCTTAAAAACTACACAGTGGTAAAAATACCCATTACGTAATCACTGATGTAAGCAATATTTTGTAGCTGCTAGTTATGACGCTTTGGCTTATTTTCTGACTTGGGTTTTTCATAAGCGTGTCATAGGCTGTTTAATCGGTGCGCTCTCGCATACATAGTAAGCTACGATGTCAGTACATATCTGTCGCTACTGTGCGTTTACATAATAAGGGGAACTGTAAGCGAGCTTGTCGTTGAAATATACCCCAAAAGTAGGCCACAATTTTTTACTTTGAACATATGTGCAGTGTAGCCAGATGAGGGGATTCGTGCCCAAATTGGGAACTTTAACTTCTATTTGGGGACAGATTTTCGTGGGTAGGGATTTCAGGATTTTTCATTTTAAGCACATTTAATAAACATGCATTTTTTCCTACTTGCAGTGGGTATTTCGATTATTTTAAAATAGTGTTGAATTTTATTTGTTGCAATGTATCGCGATATAAACTGAACGTGTGTGTAGACAATAGGATGAGAGGTTTTGGGATCTTCTGAATAGTAGAGGTAGAGATATGTTAATATCATGTAATTGATTTTGTATTATTTTTCAGGACACGCAGAAAAAGCTATATAAATCGCTATCCTCAAAATAAAAAACGGTATTAGTTAATATTATATACTAATTAATTTTCAGTTATTTTATTTCGTGATTAGTAACGCTTAAGGTCTGACTAAAGGGCTGCGAAGCAAAGGCATGCAAGAGCAAAAAAGAGTAATTAACCTTCAACGTTTTTTGCTAACATGCATTTCATATTTAATTTTTGTCTTTGTAATACAGTTTTTTTTTTAGATTATCATACACGTCTGAATTCTTTTAGACGCAATTTACACTGTGCCTTTTCTGCTAGGCAGGATTTTTTAGTTTGACCGAGAGAGATGCTGAGAAGCTAACGGGTTAAGAAAAAGGGCACGAATTGAAGTTTGCGGGGTTTTTTGATATTTCTCTTTTCCATTTTCGTACACTCGGCATTAAGCATGTGTATAAAACTGAAAAAAGGCATGGAGAAAAGGTATGTAATGTAAATGTCTTTTCGTAGGGGTTTTAAAAAGAAATTGTCAAAAAAAAGTCCGGCTAAATAGGCATAGTGTGAAAAAGCACTTAGAGTGATAGCTATTGGTATCAAGTGTTGATTCCTGCATCTAAATCATTTTTTTTTAGTTTTGACACTTGAATGTAGGCCATGCTGGAAAGAGCGGGCGCTTCTTTGCTATTTCAGGTGGACACAAAGAAAAGAATAGTTCCTGGGCTCAAGTGGTGTTTGCTCGCCTTATGTCCTATTAAATTAAACCAAAATATATAATAAACAAAATAGTTTTTCAGTAATCTCTGAAATTTTATTGTGACCCAGCAAAAACTTGTTGACATTACCAAACAACATACTTTTCAACCACAAACTACATACCGTCTGATTATTAGTATTTTAACTCATTAGTTTTGCTGGGTACTTTTAGAAAAAATGTTTCCTTATTCTAGAGAGAAAGTAAATTAAAAATAACATTTCTCAAAGCATTAAAACTTGTTAGTTTTACTGCAGTATTTTATTATACTGTCAATTTGTTTATAATTATATATGGCTAAATAAAATAATAATAATATTATTTAGACGTAATAAAATACACAGAAGATTTCAAAAAATGTTATTGTTATTGAATGATAGTGCTTAGGCTGAGGCCACATGGGCGTTTTTAAAACGCGTCGTGTCTGCTTTTTATATTAAATTTGAAAGTTCTCAATTTTTTAAAACTGAGCCTCAGCCTTATTATAAAAATAATTTTTGGGTACAAAATTGGGGGGTTTTTAATTTTGAAATGGGGATTTTTGGGGACATCATTCCTTAAATTGGGGACATGAAGCAAAACTTTTCTGGCAGCACTGCATATGAGGGATAAAGCCCAGCAGCTAAAGTTACAACTAGTAACGCTTTAGGACAGTCATATTACGAGTTGTAATGTTAGTAGTCAAGAAACAACAGTCATCATACTAGTTGTAACAAGACTAATAACGTTACTGGTAAAAAAAAAACAGTCATATTACTAGTTGTATCGAGACTAGTAACGATACTAGTAAAAAAGCACAATCATATTACTAGTTGTATCGAGACTAGTAACGATACTAGTCAAAAGGGACAACATTTGCAGGTATACGATTTTATATAAAACCTATTTTTAGCTGTTTATATTATTTGGCCAATTTTGTAGTTTGGTATTGTTGATTAAATAATCTTCAGCTAATAAGGCCTAACGCAGTTTGTGTCAATAAAAAACTTTTTATTACATATTTACCCAACGTTTCGTCAATTTTTTGTTGACTTTTTCAAGGGTTTCGTCTATTTAAAAATAAAAACTTAATATTATTACAAATAATCACACCAAAAATTATGGTTAACTTACAAAATGATATTATAAAATCAATTTACATTTAAATATTAGTGTTTCTAAAATAAGTAAACTGCTAAAAAATTTTTATATAAAGAATTAAATCAAACACAACTTAAAAATTAATATCACAGTTAAAATTTCCTACTTATTGCAACGCTGTAGCTCGTATTTATTTTGTTAGTGTCTTCTTAGAGAGTTACAAAACTCTTAATAAAGAAAACTAGTAAGCGCACTAGTTTACAATAACTAGGATTACAACTGGGATATAACTGTATACAAATGAACTAGTTGGTCTCCTATGACAACCTAATGTTAAAATCGATAGTTCGATATATGAAAAAAGGATAGATAGGCAACTAGTCTGAAGCAAAAAGCAACTAGTATAGTTCCAACTACATACCAGTTACTTTTTCTGCAAGGAGTCTATGAAATACAACGAAATACTCACATACACAATGCAAAATAATCGAAGCTACCCAGTGGTAAAAGAAACGAAATACCTTGATAATAATCGATGATGTCAGGATGACGTTCTAAGCGAGCAATCTAAGTACTTAGATTGCAATGTACGTATAATCTAATATCTCATTTACTAATAATAGCTTCGATTATTTGCATTGTATATGCGAGAGTTTTGTTGTATTTCATGGAATTTATCCCTTATACATATGTACAAAGTAAAAAATTGTGGCCTACCTTTGGGCTATATTTCAAAAACAAACTCGCGTATAGTTCCACTTATGCTGTAAACGCACAGTAACGACAGGTACTGACATAGTAGCTTACATTTTAAGCGACAGCTAACCGATTAAACAGCCTATGACACCCTTATGTTAAATCTAAGTGATAAAATAAGCCAAAGCGTCACCGTTAGCAGCTACTAAGTATTGCTTGCATCAGCGATTACGTATTACGTACTGGGTATTGTTAGTAAATGGCATATTAGATTACACGTTCTTCTTCTTGGTGTTACTTTCCATCATTTTCTTTTCTTCATTTTCCATAATTTTCTTTTCTACATTAAAAACATCCTTTTGGTTGGTATTGTGTTTCGCAAATATGTAATGCGTTTCTAGAAGTGGTTTCTTCAACTCGAATAGCATATGTGGAAGTTAACGGGCATCCGCAAAGATTTTGGAGCGTTTGATAGATGCATATCGTCATATAAAATGCAAAAGTGCCTATCATGAATTTTTAAAAATTTTCAGACATAGTATTTTTAATTCAGACTTTATTAATGATACTACCCAGAAAAAATCATTTTCATATTCCCAATAGTTTCGTTTTTATTAAGTTACCTATCTTTCCTGAAACCTTTTTAAAAATTATGAAAGGCCGCCGCTTTTACATTTTATATGGCGATATATTTTCTGGTGCTTACCGTTTGCCAACCCTCGCTATGTCTAATTAGTGGTCCAATAGATTTAATTTCGCCGCAATTTGTTCCAATCCTTTCTTAAAATTATTAGGAGCTCTACTCCTACGAAATCCTTTTTGCCAGGCTTGGTTTACTTTCAAGCCGCTGAATTAATTCCTCAAATTCTTTGTTGGTTGTTATTTTAATTTTTTCTATTTTAAATACTTTTTCAAATAAAAAACCGTGACAGCTAAAAATTTCTATCGAGTCGTTGCCAAAAATTGTGTCGACAAAAACAGAGCCAATCTAACACAATGTTGTCTTAAAGTGGCCTATTACAATGCGAAGCAGCTGCCAATTGTTATCGAAGTCCGTCAATATTGACAACGGCAATGCCATTATTGCACCGTCGACGTCACTTGTGGCGACGTTGACATTCGCAATAAGGGTGATTGACTTTTATTTCTTGTTTAAACGAAAAATAATTCTTAAATTACTATTTTCCATTAATATTTATTTTAATGTATGCTCCTTCCTTTTATGGTATGACGTTTTTTGTACAAAGTGTATAACATTACATATATAACATTTTATAAAAAATATTAGAATTACACATTCCATTAAAGTAGAAAAATTATGTTTAATTAGCAAAAAATTATACAAACGCTCTCGTATTGAACCAACGACGTCTTGACTGGTAATCATTCGTATCATACTCTGACCTATTTTCATTTTTGAGTGTTTGAGCTTAAACTGTTTAAAAAACATTAGCTGCTTATCTAGATTGAAATTAAACTTTTTCATAGTTGTGGCCACCGTGGTGCATACTGTTAAGCGGTGTATCTATCTGTACATTTTTCACTCGAAGTATGTTCGGATCACGGCGGCCCATTTTTTTAAATGCTCTTTTTTTATATGTTAAAATACTCATTTTACTAGGTTTTTTTTATTATTTACTCGCTTTGATGTATGTCTGTTCGAGTGGAAATTCGTAAATAATTTTATTGAAGCCACAAATTTAAATTATAAAAGTTTATTTAATATTGTTAAAGAAAACAAAGAACAACTGGTTGATGAAATAAATAAAACAAGCAAATTGGAAGAAGCGCGGGTGGAAGAAGCAAAACAAGAAATTGTAAAACAAGTACACAAAAATCAAATTGGTGAAGAATCATACGCAAGTAAATTGAAAAGTAACAACAATTCAATGCCCGTTATTTTAAAACCAAAGAGTAAGCAGGACAGTACAGCCACAGAAAAACAAATAAAAGAGAAAATAAAACCGTCAGCTCTTAATTTGCAAGTTAGAGGAATAGCAAAGCGTAATGATGGTGGGGTTGCCATAAGATGCCAAAATGACAATGATCGCAATAAGATGAAAATGCCAAAAATATTAATAGTCGGAATGAGTGAAGAACTTGAAAAATATATAATTATAAATGCAATAAAAAAGCAAAACAACATAGAATGCGGCCATTTGGAATGCGCTAAGGTGTATAAATCATACAAAAATTCAAGGGTGTATAATGCGATAATAGAAACGGATGCGAAAGGATTTGAGAGTATTTTAACAAAAGGAAGAATTAATATTGAATGGGATAGATGCCCAGTATATGAAAACTGTAATGCCGTAAGATGTTTTAAATGTTGGGGTTTTAACCATCTCTCCAAAATATGTAAAAGCGACACACAAATATGTGCTAAATACAGCGAAAGCGGTCACACATACAAAGAATGCAGAAGTAAAGACACAAAATGTACAAATTGCGTCAAAGCTAAAGAAAGATTAAATCTTAGTAATATAGATGTAAATCATGATAGCAGAAGCTCTGAGTGCTGAGGTCTGCAACGAAAAAATAATATAATAAGACTATACTTAAATATAGGAGGGCTTACAGCAAACTTCGAGGAACTAGAAACAGCAATTCTTGAAAAAAGTTTTGATTTTATATGTCTTGCTGAAACTCATTTGACAGCTGATATTGATGATAGTGAGTTTATTTTAGAAAAATACAACATGCTTAGATGTAATAGTCTATCAAGGCACACAGGAGGTACATGTTTTTATATAAGAAAGAACTGGAAAATAAATGATGTTGAAAGTATTTGTATAGACAAAAAAGTTTGGTGGTTAAAAGTCAAAATTGTGAATAATAAAAACAAATATACTTTAGTTGGAGTATATAGATTACCAGATAGACGAATTTCCCCTCCCCAAGATTTCATAAAATTCTTCGAAGAAGAAATGGATAAAATGGATAATAACGAAAATAACCTTATTATTGGTGATTTTAATATTGATTGGTTTGATTGTAGCGTTTATAAAACAAGAATCCAAGAGATAATTAATGATAGTTATTGTTCACAAATCGTATCACAGCCCACAAGAATATCAAATACGTCATCTACTCTAATAGATTATGCTGTAACAAATATTCAAAACATCTTAGTAACTACAGATTATGAAATGAAAATAAGTGATCACGAATCTTTAGTAGTTAAAATTCGTAAAAAGCATGAGACTAAATACACCGAAAGTAAAAGGATAAAATCACTGTTTTTTAATAATAACTGTTTTCGTAATAACCTGCTGGTTGGTGAATTGAACAACATTTCATCAAATCAGAGTATTAACGAGTATTCTAATCTACTAGTAAATAGTATTAATTCAGCCCTACGTCCGATGATAGCTACAAAAAATATAAGAACCGAATCTACAACAAACCAGTGGTTTAATAGTAACCTAAAATATACGAAAGAAATAAAACTACAATTGTATCATACAGCTGTATGGAGTAACAATGTTTTTGACTGGAACAACTACAAAATGTTTAGAAATAGATACCGAATGGAGTTATTAATTGCAAAACGAAATTTTATTAATAACAAAATATCCAGCTGCTTTGATCAGAAAACCATGTGGAAAACTATAAAGTCTCTGGTATTAAAAAAAGATAATTCTAGAATACAGGAAATAAGCATAAATGGGAAAATAATATCGAGTGAACAAGAAATAGCAACGGAATTAAATTCATTTTTTATATCCAGCGTCCAACAAATAGTTAATGGTATACCATTAACACAATACGAAAACATAATAGTCGAAAATCCCCAATACAGCTTTAAATTTAATATTTTAGACAAAACCATGCTCAAAAGTTTAGCGAAAACTATGAACAACAAAAAAGATCAGAATTTTGTGACGGTAAAAATGTTAATAGATAATTATGATATTATTAGAACATATCTACACAGTATGATGGCATCCTCTCTAGAGACTGGAACTTTTCCAGATTATCTAAAAGAATCATGTATAGTCCCGATCCAAAAAGTAAAAAATACAAAAGATCCTCAGAAATTAGACCAGTTAACATGTTAATGATAATAAGTAAAATCTTGGAAAAGGTGGTGCATTCTCAACTTAATAAATATTTTGAAGAAAACAATTTACTGAGTGAAACTCAATCTGGATTTAGACAAACCCATAGTTGTGAATCTCTACTCAATCTGGTAGTTACTCAATGGAAAACAGAAGTTGAAAACAAAAATTGCGTCGTGGCGGTTTTTTTGGACTTAAAGAAAGCCTTCGAGACAATAGACAGGAAGATATTATTGGAAAAGTTAGAAAAGTATGGTGTAAAGGGAATCGAGTTAAAGTGGTTTACTAGTTATCTAGAAAACAGAACACAAAGAACAAAATGTGGAGATTTTTTATCAACGAGAGAAAACGTCAACATAGGAGTACCTCAGGGAGCAGTGTTAGGAACTTTGCTATTTCTTATATATATATAAATGATCTCCAAAAAGCTTTATATATGGCAAAATTTTGTATGTTTGCAGATGATGCACTTATTTATATAAGTGGCAAGAATACAGAAGAGTGTGTGCGGGTCCTCAATAGAGAATTAAAAAATGTAGAGAAATATCTAAAAATGAATAAGTTAAAACTTAATGTAAATAAAACAAAAGCAATGATTATAAATGGCTATACGGATGAGAGAATATATATCGAGGATGAAATTAAATACCTCGGCGTCGTGCTGGACAAAAAACTGAAATTAGATCTGCACTTCAATTATATTTGCAAAAAGATTTCTAAAAAAATTGCTTTCCTAAATAGAATTCGCAAAACAATTTCTATCGATACGTCTATACGAATATACAACACAGCCGTGAAACCTCACTTTGAATACTGTTCAACACTACTATTTTTGGGTAACCAACAAATGAAAGATAGATTGCAAAAACTAGAGAACAGGGGCATGAGGTGTATATTGCAGTGTCATAGGTTAACCCATATTCGTGATATGCTACAGAAATTACAATGGCTCTCAGTTAATCAAAGACTGGCGATGAATGTTATAATATACATATATAAAATAAAATTCGGAAGGCTGCCAAACTATATGAAAAAACATTTGGTATATGTTGCTGATGTTCAACCTTACAATTTGCGTAATGCTGGTGATTTTAGAATAAATTTTTGCAGAACAAATTTTAATCAAAATTCCTTATTTTACAAAGGTCTTAGTTTGTTTAATCAAATTCCGTCAGAATAAAAAAATGAAACCAACTTTTATGTATTTAAGAAATATATAATAGAATATATAAAAAGTTCTTTTTAATGTATAAAAATCCATAGATTTAAGCTAAACTTATTGTTTTAAATAGCATAAATGCTAAATGGAATGGAAAAAAAAATAAAAAAATGTTCTTTCCTTAATAATTATTTGATAAGATAGTAAAATCAGGAACCGAAAAAATAGATTATTGCGAACAAATTAATAATAGTAAATAAATAAAATCAATAAAAAAGTTATTTGGGATACATTTTTTAGCTC
The DNA here is from genome assembly GCA_956483635.1 of Panzeria rudis. Lineage (NCBI taxonomy): Eukaryota > Metazoa > Arthropoda > Insecta > Diptera > Tachinidae > Panzeria > Panzeria rudis. Next base: position 74,276,926 of record OY101449.1, read on the forward strand.
CGAATAGAAAACTTGCGAAAAATGTTTAGAAAACCAATATCTTTTGAGCTCAAATGATTCAAAATTCATATTTTCATTACTTAACGCAAAACTAATTGTATACAACAGTAGTATTGCTTTATCTGCCCAGTGTTTTAGTGCAGTTTTGACTTAACTGCACACAACTATTAATTTGTCTCACTATTCTTAAAAATCCCATATAAATTCGATGTTTAAGTTCGCTTTGTACTTTTAAGAGAAATGCCTTCAATTTTTATCATTTTAAAACTATTATGACACAGAAAATTAACCTTTGCTGCATTTGGCCTTAACTTCATTTTCTTTCTGTAAATAGTCTTCAAAATACTTTTTAGATGCACTTTGTATGCCTGCATATTTAACATACTTTTTTGGCAGATTTAAATTATGTTCAAATAAAATATCAGTTAGCACATTAATGCAACGAATAACATTGAAACTAGCAGCATTTTTGCTTGTCTGCACAAAAAATCGCGAAAAGTTGATTGTGCAGCTAAGTCAAAATTACTGTATAACCTAAAAATTAATTTTTCAAATATATAAATTTTGTAAAATACTTTTTACACAACTAACAGCCAATTCACACGATGAATATTACGACCATGGTAGAATAATACAGGTAGTGGTGAAGCGTTAACGAACTTTTTTTTTTGGGTTCGACTCTGTCAAAAGTTGTTTATGTTATACCAACACACTACTGAAAAAAACATGGCGAAGTAAACACACACATGTGAACATATAAATTTTTTTTTCAAATTTTCTTTTGTGCTTTTTGACAACCTCGAACATAAACAACAATAAAAAGCCGTGTTGTTTTTGCTGTTGTTGGGTTGTTGTAGCTTCGCTACTACCTGTAGTATAATTCTACCATGATTACGACGTCGCTTTTTCGACGTCTCTTTTTGGTTGTGGGCGAACGGTATAGAGAAGCAAAAGGGGTAAACAAAAAGACTCGATTTGTGTTTTTGAAGATTTTTTTATATTTTTCTTTCATTTGATTAGATTTTCTCTAATTTTCTCTCTCTTGTTTGATTGTGTCAGGGGTTTGTTTTTATGAACGAGTAAATAAACCAAATTTTGAGATTAATACATAAAAACGACATGAAACTAAAAATCAACATATGAATGCAATAGGTTTTTGGTAGCAACTTCAAAAGGGAATTAAGAAAAAACGACGTCGTAAAATTCATCGTATGAATTGGGTGTAAGTGTTATTGAAAAATTTTTACTTAAACCAATACTAATACAACATGACCTATTAATACATTCTTACTCAGGTTTTTTTGACAACGGACTTATGTTTCTGCTAACTAACTTGTCAAGAGTCAGACTTGTTTCTATCTTTTCTATGGTATAACTCCATTCGTTGGGGTAAGGTATATAAGATTCAGTATTACTTGTTTTATTTCAAATATATTTTTTAACAAGGAAAAATGTTTTCGAAAGGTATTCGTTACTTTCGTAAGTTCAAAAAAGATTGCCTAAATGATTTTTCGCAATATATCTCATTAAAAAAAATTGGAAGTCATTTTTAAGGAACTACATTTTCATTTCTTCCAAAGAATCGATATTAAAAATATGAAAATAATGAGTATAAAAGCAAGTATGTACATTCAAATTTATTTTAGTCACATAAAAATTTTTAATTCCTTTATACAATCACTCCAAGCCAAACTCGGACACTAATGTATACTAAATTTATTTGCAAAATTTTACCGGTTGTGAAAATAAAAAGCAAGTTTTAAACTAAATTTTAATTGGTTATATATTTAGTTATTGAACGCATAAAAAATTATAATTCATTGTTCATTAGTAATAAAAAAAATAAAAATACTTCAATTGGTGTAAAAATGTTGCACAAGCCGAACTCGGACAGCTCCGAAAATTCCATATTTTATATCTTAAGTTTAAATAATTTATAGTTTCTGTGTAGCCCTTTGCTTTTTAGAACCAGTTGAAGTCTTTTAGGGATTGATTCGACTAACTTTCGGCAATAACTTGGTGGTATTTTGTCCCATTCTTCCACTAAAACCTTTTTTAACTCAGGTTTGCTAGAAACCTTGCGCTCCTGCACTTTTTTTCAAGTAGTCCCATAAGTGTTCTATGGGATTTATATCGGGACTCTGTGGTGGGGTTTCCATAACATGAGGAACATTGTATAGTCGCCAGGATCGTACTTTATAGGCCTTGTGTTTTGGGTCGTTTTCTTCATAAAAATACCAACTGCCATTAAGAGCAAGCTTATCCACACTTTTTGGTATGTTTTCCTTAAGGATTTCTAAGTAAACGTTTTGATCCATTACCCCGTCAATAAAATGCAACGATCCCGGCCCTGCTGCAGAAAATGAGCCCCAAACCATCAATGAACCGCCCCCATGCTTTACATTTGGTTTTAGGTTATTCAGACATAGCTCTTCATTTCGTCCCCTCCAAACAATAGGTATTCGATCATTTCCAAATATGTTAAACTTACTTTCGTCGGTATACAACACGTTTTTCCAAAAAGAAAAATTTTTATTTTCATGATCTTTTGCCAATTTAAGTCTGACAGTTTGATTTCGTTTGCTAATGAACGGCTTTTGCCGTGCTTTTCTTCCATTTAACCCATATTTGTGAAGCAAGTTTCTTATGGGCTTATTTTCTTTCCCAACTCCGAGTCAGCTATAGCAGCCAGTTTTGGAGCACTTAAAAAAGGACTCGCTTTCACTTTTCTTACAAGTAAGCGTTCCTCTGCTTCAGAGAATATCTTGTTGTGAGCCTTTCTTGGCTTATTTTGCACCATCTTATAAGTTTCGACGCGTTTTATTACATCGTGTACCGTTGAAAGACTTCTGTTCACCATTTTGGAAATTTCGCGAATAGTTTTTCCTTCTTTGGAGTGTTTAATTATTAATTCTCTGCCTTCAATACTGGTTTGCCCTCTTTGTTTAGACATCTTTACGATTTTCAATTAAATTTTTTTTCACAAGTGTAAAAAACTGACCAAATGGATATAATCTTAATTATTTTAAGCGTTCAAGTGAAGTTGTTTGCATAAAACTCTCAGTGTTGATATTATTTATGGCATAGTTGCTATTGTCCGAGTTTGGCTTGTGTGGTATTTTTTGGCAATTAAAATATTTTTTCTGCTCTAATATTCTGTGTATTCAATTTATTATATTTTTTTAAATTGTTTTTCAGTGTTAAACTATAAGCGAATATAGAAATAGCTGGGATCTGTGATGTTATATGTAGGGATTTTTGTCTAAAAAAATGACCGTAGGGAAAAAAGGGCAGATTTTTTCAAATCATTAAAATGTAGGGATTTTTCAAAATTCTAATTTTTTCGTTATTTTATTACAGCATTTTTAGACTTCTGCCGATTTCGGTCCATTATGGCTTACAATTTTTGTAATTGCATGAACTATTCAATAAAATTATAAAACTATGGATTTGTTTTATTATTTGTGGTACATAACAGCTTCCGAAATGACAAAAATTGGTTAAAAAAGTGAAAAATTTTATAAAATTTTTCGTTTCATCCATTATAACTCCGTCATTTTTTATCCGATCAAAGCCAATTAACCAATATTCGACCCGTAATTTAGTAGATATATAACTCAATTTATGTGTAGAAGCCTTTGAGTCTGTGTGGCGCCTTAAAGAGAGTGTGCATCGAAAAACACAAATGTACCGTCGTTATCAGGACAATAGGTTAGGTTGGGTTGAACAGGCTGCCGGTTTCTAACAACCGGCCCACTTGGGTCCTTTTGTCCCTTTGTGATGCCTAGGATGGATAGTAGGGAAATTCAGAGAGGAGCCCATCCAATCCCAGAGGTTGGGACGGTGTTAAACCAGAGTATCGTATGAACGAATTTATTCCCCTAATGTCGCATTCCCCCAGGTCTGCTAGTTCGGGTAGTGACGGATTTCCCAAGTATGACGCCCTATTTCTATATAGTGATGGACATCGACAAAGGAGGTGCTTGACAGTTTATTCCTCCTCCTCGTTCTGACAACTTCTACAGAAATCGTTAAAAGGAAGATTTAATCTTCTGGCATGGACACCAATGAGACAGTGCCCTGTTATGACCGCTACGAGTATACGCAGCTGTTGACGAGGGAGCCCCAGTATGTATGGTTGCAGATCTTGCGAAGATATACTGGGGCCAGATGGATCTGGAAACCTCACAAGTGATTTCATTTGTCCATCTGGATTGCTCTTCTCTAAATAGTTGGTGCTGAATTTGTATTTTACAGCTTTTTAGTGGGACACCTACTAACCAGTCGATGTCATTTTCATGTAGGCGGCCACCAGCCTTGGATAGACAGTCCGCGATAATGTTACCGGGCACCCCCGCGTGGCCCGGTACCCAGAAGAGCCCTTGGTTCGCATGTCTCGCCATCTCATTCAGAGATGCCCGACATTCTTTAACCAATTCTGATGTTGTGTAAACACCAGATAGAGCATGTAGTCCCGCCTTACTGTCGGTACAAATTCGGATGTCCTGATCGAATATCCTTTAGTACCTTAACCAGTTATCTGCCCTTTTGATTGCCGATATTTCAGCCTGAGTGATGCTACATTGGTTTGGTAGCCTAAATTTTATCCTACGTTGCATTTGTGGGATGTATAAACCCCCGCCTACTCCGATGCCCGACGTTGACCCATCGGTGTAGATCTCGAGCACATCCTCATATTGGTGTATGTAGTTTGTCTCAGAGGATGTGTCCGAGAAGTCCACCACGAATCTCTTGTCGGGCATCAGAGTAGGTTAGCAGTAGTCAGTGTGGTCGGGAAGATCTGAGATTTGCCCTAATATCGTCGCATGGCCTACGTTACCCTGCTTCCATGCGCCTGAGGCATCTAGTCTAACCGCCGAGTTCATGGCCAATTCAGTGATTATGTACCGAAAAAGAGAGCTTCTTGCAATGACAACCCTATGTTATAATCATTAGAAATGTTCCAAATTTGCACTACTTCCGGATCTCAAACTCTACATTTTCATGACTTCTTTGTAGTGTATTTTTTTACGAAAGTTACTACGAAAGTTTTTTTTTCGTAAAATGTCAGTGTATCTTCCGATCAATTATAACAGATTGATATATAAATTAAGACTTTATGTTAACTGGGGCCTTCGTCAGAGGAGTTTCAACATAATCGAAAACAAACCTTACCACTTTGTGGTGAAGGCTATAATAAAAAAAAGAAGCTTAACACAAGACAAAGACAAAAGTGAATATCAATAACTATCAAATGAAATACATCTCTAAGACTGACAGCATGAATTGATTACATAGCGTCTTCACGAGCCATTGATTTGTCTTGACAAAAGTCAAAGTCGATATGAAAAAATAGTACTACCATTTTTTTGATGTTTTTATGTATGAAGTTTGACAAATGTTAGAACAAAATTAAGTCTCGTGAAGACGGGCTGTTAAAAGTAGATGATATTCAACTCTTGACTGCAAACCACCGACTTTGGTCGAGTGGTCTAAGCGGTAAAGAACTCTGATAATATTAGCGGGAGCTATCGAGACGTCGGTTCAACCCTCCGCGCAGTCAAAATTTTCTTTGTCTTCATGCTTCACATTTATCTCTAAATAAAAATATAGTTTTATTGAAAAATTAAATTAAAACCAAACTAAAGCCAAAAACAATTAAATTTCTTTGGATATAAACCCATACAGCTCGACTAAACTCATAAATTAATTGTTAAAATATCAATGTAAAAGTCAGTAAGCGAAGATCATTATAAGGTCAGATTAACATAATTTTTGTGTCATTTCATGTCAGTATCTGATGTACCTAAGTGCGAAATTATGAGTCATATATGAGTCAATAATAAGTAATTTCTTATGCAAAGTATGACATTCCATGATGTCATGCTGACGTCAGAATGACATCAATGTGTTCACTGGGTGATGACACAGCTTTTCTAAGTGCTCACAACAGCCATCAAGAAGCTTCCCGCAAACTGCAAGAGCATATACCCCAGTTGGAACAATGGCGGATAAAAATTAAAGAGCAAAAATGTCTACACATTACTTTTACATTGTGCAGATAAATAACCAAACCAAATTATACCTCAACACACTGAAGTAAAACCTCTAGGTGTTCAGCTTGATCGTCGTCTAACATGGAAGTGCCACATAAATGCAAAGGTGACCCAAATGAAATTAAGAGAACACCAGGTCCTAGCCAGGCATTATTGAACTTTTTTTAATTTTTTTACTCCCTCAGAAGAGATTTTAAAATATCTTGGTGGTTATACGATTTGATGATAGCCATAGTAGGTCATTCCGGTGTCAATGTACTAAATATAAACCCGCATTATAATATTACGGTAGAATGCGTAAAAAACTACATACGCAACTAGATTCGGATGAAAGGAATTGACATAGAGAAATCCAAATTGATTGGAAGCCGAGCGACCAGCTTTCTTTCGATCACTTAGATTTTCTATCGACATTGTGAAACAGGTTATAAATTGATTTTTTCCTATATTTAATAATTGTTGTTAAAATATTTCGTTGTTTTTTCTTACACGGACATATCATCATATAAAATGCAAAAGGGCCATTCTACATATCTTTAAATTTTCACGACAGATAAAAAAATTAATAAAAAGCAAACTATTGTGATTACCTAAACAGCTTTTTCTGAGTAGTATCGTTAATTAAATGTAAATTAATAAAAATATGCTGAAAAACAATTTTTTAGTCACAATAGTTTATTTCTTATTCAGTCCCAGCCATGCCCTGGAGTTCGTTTGTGTGAATACACTTTGGTGTTTGCTTAAGTGTTAAATGAATTGGTTAGTTGGAAGAAATCTACTCTAGGCCTAGATTGTAAGCTTCTTCTATACAACTCCATTCTAAAACCAATATAGTCCTACGGTATCCAGTTATGGAGCACTGCCGCTGCATCAAAAATAGAAAAAATTCAAAAGCGACAAAATAAAAACTCCGTACGATTACAGCAGCCCCATGTTATGTCAGAAACAAGCGAATTCATAAAGATTTAGATGTGCCGCTGGTTAAGACAGTGTTTTCTAAACACGTGACAAGATACATAAAAAAACTTGAGTTGCACCCAAATCCCCTAGCCCGAAACATCATTAACTTTAGAGACCACATTTGGCTGAGAAGGAGGGACACTTGCTCTCAGCCGAACATGAGAGACGTAGACAACCAAAGAACCAACCGCTGAAACAAATATTTTTGTCTGGCATTGGCTAGACTTAAAAATTAAAACTTTAGAGTTAAGATTTGATTACCTATTGTTAGTTCAATTTTATTCAAGATACAATAAATAAATATAACCGAAAAAAAATTTCAGTAGTTCAATTTTATTGAAGATACAATAAATAAATATAACCCGAAAAAATAGTGTATTGAATTTAAAAGAATGAGATTGTGGGCATTACTGTCTTACATGTGTGCATCGGATCATCGCTGCGCTCAGCGGCGAACACTGCCTGCCACATTACATCTCTTTAATGATGTTTGCCACACTTTGTGTTCAATGAATACTAACTTACAAAATGTACGACGGTAGTGTTTGGAATTCACCAGAATGAATTTCGTTCACCTTTTGTATCAAGGCATCTTTTACCTGCGCATAAAGTAAGCGAGATTGTATTTGAGCTGCTTCCCCGCGGCAAACTTTTGCAGACCTTCAATTATAAGGCCTTCCTAGACCTTTTTTTAGATCCAGTAGTCATGCTCGCTTACCTTCTCAGGAAGATGTTATGGAAGGAGTACCTACTCCCTTCTGCAGAGGTTGTTTTTTATTATGTGTATGTACAGTCACTCCAAAAAATGAGTGCTCACTTAACTTTTCAGAATCAAAATAACTTTTCTTCCATATTTGTTTTTTTATATTAAATATAACTCTCACGTTTTATCATTTACATAGAAAACTACAATTTCATCCACAATTGTAATACGAACTTGTTGTAATATTTTATGTATAGCTACAAAAACAAAAATATTAAAAAATTTTGCTACAAAAAGTGAGTGCTCACGTTCATAATTTTAAGTAACGGGATCTAAATAACAGGATGATGAAAAAAAATCTTAAAGAAAAGTTGAAATAGATATTTCAAAGTCATTTAGAGAAGTATTGTTGGAGAGAAAAGAAGTAGTTTTTTATGATTTTGACAGGGACTCCAAACGTAAGGAAACCACTGAATCGGAAAGAAATATAATAATAAATTTACGTAAAAAAAATGAGTCCCTTCGAGAAATTGGCGAAATTTTGAAAATACCATATTCTACTATAAAAAAATTGTTGACAAATTTAATAATACAGGGAAAATCCAAAATAGTCCACGATCTGGTCGTCCAAACATTTTAAATGAAACAGAAAAGAGATATATTGTCCGTGAAATTAAAAAGAATCCTAAAGCAAGAGCAACAGAAATCACAAAATCTTTAAATTTATCATTTACCAAAAACGTTTCTGTCAAGTCCGTCCGCAATGTGTTATATGATGCCGGCTATCATGGCCGTGTTCCAAGAAAGAAACCATACATCAGTAAACTAAAAAAGAAAAAGCGGCTAGATTATGCCAAAGCACATATAAATGAAGGTATGGAGTTCTGGAATCGTGTCATCTTTACAGATGAAAGCAAATTCAACATCCATGGCAGTGATGGAAGGTTCAAAATATGGAGAAAAGCGAATGAAGAATTCAAAGAAAAAAATGTGTGTCCAACATTCAAATATGGAGGTGGGTCTGTAATCGTATGGGGTTGTATGAGTGTTGGTGGCACTGGAGCAGTACATATAATTGATGGTATTATGCATCACAAAGTGTATATTAATATTTTAAAAACTCATCTCCAGTCCAGCGTACAAAAAATGGGTCTTCCGTCAAATTATATATTTACCCAGGACAATGACCCGAAACATACCGCCTACAACACCAAGATGTGGCTGCTTTATAAAAAAAAATTTAGAGAAATTGTTGTCTTGTCTTTGGAATGTGATTTTTTATTAAAGGGTTTTGTATTTAAATACAAAAACCTTTAATACAAATGCAAAAAGTGAAAAAAAGAAGGCCTTATACCAGGCCTGTTGGAGAAGCGAACGCAGAAGGCCATGGCTGGCTAGGACATCGTGTGTAAAAAATGTATGAGTATGGAATGGGATAATAAGGCCTTGTGTCTGCCAAATAAGGGATTCCAGAAGGCATGCTTACTACTTCTTTTCGCCGCTGGGTTACTGCCAATTTTCAATGTGTTCGAAGAAGAGTTCAGGACGTCTTCTAGCTTTTCACAAAGTAAGCGAAATTGTATTCGAGTTGCCTACTGCCAGCTTACAATGTGTTCGAAGAAGTGTTCAAAATGTCTTCTTGGATGAACTCTTCAGTATCTCGCTTACTTTATGTGCAGGTGGAAGGCTTTCAGTCCACAAATGCAACAATGCATCTGAAAATTTATACTAGGCTCGTATATGAGATAGCGTGCATTGTTGGCTTAAATGTGTACATCGGATCATCGCTTCTGTAATCGAAATTTTCGCCGCTGGGTAGTTACCTAGCGGTAAAAGGCAACAGGGGTGCGAATTCAGGACTTCTTGAAGGCCTGCAAAACAGATACACATGCAAACTGCCCTCTTGTAGAAGGAAAGGTGGAGGTAGTACTTTATTTTTTTAATTTTTCGTTCGATAGACATTCCCTTCTTTAAGCAGGGAAGATCGAAGGAGTATTGTATTTTTATCAGAGTGTGCAAACAAACAAAAGTTTTCGCAAACGTTTCATACGAAGACACAAATTTTTAAAATATTTTTAATCATTTCGTACATGAGCAAAACCAAAAAAAAATACTTTTGCAATGACAAAAAATTAAACAAAACAATTGGCTTTTCACTCATCTCTTCAATATCCCATTCCAATCCTACAATTGCAAATAAAACAAAAGCAGAAATGTATTTCGTTGAATAGTTCACTGTATTTAGTACAAATACACTAACACATTCTCTACTATGATGAGCAAATCAATCGGGAAACGTTTGCAAATGTTTTTCTTAAAAATTTTCAATTTTGTTCTTGTTCTTTGCTTTTCTAGGTGCGTACATTTAAGTTAATGTACATTTTGTGTACACAAGCACAAACAATACAAAACTAAATGGGACTATCATTCTCGTTGTTTTTGTCTTGTTTTTGTTTTACACATTGAAAAACACAAAACAAAACGAAACCAAACGTTTCGGTTAGTTTATTTTCCTACTCTGATTTTTATATTAAAAAGTAAAAATGTGCTTTGGATATAACAAACATTATCGTATTATAATTTATATATAAGACTGAAAGTTACATACAAGAGACATAACACATGCTGCTATTATGTCGGAGCTGATTAACTTATCATTATTCCGCCGGAACTACATCATATCCAATTCAATGTATAAAAAAACTACTTTGTATGAAAATAAATAGTTCGAAATAAAAACAAACACATTAATTAAAAATGTGCACCTCCATTTGCTTTTTAACAGACCTTCCTTAGATAGCCTTAAAAACAGGCCTGTAGGAAGGCCTGCGCCGCAATGACAGCATGGGTAAAAATGAAATGAGTAGGGAATGGAGATTGGCAGGCCTTATGTCTGCTAAACAGGCCTTCTAGAAGTCCTCTTTACACCTTCAATTTACCGCTACATTGGTAAACAAAAAAACACACAAATGTACGTTTAGAAAAAGAATCAGCCACGTATATCCTGAAAAGTGGTATTTGTTTTCTTATGTTTTTTTTTTGCAGCCTATACCAAACTAATTCATTGTCATTGCGGAAAAATACAAATTGAGATTTTAGAAAATATTACGGCTATGTTTATTTTTAACCCCCGACCAAAAAAGAGGGCTGTTATAAGTATAGTGTGCGTCTGTACGCGCCATCGTACAGCCCAAACGGCTTGACCGATTTTGATATAGTTTTTTTTCGACAGGTGACTTGATCGAGAGTGTTCTTAAGCCCTTATGACACTACATTTTTCTTGCATTGTTTTGCTAGAGAATTGAAAGAAAGAAATTGCAAATGATAAAAAGAAACAACTATACAAAATGTAAACAAATTGTAATGGCTTCTTTTAGTGCTGCCTACTTTTTATTTATAATAAAACGACAAAAGAAAAAAAAAGTTGAAAAAAGAGGCGCTTAGTCGCTAAATTCGTGAATAAACCCCTAACTTGGCAACACTTTAATGTTTCAAGCTTGAAATGTCAATTTTAAGTTGAACATTTTTACATTTTTTTTGACAGGCCCCCATTTTTTATCGATAACATTAGTAAAAGCTTTGACAATTTGGTATTTATCTTAATATAGCTGAACTCTTTGCACCTGGTAAAATTTCCTATTATATTCTATTTGCACTGTTCTCCAAAACTTGAAATATGAAGAAAAAATGTAGTGTCATAAGGTTAGGAAAATATGTCCAGCCGTTTAGAAGTTATCTCCTCTTTTCTAGCTGTATCCTCTTGAATCTGTGTGTCTGTGGCATTGTAGATCTAAAACGGCTAGACCGATTTTAATTTAGTTTTTGTTGTTGGAAAGGTGACATGATCTAAAATCTTCTATTCTATGCTTTAAGAAAATCGGTCCAGCATTTTGGAAGTTATCATCCGTTTCTTCAGGGGTTTTTAAAATTTTTAATTTAATGCTATTATTGTTATTGCTTATAAATTTTTCGTAGAAATTATCGGTTTATCATTAAGGGCTTACCTTTATTTTGTAAAAAAATTAAAATAATATTTTTCAGGATATATATGGATAAAGGATCAGTTTGCCATTTCAGAGGCACTTGTAGCAGGAAGCTAGGTATTTCTTTTTTAATCAATACTTGTTAAGATGAGACCAAAACCTTTCGAATGACATCAACACAGTGTTGCCACCAAAGAGTCTATAAATTGTACAGAAAACTAAGCAAAAATAGTACAAAATAAAAAAAAGTACAACATAAATTTTGACAAATTTCATTTTTTAATATCTATCTATGTTTATATGCCTGCGTTTCATTGGTGATAGATATTTTTTAATATCTATCTATGTTTATATGCCTGCATTTCATTGGTGCTTTACCAATTCATCAGTAGACTTCAACCATGATACAATTAATTGTATCATGACTTCAACCATACTTTCGAATATAAATTGTTGTTGTGTTTTATATAAGTTTCTAAGCTTTCTACGCTTATTCTATTATGATTTTCAAAAGTCATTTGTAAATCTTCTGGTTTAAGTCTAATGTTAGTAATTTCATGTCTAATGTAAACGTAAGGTAAAGCACCGTAGACATGATTAGCCCGCAACAAATAAAACTTTTTTTAAAATAAAGTTTGGAGAATATCTCAAATAATAAATTTAATATATACATATTATTTTTTACCCCCCGAGCAAAAAAGAGGGGTGTTATAAGTTTGTAGTGTGTGTCTGTGTATCTGTCTGCGCCATCGTAGGTCCCAAACGGCTGGACCGATTTTTATTTATCTTTATTGTTTCAAACGTGACTTGGTCGAGAGTGATCTTAGCTACGTTTGAAAAAATCGGTCCGGGCGTTTAGAAGTTATCACCTCTTTTCTGGCTGTATCCTCTTGAATCTGTGTGTCTGTGGGACCGTATCGCAAACTGCTGCATCGATTTTCTTTTGTTAGAAAGGTAATTTGATCTAAAATCTTTTAACCTATGGGTGAAGAAAATCGGTCCTACCGTTTTGAAGTTATCATATACATATGTATTTTCTTCGTGAGTTAATGATATACATAAATCAAAAATAGAGATCATTACTTGCAAAAAATTTGATTGAAAAACATAATGAGTTAGGGCGTTTTTTTAAGCGAAATAACACACTCAGGCACTCAATGCCTACCAGTTCATTAATTAATGTGTTGCCTTCTTTGGAAATGGGATAGAATAGAGAGAACAGATAGTGAAGTGAAATAGAGATCGAAAACTTAATTCTTTTACAATTCACCTCTGCTATTGCGCGTTATGTGAATTTGACAGCAGTAATTGAAGCGCCTCTGGTGTTTAGTAGACGCATTAACTTCCTTAAGCTTTTATTTGTAGCCATTTTGATAATTTCTTTACTTCGTTGATGATTTTGCTAACATTACCGATTAAAGCGCAGTATGCAGCTCTGCCTGAAATTCAGGCTGCCATAAGAAGTATGTGTAAAAAAAACAAACTGAAATTCAGGTTGGTAAATTTCTTAATGAAATTTCCGTTTACTAGTACGCAGTTCCAAAAGAAAAGTATACGGAATTTTGGCATTTATTGTCTATTACAGGCATGTTATAACAATAAGTGGAGAATATTTTCCGTCAACTGAAACAATAATTAATGTTCAGACAATTGTTTGGTCACGGAATTTTTGACATTTCTAATTTTTTGTAAATTATAATTAGTTTTTAGTGTTTTTGTGTGTTGTAAATTAAGAAATATATAAATTTGTTTGTATGCAAGAAAAATTCTGTATAGAATTCTACACGATTATTTTTCCGTGTAGAAATAAATGCAAAACTCCAAACCTGAATTTCAGTGAGAACTGCATACTACGCTTAAAGCGTAGTATGCAGCATAGAGCGCTTTATATATTTATGAAAATTGTGAAAAAACTCAGCTGTTATGAATCTGTCAGATGTAATTGCACATGTACGTGTGAAAGCAAATATTATAGACCGTCTGTAAATAGACAATTTTGACAAACATGCAAAGTTACATAGGTCTTAAGGCCGGGGCACATAGAATCCGTCGTACGTTATACGTCGCCTTTTTCAACTGACATTAACGTAACGACGGAGAAGGTTGACACAATGAGTACTTTGTTGACGGATATTAAAACAACTGTTTTTTCTTCGCATGTTTCTGCAGATAAATTTGATTTGATTTTATTTATTTATTTTATTTGTTTTTATTGTTTTATTTAATTTTTGGTGCCAAACAGCAGAAAAAACTAAATCGAAACAAAGCAAAAAACCAACTGATAGCTGTCAAAGTACTCGACGTACGTTAAAAGTTAAAAGTTGGCCAACTTTAGTACTTTGCGTTGACGGAGAAGTACTGTATGTGATCAAGTTCATAAGAAAACATGTATTTTAACTTAGCTGTCAGTTGAAAAAGGCGACGTATAACGTATGACGGATTCTATGTGTCCCGGCCTTTACACACCTGAAAACCTATATGTAAAAAACATGTCCTTTAAGTCAGCAATAGTGACCAGTGTTATGCCTTCATCACTTAAACAGACCAACAACAACTAACTAGCTGTAACTCCTTATGTTGAAATACTGGATAGAAAGGTAAGGCATGTAAACGACTTTCCCGATAAATAAGTTCCAATCGATAATTGCAATTATCGTCTTTGTTTGGCGCTACAAAAGCAGAGTTTGTGGACTATCGATCTTCACTAGCTGAAGGAATGCGTATTTTCTGTGTTGCAACACACTTCATCAGCAATCAGGTTACTTGGGTTTCGTTGAAACCTCAGCACTAGAGTTAATCGAAATTTCGAGTACAACTCGGTTATTGGCTCATAATATTCAAAATAATCGAATTTTACAATTTTAGTACTCTCACTGCTTCCTTTCTTGAACAAATTCAATGTAAATAGGGCTTTTTGTTTCACAAAATTATAAACCAAGAGGGCGTAAATATCGCAGCTTTTTCAATATTAAAAATACTTATGTATTTCATTTTAGCAGAAATAACTTTCTTTGTCCTTTTTTACTTATATTGCAAAGTTTTGTGATATTTGTTAATATATTTTTCATTTAAACTACTTTTATACTTCTCCTGTCAAATTTTTAAAATCTTGGATAGGGCGGGTTGCTGGTTCTATCGCGATATACTCCTTTTATACACTATTACTATTTTTTTAACTTAAAAATTGTTACAAATTATTACTCACTTTTAATGGATTGCTTACGTTTACTTTAACCACGAACGTTTCTTTTAAGTGAAAACTTTTGTTTCTATGAATAAAATATATTATTTTTTCTATGGGTAAAATGTTTAGTTTTGGCGTCACTGACAAGCTAAAAAAAACTTAGTTATCCCATATCTAGAGAGCTACCATAGTTAGAATTCTTAAATTTGGTGTAGGCTACTTTCATAAAAAAAGTGGGCCGTCAAGCAGAAAACTGACGGGATAGGAGCGGGCGGAAGGCTACCTCCTATACAAAAAATTTTAGATATCCTATATCTGGAGAGCTGCAATAGTTAAGAGTCATCAAATTTGCTGTAGGTTACTTTGAAAATAATGTCCTTAGGTAGGCAGGGAACTGGCGGGCTAGGAGCGGGGAGAAGGGCACCCCTCATACCTTAAACTTTAAGATGAGCTTTGCTTGAGGTCTACACGTAACATAATATGGCAGATGATATTGTCAAATTCAATCGCAGACGTGTAGACTTCAAATTAGTGTTATCTTAATGTTATAATCATTTTTATGAAAGCGTTGTTATAAAAAATTTTATAAAAATGATCTTATAAGATGAACTGTTAAAAAATACACGTACATGAAAATAAATTAGTGTGCATGTGTGAATGTTTATTAATATAAATCAAAAGCGATGTTTCTCATAAAAATTCTGTGTTAAATAATTGAATAAATGTTCGATTTATAAATTAAAATTTGTGTCAAAAATTAAAAATAAAATAACTAATTGGGCAAAATTAGTACATGTTAACTCGATAAGCATTTGCATAAAATGAAATCTTATAGGAAAAGTGAAATTACGTTTACCCTTTTATGAGAGTAAGAAAAAATCGACATTTTGTTTTTATTATTCTGCCGAGGTTTTTTTTATTCAATTTAGTCTATGGAATCAATCCTTACAGACTATACATATCGCACTTGATCTACAAGAGGGTATTAACTAAAAATTCTAAAATTTTCAGTAGAGGTCAAAATCTGTTTGTGGTTACATTTTAAGAGAATTTGAAAATCCGAATACATCATAGTAAGCAAATTCCATTTGAAAATATATTTACATTGTTTTTCTGTGGAATTTTTGCAATTATATCATAAATATGGTTATAACTAAAGAAGGATTGAATTATTTCATAAAAAGGATCACAACGCAAAAAAAAATGTAAACAATTTTATCATAAAAAGAGTCACATTTCGATTTAAAATCATAAAGTAAAACAAATTTAATCAACAAAACAGTATAAACTCAAAATACAATCAAATTTAAATAAAACAATTTGATTATTTTTAAAAGGCTCAAATCAAAATAATACCTTTTTTATGAAAATATACGATGTATTTCTATTTTAACTTTTGTATTAACTCAAAATAATACCTTCTTGTTGATACAAAGGTAGTCACTACTAGGGATGGGAAAAATATCGATATATCGATATTTACTACTACTTTATATGCAGAACTTATTTGCAAATAAAAACGTAAAATGCTGTCAAATCCTTTTTTATTGTAACTTATTAAATCACTGATTATTCATCTATTTGTGAATATATTTATCTATTTAGTATTTTTATTAACAAACATATGTAAAGGTGGCAG
Organism: Panzeria rudis; assembly: GCA_956483635.1. Lineage (NCBI taxonomy): Eukaryota > Metazoa > Arthropoda > Insecta > Diptera > Tachinidae > Panzeria > Panzeria rudis. The sequence continues at coordinate 74,293,451 of OY101449.1, forward strand.
CCCAAACTTCTTATTTGCAATAGCGCGTTAATCAGTAATTGCTTTCGTGAGTTAGTAAGTTACAATAAATACACATACTTGGTAGGGATGGGCAAAAATATCGATATATCGATATTTGCTTAAAAATATATCGATATATATCGTCGATATTTTTAGTTTCGCTATATCGATATTTTTTCCAAATATATCCACAGTTCAAATTCTATATTTTTTAGCTTTGTCTTCATCAAATGATTATTACTAACAAAATCTTTTGTTTTATTAATAATATTTTGTCTATTCGAAAAATTATCATTGTTTGAGTGTAATTTTGTTGATGTATGTTCCATGAAATATTGGTAGAACAGTACGGTTCTTGGAAATTAACTCTTTCCAGCTTTGTGTATCGGAGTTTTGAAAAATTACGTTTGGGACTTATTTTAGGGAGAGTTAAATTAAAAAAATTTTGCTTTGTTGTACGGTGTAAATATTAAAATTTTTTGCAAAGATTTAGGTGACTTCACTTTATTATGATTAAAATAAAAATTCAAAAATGGTAAGTTTTGCCAGTTTCGATTTTTTATAATTTTTTTTTAATAAAAATTTACAATTTTGCATAAAAACAATATAGTTTTCATCATTGCGGTCTGGATAATTCCAAAACCATTGAGTATAAAAAAGATATTATTTAAACGGCTTAAATCTAGTTTCATTTAAATTTTTTTAGAGTTTTTTTTAATAAAATTGGACACCCGTTTCCAAGTTATGATGAAATCGGTGAATCAAATTTTTGAAAAGTACAAAATTTTAGAAAAAAAGCATCGAAAAGGCTAAATTGGCAAGGCTGGTGTTCACTGATTGTCAAACACAATATACAAAAATACACAAAAAATGTTATGTATGGTGTTTGACAATCGATAAGAAAGAAAACAAATTTCAATGTCGATATGAGTCTATTTTATTTTTCTAGACCTTTATGCAATTAAATTAAAAAATAAATTTCATTTAAATAAAATTATGACAATATGTCAAATAATAAATGTCTTAAAGGTTTAATTTGAATTTTGTTTTTCATTTTGTCTTATGAATACTTTTATTGTTATCCAAAGGATAATTGTATTTATAAAGACGTAGAAAAATAAAATAGATGATTATCGAATACAAATTATTTGTTAAAATAAAATTTCTTTTTTTTTATTAAAAAAAATATTCGATTTTGTCGAATAATTCGAGGTAAAAAACAAGTTTGTCGAATAGCTCGAAAACAGTGCTTTTGAAAAAAAGATTTAAAAAAACTGGAAAATTGAATTGTGAAAACCCGGTTTTTCGAATAATTCGAAAACTGATTTGACAACTAATCACAACATATTTATTCCAAGGTGAAGGATATGCAAGACTGCATTTAAGTACATCAAGTTTTCTTGCACAAGATTTGTCTTAGCTCTCTTTTGAACTTGCTTTTGCGTTTCACGTGATTAATTTTCGTTTTAATTACATGGGACTTGTTTAAAGGCTCCTCTCTTCTGTATATACCTAAGACTTTAGCAAGAAAACTTGCTGTTTATAAATGGGACCTAAGACGCAGCACTGTCGAATATAACACTCTTACTTTTTAATTACAGATTAATAAATTTCTAACAAAAAGTATTAAACAAGAAGTACAATTCTCTGCCTATGGATTTTTTTTCATTGACTCTACAACAGTTTTCAAGGTAAGTAATTATCCCTATGGTCGTAAATGCAGTACTGCGCTGCAACAGTGAATTTAAATGTAAAAATTAAGCAAATGATGTCCAATAAAATGTCAAGTACGCAATAAAAATAATAGTTACAGCACATTACTGTATTTACGGAGTCGGATTTAGCTCTTTACCTTATTAGCTATTAACATTTTTGTATCAAAATTATGTTTCTAATTTCCCGGACTTTTCCCATTCCCGGGAAATGAAATTTCGTATTCCCGGGAATATTTGAAAATTAGTGATTTTAATCAAACGAGCTCGAGACAAGAAATACAATTTGTTTTTTAATCAAAATATAAAGAATAAAAGCAACTGAATTCTAAATGCAAATACATACATATATTTAAAAACTAATTAAACATTATTATAAAAGATTATAAAAATTATTAATTTCATGTAAGTACATATGTATGGACGCACTAAGTTCTTTTTTTAAATGGACAAAAACAAAATTTAAAAAATGTTTGCCCCCAAATGCCCCTCAATATGCACCAACGACAAATAATACATTTTATAATATAGACCGTATGGGCACTTACAGCCTAACCCACGATGTCGATCGAAAACTCGAGCGACTGACGACAAGTCACTCATTATACTTCGTTTGAGCGACCCACTAAAATACACACAATAACGGCTCGGACGAAATTCGTCATACGCGGCGAACTCTGAATAGATTTATTTCTATTTCTTACATAGTGTCCACACCTGATGAATTTATATCATGATGAATGTCAAATTGATATCATGATGAAAATTCATCACGTATAGACTCCATTTATTAATGTTATATCAGCGTTATGATATAATCATCAGAGCTCAAGCTCAGATGAATATATTATGATATGAAACGTAATTTTTCTTGTTATTTTTACTTTATCGTTTTTTTATTAGAATTAGTGCAAATTATAAGAAATAAATTTTTTTTAATGAAAAACCATAAATTTTGTGATATTTATTAAATAAATCTTATAATAAAAGTATTTAATATTTTTTTGGTAGTTATTGTTGTCCATATAAAGGTCTAAGTGTTAGATCTTAGCTGTACGACGAAGAAGAAAATATGATTCATCATGACATAAATTCATCAACGTCTACCCCTATGTATTGATGTGAATGAAAAATTTACAATTTCTCTGTCGACGTTTTGTTAGGTGTTATGATGAAAATTCATCAGGTGGGGACACTAAGTTACGCCGGCGAACGACGAACATATCAGTACCAAGTGAACATGTTTGGTTTTACGTTTTCAAGTGTTTTAGTAAATAAAGATAATTTTTGCTTTAATTATTTTTTATTTTATAGCATTTGAAGTAAATATAGATAATAATTAACTATAAAAATTTGTGTTAGTTGTGTTTTTGCTAATGTTTAATTATTTCAGGTTGTATTATTTTTTTAATACGGTCACACTTTGCACAAACAGTAAACAACTTTATCAATTGTAACAGCTGTTGCGCTTTCGTCACTATTGTGCTTCACACGACGAATTTTTATCGACGAATTCGTCGTGTTGGACGAAATTCGTCGTTCGTACTAGTTGTGTTCCTAGCATTACGTTGTTCATGTAATGCATTTGCCACATCAAAGATTTCACAAATAAAACGCTACTTTGAAAATAAAAAATGCAACTCTTATTAAACTTACTACAAATGTAAACAAAAGACATATATATGTATATTTCAATATTTACTTACTAGTTCTTTTCGGCTATAAAACTTCTAAAACTAATTTTTATTTAATTATCATGTATTGTTATTATTATTATTTAACTTTATTTTATTATTATTAAATTAATAAAATTGAAACACTTTATTGTTTTACTTTTTTGTTTGTCGACATCAACAACACAAGTGACTGATTTTGACATTTGTTGTCGCTTGACTTTTCATAGTGGGTACCAAATTTGTATGAAAACTATTACGTTGTCGATCGCTTGCATTGTTGATCGACTTTTCGTGCTGAGAGTTTTTACCGGGCCACTAATCAGCTGTTTGTCGTTGAAAATGCAAGCGAGCGATAGCGGTCAATATCGTGGGTTAGGCTGTTAGTTATATCTCAAAAAAATTAAAGTTGGCAAAGTGCAAACGCAAATTTTAGTTGGTATATGGCCGGTATTAGCTTTTTAATGGCTATAACATCGGTTTATATTAAGAAATGTTTCTGAAAAAATGTTTTACATAGAAAGAAGGCATTAAGGAACAGTTTTTCTCCAGTAACTTAAAAATTTAATTTTTTGAGATATCACTACTTTGCAATATAGGATCGATATTAAGATACAGTATTTGTTTAACTCTTTGTGCCACTATTTTTTCAATGTCTGATATAATTTTTCTTGTTGTATTTTTTCACAAAAGATAAATTGAATTTTTCATGCACGGAAATTCCATCTAAAGTCATATAACATATTTTATAACGCTTCAAGTAGGAATGGCCTGAGAAACCTCTATAACGTACTCTTCATTGTGGACTTGTCATAAATGTCGCAGGAATGTCAATAGTGCTTCCACCTTTGTACGTAGGCGTTTTCCGACAAAGGGAACATTGGCCATAATCGTTGGTTTTACCAAAATATTTTCATACTACTGAATGGGTCAACCGTAGCATGTGCATATGCATATGTATGTAGTATGTAATATAAAATTTGTTATTTTTAGGTAACAAAACAATCAACATCTATATAACAAAAAGTAAAATCCAAAAAGTTAAACTGATTTTGCCGAAAACTCCCGGATAAAATTTCCCGGGATTTGTTTTAAAAAAATATATATCAAAACATCCCTGCAGACAAAATGACTAGTATGTGGTTAGATATATACTAGTTGCTTTTTTATTCAGACTAGTTGCCTAACTATCCTTTTTCCATATATCGAACTATCGATTTTAACATTAGGTTGTCATAGGAGCCCAACTAGTTCATTTGTACATAGTTATATGCTAGTTGAAATACTAGTTATTGTAGACTAGTGTGTTTACTAGTTTCTTTATTTATAGTTCACAGTCCTCATCTTTCAAGGCATGTACTCTATCCACTGAGCCACTTTCTACTTACTATATTTAGAACTAAAATTCTGTTTTATGTATTTACACCTGAATATATGTCAATTTTTAAAAAATAATTAAAATAACTAGTGTCATTACAACTAGTTGTATGCCTGTTCCAAGACGTTGTTGTTTGACTAGTATCGTTACTAGCCTCATTACAACTAGTAAAATGACAGGCCTTTGTTGAGTAGTAACGTTACAACTAGTATAATGACTGTCCCAAAACGTAACTAGTTGTACATTTAGCTGCTTCGTTGTACATACATATATACATATGTTCGTTGTACATACATACATAAGTATCTATTTATGAATATAAATTTCCCGTGGGTGCTCTGTGGCTGATTGGTAGCCATGCTAGCCTGTCAGTCCAGATGTCGTGGGTTCGATTCCCGCCATAGACCCTGGGTGTTTTCCGCCGACAAGCCAAATCGCTTCGCGGGTTATGTTTGTGTGTTGTTGTGATGTTACAAATGTGTTGTTGTCGTGCTAGAAATATCACATTAATATCACTTAAGGCCGTTTAAGCACAGAAAAAAATAAGTTTCGTTTTTGATAACAAAAATCCCGGTATTCAATAATTTTTTTTTTCAATTTTCCTGTGATAAGGAATTCCCCTATATTGATAAGAAAATTATTTCAAAATAAAAATATATATATAAATTAAAAAAATGTTGACATGGGTGGAATACGAACCCGGGCTTTCCGGACGTAAAGCATACACTCTCTAGCTGAGCCATATCCCATTTATTTTTTTATGGGATACAACTTGTTTTAAGTACTTATATATAAAAAGAAAAGAAATAACCGGCATGGAAAAGAAATACTTACAACGAAATATTTTATTATGTTAAAGATAAATGTTATTGAAATTCATATTTTTTTTAATAACATGGTTTTATTGAATATAATTCTTGTCAATTTTTTTCTGTGAGACTATAAAAGTATTAATACTTTTGAGGAAAATGAAACCCTGACCATGATAAATTGTTATTGTTTTTTGAAAACTTTCAAACAGCAATTAGATCAGGGATGCATTTTTTGCAAAAGTATTAATACTTGTATTATAGCCTGAAACGGCTTTTAATTTGAAATAGGTTTTGCAAATAATCGCAGATTTTCATAATCATGATTGCAACTAAAAAATGTGCGACTAATCGCGATTATCGATTAATCGCTATTAAGCAAGAAAATATACTATCATAATTTTTATTAAAACAAAAATAAACTACTTTATGAATTTTAGTCGAACTGGATGGGTTCAATCCAAAGAAATTTTATTATTTTTACTTGAGTTTGGATTTATTTTAATTTTTTAATTGAATTATATTTTTATTTCGAGAAAATTGTGAAACATGTAAAATAAAGTTCGTAAATTATAACTTATGAAGCGTAGTATGCACTTCTGCCTGTAATTCAGGCTGCCATAAGAAGTACATATATGGAAGAAAAACAAACTGAAATTCAGGTTGGTAAATTTCTTAAAGAAATTTCCGTTTACTAGTACACAGTTCCAAAAGAAAAATACACGGAGTTTTTGCATTTATGGGCTATTACAGGCGTGTTAAAACAATAAGTGGAGAATTTTTTCCGTCAGCTGAAACAAAAATTAATGAAATGTGTGTTTAATTTATTTGTTTCGTCTCATATACAAAATGTATTTGCTTAGAAATTATTTTTCATACAAACAAATAAGTGTGTTCAGTGATTTTAACTTACGAATTCAATTATTTCATACCTCCACTCAGTAGAATTTGCTTCTAGTAACAGGGTTTTAAAATACAGTACAAAATCGGAAACTAAAGAATTCGGAAATAAACTTTTTTGTAGAATACTCACCGCTGAGCTCTGCCAGTATGAGTCAGGTGATGACCTTACAACAGAAGAAACTATCGATAGTAATACAAGAATGTTTTAAAAGAATTAACTGAAACAATTAGAAGTGTAAGAACTTGAAATAAATTAAAAAATTAAAACTTATAAAATTTTCCATTGTGGCATGGCAAATTGTATAAGTTTAGAGAAATCCAGGAAAAGGACTGAGAAACTAGCTATTCTATATTATGGATTGCTTTTGATTTCTTCAACATCTACGATAAATGAAAAAAGATTTTTCCAAGTCAAGTTTTTTTCAAAACTAAAGAAGAGAATCTCTTAAATCCTAAGTATTAAAAGCGAACTAATTTTCTGAAATAAATGATATAATGATCTCTAATTTTTTAATGAATACATATTTTTGATTTTTTTGCTTGATTTAGTTCAAGAATTGTTATCTTATTGTTTTTTTACTAATAAATTCAAAATAATAGATAATTTATGCATTTTTGTTTGTTGAAATTACTTGATTTATGAAAAAACTTTATTAATCGGATAACCGGTTAATACCGAAACTAAACGATTAAGCCAAAAGCTCGATTAATTAATCGAGCGATTAACCGATTAAAGCAATACCCTAATTGATACGTAAAATCCGAAAAGTCCTATGTTTCAAGGTACAGTAGTAATGCGCAAAACCATGTGGGAGGTAAAAAACACCAAGTTCTTTTTAATAAGTGACGGTAATATTATATGACGTAATTTCATTAAGGAAATGTTAGATATGAAAAAATAGTATTAGAGTTATATAAAATATTTGCGATAAGTCAAATTGTTAATCTTATAGCAATAGACCCACTTGTGATTTTAACTATGTATGTTTTTGCGGTCTCCTGTAAAATTTAAAAAATTTGACTTGGTGTAGTTTACGTCCCACCTAAAGATACGTATGTACCTCTACGAAAATTTATAGTATCAACCCAACTACGTACTTAAATAATGGAAACGCTTTAGAAGTGACCGGAAAAAATAGGTAAACCAACGTTATTTTCATTTCTTATGGAACGATTTTGGTTGGTTACCAAATGAGTGCAAAGTTAAAAACAAGTTGGCCAAAAATCCTTCAATGAATGAGTGGTACAAAAGTTGTTTTACGCGATTTGCAGTTGGTGGAACTTTTTCTTACGTGGGATGTTAGACTACAAGCAGTTTAATTTGATTTCAATATGTTCTGAACGTTTAGACAATACGTATATATTTCATATTTAAACTTTAAATTTCAAAGTCTTTCGAGTTAATAGTATGTTTCCTCCGGCATGATTTCGACAAATCATGGCGATTTGAGTAAATCATGTTGATTTATATATAATTTACCATACATTTTGCATACGACCAAATTACCTCAAAGAAGGTGATTTATTTTAAATTATGTCGAAAGTACTCTTTTTGGAAATGGATTTATCTATACAACCCTACGTTGCTCTTAAAATTACAAACTCCATCCCTGGATCATCCATCAATTGTGATTGACAATTTCGAAAAAATGACATTAAAGAATATTTAAATAATTTTAAATGTCAAACTATATATGGAAAAAATTCAATTACAGCTACTGCGCACACCTTATAAAGAAAGTGCATAATTTGACTACAAAAACTCGAACACCAAATCACTCACAAGCTCGGTGGAAACACTTCGAAGTAATTTACCTAAATCTACGTAACTTAAAGATAGTGGAAACATACCTATTATTATATTAGAAAAAAGTTTATTGGTGAACGCGTTTGAGACAAATTCTTTGCTTGAAAAAGAGCAAAATTTGTAATCTTAATCGAGCGATTAATGGGTTTGATTACGATTAAAGGATGCGATTAATCGCGACTACGATTATAATTGCTGTGCATACCCTAATTTGAAAGTTATTATTACGGCTTTGAGTTGTTTCATATATAAATTTCCCTTTTACATTTACACTGGGGTGATGACTATTTTTGGCGACATCCTCCAGTTCCAACATCGTGTAGGGCATGGATCGTAAAAAAGTTCACGCTCCAGCATTGAAATTTTTTTATACGGCTGATTCTCATTTCAAAACGATTTTTCGTTTCCGTTGAAAGTATAATAATATATTTCATAAAATAAACGCATAAATTTTAAAATGAAAACTGCTTTAGCATGAATAAAGAGATTATAAATAAATGTATATTAATGTGATTATTTCGAACGTATTTGCTTGTGACTCCAAATTGATTATTAGGCTAAGGCTCGTAACGTTATATTCAGAAAGAATTGGGTATGATAAATATTCTAATGCACATGAGAAAAATTAACATCAACTTAATTTTTCAACGTACATAGCAAAGTAGCTGCTACACTTCCATCATCAGTGCTTACGTATATTTTGCTTATCACCACTTGTCAGGCGGCTCTGTTGAATGTGATTTCAGTTCTTATATACATATACAACGTTTTCGTGAAAAGTGAATACGAGAATTAAATCACTTTTAAGTTGATATTAAACTGCACTTTGCCAGTATTGCCATTGGTTTGTTTTTCTTCATTCCCAATTTTCTGATTTTTTCTTCTACTTAAGACAAACTTTTTTGGTTGGATTTTATACTTAATTATACATATATGAACATGTAAACGTACGTGAAGCTTAATCTAGTAGCTAATTGCTTATTAATATGATTATTTCGAATGAAATTGCTTGTTAATAAAAATTTGTTACTAGAATTGGGTATGATTTTTACTTTTCCAAAGAAATAAGGGGTAAAATCGTTAAATAATATTATAAATAAGTGGTAAAATCGTCAAAATGATTCATCGAAATCGTCATAAAAATTATTACTTTTTTAAACAATTGGGGGATTCACAAGCTAGTCATAAAGTCGTATATAGTGTTGTAAAAAGCGGCTACTTTTGACTACTCAATACTAGTCGATACAATTTCAAGTGGGTACTCGATACTACTCGATACTTTTAACGGCTTTTTTATTTCAAAATAAAATTATTTAATGGGTTAAAATTCACTTTTTTTAAAACATGTATGAACAACTAGGGTCTTTAAAATTCTTTATATATTGGATTATATTAATTATTAAGTCAAAATCTCTCTAAATGGCAAGGTTTAAAATATTTTAAAAGCGTATTTTTAACAGAGTTGTATTACTTTAATAAGTTTCAAAGTAAAAGTTTCGTTTACACACTAGAAAATACAACTCCGAAAGTATTGAGTAGCTACTTTTGGGTATTGAGTACCGAAAAATATATTCGGTACTGAGTACCCGGTACTCAAGTACTCAATACTTTTACAACACTAGACGTATGTTTTAAAATAATAACACGAAAAAATATGACAGCTGTGAGCAACACTAGACGTATGTTTTAAAATAATAACACGAAAAAATATGACAGCTGTGAGCAACCCCTCATAATATAGTCTGCTATGTACGCAGCCGACAATTTACATGTACACAACACAAACAAACAAAATAAACAACAAGAGCAAAATTAGTCATTTGTACCTATCAACAATGCAATTAAACACCAACCCACTTAACAAATTTTATCTCATTTATTTAGTTTTCTCTTTTTTCCGCTCAGATTTGTAATATGTAGTTATGACAAGCAATAAACACAGCACACAAAGTCTTATTATTTTAGGACTTTTTTGTTTGAAACACAACAACAACGTTTTTAAAATATTGTAAAATATTAAGACATTATGACAATATGACTTGATAAGAAACTGTTTGAATCACCCAAATATGTCGTTAAATAAAACGCAAAGGCATTAACTAACAAAAAATTCTAATCGGCTTTTTAATAAACTCCGATGTATTTCACATACACGCAACTCTTTTTTAAACGATGGATACGTTCCTAAGAAAATCGTGTAAAAAATACATGCGACATATGGAAAATTTAGGGGCAGGTTCCATATCTTTTAAATATTGTGTAAGTTGAAAAAATTCCAAACATTTACTGAGTATAGCGTGCAAAAAAGTGACCATCAAACTGTTTTATTTAAGAAATACATATTAACCCGCCGTTACTAGCGCGGGGCAAAGGTTACACCCCACTACTTATAATTATCGCTATATCTTTTTATTCAATTGTGTTAGGCTGAATGTATTGACTGGCTCTATCTGCTGACGCGAGCTTATTTCTTTTAGTCGTGCCGTTGAGGAGAACGAACACGTGCAAATTTTGTTGGGGTGTTTTTTGCACCTCGCGACTAAGCGCGTATCAAAAATATGCGGAAAAGCTTATCCATAATAAGCTTCCGTTGGCCTCCAAAAGTATTTGATCATGTTATCAACATATTCGGTATTACTCTACAAGTGCATTTTTTATTTACTGGCCCAATATGGGGTTCTGTTACTTTCGCGGGGTGTAGTTTACACCCCATTACTTTTCCCAAATCTTAAAAAAAGATGATCGATGCACCCAGCTCAAGTTTCCAAAATAACATTAAAAAGTATTAGATGATCCGTTTCCCTCCATTTGCCACCATTTAAGAGACTTAAAAGTTAAAACTATATGCGATTTCTGTCAAAAACTTATGTGCAAAAGCCACATGGCCAATTTTTGCACAGATTGCATTTTAGTGCGGTTTTTTGGGTTTCTGAAGTTACTTATTTAATTCTTTATAACCAGCTATACAGCCATGTAACAGAATACCATTCCTATCGGAAGTGGTTGCAATTCCGTAAGCTGCTTCTTTAGAAAACTAAAAACGAAAAGTGTCTTCGTAATCAAACCACTTTTAAATTTCAAAGTGGAATTGAAAAACACTTTTCTACTGACTTTTATTTGCAGTAAATACTAAAAAGGTGCATACTTTTGGGAGCGTCATGAGCTTTCCATGTTAATAAAAAGCTCAATGTGAGCTTTGCATATAAAAACAAGAGTAAACAAACGCCTCAAGAAATAAAAACTTTATCATTGTAAAAACGAAATCAAAATAAACGGAATCTAAAGCACCAAAAATGTACTTGTTCGGAGTGACAACTACGGAATAAAAAGCAAACCGAACGGAATCTGTGACACGGCTGATAGAAGACTGAAGGTTTCTTTGAAATTTTAATGTACGCTCCAAGCCAGGATAATGAATAAAAAATGTTCTTTTATACTTGTAGTAGCTTGTAAGCCCTTTGGAATTAAAGTAGCTGTTAAAAGCGGAACTTCATCATTATTCTCACAAGTCAATTAAATCGTCTTCATCCAGGGTAGGTAAAAAACGCACGTCTTATGATGTGTAAAATAAAAGCAAATCTTGAACTATAAAAATAATGATCATTGACTAGTACTGCTACAATTCAACTACTAAAGAGGCTGCTAGACAGATCAATATTTAGCATCAATATATGTATGTGTTTGTGTGCGTTTGTTATGAAAATCAAAAACATATTGATATTCTTCAATATTTCCCCTCCGTATATGAGTAACAATTTTTTGTAAACAAACGCACACAAAGACATATGTTGAAACTAAATATTGATCTGTCTAGCACCCGCTTAAGAAGAAATTGCGACACGACAAATATTTTTTTCATGAACGGAAAACTTTGGTTGGAGTACGCTCAAATAAATATCGAGGCGCACGTTAGTGCCATGGTATAAGGTAGTTCGACTTTTTCTTTTTTTTCTGACATATTATCATTTGACAAAAAAGGAGATCTGACGTTTAAACTAAAAATCGTGCTATCATTCTTGTTTTACAAAATTCTATTTTTTTTAATATTAAAAAAATTAAACGTTATTAATTTTCAAAAGAAAACAGGAATTGTGTTCCGAGTTGTGAGTTCTTGGACTCTATTGAAGAGCTAATTGCAATATACGCGATGTTAGCAGTTTCTAAAGAATTTTCGCCATTTGATTTTACGAGATTATGTTGTCTTCACAGTTTTCGTATTTTTTTCAATACATTTAGCAATGTTTCGCGAACTTGCGATTTTTTCGCGTTCTTTCGGATTTTCTTTTATTCTTAACAGTTTTAGCATTCTAACATATTTTAGGGCTTATTTCCGATTTCGCAATTTTTTGCGAATTTTTGCGATAAAAGCGATTTTTTTAAACTTTACATCTTCTTTGCAGTTTTTGCGAGTTTTAAACAATATTAGAATTTGCTATTATGCCTCTATTAGCAAGTTTTTGCGAATTTTCGCCATTTTCGCGATTTTTACCGAACTTTTGGTATTCCTTGCGGTTTTAGCGATATTTAATCAAAATTATGGCTAGTTTAAAATTTTGCAATTTTTCGCTATTTTCACGACAAGCGTAATTTTTACAGTTTTTTCTTTCTTGCGTATTTATTACGCTTTGTAATCTTTGAAAACTTTTAGCGAATTTTCATAATATTCGAGATTTTTCCCGAGATATTGATTTTTGTTACATTTTTAGCGAGTTTTAATCAATTTTAGGGCTTGTTAGCAATATTGCGATATTTTGCTAATTTTCGACATATTCATATATGTAGGCGTGATTATTACAAGTTTTTGCACTTTTTAGAGTTTTTGTGGACTATTGGAATTTTTCCGTTTTCTTTATTTCCGTAATATTTGTTTAATATGCAATAATAGTGAAATTATCAGCAATTATTAACGAATATTTTGTTGAGTTATTGGTATTCTTGATAGTTTTAGCAATTTAATTCAACTTTGGAACTTGTTTCTGTATGTAAAAAGTTTTACGAATTTTCGGCACATTCGCAATAGAAGATTAACCAATTTTAGGGGTTGTTTCCATTTTTAGCTATTTTTTTTTATTTTTATTATTTTTTTTTTGTTGTAAATTTTCAATATACGATTAAGAGATTTCCATCGACTCTATTTGAAATCAACACATAATCACAAAATTAATACTACACATACTTGCATAAAATTTCTTGGAATATTTTCCCTTTTTAGATGTGTGACAAGGCTATTTTAAATTTTTACATAAAAACTAGTCTTCAAAAATCTCCATTCTGGTCAAACAATTTTAAGTGAAACTACCTTGTTTTTTTATATCATGGTTGGTCCGGCCACACATTGTGTATATTTACACGAAACCATTCGAGCTATTTTTATCCTCCTCGTAACTTTGCTCCACTTAATCATAAAATAATGAAACTTAAGTTCTCCATAGAGCAGTTACTTCATAGGTGAAGCTTCCCGAGATATGAAGGCGTAAAAAGTGCATATTTTAGTACCTATTCACTGACTCACTCTCTGACTGACCCATCAATATTATCGAGCACTTCCACTATAGCTAGAAAGCTGAAATTTGGTGTACATTTAGGTTTTGGTGAGCAATTAACTAGAAAATTCGGTAACTGTAACTGTTCACCTAGGGGGAGTAGGGTGCCCCTTCTTTATATGGGACACTTCCAGTATAGCTAGAAAGTTGAAATTTGGTACACAGATAGGTCCTGACGAGCAATTAGCGAAGCAAATTTAAAAACAGGCATTTTTTTATATCGGGGCGAATAGGGGGCGTCTTCTCTGTATGGGGCACTTACAGTATATCTAGAAAGCTGAAATTTGGTCCACAGGTAGGTCGTGATGGGGAAGTATTAAGAAAACTGTGAAGACGGAAATTTTCTATCTAGGGCGGGGGAGGGCTATGGTGCCCCTTATCTGTATGGGGCACTTATTGTACCAAATAAAAGCTTAGAAAAAAGAACTGAGATCTGCACAAAAACATAAATATAAAAATAAGACCAAGTTCCTATTCAAAAATTTCGTCCGTAAAAAGTACTGCGATCAAAATAAGGACCAAGTTCTTAATAGGTACAATTCTATCTCATTTCTAGGCAACCTGTAAGCTTGGCAACATTTTTCCCATAATTTTTTGGTCTTTCTAATATATGAAATAATTATGGGAAACATTTCACAAAACTTACAGGTTGCCTAGAAATGAGATGGTATTGTACCTATCAATAACTTATTTTGATCTCAGTACTTTTTACGGCCGTAATTTTTGGATCGGAACTGAGTTTTACTTTCACAGTTATGTTTTTGTGCGGATGAATTCAAATCTCCGATTTTTAAATTCATTAAAAAAAATTTATCATTTGATAATGATTCTTAGCTCTCTTAGCAACTGATACGTAGCGAATTTAGTGCGGAGGGATTGTCTTGATTCTTTTATTGGGAATGAGAGAGCATTAGTTGATGATATACTTTTTCCCATCGTAAAATGTGCGTACCTTTTAAAAGGACTCTAATGTTTGTTGGAGCAACATTCCTTCTTTTGCAGAGTCTTGGTTGACAGATTGAGTTATTTTAGTTTTATTATGTTGGTGACCATAAAAAGGTTTTTGTCATCTTAAGAGATTTTAATTTATTTGCTTAAGCTATTTATTTGTTTAGTTAATTTATTTGCTTACAATAAATTATGATTTTCTTAAATTAAGAAATTTAATTTAAATTGCAAAGTGTGTGTGATTTTAATGTAAAGCAATTAATCAAATACTAGGGAAGTAACGATACGCCGTTTTGCCGATCCGATACCGATACCGATATTTAAAAATAAATATCGCCGATACCGATTCCGATACCGATACGAATATTGCAATTGAGTTCAAGTTTAGATTAACAAAACTCAAGTGCAATTTTTTTTTTCTTATACAAAATTACAGTGTAAGAGATCATTAATATTTAAAATTGATATTAACCAAGTATAAAAAATTGGAAGTAATTTTTAAGGAGCTACATTTTCTTTGCTTCCAAAAAATCTGTATTTAAAATATGCAGATAATTAGTAAAAAAGCAAAAAAAAATTTTTAATTCCTTTATAATTTTAAAAAATAATCTCCATGCTTTTTAAAAAAATCGATTTTAAACGACATTTATCAACTAATAGTCTTCTAAATAACTTAATATCTTAATTATTAAAAGTGTTCTAAAAGTTTATATTTATTCACTTAAATTTACATGAAAATACAGTTTTCAATTTGAATTCGCATTAAAAAAAATTGTGAAAATTGAAAAAATTGAGGAAAAATCATTATAGAACACGGCAAAAGAAATTTGTCCTAGCATCGCTTCCAATTGAGTGATTAATAATCGAAAAACAGAACTTCTTGCAATGGCAAGGATATGTAAAACTAATTAGAAATTGTCCAAATTCGCAAAACTTTCGGATCGCGAATTCTATATTTTCATGACTTCTTTGGAGTGTCTTTTTTTTGCTGGAATAAGATTTAAAAAACAACGAATGGAATTTGAATTCATGGTAAAATTACCGAAAAATAAATAATTTTTTACAAAATAACAGCATAAAATACTATTAATTTATTTAATTTAATTTTTAAAATTTATATTAATAAGATTTAAAAAATAACGAAATGAATTTAGTTCATGGTAAAATTAACAAAAGATAAATAATTTGTCAGAAAAACACTCTGAAATTTTTTTTAAAAGTATCGTCGTATCGACAGTAAAATATCGCCGATACCGATGTATCGGAAAATCTGAAGTATCGCCGATATATCGGTATCGGTATCGGTATTCGTTACATCCCTATCAAATACGTTTGTTTACTAAAGTCAACATAGGAAGAATACGAAGTTCTTTTAGTTAAATTCCAATTCAAGTCTGAATTCGTTTGGTTTTAATTTGAAAACTGTTATGTTAGCAAATGAATAACAAATAAAAAATTAAACAAAATTTTGAAAAGCTTATTACTTTTTTAACACTATCAGAAATGCAACATACAGAAACAAACACTTTTGCACGGTACTGTATGTATTAGTCTCGTGCACAGATGCATATGTTTATATCAGTTTCTGTGTCTTAATTCTTATGAGTGCATATTGATAAGTAATGTAGTGGTTCTGTTATTAGGTGGTATTGTTATTGGCTGAAGTATAGTAGATATGACTGAGAGAAACACATTTCCTATGTTTCGCCCAAACAGATATTAACAGATACTGATGTCGTACAATAAGTACTTATTGTATAAACAGTCAAATTTGTCATGCAAAACGAAGTTAGTTCGCGAATGGTCGGCTATTTAAAACGAACATCAAAATAGACAACAAAAACTGCAATAACAAAGCACAGCAAGTATTAACAATTATTGTAAGCTTGCAATGAATTTGCACATTAAGTGTATGTAAATGTGTTTTATATGTATGAAACGTACACACACACTATATGTTGTACTAACAATTATTTTAAAATATCTGTGGTACAACAGATATTTTAAAACAAAAATAAAGTATATTTCTTATCCATTGCAAAATACTATGTTACTCTTATTGTTTATATAAAAATATACACGTTATTTTTAATATTAATAATTGGTCGATTCATAACAATTTTTATCTGTCAGTAAAAATAAAAATAATAAATTCAGTAAAGTGCGACTTTGGCTCGCACACGAAGGGTTCTGTACGAATACACACATGTACAATGTACATATTGTTACGTTTTTAGTCCTTTACATAAAAACGGTTTTATTATTTTCACAGGATTCGTTGAATTGCAATAAAATAAAACACGGATATTTGTTTTACAAATAAATTCTCAGTAACACTTTATTTATTACTTTAAAAACACGTACAACTAAACGCGATGTACACACTAACTATTCTTGGCGATGTTTACTCGTCTAAGTTTAAAAACACACTTCTTCTTGTCGTCTGGCAGCCTCCCCTTATATAGTTAATTATAAAACCTTCTGGTAACTTCGCTAACTTTCTGGAATACAGTCGTCTCTCTTTATCTTTAACTGTACTGTAATTCAGGTCTCTTTTCATCTTTAAGTGTACGGCATGATCATTTTGGTCTTGCTATGGTGCAATGTATGTGCGTGTGTAGATGCATGAGATTATTCTTCTGTTTGTTTATCTTCGCACACACACATACTCTAATGCTTGCAACTTAACAAATTACGCTGTCATCAAGTCTACATCTCTTGCAGTTTAAGTTTAATGTCACTGTTTGTAATTGCGATTAAGCAGTCTCGAATAATCTTGAAAGTTCTAGCTACCGTTTCCTGAAGATTCCGGAAACTTCCATTTTCCGTTATTTTGAATTCTATTGGCAGTTGTCGAGTGATGCCAAGTTTAATTGTGGTACTTGGTTGCCAGGTTTTGATTTTATTACAGTGATTTAGGGGTATAAAGCAGATAATGATCGGGTTGTCAGTTTGAGTCGTTACATTTGAATCTGCATTTTCATTTCGTAACACTGCCGCCCACTTAAGCCTGTTCGTCCCGAATAGGCACACAATCACCTTTTCCATAGTGCGCCAGTGGTTCAAAATTAATTTTTGTCTTCCGTCCAATGTACTGCTCTATCATGTGTACGACGTCATTCATCCTTTCGATGATACCACGGATCTCTGCTTCCAACTTGTAGTTATCCCATGACAGTCTCTTTTCCGTGCTATAAGCGTGTGTACCACATCCACTGGGTACTGCTCGATTATAATTATTAACTGAGTACATGTGACTATTTCTGTTGTAATCTGTTCCTTTGCCGGTAGATGAACTAAAGACTTCTTTACTTGTACCGGGCGAAGTGTAGCTGTAACTACTTCCTTTACGCGCAGATCTTGCAGAGGCTGGAGTGGCATCAAATCTCATCGGGCCTTTATTACCTTTACGTTCATTAATACTGCACTCATTGGCACCACGTTGTCTTATACCTTTTATGAAACCATCACGCGCCGCAGAAATTTGCATTTGTTGACGTTTAATTTCTCGAAGCTCTATTTCTAGCTTCTCACGCTCTAATTTTTGGCGCTCCCGTTCCAAGCGTAATGATTCAGCCTCTCGTTGCAAACGTTTTCGTTCCACAGCCAATTTCGTACGCTCCTCAGCTAGTCGGGCTTCCTTCAGGCGCAGACGCTCTCTTATTTCTTTATTCCGTCTGTCTTCGTTACGTGCTTCAGGTTGATGACACTGCTCCTGTTGTCGCTCTTGATAACAGCCATCACAACGAGACTTTTGATGACTCTTCCATTTATTATTCCATGATGGCGAGACAGATTTTGTTTGCTTTCTTGCTGCGTTGCAGTTGCGCTGGATATGGCCTTTCTCTCCGCAGCTATAGCATTTTATTCGCACTTTGTTTTTATTTAAAGCCAATGCTTGCACTACTGCCTCTTTGATGTCCTTTTCCCAATTAGCTTCTTTCTCGGTAATCACCTCCAGATTTCGGACCATATACGCTTGCGGCTTAGAAATTATCCTTGCGGTCTCCTGTGCTAAAGCATATGTCACAGTTTCTATAAAAGTAGGCTTCGGTGTCGCATATACTGCATACCTCACGTCAGGATCACTAATGCCACGCAATAAGGAATCAATTTTCAGCTGCTCCAGCAATGGGTGATTTTCGCCAGGATAAGATAGTTGCACCAACCGTTCGATTTCCATTGCGAAATCTTGTAGGGACTCATTGGGCTTCTGTCCTCTACATCGCAATTCCATACGGTATATATCTTGCTTATGTTCGCCACCATATTTCCGCTGCAGTGCCGCCATTATGTCATCAAAATTATTTCTGCAGCTCCCTGGTACGGTTTCAAGTACTTCTGCTGCGGCTCCTTTTAAGGCCAAAATCAGCTCTATGGCCTTTTCTTCACTGTTCCAACCATTTTTGCTGGCAACTGTTTCGAACTGGAACTTGAAGATGTTCAAAGGTGCGCTGCCATCGAAACAAGGCGTCTTTACTCTGCTGGAAGCCTCTGGAATAACTCTCACTGGCCCTCCTTGACACTGAAGATTAACAATTTTTGCTTCCAGTTCATGTAATTTCTCGTCCACATCTTTTACATGCACTACGACGCCGCCAATTTCTAGGCTATGGAGTTTGTTCTCTAGTTCTGAGAGTTTCTCGTCAAATTTGCTGACTTGTACTTCAATGCCATCTACTCTTCTATTTATGGCCTCAGAAATTTCTTGAAGTTTCTCATTTGTGGCCTTAGATGTTTCTTGAAGTTTCTCATTTGTGGCCTTAGATGTTTCTTGAACTTCGGCCTTGACTTCAGCCAGCATTCTCTCATTGTTAGCTCTAGATGTTTCTTGAACTTCAGCCAGCATTCTCTCATTGTTACCTCTAGATGTTTCTTTAACTTCTTGAAATTTTTCCATCATAGCGGCGAACATTGTGCTTAAATCCATGTTGCTTGTCGTGGCACGAGTACATACCTCTATTTCCTCTTTATCCTCTAATTCGTATGTCCCGATGTCGATGCCACGCTGCTTGAACTCATCTATCAGCCTCTTCTGAAGTTCCACTTTATTGCCTGTTGTTGGCAGTTCCAGCTTACTCAGCTCTTTTTTTAGCTGCTCAACTTTTAGCTCTTCAAACTTCATGGCTTCTATTTTTTTTTAATGTCCTTTTGTAATTTTTATTTTAATTAATAATGTTTTTTTTTTATTAATGTCCTTTTTATTATTATTAATGTCCTTTTTATTAATTAATAATGTCCTTTTTTTTTATTTTATTAATTAATAATGTCCTTTTTTATTTTATTTTGCAATTTTACTTCTGACACCAATTGTTACGTTTTTAGTCCTTTACATAAAAACGGTTTTATTATTTTCACAGGATTCGTTGAATTGCAATAAAATAAAACACGGATATTTGTTTTACAAATAAATTCTCAGTAACACTTTATTTATTACTTTAAAAACACGTACAACTAAACGCGATGTACACACTAACTATTCTTGGCGATGTTTACTCGTCTAAGTTTAAAAACACACTTCTTCTTGTCGTCTGGCAGCCTCCCCTTATATAGTTAATTATAAAACCTTCTGGTAACTTCGCTAACTTTCTGGAATACAGTCGTCTCTCTTTATCTTTAACTGTACTGTAATTCAGGTCTCTTTTCATCTTTAAGTGTACGGCATGATCATTTTGGTCTTGCTATGGTGCAATGTATGTGCGTGTGTAGATGCATGAGATTATTCTTCTGTTTGTTTATCTTCGCACACACACATACTCTAATGCTTGCAACTTAACAAATTACGCTGTCATCAAGTCTACATCTCTTGCAGTTTAAGTTTAATGTCACTGTTTGTAATTGCGATTAAGCAGTCTCGAATAATCTTGAAAGTTCTAGCTACCGTTTCCTGAAGATTCCGGAAACTTCCATTTTCCGTTATTTTGAATTCTATTGGCAGTTGTCGAGTGATGCCAAGTTTAATTGTGGTACTTGGTTGCCAGGTTTTGATTTTATTACAGTGATTTAGGGGTATAAAGCAGATAATGATCGGGTTGTCAGTTTGTGTCGTTACATTTGAATCTGCATTTTCATTTCGTAACAATATATTTTTTCCGTTTTTGCCCTTTTTTCATTTTGACAATATTTTAGTTTTGCTTTTTGTTTAATTTTAGTTGTTTTATCTTTTAAGCTTTTTCGTTGCTTTAGTTTGAGTTTATTCAGTGCTGCAAAATACATACATCTTTTGTAGCGACGTAATGTTAAAACTTCCGGACCGGAAGTTTGAATCACACTACCGACCCAACTTCCGGTGCAGGCTGGAACCGGATATATGAACTGCACTACCGACTCAATTCCCGGTCCACTGCACTACATATATACATGGAAATAACCCCCATTGCTCTTTTAACATTTTTACTACTGTAAATACGCCATGCTCATTTCATGCTCTTATGCCTTTTTTGCGCATGGCGCAAACAAAAAGCGCAGCGCAAAAAAGCGGAAAGGAAAGGAATGCCCTTTTTATCGCTTGCTTCTTTTACGCGCATCGCGAAAGTATTGGCGCGGCGGCGCAAGCGCAATAATAAATTAGCTCGGCGAAAAAGAGCGGCGCTGCGCTGCGTTTTTTCGTACTATGGTATTATTTATGATAATTATCATAAGTAATACAAACAATAACTATTAAAAGAAACGATAAGCACTAATTATGAAAAAGGGTAAAAAAATATCACGGAATAGCTAAAAATGATACAAAAGGGTAAATTTAAAAAAGGGTCAGAAAAAGTGCCAAGTCCGTCAAAATTGGTCAAATTGACCCTTTAGGGTCACAATGGTAACACTACGTACACAAAAGCTTTTTCACATTTTTACTGAACTTTACTACATTTTACTAAATTGCGTTCGTTTACACAAAATACAGTAAATGAGAACGCAAATTGAGTGAGTAAAGTGACAGTTCATGACTAAGTATTTACAAATTTTTACTGCATAGAGTTTCGCTAGTAAAATGAGAAACATATGATTCAAATGGTAAACAAGCAAAAGTAAGCCCAAAAACGCATACAATTTTTGAAAAAATTAGGGGAAAAATAACAAATTAAATAAAACTGGAACAGAAATACAAAGTGAATAATTATTATGAAAAATTTGGCTTGTTACTTCAAGCACATACCATTAAAAAGGAAATAAAAGTTTTGTTTTGTTTGTGTTACTTTAATTTTTTAGTGTTGTGAAAGTACTAAATACTTGACTACTTAGTACTGCACTTGTTTTTAAGGTAATCAATAGCAAACACAAATGATCATGTACTTTTGAATAAATTTAACTATGGAAAGGATTATATAAAATGGATTATTTATATTTTCCTAAAATTCTCGTGTTATAAAAAGTATTCAGGTATGTGATGGAAATCGATTTTTAAAACGAAGCACTTTTGAAAGTCCCTTTTAACGCACTCTTCATCAAATTTTTATAATTTTTGTGACGCAACTCTTTTGTAATAAAGAAATATTTTTATAATATTTGTTATAAAATTGTTCTTCATAAAGAAATATTATTAAAAAACACCTTTCAAAATTGCTCCGTTTTCAGAATCGATTTCCATCACATACCTGATTTTATCGATTATTAATAAGAAAAGAGTTGAGTATTCAAAAGTGTAAATATTTTTCAGCACTATATTTATCTTACGAATTTTTAAAATTTTTCCGTTCGCGTACTTTTTTGGGCAATAGCGTTTTTTGAGAGTACATTTTTCAGTTTACTCAGTAATTAATCATTTACTGCATTTTACTGTAAAAGTAAACAAACGGACCTATAGTGACAATAGTTGGTGAGTGATCTGAAGACAAATCTAAAGATGCTTCAACTTGGATAATTTCGCTGGGCACACCCTTTAACACTCCATAATCAATAACATCACGTATTTTTCTGCGATTTGTTGGCCAGTAAGTTGGCTGTCGACTTGAGACAACATTCAAACACCTTTTAGAAATTGTGTCAAACAAAACACTACCCTTTGGTGTGATGAGATACTCAGAACATATGTTTAGCGTTGTAGTCACCGGCGGCCAAAAAGCGTGGGCCTAGTGAATAAAAAAATTTACTATATTGATTTTCTGTAATAGAGTACCTGGGAGGACAGTAAATTGATGAAATCGCCAGGTTTTGATGAACAGCTTCAATGCAGATGTTAGTTGCTTGACGATAGTCTTCAAAATTATCACCCATTAACCCTCCGATGAGTGACAGTTCTGAACTTCACGGCCGTGTGAAAAGGTCCCTACGGACCTTTTTTGTAAATCATGTTTTTTTTTTTTTTTTTGTTTTTATTGTTTATAACTAAATTCTACATACAAAAACAATTTTTTCAATTTTTTTTATTTATGTTTTTTGCTTGAATTTTCTTAAGACTATTATAAAAAAGTTTAAAAATTATTGTTGTTGAGCGTGTACTTCTTGTCCCCCGCCTTGTGCGCAAGTGTTGCAGCGATGTAAAAGCGTGCTATGTTCTCCGCAAACAGCGTTGCCGCAGCCGAAGCAGTATGCCCGCGTTTTCCGCTGCCGCCCGTACTCAGAACGGCAAAGGCGACATGACGGTCTACTTGACCTAGCCGCAAACGACGGTACATTGCCTTCCATCGGTCTTGGTAATACCTGAAATGAAAAGAAAAATAAAAAACAAATAAATATATATTCTATTCTTGAATTTGAAGATGTTTTTCTTACCCTGACATCGAATGCTTCCATCGCATTGCGTATCCTTGGATATGAGGTTATATGGTTGTTCAGGGCACGTTCTTCGATATTTGGTGTGGCCAATTGTTTCGTTAGCAGTAACAAGAACGACCGCCGTCTGTCACTCCTTTTTATAGGCTTCATTTCGTTGTAAATCGTAAAAGCAGCCAATGCAGCGACGTCCAGCATATTATAAAACATGGCCAACGGCCATCGTTGTATTGCTCTTTTGCAGCTGTAAGTGCCTAGCATTTGATCCATGGTATCAACGCCGCATTTGTTGGCGTTGTAATCTAATATGGCATAGGGCTTCCGCTTCTCGGTTTGCTCGTCAACGCGGCAGGTGTAGTGCATTGTGGAGAGCACGTTCACCACTTTATTTTTTTTTCGGCACGTATGAGCATAACGCTATATCCCCTTCGTTGAACCCAAATAATGTACCATTGATGGTGCGCTTCGGGTTCTTCTTGAACTCCTGTGGAATGAATGTTTTGTTGTAGCGCACTGTACATATGCGGTCTTCTTCCTCATCAAAATACGCGCGAAGTCAAGAGTGGTAAAGAAATTATCCGCGTATATAGTACGGCCAGCATATATTTTTCCACAAGATCCTGCACTACGTTCTGCCCTTGGTTTATCTCCCGTTGTTGGTTTGGCAGTTTTCCAGAATATATCATTCCCTTCACAGGATAATAACTCAGTGAGTCGCATAACCACCATACTTTCAAACCATACTTATGCTGACTTTAGACGACATGTATTTTACATCTGGCTTGTTAAATTTCCCACTGCAAAAGTGATACATGCCGTGTGAAACATATGAAACATTGTCAGATGACATTTACAGAAGCAAAATCAGATGAAAAATTTTCAATTAGAGCGTGTTCTATTTTCATCTGACAAGGCATATGACATCAGCTGTATTAAATTATCAAAAGTGTGGTTTAGCTTAAAAAACATTAAAAAGTTTAGAGCGCTTTATATATATACGAAAATTGTGCAAAAACTCAGCTGTTGTGAACACTCAGAGGTTATCTCAGATGTAATTGCACATGTACGTGTGAAAGCAAATATCATAAACCGTCTGTAAATTGACAATTTTGACAAACATGCGAAGTTACATATGTCTCACACACCCAACAAGCCATATGAAAAAAACATGTCGTCTTAAGTCAGCATTAGCTGGCTTTGATGGAATATATTGTGTGAAGCGGGTGCGGCCTCTGTAAGGGAACAACTGCTCATCAACTGTTAGTGCTTCATGAGGAGTGTAAGCTGCTGCCAAGTTATGTTGCAACATTTGCCAAATATCGTCAATAGCCGCAGTTTTGCTGTTGATGACTCGCTGTTGTCGAGTATTTCCATTGTCGAATCGAATAAATTGCTTTATACACATGAAGCGATCGTACGACAACGCAGCTTTGTATATTGGGCAACGCTTCGCGCCCCATAATTCCATAACTGGTTCATGGTTTGATCTTGTGAGTCCAGCATACAAAAGAATAGCTACAAAGGCGTAAAACTCTTTCACTGGCTTCCACTCCTTTTTCTTCGTGGGATTCGCCAAATTCCATACAGCTTTAACCTCCCTGCCTTTACGATTTGTTTCACGTAGCACTAAGTGTATTATTTCCTGTGTCATGATTGAACGCATTATTGTATAGGGGTCGTGAATATTTCCTGTTGGTCCTGGTTTCTTTCTTGTGAAGTCGACCACGTTATGATTACGAGTGCGTGATGTTGGTGGTGCTTTTTTACTCCATTGGGTGCCATCTTTACCAATATAGTAACTTTCATTCGTTTCCTGTCCATTTTCTTCCTCTTCATCATCGTCGTCATCAGTATCTTCATTTAGCTCGACGTATCCTTCAGTTTCGGCATCTGACTCTTCAGCAGGTTGGTATGTGCGATCTTCATCATCCTCAACTTCATAATTATCAATTGCAGCAATATCAATTTCTTCATCCATGTCTTCGTCCACAAAATCAGCAAATCTACTATCAGCTGCACGCCTTTCATTCGCAGTCATTTGCTGGTAACGTGTACTACGGCGTACAACCATTTCAGCAACGTCCAAATTACTTGCATCTGCCATATTTATATATTTGTTTCTATCACACACGATATTACTCTTCGCTGTCTAAACTTTGACTGATTTGGTTTACGAAACTACAACTTCTTTTATACTCTTTCGTACGTCTACCTGAACTCAAAGACATTTAGGGATTACTTCATCATCATTATAATTTTTTTATTGTTTCAACACATAATTTACTTTTTCTGAACACAAAGACCTGAACTCAAAGACATTAGGGATGATGATAAAAACAAAAAGTTCTAAGAACTGGTTTATTGCTAGTAGTATAAAAATAGAATATTGTGCCTTTCCTTGAAAGCAATAACGTTCATGTCTTCGAATTTTTCTTAGAATTTTTTGTTTTTATCATCATCCCTAATGTCTTTGAGTTTAGGTCTTTGTGTTCAGAACAAGTAAATTATGTGTTGAAACAATAAAAAAAATTATAATGATGCCCAAAAACATGCATTTATTAGTGAAATTCAGCACAAGGTCCATACGGACCTATTCACACGTCCGCGTACTATTCTCACTAAAACCTCAATAACTCCTAAAGTAATGATCCGCTCGGCTTGATGAGATGCGCAACAAAATACTCTTCGAATACAGAGTAACTTTGGGGGGGTTGTAGTGGCCGAAGTAGGAGTAATTTCAGTTTGAAAAGGCAAAAAGGTCCCTAGGGACCTTCTCACTCATCGGAGGGTTAAGTAGTGTTTTAATTGCGATTTTATTAGTATAGCCGAGTCACCACGAGTCACCGAGGGACCCCCAACCTTGTGTCGTAGAGAGTATACCCGTTGATATTAAAAAAAGCTTCTAGCCGTCAAATGCGTCTCAGAGATAAGCATAATAAAATATTATGATGAGAAAAGTTGCAGTGCCAAGTCCATTTGAAATAAATACCCAGTAAAAAGGAGATTCCAAGGAATTCAATAAGATCCTGAACTTCTGTCCGTAAGTGGATCAAACCCGTATCATTCATAATAATTTCTAAATAGGATTGTCATTGCAGGGAGTTCTGTTTTTGCTTGCGTTTCATACGATCCGAAGTAATATTCATGATATCCAAAGTCATGTTCAAGATGTGAAGAAAATTTGATTTTTGTATGTTCTCTTTAGTTAATACAGAGCAATTAATTTTTAATTACTTCTATAGAGTTATTTTTTATAATTAAAAATATGATAATTCATAACATTTATTTATTTCATTTGCTTAAACAAATCAAGAAAAATCGTGCGCATTTGCGAAAATTTCGAATGAGCATCAATTTTGTATAAGTAAAATCTCTTTTTAATTAATTATCTGTGGCAGAATTAGAGCATTCGTTATCGTGTAGGCTTTCGTATCGAATAAAATTTCGTCACGTATCGAATGGATGGATTACCGCATTCGAACGTATCGAAATCTTAAAAAACATTTACCAAATATTTTTTACACCGGTTGTTGAATCAACTAGGATTTTGTAATGTGTTAAGGGCTGCTAGACGGATCAATATTTTAGCTTCAATATATGTGCTTGTGTGCGTTTGTTATGAAAATCAAAAGCATTTTGATATTCTTCAATATTTCCCCTCCGTATATGTGTATAAATTTTTTGTAAGCAAACGCACACAAACACATATATTGCAGCTGAATATTGACTTGTCTAGCATTCGCTTCATAGAAAAATTGTGTTTTTCTTTATGCTAGTACAACAACCAAGTCGATTAGGTTTATTGGTAATGTTCCATGTGTTTTGCAAAACAAACATAATAGAAAATATGGTTTTCTATCGCTGTAGTGCTAACAAGTGGAATTTAAGCAGTTGGTACTCGATTGTCGTATGCCATATTCCCAAAAAGAAAAATTTTTTTAATTTTTACTCGATCACGTATGCGATAATTCGGCCCATGATATCCGCTACATAGTAGTAAAACATTTCTTGTAACAAAAAAGTTATAGCGTGCTAAATAAAAAATTGTATGTGGGACTAATCAATTGAACAGGAGTGTGTATAAAAGAGTAACTTTACCGACTGACAGACTTACCCAGATGGCCGGACTGCCTTCCACGAGATTAAATAGAGATGAATAGACCTTACGGCAAAAAACCATGGCAAATATACGGAATATACGCTAATAGGTACATAAGGTCTATTAAATAACTTTAACCAAGTGAAAATATTTTTAGAAACAAGAAACCCTGAATTCGTTATTTTCTTGGAAACTCATTTACCAAACCAGAGTTAACAGGTTACAATCAATTCATGGCTCTATCGAACTCAAAAGGGACGGGTGTAGTTATAATATATTTTAAGATGAAATGGAAAGTAAAAAAATCGCCGAAAAAATCGTTGATTTGAAAATAAAAGCAAATCGTCGCGTTTCTTCTTAAACCACGTAAGCGCCATTTTTTCGAAATTTACTTTTTGGGTCTTATGGTAGAAAATAACATTTGCCACCCGATTGCATTCTTGTCTTGACAACTATGTATGAAAAAAAAAAGAAATTAAAGACATTTCGAAAACCTCGTAAGCGCCATACAAAATGACATTTACATGCAAAATAGAATTCTTTTTATATTTAAAGCTGGAAATGTTTAAGTCTCACCCACCAAATTCTTTGCTTTTGAGATTAAAAAAAATCTGGAAAGTTTCAGGCCATTTGGAGCATTTTTGGTGCGGCGTCAGGCTCTCAAAGTCAGTAACTTTGGTAAAAACGATACTTCTCGTCGAGTAACTCAAAAACTTTATATCCTAAACAGCACAAATGTTCCTCGAACCCCCATATTATAATAAAATGCAGCTTTTTTCTGTATGCGAAAGCTTTATCTCGATATGTAAATATGGCTGCCGTTTTGAGCTGAAGTTCGTTTTCGGACCCTAAGGGGCTAACGCGTGCCCATAGAGGGTTAATTTCTAATACCGACCCCAATTATTTAGATATAACCAATAGAGATGTGCAAATGTCGTGAATTTTTCCTGTCAGGCGTGATTCACGCGTGATCGTGGTTAAACTAAAAACTAATCACGCAATAGTGCGTGAGTGTGATTTAAAAATTAAGTACCGTGCGTGATTTTAAAAATATAATTTTCATGCACTCACGAAATTAAATTTCGTGGCTTGATAGAAAAAAAATTATCTTTTGTCTTACAACAATTTGATTTTATTTGCGAATTTTTATACGAAATTTCTGATAAATTTCTAATATAAGATCCGACATTTCTGCGACATTAATACGAAAGGACGTAAAAGCTATGAGTTAAATCGGAAAAGTTTCTGATTATTTGTCAGACATTTTCCGCCATTATTCAGACATGTTGAAAATTGCTTTAGAGTTTCCCTAGAAGATTCTTCAGAATTCGTACAGAATTCTCTCAGACATTTCGGCAAAGTTTTTAGAATTTCCTTAGACAAAGAGGTTATTTTTCTTGTCAACCACTCATATGGTTTTCGGTACGTTATCTGATCCTCTTTAAAAATTAAAAACATGTTCATAACTTTTAATTTCATCCTGCGATTTTAATTTCTTTAGCGAGTAAGTATGAAGTGCCTTAAAACCTTATATTCATTTTTTGTGGTGTATTTTTTTCGCAAAAATCATTCCCAGAACAACCGTGAAATCAAATGTAGCGCTCAATACACAAAAATTAAAAAAAAAATGGATATGTAACTTTATATTAGGATCCATTGAATGAGGCGAAAACTATAACATGAGTCCTACCTTCTCATATTTCTATTAATTGAGAGGATGAAAAACAGAGGGGTACAAGTACAAAAACTCAAAAATTGAGTTATATGCAGGACTCAACACTAAATACAAATAACTATCACTCTACAAAAAATCAGATCTGTACGATGACCCCAAAAGACGGTATGTCTTAGAAACCAAAAATATTATGTATGAAATGCATGGGAATAAAAAAACTTGAAGCTTTATTACTTAGAATTTTATTTTTTGCATTTGTACCCCTTTGCTCTTAAGCCCCTCAATCAAATTGGTAAAGTTAAGAACACAAACCGACAATGTAAAAAAAATAAGTATTTGTCGAGTGTGAGCATGTGTGATAAAAACAATTTTGATCGTGAGCGTGCGTGATCGTGAGAATCTTACAAACTACTGTGTGTGAGCGTGCATTGTGTGCAGGTCCCCAAGCAGTGCCGAATACGAATTTTTGGAAGCGCTTGCAGATATAGTAGAAGAACACTTAAATTAAATAAACTGCGATATTATAATAGCGGGTGATTTTAATATAGGTTGGCATAAAGAAAGTTTTTATAAAACCAAATTAAGAAATATGTAAAAATCACATCGTCCATAGAGTTTAGTGGCATAGTGTAGGTGTTCTCAAACATTTGGTTAACATAATAAAGCAGTGAGCAATATTGATATGTTTTTCTGCTGACGTTATTGCCCTATTGCTGAGATATTTATTGCTAGTCGAGACGAGGGGCTAGCATTTCTAACTTTTTTTAAATAATATTTGGAAAAGATGCTTATTTGCAAGAGTGCTTTTTCATAAAGGAATTTTTTGTTGAAGTACTTCTTTCAAAAGTTATGTTTAAAAAGTTTTCATAAGGATAGTTTTAGAAAAGGCATTTTTAATAAAATGTGGTTTTTGAAACAGATATTTCTTGGAAATGGTACTTTTTGTGAAAAGGTACTTTAAGTAAATGCAGTTTTGGAAAAGTTAGTCTTACGAAAAGAACCTTTTAGAGAAAGACAGTTTTTTGAAAAAGTACTTTTTAAGAAAAAGCATTTTTTAAAAAGCAAAGTTTTGAAAATGCACTTTTTAGGAAATTAACTTTTGAAAAAGCAATTTTGTTGATGAAATAATTTTTTGAGAAGGTAGTTTTCACAATAGAAAAGTTTTTCAGAAAGTAGGCAGTATGCACAAATGGTTGATTTTTAGTGTCCGACCGAAATCGCTTTTTAAGCCCAAAACCGATATATGTATGGACAATGCTGCTACATATCAATCTTTTAACCGCTTTATTATAAGTTTATGTAAAAATTAGACATGTAACCAATACCGATATATCGGCATACTTCAGATTTTCCGATGCATCGGTATCGGCGATATTTTACTGTCGATATGACGATACTTTTTAACATTTTTTCAGAGTTTTTTTTAACAAATAATTTATTTTTTGTTAATTTTACCATGAATGAAATTCAAGTCGTTGTTTTTTAAATCTTATTAAATCAATTTTAAAAATTAATAATCGGCCATGTTCTGTAAACCAAATCCGAGTAAATTTCTCGTTTTCCAAAAATAAATAATGCCGCCATTGATGTACTTCAAATCATATATAGTAAATTAATCTCAAATATGATGTTTAAAGCTCTAACGAATAGAAAACTACAAAAATGTCTGAAAAAATTTCGCTATTAGTGGATTTAATTTTTCTAAGTCGAGCGTTTTTAAATCGGCTCGGTTTACAGAACAGGGAGGAGTATTTTACGCTGTTATTTTGTAAAAAAAATAATTTATATTTTTGTTAATTTTACCATGAATTCAAATTCAATTTCTTGTTTTTAAAATCTTATTCCCAGGAAAAAAGACACTCCAAAGTCATGAAAATGAAGAATTTGCGATCCGAAAGTAGTGCAAATTTTGGTAATTTCTAATTAGTTTGACATATGTTTGTCATTGCAAGAAGTTCTCTTTTTCGATTACCAATCACCGAATTAGAAGCGAAGTTAGGAAATTTTATTTTCGACGTTCTAATAATTTTTCCTCAGGGAAAAAGGATGAAAAATTACCCATTTTCGCAACTTGTTTCTTTTTATGCGAATTTAAAAGCAAAACTGTGTTTTTATGTAAATTTAAGTAAATAAATACATATAAATTTTAGAACAATTTTAACAATTAAGCCATTAAGTCTGAGTCTTTTACATAGAGATTAGCGATTAAATTAAATGTAATCTTTGAATGTTGTCTTTCACTTGTCGATTATCTCAATTTGTTTGCTAGTTTAAACTACCATAATTGGCGGTTTAATTCTACTGAAAGTTTTCGTAGATTCTGCTGAAATATTCTACAGAAAATTTTCTTATATTCAGATGTAATTTTCTTTATCAATTTTAATGTTATTTTATTTTTATTTTACAATTTTCTCTTGATAAATTTAATTTAATAGTAAATAAATATTTTTTCTTGACTATAACTTCGCACACACAACAAAAAAAGCCCTTGTTTCTTCTTCTTGTTAATGATGTATTCATTATTTTAATGACATTTTGTGAAATTTACTTAGACTGCCATACTAATACAAAAAAATACTGTAATTTCTTATGAAAATGCTAAAAAGTTTAAGCTAGAACTGAAAAACGTTAAAGTAGATTAAAGTTCGATTACATTTATATTAAGATTAACTAATCAAGTTATTAATTGTCGTTTAAGCTGTATGTAAAAGACCCAGTCTAAGTATTTAGAAGAATATTAGTTGATAAATCTGTTTTCTTGAATAAGCCCGGACAGAGAAACAGTCCGTCTTAAAAAGTCGGCGGCGGCTTATGAAAAATACTCGGCGGCGGCTCATAGCCGGCTAACAGATGCTGGTTTTATATATCGCGAATTTCGCGATAAAATGTATATAGTCAATTGCATTTTTTACAGTTGAACTTCTTTATTACGAAATTTTATTAAATTTTCTTTTTATAAGTTTTTTAAAACAAATTTTTATATAAAATTTTTCAAACACCTGACGACTCTCACATAATTTATAATATGTAGTACAAATTTGCAACTAAAAAACAATTAGCCGGCTGCAATTTTGTGCCGAGGCTATCCGCATGGATCGGCGGCGGCTCTTAAGCCGGCTTTGAGTCGAACGACTTGTTTCTCTGAGCGCGGATGTCCATTTTTGTCGATTGATGTCAAATTACATTATTTTATATGCTCTTTTACATGCACCAAAAATTTCGCTAATAGCATATACCCATTCCGAAATTTTTTTCTGAAAACAAATTAGCGTCTTAATTTATTCAAATATTGTTCACCTCTAACGAACTAAATCGACTTACAATTGAACCATCAGTTGGAAGAAGGGAATAAACGCCAATTTTCCAAAATTGAGTTATACACATTTTCGTTTACTTGAAACATAGCTCTATTATGCGTGTTAAATACTACGTTTATACGCACGGGTTATTTGCAACTAAAACTGTAAATTGTTGCCATATATGTAATTGTTTTATTGCGACTTTTTAACTCACGAAAACTATTCACGATTAACGCACTATTTGCAAATAAAATGTTTGAGGTTGCCACGCTTACAAATTTTTGCTAATAAAAAACAATAAAGACATAAATATTGCACAAAAAGTATTGATAAAAGAAAATTTAGACAATTAAAACAAACAATTATTTGTTATTTTATACATTTAAACTATTTTTATTGTAAAAATACAGGCCTTTGTTTTAGAAGTGCTACCAAGTTTTTGTATTTTTGCTATGATGTTCATAAAAACAAACGGTGAGATAGCTTATTTGCAAATATTTTTATTTGCAAATAGTGCGTGCATAAACGTAGTAAAAGACAAAAATGTAACAATTATAATATTTAATAGAATTTCATGCGACTAAAAAAGAGTCAGTTGGAAGAAGGGCATAAGTCCGGTCAATTATTCCCTTTTTCCA
The DNA here is from genome assembly GCA_956483635.1 of Panzeria rudis. Taxonomy (NCBI): domain Eukaryota; kingdom Metazoa; phylum Arthropoda; class Insecta; order Diptera; family Tachinidae; genus Panzeria; species Panzeria rudis. The sequence goes on from OY101449.1 coordinate 74,326,641, forward strand.
AATGATAATCAATAAAAAAGGAATGCTGGTACAATTAAGTTCAAAAAAGTAAAATTTTAATAGCAAAAATTCTGGTTTTTCTGTGATATTTGTTACTTCAGAATTGTTTGTTGATTTTAAAAATTCAAGTCAAAATTATTTAAAAAAAAACACCTGTAAGTCATTGAATAAGAAAAACATATTCAAGATATCGAATTACAGACATTTTGAATACTGTTTAAGTCAAAAAGGTTATATAATATGTTCTGAATTTATAGATGGGTCTCCTAAAGACACTTTTTTGCTTCAGAAAAAGTATGTAAGCTCAAAATTACCATTTATTTATAAAGGCTACACTTCCAAAATGCCAATAAATACGAAACAAATTAATGACATTCGAAAAATAAAACAATAAATTCCCGACGAATTCAAAGAATGTGATGTAGTATTATCTCTTGAACTACTACAACAACCGAAACTGCTGAAAGCGATGACGAATAAATGATATTAACTACTTCATTCATTATTTTTAAAAAATAAATATACCCTTGTTAAAAAAATTGCCTTTTTTTATATAGTTTTTTGATCAGTTGGAAGAAGGGAATAAATCCAAAAAGTTTATTTGTGTATATATCAGTAAATATTAATATTTGGAAATCTCCATTTCATACAAATGTTATAAAAGGCTATGTGAAGAAAATAAAAAGTTACGAAGTTTTTTTCATTTATCTCTGTTCCATATTTTTTATTTATTCCCTTCTTCCAACTGTTGGTTCAATTGCGTGCTGGCAATTTATTGATGTTAAAAAAAGGCATAGCCATATGCGTTGTTAATTTTGAACACATTTCCGAAATATTTTTTGGTTATTGTTCAGTTAATAAAAACTTATAGTGACTTGTGCGCAAGCATTTTTCAGGTAAAAAATCTTGTGTGCTTGAATTAGTTCAATGTAAACAACTATTTTCGACATAAGCTTTTTTTTCTGCACACACTTTCAGTGTCGTTGGCAAATAGTTTTTTTAATTGTTCTCTAGGATCTTCCCTTAGGGAATTTTATCCTGAAATTTTTACACAAAAGTTTGATAAAAATCACACAGAGTCCGTAGTATTAAAAATAAAGTATTTCGACTCTCCTGAAAAAATAGGTTTTTAGACATACGCGCTTATTCAATAAAACCGCAGAAATGTCCTTTAAAAACTCGATTTTTCAAAAAGCATGGCAGTATTTTTTTAAATTATAAAGGAATTACAAAATTTTGTATGACTTAAATAAAATTTTACTTACTTTTCTGCTAATTATCTGCATATTCTTAATATAGATCCGTTGGAAGCAATGGAAATGTAGTTCCTTAGAAATTACTTCCAATTTTTTTGATGGGTTAATATCAATTTTAAATAATAATAATCTCTTAAATTGTAATTTTGTATAATAACAAAATTACCCTACTTGATTTTTGTTAATTTAAACTTGAACACAATTTCCATATGCGTATCGCTATCGGAATCGGTATCGCCGATATTTCTTTTTGAGTATCGATATCGGATAAAATACAATTAATCTGGTATGTGATGGAAATCGATCGATTTAAATTGGCGCCGATTTCAGAAACAAATTCTGAATGATGAGTTATTGACACTTTTTATTGTTTTGTATCGAAAAAAAATATTCGAATAAAATATTCTTAGCTTTAAAAACAATAAAAGGGACAAATAAGTCATCTTTCAGTAGAATTTGTTTTTGAAATCGACGCCGATTTAAATCGAACGATTTCCATCACATACCAGAATATGTAATTTTTCTTTGTATGTACTTTAAAGCTTAATATTAAACAACTAATTTTGGTGACGAAAACTGTTTTGTTACAAAATACAGATAATAGTTTCTTCTGAATTTTCAAAGCCGTATGCAGGTTTATTGAAATTTAAAATATTCGAACTATGTATTCGAATGCGGTTGTGAAAAATATCAATTAATCTATCATCCAATTATCGGTCAAAATGCGCGACTTCGACCGGACACTAACCATCATAGACAACTAACTAGACCCGTCACTATACAACAACATTACGAAGGAGAAAGCAAATCTTATTTTCTAACGTGGTTTCTAATTGACTATCTCATACATACAATCTTAGTAAACACAACAACAACATATAAAACTGAATAACACATGGAAACAACCTTTTTTAGCTGTCAAAAGTGAGGATTCTGTGTATATGTGCTAACCATTATCAATTAAACAATAAATTAAAAATTTCTTGGTTGATGTGCCGTTTTGCATTACAGGTGGCGACATACATATGTACATACACATATCGACGTAGTTGCGTAAAATGGGCCAATCTGCTGTGTAAAATGGCCCTTTTTACGCAACTATGTCGTTATATATATGATCTCATTTATTTTATTTGCTTTGTTTCTGTTTAAGATATTTACAGCTGTCACAACATATCTGGTGATTCTTATACAATTTAAGCAATTAGAAGAATCAAAAAGGCGAGATTTTGAGGCAGCTATGGGAAAAAGAAACACAACTTAATCATATATGTACATAAATCAAAGAAAAAAGTTCTTATTTATTTATTAATCTTTTTTAATATATGTATAAATTTTAAGAAATACATTATAATATTGTTCAATTACATAAATATATTTTTGTGTACACTTCATATTTTTAAACGTACCTATAATAAACAAATAAAACACAAATTCAATCGTTACATACATACGAGTAAATACATTGCGCCATACTCATGGTCTAACAATACAGTAGGTTTATTTTAGAAAAAATTTAAAGTTAAAACCTGCTATTAACTATTTATCCACTATAGTCAAAAAGTAAGTGTTTGTAATGGTATGTGGTTTTCTTGCAAGCACGTGTAGCCTGAAGAATTAGTTGGTTTTTATTTTCCTCTTAAGCACTTGTAACCTAGAGGTAGAGCTCTTAATAAAACTAAACTTTATTTTACTTTCTTTTATTATAAAACAATTAAAGTAAAAGTGCTTAACTACTAGGAAATAAAATTGTATTAAACAGCTAATTTAACAATGTATGTTGAGGAAATAAATTGCTAACTTGACTGTTTATGCGGTTATTGACATAGAACAAACAAAAATATTAAATGCAAATGAACAACAAAGAATAAAATCATTACTTAAACAAAGTATTATGTTACAATAAATAAATTCTATGAATGACCTAATTTTATACATTGCAAGCGATTGAGCAACAAAATATAAAAATTACAAAATTAACAATTTGTATGAACATGCTCCCCGCGTTGAGTGAAGCTCAAAAAAAAAAGAAACGAAAAAAAAACTTAAAATAAAGTTACAATAGCATAGTAAGACCTAAGACAATAAAGGCCATGTCAGATAAAACTTTTGCTTCGCGTTGCGTTACAGATTCGCTTTGACATCTAAGATGAAATGTGCATACTTATACGAAACATGCCACATAAAGCACTTTTCACGCAGCGTGAAGCGAAAAGTTCGGCAACTCTCATCTTTTTGCTTGCTTTGACAATCAGCTGGAATAATTTTCTTTTATTATATTGCCAAACGAAACATATTGCGCGTTTGAATCTGTTTTAATAAGAGGTAAATATGTATGTGGCATTTATTTATTTATAATAAATCGTAAAATAACATAATTGACTTTTATTTTTATAAAAAATATATATATAAATAGCAAAATTATCAACAACTTTTTTGGTAAACGATCAATGCGCGAGCAGAGGGCGAAGCCGATGTAAAATGGTGATCGGCGCCGGCTAAGAACAAATATAGTCGGCGGCGGCTATTAGCCGGCTAAGAGCCGAAAATTTTTCGCCGGCGGCGGCTACCCAAATTTATCGGCTAACGGTCGGCTAACAGAGTATTTCTTGCTTACTTACATACAAGGTATATTTACAACAGGTATACTCGGCCCAATTATAAATAAACTTGCCTTTCTAGACGATTTACTGCCTTATTTATAAAAATAATTTTCATAAGAAATTTTTTTCATATGTTCCAAAACCGAATTAAATATTTTTAAATGCGCATGTTAGTAAATATCCACTTTTTATTATAAAAAATCGGCTTAGCCGCTAGCCGATATTAGCCGCAATAATCGGCGGCGGCTAAGTGATTGTGAAAATCACCGGCGGCGGCTAATAGCCGGCTATTAACCAACCGGCTTCGTGCTCTGTGCGCGAGTGTTGTCAAAGTTTTCATTGTGTCATACACCTTTTGCTTTACACTTTTCTATCAAAGTTAGAAACGTCACGCAAAGCGACAAAGTTTTATCTGACACGGCCTTAAGATTTGTTATTTTTAATGTGCTGAGCTGGCATTCCTTGTAGTATGAAAAGAGGCTGTGTTGATTCTTATATGTGTACGGTGAAGTCAATATCTGCTTTCTGTATACGAGGTGCTGGAGTTGGAGCTGAGTTAGCCAGTTGTTGATGGGATTTTCGTTTGAGTAGTAAGTAAATTGAAATGCAGAGCGTGATGATCAATGCTGTGTAACCAATTGCCATGTGATGGTAATTGTTAGTTTCAATTTTGTTTGGTAGTTTCAGTATTTCTTGTGCAGGTAATGAGGTTTGTAGAGTTGTTAAATTTTTAACTTGTGATACATACTCGCTCATATGTATTTCATTCAGCAATGGTTTCAAATGCTCCCTGTGGCTCTGTTCGCTTGGTTCCCAAAGATTAATGTATGAAGTCGTAAGTGAAGTAGAAATTGCTTGCTGTGCCTGCATCGTCATGAATTTATATTTAAGGATGCACTCTGGTTCCAGAGCAAGCAAACCAGATCCGTCAAGTGTTATTTGTGTAATTTCTTGCTTGCATACTGCCGTCGCATGAGATGTACCTGCAACTGCGTAGATCCATTTGTTTTTATGGTGGAGAGGTATCCAAGCGGGAATGTCTTTTATTTGCTGTACTGGGCAATCTGAATGAGTTTTGTTATAAAATTAATTTATTTCGCAAGAACATGTTGATGAACCCTGTTCATATCTTACTTGACCTTTGGAGCAGAGATACATATCTTCTCTAAGAAGTGATTATGATTTGAAGTCATTGTTACTCATCGTAAAATACTGATTTCGAACAATGTTGATGATCAGAAGAGCTGCACACGGCTTTATTGAAGCAAGGGTTTTGTTGATCCAATTTGGCACTGGAATAATGTTAAATATTTCAAATCGATCGCGTTCTATTAGTGGTAATGTAATACTGAAAATTACTGTGTTTGCGGTAAGTCCTCCCTTTATCCTCATTAGTTTGTATAGTTGTAAAGTATCTTCATTTTTCACAGGTAATTCTAGCGATTCAGGTAAATGAAATTTAATTTTTTTTACTTCTTGCTGCAATTGGTGAGGAGTTAATAATAATGGACTTATGATGCCGTGGTGAGTGTTTGTCAAAATATCAAGTATTGACGACTGTGTACGCTGCAAATTTGCTGCCGTAATATTTAACTGGATACATAGTGACGAAAAAATACGGTAAATTCTTTCTTGATGATACTCTTCTCTATTATCCCGTATCATGTTGTGCACTTCTGCTATTTGGAGATCAATTTGGTCAAACTTCTTCTTCACTGCTTCTTGGTCGGCCTTCATAATGTTAATTGTTGAATCTATGATTGACGTCTGATTTTTTAAAAGATTCAACAAATGTTCTTCATTTTCCTTGACTTGTGAAATTGTATGTGCCATTTCGTTCGCATATTCAGAATCCAATACTCCAAATTGTGAATGTGCGATACAAAGTAAATTTATATCAAGTATATGCAAGTAATCAGGTGATTAATTTTTTTCTCGTTTCGTGGCAATGCATGAATGTCAAAATTTGTTTACAATTTTCGTACGCCATTTTGGTTTTTTTTGCTTAGTTATACACAATTGAACAAGTTGTGTGTATTGAAAACGTATATGAAAAATTTAAAATAATTAAAAAGTGTTTCAAAAAGACGTTAAATATACAAATCGTAAATAAATATATACAATATAAATACAAGTGTACATAACTAAATATTTATAAAAGAAAATCGCGGAACTGTGTACTATGTAAAAAAACACTTTTAACTGGAAGTGGTAGTTTGTTTGGTATTCCAAAAGACTTGCATAAAAGGAAAAGATGGGCTGATATTTGTGGCATAGAATTGAAACCATCGCATTTAATTTGCGAGCTTCACTTTTTACCTGCAGGTATTGTACACACAGTTGGACAGCCGAGGCTTTTGCCAAATGCTGAGCCCTCTCTTATGACACAGGGAAAACACCATTATGTTTGTAAAAACTTAACCTCAGAGTAAGTGAATATACTCCTTCTTAATAAATGTAAGTATACAGTACTATAATAAGTACAAATATAGGATATTTAACAATGGTGTAACTGCATCTCATGACTTGAATGAAACCGAACATTCCGCAAATGCAGCTTATCATAAATTTGTAACAGATGAAGACTACCAAGATCAAATACGAGTGGTACAGCAATATCAAGACCAAGCAACACAAACAGAGTAAGTGCAGAAAAAGTTTAAGTAAATGTAAGTTTTTGAATTCGTTAAAATTGGTTTTTTGTTCAGAATGCCAGGTTGGCATATAAATTATCTAGATCGTATCCGTGCTTTAGAGTCAGAAAATAAAGATTTAAAATTACAGCTTCAGAAGGCGAATAAGGCATAGAATTCCATGCGGAAAATATTTTCAGTTGGTCAAATAAGGAAGCTGCAATCGCCTGGAATTATTTTGTGGCAGTGGGAAGATATTTCTAATGCAATATGTTTGCATGCTGCAGGTCCGAGAGCATATAAGCACCTTTACAAAAAAGGCTTTCCTCTGCCACACATAACCACTCTGCAGCGATGGTGTGCAAAAATTAATGTAGCAGAAGGTGTACTGTGTTCAGCCATAGAATTTATGCGGCGTACCAATAATTTAACGTTGGAAGAAAAAGTATGCGTCTTGGCATTCGATGAGATGAAAGTTGCAGAAGTTTTCGAATACGACCCATCAGCCGATATGGTAAGGAATCCAGCGAATTACGTTCAAGTAATAATGGCGCGGGGTCTCCGAAAGTCGTGGAAACAACCCATTTTTTACGATTTTGATTGTAAAATGACGAAGGTGATTTTGGAGCATGTCATATGCATTTTACAAGATGCAGGTTTCCCTGTGGTGGCCATTGTCTGCGATTTAGGCCCGTCGAATCGTAAGTTGTGGAAGGACTTAGGTGTTTCTGAAGGTAAGTTAAATGTAATAAGAAACAGCGAAAGCCCTCAAGTGCTAACAACCCGCATCTGCTAAAAATAAATACTTCAACACTAAACATCTACAAGGTCGTATTAAATTGACATCGAAGAATACTTCGATATGTTGTAATAACTAACTTCGTCAGAAAGATACTTCGTAATTTTCTAATAGCGATCTTCGAGAGAAAAAATGCAGAAATATACTTCGTTTTCTTATAAGCTAACTTCGACAGAAAAATGGGTAATTAATTTTAATTATTTAATTTTTTTGTAAATTTAATCGTTGCATTTTTTCTGTTCATTAAAAATTTTTCATTTGTATTTCATAGATATTACGACTTTTGTTGCATTTTTAGTTTTGATTTGTCATCCCTACATTTTACTTAATTTTTTTGTTGAATTTTAATTTTAGATACGCTGTACTAGATAATAATAAAAAAATAATATTTAAAAAATATTTGACGATTTATAACGCAAAATTTTATATATTTAGATAAACCATGGTTTTCTAACCCTGTAGAGATCGATGAAAAAATATTTGTGTTCGCAGATGTGCCTCACTTGATCAAACTTATCCGTAACCATTTTTTGGATACGGGATTAGTGTACAGAAACGGAGTCATATCGTCTCGCACTATAGTGGATCTACTAAAGCATACCTCTCAGTCAGATGTATCTATAACGTATAAAATAACAGATGAGCACCTATCTGTGAAAGGTTCAGGTAAACACTTAAGACCTTATTTATAATATAAAAATATTACTCATAATAATAGAACCATTTTTTAGAACGGCAAAAAGTAAAACTGGCAACACAGTTACTTTCACATACTACAGCTAGTGCTATAAGACGCTGTTGCTCGCTAGGTATTGAGCTTTATAGCGCTACCCACACGGCTGACTTCATTCAACTGGTTAATGATTGGTTCGATGTGATGAACTCGACATTGCAGAATTGTTATTACCCAGGCAAGGTAATGATTTTTATTTTTATATGTACTAGCTTTTACCCGTGGGTCCAATCGCGTTGATATGCTTAAGAAATACATAAAACAACAATTTTTTAAACAATCAAACCCAGCCCAAAAATATGTTTTCTGGAGAGTCCGTACCAAATATAAAAAAGCCGGTTCCAACCCGTATTAAAAATATATTATATTTTACGCTGATATATCTTTTCATTGATGAAATAATTTTCAAAATCAGTTTAGTGGTTTGGGTGTGAAAGCGTAGAAAACAAACAAACTCACTTTCACATTTATAATATTAGTAAGGATTAAGAAATTAATTAATTAAAAAAATTGAATTTTTCAAGGAACCATATGGCGTAACGCTGGAGGCACAAAACCGTATTCTGACAAAAATTAATGCCGTTATGTCAGTTCCACTTGTACCAGGAAGAAAAAGATTAGAATCCTTTCAGAAAGGAGTAATTTGTTCAAACAATGCACTGATGATGCTGCACCAGTACGTGCAAAGGTACAAAATGAATTATATATTGACAAATCGCTTAAACCAAGACGTACTAGAGCACTTCTTCGGCGCTATACGTAGCAAAGGTGGACTGAATGATCACCCATCTCCCAGAGATTTTAAATTTAGGCTGCGTAAATATATCCTTGGTAAGAAATTAATATAATGAACCATTCAAATTCTCAATTTAATATTGTAACTATTACATGTGTACACATTTTCTTAGCGCGCAACACAGAATATTTAAATGCCACGGGGAATGTGCAAGAAGATGCTACAGGTTGGCTTAGCACTGTCAGCAGTACCGATACCGAAAATAAGAACATACCACAAGACTACTACCATGTAGAATTTTTAGAAGATGATCCTGAAGAATTTGTCGATCATCATGAGGCGAACATAGATGATATTGGGTTTCTTCAAGAGAATGCACTAGAGTATATAGCTGGCTATATTCTAAAAAAGCATGATCTTGAAGAATTCAAATCTTATGGATATTCGTTTTCATGGATCGATCAAGTTGCAAAAGGATCCTTGACCAAACCATCAAATGTATTCATGACAGAACTTAAAAAACTAGAATACATTTTCAATAAAATCAATGGAAAAGAAATTTCTCATTGCCAACATTTGAAAGAGAAAATGCTACAGGAGAGCGAATGCATTCAATTACCGGAGGTAGTAAAATGCACTTTTTTCAAATGCCGGATATACTTCCGTATACGAAATTTGAATAGAAGATTTAGAGTTCAAAAAGCAAAACAGAAGGTGATGGGCTACAAAAAGTTAATTAAAATAAACCTTTAATTAGCCCTTTAACTTTAAAAGTAAGTGTATACGACAAAATTAAATTAAAAAATAATGATCCTTAATGTAACTTTATATATTGTTTCTACAAGGTGGCCGTAATAAGCCGAGAATGGCAGCCCAACGGAGTAATATTAAAGAAAATGAAAATGATATGTGAATATTTTTATTTTTAAATCTTAACGTTCAATAATAATTTCAAGTCATGCAATATATTATTATTATATTATTTTATATTATATTTTTAATTTTAAATTTTATAATGTCAGACCCAATTTCTAGTCGTGGAATATACTTTTATCTCTAATTTAAATATGAAAATGTCAATAATAATTTCTAGCCATGTAATATATGTATATGTATACATGTTTAATTTAAACCTTAACAGACTTGTTTATAAAATTTATTAAGGCTTTATAAAGGATTTTTAAGACAAAGTTTCATAAAAAAATTTTCTTAAAAACCTTTATAAAGGCTTAATTAGTTTTATAAATAATTCTGCAAATTAATAATTAACTTCAAGCCAATAAATATGCGTTCGTATTTAAATATACAATAGTGAATTTGAAAACAAAGTCGAAATAAAATTAGATATGTACATATGTATATATTTCAAATTTTCTATTAAATTTTATTTCTCAGAATCATCCGATAATATAGTAAGTATGTTTCTCATTAAACGAGAATACATTAAACATTTGTATGTGCGGATGTATGTATAAAATCAAAAGATAATTAATAAAAACAGTTCGAAAACAGTATGTTTTTCCGTTCAGCTAATTCTAGCTTTTTTAATTTTGTGTTATTGCTTGGAAATTTTATAAAAATGATATTGAATTACTATTATTTTTCGTTAATTTTAATTATTATTCGAACTCCATTTGTTTCTACATTTATGATTTGAACGGGCTAAAGTTCGTATTGCTCAAGGCACATTCACAAATAAATTAGCCTTGGTATTGCTTTTGAAGCAATACGATAACATGTGATAATTATTAATGAACAAATAACACCAAAGTTTGTTGTAAGTATTCTGACTAACAACACATAGTTGCACGGAATAGCCAGCCGTTTTCGAAGGCCACTAAACCTTCATCATCAGCTAGTTGTTCCGTTCAACTATGTGTTGGCAGAATATTTACAACTAACTTTGATATTATTTGTTCATTAATATTTAAATACTACTAATAAATACATAAATACAAAAAAAAATTATCACATCTAACTTGGCTTAAAAAGCAATACGAACATTAGCCCGTTCAAATCATAAATACTATTATTTTTATTAAACTAGGATCGACCACTTGAAACGTATGAATCTCTACATTTGTACATGTGTGTTTTCAAGTACAAAATAAAAACGAAATAGAAAGTTTTTTGTTATCAAGCAAATTTAAAACACATTCTTAACACTTTTATGTCAAGAATAAAAAAACATTTACGAGTATATCTACCAAAACTAAGTTTAACCATATACATACATACATATCGGCGGTTTCAAGTACAAACCCCGTAAACCAAATAATTTACAGAAGGTAGGAAACTGTAATATTCAATATGTAACTTTTTATACAACTGCTTGTAAAAGCGTTGTTTTATACACTTGCAATACATTTGTGTGAAATCTATTGAAATCCCTGAAAAATTAAATTTCGTAAAAATACGAGTTAGAACCTTTTTACTAGAGACCATCGATATTTATGTTACAACAATATACTTAGGTGGATGATAAGATACTTTAAAAAAAGAGTCTCGTATTTATGTATATATAAAATGAATTTGAAGTAAGTTAGCTATTAAACATTTTATTCTTACCTCTGCTTTTTCCTGACCGATTCAGTATTAACGCATATTGTAAGTATCGATCTAGATATGTACATTCATACATACATTGCATGGATTTGTTGAAATACATTGCTTTTATTGAAATAAGTTTTTCACTTTTGAAATATTCCTATGTAAGTTATACAGGACGGTTTGCTTTGTTTATGTAGAAAAATTAAAAATATACGTATACGTTTACAGCCTTATTTATATATGTATGTATGTATGTATATTAAGGCTTTATAAAAGCTTAATAAGGAAAATTTTTACACGAATCTGCTTTATAAATCCCTTACAAAGCTTTAATAATTTTTTTTAAATTGTGCCTTTAAAATTTATTTTTATTCTTAGACAAACAATTCTTTAATATACATTGTGAAACAAATGAGATCAGTGCTAAAATTAAGGCGAAGGCAAACTATTTTTGTAACATTGCATGTAAGGTTTGAGAACTTAGTTTGATTTCTTGTGCATTATTTATACAAATAATATTAATAGGTTGGCAGCTGCTCTTCCATTTGTCATTACACTGAAGAACTTCTGCATTCATATTAAATTTAGCCGTGTAAGAAATACGAACTTTCTTCTGCTTCTGTTTAACTCTTGTAACTATCTCTGTGGTGCTGTAACTTGCCTGGACCTTTTTATCATGTTTCGTTTTACAGGATGTTTATAGCAATTACTTCAATTAAGGAATTCATTCTCCCTTTTGGCAAAGTTAATTATGCTCCGGGCGCTCTTCGACCATCTACACATGTACATTTCTTATTTTGTAGGAGTCGTGTAGTATGACCACTTGATGTTTCTTCAACCAAGCGATTAATTTGCTGAACTACACAATTTCGTTCCGAAACATACATATCTTTAAACATATTTTTGGCAATACACACACTTGTTTCACATAAGTCTGCATTTTCTAAGGTTTCTGCCAGTTAGTAATCGTGCACGGCAAATTGATTGTCCGAATTGTTATGGGCACAGCCCCACAATGAAACATAGTTTTATATCACTCGCTACATTTAACAAAAACTGATGAAATTAAAGCCTCTGCATCTTCTAAGGTCTACCAATATAAACATACTTTAATATCTTTTATAGTTATGAAAATATTTTTATTTTAATTAATTTACGTCACAAAGTGTTTCTTGTTACAAATTATTTTCAACTAATAAATTTACGTTGGATTTTGTTTTCCACACGTTTTCTTCAAGTTGCACTCATCTGTTTTTGACATTCAGCCATTCTTTCTATACTAACAAAATACCTGTTGTTTTTGTATTTTTTTAGTTGTTGTAGACCTGCATATACTTGATATAAATATACTTTGGTGCGATATTCCCAACCAGGTCTAGTGCTGCCCTCTTATGTATTCTTCCTGAGAGTAAAGTGCTGTCTATGGATAGTTCAGCTTCCGTGTGCTCAAAATATTTTACTAGGTTTGTACATGTTGATTTATCTAGCATATCTTTACATAAGTGGTCTAATGTCCTTGTCCCTTCTGCGAATAATGCGGCTTCAGACCAAAACTCTTTTAAATCGTAATATATCACCAGTTGCCATTCTGTGGATGAAATTGCCGCTGAACCGATTCCTTCAAAATGTATGCCCAAATGACTTCCAAACCGTTTATTATGTATTTGTGTATTAGGAAAAGAGAAACCATGACGTTGAAAATACTAGTGTTTAGAGAAATCCGTCTCTTTTTCTTAGGTATTTTAATTTGCTCATGTTGAGTTGTAAGAGATTCGTCAACTCGATGACCTTTAGAGATCTCATGTTGTAAACTAGTCGGATCGCTGGAGTCTTTCTGGTGAACTATTTCATTAGGTTCCGTATTGTCGATTGGCAATGGTGCTAAGCGCGTAATAGCTCTTCTGAAAATACCGTTTGACGTTTTGATGCCAACCACTCGGACCAAGCCATCATCTCCGTAATGTACTTTTATAACTCTCCCCAATGGCCACTTTAAAGGAGCTGTATTATCTTCTTTTACTATGACCATATCCCCAGATTTAATGTTATTTTTATGTATCTTCTACTTGTGTCGATATTGGAGTTCGCATAGGTATTCTCGTGACCATCGCCTCCAAAATTGAAGTTTCAAATGTGTTACCAATTTCCACCTGGTCAATAAATGTATTCTTTTTTCTGTGGCACTTACGTCGACTTGAGCATTCAGTGGTTCTCCAATGAGAAAGTGACCTGGGGTTAAGGCAGCCAAGTCATTTGGATTGTCTGACATTGGACTTATTGGTCGAGAATTAAGAATGCCTTCGATCTCCATTATTACAGTCTCAAGCTTTCATACGTCAATGATGCTGTAGCAGTATTTCTAACTAGAAGATGTTTTGCTGACTTAACCGCGGCTTCCCAAAGCCCACCGAAATGAGGTGCTCTAGGTGGTATGAAATGAAAGATGATTCCTTTAGATGTACATTCTTTAGTGATGTTATTGTGAGCTGCGTTTGTATAAATTGCGTCGGACAGTTCATTAAGCTGATTTTTTTGCACCAACGAAGTTTGTTGCGTTGTCACAGTACAGATTTTTACAATGACCTCTTCTGCTAATAAACCGTTTTAATGCACCTATAAAAGCTTCTGTTGTTAAATCGCTGACTAATTCCAAGTGTACCGCCTTGGTTGCAAAACAGCAAAACACTGCTACGTAGGCCTTATGTGGACGTTTTCCTCTTATTTTGTGATGAATCCAGAAAGGTCCACAAAAATCAACACCGGAATTTATGAACTCTCTAGCTGGGGTGACTCTTGTAGTTGGCAAGTTACCCATGATTTGATTAAGTAATTTTGGTTTGGCTCGAGTACATTTTGCGCAATATTTCACAATTGATCGAGCTGCTGACTTTCCCTTGACTTGCCAATATCTTTGCCTCATATGCGCTAAAAGTTCTTGTGGCCCACAGTGCCGATTTTGTTCGTGCACTTCTTGCAGAAGTACTTTCGATATCGGATCATTGTATGGAATTACCATTGGGTGTCTGGCGTCATATGGGAGTGATGATGACTGTAACCGGCCTCCGACTCTTATAATACCGTTAGTATCCATAAACGGAGCAAGATTCTGATATGGACTATTTTTACTCACTTCCTTATATTTTATTAAACTTTTCAAATCTTCATCGAAGTCTGATTTTTGCATTGTCTGAACGAAAACCATCAAAGCGTTTTCTAGTTCTTGAACTGATAGCATTAATTCGTATTGTTTTGTGCGTCTTCTCGCCTTGTTGATGAATCTGAGCATGTAACCTACCACCCGTTGTAGTGTTCTGAAAGACCCGTTGTGTCGTATTTGGTAAATTACATCTGAGGTGTCACTTGGAGTGTTAGTTGATGTAGTGACTGCAGATACCTTTTTCAGTTCCATGTCGGTATCGTCGCTTATAACACGGGCCTTTGAGTATATTTCAGGCCAAATTTCTTTTTTTCTGTGTAGAAACATTGGTCCGTAGAACCATAGAGTGCATGTTGCTAGTTTTGATGGGGAGAGGCCTCGTGATATAATATCCGCCGGGTTTTCTTTTGATTTAACATGTCTCCACTGTTCAGCGATGGACAATTCCTGTATGGCAGCGATTCGATTAGCCACAAATGTATGGTAGGATGATGATTCCGAATTTATCCAAGCTAGAACGATTTCTGAGTCAGTCCATAGATATGTGAGCGTATTCTCGAGTTTCAAATCCCTCTTTACCCTCACTGTTAGTTGAGCGCATAATAGGGCTGCGCAAAGTTCGAGACGTGGCAGGGTCTGGCGTTTTAATGGTGCTACCCGTGATTTGGCGCAGAGTAGTCTCACCATTACTTGATCGTTTTTGATAACTGATCTTATGTAAATAGCTGCACCATATGCTTTTTCTGATGCATCAGCAAAGGCATGAATTTGTGTGTTTGATGAGATATTTCCTTCAAAGATATGTCGTGGAATTTCTAGATTGTTCAACTGTTCTAATTCATTACGGTATGTCGCCCACCTTGTATGAAGATTTGCTGGTAATGCATCATCCCAGTCAAATTTCGTTTGCCAAAATTCTTGAATAACAATTTTAGCAGAGACTACAATTGGTGAAAGTAATCCTAACGGATCAAATAGTCTGGCTAAATCTGAGCTAACTGTACGCTTGGTGACTTCCTGCATTTCCTTGAGTACTACCTTAACACAAAATTTGTCACGTTTCGGCATCCATGATAAGCCTAATGTTTTTACCGTATGGTTATTTTCACTACTGAAATCAAAATTATCTTCTTGTTGCTGCTGCCCAGCGTTTTAAAGTAGCTGTGGGTGGTTTGCAGTCCATTTTTGTAGTTTAAAGCCATGCTGGCTAAGTATGTGATTTATTTCCTTTTGGATCGCTATGGCTGTGTTTAAGCTGTCATCTCCACCTATCCCATCATCCACGTAGAAGTTTTCAAGCAAAAATTTAGATCCACATGGATATCGTGTCATGTTCCTTTTTGCTATCGTCTCCAAACATTTCGTTGCCAAATATGGGGCAGCACGTGTTCCATAGGTTACAGTATTCAGTTGATAATATTTTACTGCCATGGTTGGGTCTTCTCTCCATATAATGATTTGGAATTTTCTATCGTCTGGGTGTATTACTATTTGACGATACATCTTTTCAATATCTGTTGCAAAAACGAAGCGTAGCATTCGGAAACGAAGTGAGATCGAAAATAGTTCACTTTGAACTGTCGGGCCTGTCAACATTGAATCGTTGAGAGATAAACCACCAGCCGTTTTTGTAGAGGCATCGAAAACGACACGTAATTTGGTTGTTAGACTATCAGGCTTAAGAACGCAGTGGTGTGGAATGAAGTATTTTGGCATTGATGCGGTATTTATGTTTACTTGAGTCATATGACCCAATGCTTCGTATTCTTTCATGAAGGTTACGTATTGTGTTTTGACTTCTGGAGCCTTTGCTAGTCGTCTTTCTAATGCCAGAAATCGGTTGAATGCGATTCCGTGTGAATCTCCTATTGTGTTGGGATCGGTGCAGAATGGCAATCTCACCATGTATCTCCCATTTTTTCGATTGTGTGGGTTTGTGTGAAGTGGTCTTCGCACTGTTTCTCTGAGGTCGACATTCCTTTGTCAGCTGATTTTATGGCTTCAATTTCCCAGAGTTGAGCAATGACTTCTTCCAAAGTGTCTTCGTCGCCGGTACATACTTCACATGACTTTGTAGGTGACTAATATCCGCCAATTTTTCCGGATATGGCCCATCCGAATACAGTGTTTTGTAACGTAGGCAAATCATTTGCTAATTGAATCTGTCCTTCTCGTAGTAATTGATGATAAAACTCTGCACCCAATAAAATATCTATTTTGTCTGGCCGATTAAACTCTGGATCAGCTAGCAAAATATTTTTGGGAGTTGACCAATGGTCAATATTGATAAATTGCGATGGCTGAGGTGAAAATAATTTCATCTCAGCCATCGCAATTTATCAATAATGTCCTCCCACACATAAGTGTGGGAGGACTGCTGCCTCCACCCGAGTATTGAAGTTGCCAATTCGGGACTGTAAGGCGATGTTTACTCGATGTTGAACTCTAGTGCTGTTTGATCCAATACTGCTTATAGATATTGAAGCTGGTTTGGATGAGATTCCAAGACGTCTCACTAATCGTTCGCTGACAAGGTTGAGTTGTGATCCCGAATCGAGAAGTGCTCTGCATCGTACTTCCTTTTCATTCGATCTAACCAGGATCATTGTCGTACTAAGAAGTACGTAGTTATTGGTATTGGAGTGTTTAGATATAGCAAGTGATGTGGCTTCCTGATTAATCGGAAAACCCACCTTGTCTGTTGATGAACACTCCTTAGTTATCTGTACTTGTGATATATTTTTGGTTGATACTAGATTGTTGACAGTCTGAGTTGACTGATCCAGATGTAGAAGTGTATTGTGTTTTTTGGCGCACCTTGTGCAGTTTCTTCTCATACAGTTTTTTGCTATGTGGCCAGGCTTTAAACAATTAACGCAGTATTTTTGTTTTTGAATGAACTGCAGTCGAGCTGCGGGTGACAGCTGAAGGAACCCTTTACTTATGAATAATGGGTGCCCAGCTTTCTTGCACATTATACTGGAGTCGCTGCGTTGGCCTTCTGCTGTGATGGAAGTGCACACCCTTGACTTCGCAGTTGAAGGTTTGTCTTTATCAGTTATTGCTTCCACTGATTGAAAAATTCTCTCCAAAAAATTTAGAAAGTCTTTGATAGTTGGCACTTCTCGTGGCTGTACGAGAGATTGTTCGTAACGTAGTCGTGTGACCTGATCCAGTCGTTTAAGAAGCAAATGGATCACCAAAGGATCCCACGTTGATGTGTCGATACCAAGCTTTTGAAGTGCTAATAGACACTCCTTTGTTTTGTCATGTAGGCCCTTATAAGTATCGTTTGGCATTTTGTTTGGTATATCTACCAGTTCTTGAATTAATTTGCTAACTAATAGCCTCTTGTTGTGGTAGCGATTTATTATAGTTGACCACGCAGCATCAAAATGTTCCCCAGTGGCAGTGAAGTGTTTTATTAGATTTGCAGCTTCTCCCACTAAATGAGTTTTTAGATGCCAGATTTTTTGAACCTTTGGAATTGATTGGCCTATTACCAGTGAAGAAAATAAGTCGTGGAATTCTTGCCACTTTAAATAATTGCCGTCAAATTTTGGTAATGTTATTTTAGGTATTGGAATTGAATCGGGCTGACTATTATTATGTCCAGAAATCGGTTGAGTAGTTATATAGTTGTTAACGGTTCTTCATGCTTTTCGTACATCATTTTCTAACTTGATAAATTGCTCCATCTTGTAACCTTGCTTCCCAGGTTCATCACTAATTTCAGATATTTGGAGATGGAGGTCTTCAATGTTTTGCCATAACTTTGTGGCGATTGGCACGTCATGATTTGTTAAATCTGTTTTTAATAAACGTTCAAGAGATGCCATTATTGCTGCTTGTCTACGAATAAGCTTCAACAGCTTATCGGTGTCCGCTGATGTCACGTTTGAACATGCGGCTTGGTCTTGTTGTGGGAGTGAGCCTTGGGTTGTGGCTGAAGACTGTGAAATCTTCAGCATAGATGATTCGAATATCTCTCTGTATTGTTCGACGGCCTTCATAATTGCGTTGCAATAGTCATCAGCGAAATACTTGTGGTCAAGCTGAATGTTTTCCATCAGACGAATTGTATTATCGTTGGACTCGAATTCTGAAAATTCTCCGTCTAGCATTCGAAGTCTCTCTTGAAAGTATTCTATCGAATTCTTTCTTGTAGCGGAATCCTTTTTGAAGTTCCGGATAATCGTTTCAATCCGGTCTCCTATTTCTTTCTGGTTGTTGACCAAGTCTTCGAAAGAAACCATTTTTTATCGAGTTAATATGCTTTTTCAAAATATTGAAATCCTGCGCTTGGTTGCAGGATCACGTCGGGGTCACCAAAAATGTTTGTAATGGTATGTGGTTTTCTTGCAAGCACGTGTAGCCTGAAGAATTAGTTGGTTTTTATTTTCCTCTTAAGCACTTGTAACCTAGAGGTAGAGCTCTTAATAAAACTATTAATGTTTCTGTCTTAAAAAGAACTCAATCATAAACTTTATTTTACTTTCTTTTATATTAAAACAATTAAAGTAAAAGTGCTTATCTACTAGGAAATAAAATTGTATTAAACTGCTAATTTAACAATGTATGTTGAGGAAATAAATTGCTAACTTGACTGTTTATGCGGTTATTGATATAGAACAAACAAAAATATTAAATGCAAATGAACAACAAAGAATAAAATCATTACTTAAACAAAGTATTATGTTACAATAAATAAATTCTATGAATGAGCTAATTTTATACATTGCAAGCGATTGAGCAACAAAATATAAAAATTACAAAATTAACAATTTGTATGAACAGTAAGTATGTTTTAACTTGAAATAGCTTTAAGTTTGTGACACATAAAATGTAGAAAATATTTTCATAGGCAATAAACACACGAGCACAATTTTTAAGCAGCAGAATTTTTTTTCTGGCGTAAATGTATACGTACACAAAGCTTGGAATGTAGTAGTGTATTACACATTCCCTGCAGCTAAATGTACAACTAGTTACGTTTTGGGACAGTCATTTTAACGGGTGTTTTTTTTAGAGGTATAGAACTTCGAATTGAAATAAAACACAAGAAAATCGTTTTAATGTCCATCAATTTGGCTTTAGTGGAAGGATAATTTTATGCCATTAATGTTTAAATATGATTTCGGGCATGTGGCCGCCGCGGCTGGCGCGAATAAAGCCAATTCTACAGGTCCAATTTTCAACCACTTTTTCGAGCATATGGGGCCGTATGTTGGCAATAACGCCACGAATGTTGGCTTCCAAGTCCCCTAACGTTTCTGGTTTGTTGGCGTAGACGAGCGACTTCACATATCCCCAAAGAAAATAATCCAATGGTGTCAAATCACACGATCTTGGTGGCCAATTGACAGGTCCATTCCGCGAAATTATGCGCTCATCGAATGTTTCCTTCAATAAATCGTTTGTGACGTGCGCTCTGTGGCATGTAGCGCCGTCTTGTTGGAACCACAACTCATCTTTGCGCAAAATCTTCCATAAAGTTGATGGACAAAGCTCCAATTGCTGTGCACGGTGGCGAATCGATTCATTCGGGTCCTCTTCAACACTTTGCTCTACAGCGGCAATTGTTTCTTCGGTGCGCACTGTTCGACGTTTCTGCGGATGCGTATTATCACATAGAGTAAACGTAGTGCGAAAACGATCCATGGTTAACCGAAGTAATTGCTCTGATGGACGATTATGTCGACCATAAAATGGACGGAGCTTGCGGTAAACTTCGCGAACTGAACCATTATTTTCGAAATAAATTTGCACGATTTGCAAGCGTTGTTCTTTTGTCAACCTGTTCATGATGCAATGGCAAACCAAACTAAATATTAATCACTTGACAGCTGACAATATGGCCGCCAGTTAAAAAAGTGATGCCAACTTAAAGTTCTATACCTCAATAAAAAACACCCATTACTAGTTGTAACGTTACTAGTCAACAAAGGACTGTCATCTTACTAGTTGTAATGAAGCTAGTAACGATACTAGTCAAACAACAACATTTTGGAACAGTGAAGCAGACCAGCCACTTTTACATGGGGATGGCCTAGGATGGGGTTAATTGATACTTTGTATGCACCTTGTAACTTGTCTCTGAACTATCTTATGGAGTCCTAATCGGTGTAGAATAACATAGATTATATATAAATATTATTCCAAAATTGAGCTGTACTTACCGATTAATTTATTTTTTTATGGTTACAAATCCAAGTAGAAATTGTGTTTTATTTTCAAGCGGTGTCTTTGATAGGATTCGAACCGACAACCTCCGGCATGACAGGCTGGTACACTACCCACTCGACCACAGGTGAACTTATATTTCAATGCTATAAATACCAGTTAAGCTGGAGTTAATATCTGAATATAGTTATGGAACATGTTCCTGAGTGGCATAGCAGTCTCATTGAAGGGAGACAATTAATATTATATAGATACTATGTGATAGGCCTTAGATCCAGGTGCATCGAATTTGTTCAGTGCCATTTACTACAATACTAGCCGGAGTACAAACTAAGTTGACTGAAAATGGTTAATATGTGACCATTTACACAATATGTCTTTTTTCACCATTCACTACTCCTTATTTCTGATACAAGTCTCATTTTCTCAAGTCATAGGAAAGTGGCTCAGTGGATAGAGCACATGCCTTGAAAGATGAGAGCTGTGTGTTCATACCCCGGTTGAGCCAGATGTTTTTCAATATTTAAAAAACTATAAATAAAGAAACTAGTAAGCGCACTAGTCTATAATAACTTGTATTTCAACTAGCATATAACTATGTATAAATGAACTAGTTGGGCTGTTTATAAAGACTTTGAACCGGAACCCGTTTAACCCAAAAATTCAGCAAGGTTCAGGCTCAAAAATATAAAAAATAGAGAAATATTTAATCGGAGAATAACAAAAAACATTACATTTCTTGCATGCAAAAAAATTAAAAACCAAATCAAAATAAAATAACGACCAAGGCAAATTCATCCACCTGGTATGAGCACCCCGACAGCTGACTATTTTTTGCAATTTTTAAGTGCAGAATGGTTGCAGAAGTTTTTGCTTTTTCTTGTTCTGGGTATTTCTAATTTGAAGTATATTTTCTTATGTCAATACGGTACTTACGTTACAAAGTTGAAAAACGTTTTTTTAAGGCTAAATAAGTTAAATTTAATTAAAGTAAAAAATAATATATTAGCCCAATGCACAATCTTGTATAAATGGTCTTGCTACGATGCAAGATCATGTATTAAAACACACAGCCTATAGCTAAGTGCTTTTACAAAAACAATTGAGCACCAAGCGCATATGGCTTGGGCAACGCTGGTTTAAACGTATAAACGTGAATGTAAAATTGATTTACATATATATTTTAATATTAAACCAAATAATTGCGCGTGTTTAAATTTTTGGTTTTAAACCCGAACCCGAACCCTGAACCTAACCCGAACCTGAACTTTTTATTTTGATTAACCCGAACCTGAACCCATTTTTTTCGTGGATTCAGTCCCTGGTTAAAATCGATAATTCGATATATGGAAAAAGGACAGTTAGACAACTAGTCTAAATAAAAAAACAACTAGTATATTTCTAACAACATACTATTCATTTTGTCTGCAGGGTTCATTTGTTTTTGCAAAGTGTATGTACATTAGGGTGGACCTTGTGTCGATATTTTGGTAGATGAGGGCTCTATTCCGTGCCTTGGGGGAAAATGTTGGCGGTAAAAAGTTAATGGGGGTCGGCCATACATTCTTCCCCCCTACGGGTGACCCCTGATGACCTATGGCAATTTCCCCCCTAATTTTGGCAAAGTGGACCTTTTTCTCGGCTCGTGCGCCCCCCTAATTTTTTTTTTTTAATTTTTTTTTTCGGCATTGTCATTTTTTTTCAAAAAGGCACGGAATAGAGCCCTCATCTACCAAAATATCGCAAAAATTTCATTTCAAGGTCCACCTTAATGTACATGTATTTGTTTTGTGTTACTACCCTGTCGGAATTTGAGTTAACTTAAATCTAACTCATGGTTAATCAGATACGAGTGACAGCTGACTCAAAAGCTAACTCATTTTCCATGTTGTCATCAGAATGAGTCAGTACTCACTCGCCCTGCATAAGTTTCAGCTAACCACAAGTTAGCTCATTATTAGTGAGATTGTGGCGCATGAAAAAAGAGGTTGCTAATTAAAGATAAAAATTTTTGAGTCAACTTAAATGGGGAACAAATTTAAATTCTTTTTAGTGACGAGAATGCGTATCGAACCGTGATCGCTTGTTTGTCAGCCATCATGCTTACCCCTTTGCACCACATAAAATATAGACGACACAGAATGAATTTAAACATAAAAGTCGGTACTGGCATCTTTTCGATAAGCTTTGAACTAACTTTTAGCTAACTGAAACTGATAACGAGATAAGTTTATACAACGTTGTTTAAAAACAAAAGTTATTTCAAAACTTATCGCGAAGAAGTTAGTTGTACAAAAATAACTCACTAAACTCTGCATAGGTTTTTAGGTTTTGAGTTAGCTACAAGTTAGTTCAATACTTATCGGAAAGAATCCAGTTGTACGAAAAACAACTGATTCACATCTGTATAATTTGTGAGTTAGTCCAGAAGCCAGTTGTAAATAAATTAGCAAGAATTCAACTATATTTTGAGCTAGCTAATAAAAATCCGACAGAGTAAGGCGGTGTTGTAGCCGGTTGAAACTTTACGCCACCAAAAAACCATTATCTTCCCTTCTTGCTTATAAGCTATCATGTTATCCCAGTACAATTATTCTGATGTGTTTATAGCAGGGACTGAAACCGAACCCGAACCTGAACCCGTTTATAAAGATTTTGAATCCGAACCCGTTGAACCCAAAAATTCAGCAAGGTTCGGGTACAAAAATATAAAAATATTTAATAGAAGAATAATAAAAAACATTACATATCTTGCATGCAAAAAAAAAAATTCAAAACAAAATCAAAATATATAACGACCAAGGAATATTCATACCAGATGGCTGACTATTTTTTGCAATTTTTTAAAAGTGCCGAACGGTTGGCAAAATCTTTGCTTTTTCTTGTTCTGGGTATTTCTAATAATTTTTAAATTGAAGTACATATATTTTCTTATGTCAATGCGGTACGTACGTTACAAAGTTGGAAAAAGGTTTTTTGAAAGCTAAATAAGTTAAATTTAATTAAATTTAAAAAAAAAAATATTGTTCAAACGTATAAACATGAATGTAAAATTGACATATATATTATTATCAAGGCTCGGACTTTCATGCAAATGCATGTTTTTTGTAGTGATTGATAAAGAGTTATTGACTAATTATCTATGCGAATCGTAAAATTTTAAGCAGTTTGGTATCGATTTGTAGTTGCATATTTAAGTGTTAAGTGCATATTTTGGAAATAAATGCATATTTTTGGAGTAATACAAATTTTTTAAAATGCATATTTCTCAATTTTGAAAAAATATTAATAGGCCGATTATGAATGGTGATTCATCCTCAGTTGGGTTGCCAGTTGCTGAAAACAATACCAATGGCGGTAATTGGCAACTGAGAGCTATAAATTTCAGTTGCTATTTAGTGCCCTTCTGGCAAGCATTAATTTTCAGTTCCCGACTGGCAACGCAACTAAAGTTCGGTTGCATTAAATAATAGACCACATTATGTTTGTTTTATGCTTTTTCTCTAATAATAATAAAAAATTAAAAAAACATATCCATATTATTTTAGCTTTGGCACTTTGTTCGTAGGTAAATGCATATTTTTGCGCATATTTTTCATTTTTAGGTGCATTTGTTACGTGCTTAAAACTAGTTTTTAGTTGCATGAAAGTCCGACCCCTGATTATTATTAAACAAAATAATTGCGCGTGTTTAAAATTTGGTTTTAAACCCGAACCCGAACCCTGAACCGAACCCGAACCTGAACTTTTTATTTTGATTAACCCGAACCTGAACCCATTTTTTCATGGTTTCAGTCCCTGGTTTATAGCCATACAATCTGTAACAAAATGTTAGCCAGTGGCATCTCTGATCATATGGCTGAAGGCCATGATTCGCTATCCTACACAATCGCGCGATCTGCCAAATATGACATGTGTGCCAAGAAAGAATGTTAGTGTGGACTAAAAATGCAACTGTGTGACAGATTCTTTTTGGCAAGTCGTGTGATCTGGAAAAATTTATGAAAATTTTCATAAAATGATAGTTTCCATGCGATCATGTGTATAAGCAAAACAAATAGATGTTTTTGCATAATTTTTGTATAATAGCGTGGCACCTACAACGCCATTTAGAAGCGATTTGTTAACCCTACGTCTTCACGGGTCATCGACTTGAACATGACGCCAGCAGAGCAACTGTAAGAAATTTATCAATTTCTTTGTCGTGGTGAATACGTGCGATGTCCATGTTCTGCCTTATCAAAGTATTTTTTGGTAGTGCAATAGAAATGGGATATTTACCCATTTTGTTCTGACTTTTCTTTCTATTGAAAATGGTTGTTGACGGCGAATCCCATGGCGAACATTGATGATCAGCCATATGTTCGGGCATCGATGTCAGAGCATGCACGAAACATGGACATGAGCGGTCTACATAGACATATACGATGTCCGACATGATGTTTATACCAAGTTCATGGCTAATGTAGATCACCAGTAAAGTCTTATCAGACTTCTGTAAACATTTGCTGTGAATCAATCGTACGATCGTGTAGGATAGTGAATAAGGGCCTCTACTACATTTTCAAAGCATATATATCTATACAAAGTAGATGCAAGACTACACCTACAACAATATGAACTTACCTATTTTGTTTAAAACTTTAAGAAATTAATTATTTGACTTATTGTCATAATTTTATTTTAAATGAAATTTATTTGCTGGTGTTTAAGCATTGACTATATGCAGCTTTACCAAATCGTCAGTAGACTTCAAACACGATTTTACAAAGTTACAAATCCTTTATCTTATGTACAATGCTTAAACACCAGCAAATAAATTTCATTTAAAATAAAATTATGACAATAAGTCAAATAATAAATTTCTTAAAGGTTTAATTTGGATTTTATTTTTCATTTTGTCTTATACATAAATACTTTTATTGTTATCCAATGGATTTCTAATTGTGTAAAAGTGTAGAAAAATAAAATAGATTCATTCGAATATAAATTATTTGCTGGGTTTTGTATAAATTTCAAAGCCTACTATGCTTATTTTTAAAAATGATTTTCATATTTGTGAATTCTCAAATTGGTTTTTGAAAGTCTGTACATAAGATAAAGGCTTTGTAACTTTGCAAAATTGTGTTTGAAGTCTACTGACGATTTGGTAAAGCAGTAATGAAATGCTGCATATAGTCAATGCTTAAACACCAGCAAATAAATTTCATTTATTTTGTTCAAGAATATTCAGCAGATTCATCAAAGCAAAAAAAGCGTACATATTTGTCATTAATTAAATGAATTGCTGAAAAAAGTATTTGAACTATTGTTGGCATCACTCTGGATTTAGAGAATGACATATCTGCGTTACATCGCTCATCAGTGTATCCGAAGATATCAGACGCAACCTCGCTGAAGGCGGAGTTATGTTACTTGTACTTTTGGGTCATTTTAAAACATTTGACTCTGTTTACCATGAAATTCTTTGTTATATAACAAGTTTAGGCTTTCTCCAACTGCCAATATACAGAAAAAACAAAATGAGCTAAACGAAATGTTCAGAAGAAGTCAAAGTGAATGCTTGTAGGCGCTCAAAACTTTTAAGGGCGAACGCATATTTTGATTTTTACTACACAGCGTTCAGCTCGTAAATATGAATTTTCTTTCTACTGAACGCAAAAAGTATGATTCTCTATACACGAACTAAATGCTTTGTTTCAGATGAACTGTCATTCAGAAAAACGGAATGGAATATTTAGTCAATTTCGTCATAGAAAATGTAAAATTTTTCGTTCAACTTAATTATTTGCTTAAAAAAAGTAAAAAAAACTGAACGCTTCGTTTAAAAAGCCTGAACGCAACATAGTAAAAATATTTTTTGGTAATTTTTGCATTTTTTAAGGCCCCTGCAGACAAAATGACTAGTATGTGGTTAGAAATATACTAGTTGCTTTTCTATTCAGACTAGTTGCCTAACATATATCGAACTATCGATTTTAACATTAGGTTGTCATAGGAGCCCCACTAGTTCATTTGTCCATAGTTATTTGCAAGTTGAAATACTAGTTATTATAGACTAGTGCGCGTACTAGTTTCTTTATTTATAGTTTTTTTAATATTAAAAAACATTTGGCTCAAGCGGGGTATGAACACACAGTCCCCATATTTCAAGGCATGTACTCTATCCACTGAGCCACTTTCTACTTATTATATTTACAGCTAAAATTTTGTTTTATGTAGTTGCAGCTGAAAATATGTCAATTTATAAAAAATAATTTAAATTACTAGTATCATTACAACTAGTTGCATGACTGATCCAAAACGATGTTGTTTGACTAGTATCGTTACTAGCCTCATTACAACTAGTAAGATGACAGTCCTTTGTTGACTAGTAACTTAGCAACTAGTAATATGACTGTCCCGAAACATAACTAGTTGTACATTTTGCTGCAGGGACATTTACATTTTTAAACATATAACTAACGGGACAATAAAAGTTACCCAACAATCAATTTCAGAATTGGTGCTGTAATCAAACTAATATATCAGGGGAAAAAAATTATATAGAATTATGTATATATGATTCATATATAATTATATAGAATTATATATACATAATTCATATGTATATATGTAATTATACATAATTATATATAATTATATATAATTATATACATATAATGGTTTCGTACATATTGGTTTATACATTATTATATATAATTTTATATTATATAAAATTATATACAATGATTTTTTTTTATTTTTGTATAATTATTTAGTATATACAATCATACATGTATAATTAAGTATAATAATCAGAGTGTACATGCAAACAAAACTTTTCGCAAGCGTTTCGAAGACACAAACTTTTAAAATATTTTTAATCGTTTCGTACATGAGCAAAACCATGGTAGACCCAGCAGCTAAAGTTACAACTAGTAACGCTTTGGGACAGTCATATTACTAGTTGTAATGCTACTAGTCAAAAAAAGACAGTCATATTACTAGTTGTAACAAGACCAGTAACGTTACTGGGCAAAAAAGAACAATCACATTACTAGTTGTATCAAGACTAGTAACGATACTAGTCAAAAAAAGGACAACCATATTACTAGTTCTATCGAGACTAGTAACGATACTAGTCAAAAAGGACACACTTTTGAGGTATACTATTTTATATAAAACATATTTTTAGCTATTAAAAAAATAAGTAGAATATGGCTCAGTGGGTAGAGTACTTGCCTTAAAGTAAAAGGAATGTGTGTTCGTACCCCGGTTGAGCCAAAGTTTTTTTAAGAGTTACAAAACTCTTAATAAAAAAACTAGTAAGCGTACTAGTTTAAAATAACTAGGATTCCAACCGGGATGTAACTGTATACAAATGAACTAGTTGGTCTCCTATGACAACCTAATGTTAAAATCGATAGTTCGCTATATGAAAAAAGGATAGATAACTAGTCTGAAGCAAAAAGCAACTAGTATAGTTCCAACTACATACCAGTTACTTTGTCTGTAGGGGAATAATATAACAGGTAGCCGCATAACTAATACAAATGTACATTTGGGGTACGAAATGTCAAACATTAATAGAAAGGGTATGTTTGTGTTTGTAGAACATAACCCTGCAAAAAACGTGACTAGTCCATACATGCGTGTAAGGACTACTCCATAATGGACCAGGACTAGTCCCAAACTACCCCAAACGCATGCATTAGACGTGGCCCATTTAACATTGCGATGTCCTAGGACTGGACCACGTGGTCCAGCTTTGCATTACATCGGACTAACCCAAAAACTAGACCATGTAACTACTCCATGGAGCACCTACAGGGGCTTGTTTTGAGCCTACTCTATGCCACTACTCCATGGTTCACAAACAGAAAACTAGTTTTCTTTTTCACTTTGTAGTCTATATAAACGATTTTCCCTCTGCTTTAATAAATTTCCTTATATGATGGGAGCTACACTGCATTTTTGATTTCTTATAAACAAAACTCACTTTTATTTATTTTTTCGCTTTTACCAAAAAAATTAACTTTTAATTACAAACATTCATTATAACCACAAATAAACTTTGTGTCATCAGGGCTACCATATTGCTGGTAATTGATGATATTTTATGATATAGCATTCTTGGCAACACTACATTTCGTGCTAAAACACGAACATTTGTTTGAAAGTGGTACATAGCGCATTACATAGGACCATGTTGTAACTAGTCTATATCAGCTAAAATGGACCATGTAGACCAATAATTTTTGCAGGCAAATATACGTGTGGTATTGTGTGTGCAACGTAGTTATTTCATATATACACAAGATTTGACAGTTCGTACCATGAAAAAAGCAAATAAAAAACTAATCAGCTGGCGTTCCAGGGCTACCTTCTATATAATTCTGCCATGAGCAAAACCAAAACAAATACTTTTGCAATGCCAAAAAAATTAAACAAAAGCATTGGCTTTTAACTCATCTGCATGCTTTAATATCCCGATTCAATCGTACAACAACAAAACAAGATCTGAAATGTATTTCCATGGTAGAATAATATAGCAGGTAGCCGCATAACTAATACAAATGTACATTTTGGGATAGAAATTGTCAAACATTAATAGAGAGGGTATGTGTGTGTTTGTATAACAGAAGCAGCAAACATACGTGTGGTATTGTAGTTATATCACATATACATAGCATTTGACAGTTCGTACCATGAAAAAAGCAAATAAAAAAAATAATCAGCTGGCGTTCCAGGGCCACCTTGTATAATATTCTACCATGTGTATCGTTGAATGGTTCATTGGATTTAGCACAAATACACTATGTGCTGATTTATACTGGGAAACATTGTTTACCGAAAACTTTATTTTTCAGTGCAAAAGAGCGAGATAGAAATACAAGTTGTATATATTTCTATTTCATCACTCTCACGCAAAAGAAAATGTTCGACGACATATGTTTCCCAATGTAAACGCCGTGTAACACATTCTCTACTATGATGAGCGAATCAATCGGGAAACGTTTGCAAATGTATTTTCTTAAAACTTTTCAATTTTGTTCTTTTCTAGCTGCGTACATTTAAGTTAATGTACATTTTGTGTACACAAGCACAAACAACACAAAACTAAATGCGACTATCATTCTCGTTGTTATTGTTTTTGTTTTACACATTGAAAAATACAAAACAAGGTAGATTGCACAGGTACCACTACAAGAACAGCTGTTTTAGTAAATTTGAGAATGTGTGCGTCTCACAGACAATAGATTTTGACACATGTCTTGGATCTTTCTATCAACAACGGGCATGTGTTAGTAAATTTGAGAGTTTATGAATTTGTGCGACACACAGACAATAGATTTGACATATTTCTGGTGTGTTTCCACCAACAAAATAAATGTGTTTTTTGGTTTTGTATTTGTTGTCGTCATGGTGGTACCTGTAATAAATCTGCTTTAATACAAAACAAAACTAAAGCAAACGTTTCGTTTAGTTTATTTTCCTACTCTTATAATCATATATAATTTTGTATTAGGTATCATATATTATTATGTAACATCATATATAATGTTTTTATTTATTTGTGTATAATTATATATAATCATATAGTATAATTATGAATAGTCATATATATTTATATAAAATTATATATAATGTATTTTGCTATTTTTTATAATTATATACATATAATAATATATAATTTTTATTTTCTGTATTAAATAGCATGAAATTCCATTTTAAAAATAAAAAAAATTGTCTGATGTCTGCTGATTTCAGTCAACATTATGAATATTTCAAAACTTACTTAACAAATCTTATTTCTTTTCCAAAAATAATTTAGTATTTTAATCGAATCATATATAAAAAAGAAAGTGATCTACTTTAACTTACATAAATATTAAAGATTTCTAGATAATGCTGAGTTTTTAAAGTACAAGGCAAACAAATGAAGGCTAAGGGCCTTTTCACATTATAATACAAGCTTTAAGATTTTTATTAGATTTTTTAAGACGAAAATCAAATCAAAATCAGCTTGACTGTAAAAAAATCGTAAAGCAAATCTTCTCATTACATTTTGTTTCTACACTATCACATTCCAAATAAAACGTAACATAAACAATTTGCAATAAAGGAAATTTTTTGGTTTTTCTTTTTCTTTATTTATGGCGAAAAACAAATAAACAACTGTTTTTGTTATTCCTATGTTTGTTTGTGCAAAAGACAACCCTGATAAAATTAAAACTTTGATTGTTTAGAAAATTTCCTAAAAATGACGAATACCATAGTTAGGTTAGTTTATGTTGTACAGGTTGCCAGTTTAGAGATTTAAAAACCAGCCCACTTGGATCCCTATAGGTCCCGTTGTGTTACCTGAAGCGGGAACGTGAAAAAATAAGTATAAACCCCCTTACTACGTTTCCCTATTCGGATCAGTGTTGAAACAACCCGACGATCGAATGAAAGAGTTTATGCGTCTGATGTCGCAGTTTGATAAGGCTGCTAGATCCTGAAGCAGCGGGCTGCCCAGTAAAGCCACCCTTTGATTGGAAAGGGCGGGGTATAGACAGAGGAGGTGCTCTACATTTTCTTCCTCCTCCTCATTATAACAACTTCTACAGAAATCATTATACGGTAGATTCAATCTCCTAGCGTGCGCACTAATAAAACAGTGCCCTGTAATTACCGCCACAAGTGTGCGTATTTGCCCTCGAGGGATCCCCTCCAGGATTGCAGATCTACTACAATCATATTGGGCCCATATTAACCTCGAAATCGAGCAGGTGACCTCGTTTGACCATCTGCTCTGCGCGATCCCAAAAAGTTCCTGCTGAATATGAGATTTGCAGCAGTTTAGCGGTACGCCTACCATTTGATCAGTGTCTCGAGTGTTCATTCGAGCTCCGGATTTGGCTAATTCGTCCGCAGCAATGTTTCCAGGCACATTGCTATGTCCTGGGACCCAGAGTATCTCTAGGTTTGAATGTCTCGGTATCTCATTTAGAGACATCCGGCATTCATACACCAAAGTGGATGTCGTGTAAACACCCGATAGAGACTTGATCGCAGCTTTGCTGTCCGTACAAATTTGGATATCCTCGTCGTATATCCTATAGTACCTCATCCAGTTAGCTGCTCTCAGCGTTTCCAGAAGCATTCCGAAGAAAATCATCATTTGACGAAATAAAAATCATATCTTGATATAAAAAATCATCATGAATATTTTATTGCAAAATATTATTCAAAGAAAAGACAAACAATGAAACTTTTACGAATAAAAACGAATTCTTAAAAGTTTATATGATATCCTTACATTTACATATCCTTCTAGATGGGAGAGTTATACTATTTTGGTAACCAAATATATAAAAGATTCTTGTACATTTTAATATATAATATAATTTTTTTTCAATTATAAATTTTAAGTAATAGTAAAAATTCGAGAAAAAGAATTAAGATCAGGAGCAATCCCTAAAATATATTATAAATTGCCATGACGCTTAGAATATATAAGAACATGGCAAAATCACTTCCACCGCGAAAATGGTAAAACTCACGCACAAAATTATAAAGAAGCTCGGAAAACATAACTCGAGTAAATATCGAAAACATGCTGATATTCGCATAAAAGCATTAAATTGATCAATATCACTAAAATGAAAAATGTATGATATTTTCGCAAAAGCTTTTTTAAATCACTAATGAAATGCAACAAATATATATTAGCTCATACATCTTCACGAGTTTGCCAAAAGTTGTAAATGTTAACAAGCAAGTATGAAAAACATCATTTGGAAAAGAAAATCATTAAATCATATTTTGCTTTAAAAATCATCAAAAATATGATAAAATCATCATTCTGGCAACGCTGGCTGCTCTTTTTATGGCTGATATTTCGGCCTGTAGCACGCTACATTTATCCTGTAGCTTAAACTTAATTCTCTGTTGATAATGGGGAATAAAGACGCCGCCACCCACTCCCACGTCCGATTTAGATCCGTCCGTGTAAATCTCCAGCACGTCCCCCTGTCGAGGGAGGACGTGCCCGAGAGCATCACAGCAAATCTTTTATCAGGCAGAGGAATAGGTGAGCAGTAATCAACGTTTTCCGGCAGACCGTTTAGGAGTTCCAAAATGTTGGCGGGTCCCTTGGGTGCCTTTTTCCATGCACCTGCTGCCTCGAGCCTGATCGCAGAGTTCATGGCCAGTTGTCTGACCATGAGATCAGCTGGCAGCCAATGCAACATTGTGAAGAGAGCTTTTGATGGAGTGGTGCGTGGAGCGCCTGTAATAATCAAAGCTGATATACGCAGGATCCTTTCTATGATTCGACAATAGGTGATTTTGTCTAATGCAGTCCACCATAATATCGCGCCATATTTGAGTATGGGGTTTATTACCATGTTGAAGATCCATTTTGAGTTCTTTGGATTTATTCCCCAGTTCCTCCCAATGTCCCTTCTACATGAGTATGGGCACCGCGGCATTATTTGCCCTTGACTGGACATTACGGTGCCATGACATTTTCGAGTCTAGATATATACCCAGGTAATACTATATTCACACTGCTATAGTTTAACGTGTTTCGGCAAATATTTTAAGAAACTAAAAAAAATTGTTCAGACTACAATTTTATAAACTTTCTGTTTACAGCATGACGAATTAATAAAAGGTGGTAGCAAACCGGGAACTAAAAATTTTTTTCGTGTCCTAAATATTAATAATTTTGCAAAGTTATTAATTAGAATTTTACATGTGTATGTACATTTTTCCATTTGAATTGAAAACTTGAACCAAAAACGAGGTTTTTAATACTTTTAAGCCAACACAAATCATAACTTTCCGAATACGCTGCTTGTCGTTACAAAAAATGCTACAACCTTTCTTAATTTCGACTTTGTTTACATATTTTGCCGCCATTACAAACCGTGTTCAATAAGCACTAAAATCAAAACATCGACTGAACATACATCAAGAAGTACTTGGAACCCTGCCTTTTACTGGTTTTTGAATGAGTTTAATTTTGAAACACGTAAATTTTTTGACAATTGAGTATCAACATCTAAAAATTTACGTGTTTGGCTCGTAAACACTTAAAATTGCCATAAACACGGTAGTGTGAATTGCCTATAATTCGCACTGTCAGACAGCCTAAGTTAAATTCCGCTTAAAATCGGAAGTGGAAAGGATGGTATCTTTTATCTTTTTGTGAAGAGTACGAGATCCGTTTTCTGAGAGTTAGCACTGAGACCACTTTCGGTAGTCCACCTGCTGATAGTTCTCAGTGAATCCAGCAGTCGGTGTGAGGTATCCGGGTATTTTCCAGTAACTGCCACAGCTATATCGTCGGCATACGCCATGGTTTTAAACAGCTTGGAATCAAGTTCCATAAACAGAGAGTTTAAAGCGAGATTCCACAGAAGAGGGGGCAGAACCTCTCCCTGCGGAGTACCTCGGGTTGCTACCTTGCAGGTTTTAGCCCGCCCCAGAGTGGATACAATAACCCTATAGGTTAGTAGATTCCAGACTAGGCTTATTATCGACTGATGAATATTCAGTCTACGTAGAGCCCTTATAATGGTCTCTGGTTTCACATTGTTGAAAGCACCTTCAATGTCTAGGAAGGCCACCAATGCATATTCCTCCTGCTCCATTGATTTTTCGACGATGCCAACGAGCGAGTGGAGCGCAGTCTCAACCGATTTGCCTTTGGTGTAGGCGTGCTGAGAGGCTGATAGCAGGTTCGGATTTATCTCCATTCTGAGATGGAGATCGACGATCCGTTCCATGGTTTTGAGAAGAAAGGACGACAGACTAATAGGTCTGAAGTCTTTCGAGGGAGGTGTTCGGTCCTTATTAGCTATGGCGCAATTATTTCCGAATTTTGCTGTAGATTGGCTGGTATAATGCCGTCCGGACCCGGTGATTTGAACGGGCCAAAACTATTTATCGCCCACATAAGCCATTCCCTGTTTACAGCGATTTGTGGCAATTTGAAGTAACGGTCAAGCATTCTCCCGTGTAGGGGATGCAGCCAGGGAAATGCAAGTCCATGAGCACCTCAAGGGTCTCATGTTCGCTGGTTGTCCACCTACCACATGGTTTCTTAATGAAACCCATGGTTGTAGGGGTGGTTGATAGGATTTTTCGGAGTCGACAGGTCTCAGATGTGCCCTCTATACCACTGCAGAAAGTTCTCCAAGACTTGCGCTTCGCATGTCTTATCACATTTTTAAATTTATTTTCCGAGGACTTATAAGCTGACCAATTATTCAGTCTCTTAGCCTCGTTAAAAAAGCCTGCGAGATTCTTGACGAACCTTCGCAATTTCAGGATTCCACCATGGTGGTTTAATCCTGCCCATGCAGATACTAGGTCTGCACGATTCTGATGTGGCAAGTTCAAAGGCATCTGTTAAGACGCCGACTGCAGTTTCGATGCCTTGCCGATCTTTGATGATCGGTGGATCCGGAAGAAGATCGGATAGGATTTCGTGTTGTTCCTCCCAATTTGTTTTCCTCCTATTTCGCTTGGGTATTGCCCTTGCTACCTGTTGCCGCTAATCCAAATAAGAGCACAGTATTTTAAATCCCTGGATTTGTCTCTATTTTTTCTTATGTATTTAAACAAAAATATTCATATACTAATACTCATGAAATAACTTTAAATAATTTGCCTCTATATATAAATTTCATATATAAAAGGGATAACGGTCCACAAGTTAAAAGCCACGTAGTCACTTTTTCTTATTATAAGGTAGAGAAGAAAATAAAATTCTTCACAGTTTAGAACAAAGCGTTGGTCAGTCAAATACAAATAATTTTAAAGTGCTTCTTATTTTTTACAACGTGCCGATATCCTGATTAGTTATTAAACGATAACAATGCAAATGAATTAAAATAAACCTTGTATTAATTAAAATATAACTAATCGAGTGTTTTACTTGGAAAAAGTTCGAGCGCTATTAAAAGTTGTATTTAATATAAAAATCGTAGTATATCGAAGTGACAATTCTTTAAAATTATTTTGTAAATTGTTAATACTCGGTACACGAAAACTATTAAAATGACCGGTTCGCAAAGTAATAATGAACATAATTGTAAAAAATGTTCTGAAAAAGACACTGATGAAATGGTACAGTGTGACGTCTGCGACCAGTGGTATCACTTTGGATGTGTTGGAGTAGGCAGCAGCGTGGCAGACAAAAGCTGGAGTTGCGAAAATTGTAGAGACGCATCATCTATCACACACGTAAACCTCGCGACGAGCTCGTCTACACCCAACACTGGTAATAGAAATATTCCACCTTCAACCGATATGCCGGGAGCAATTAAAAATAATTTAGCAACATCTCAAGGCCGGGACACATAGAATCCGTCGTACGTTATACGTCGCCTTTTTCAACTGACAACTAAGTTGAAATACATGTTTTCTTATGAGCTTAGTCACATTCGGTACGTTTCCGTCAACGCAAAGTACTAAAGTTGGCCAACTTTTAACTTTTAACGTACGTCGAGTACTTTGACAGCTATCAGTTGGTTTTTTACTTTGTTTCGATTTAGTTTTTTCTGCTGTTTGGCACCAAAAATTAAATAAAACAATAAAAACAAATAAAATAAATAAATAAAATCAAATTTAGCTACAGAAACATGCGAAGAAAAAACAGTTGTTTTTATATCCGTCAACAAAGTACTCATTGTGTCAACCTCCTCCGTCGTTACGTTAATGTCAGTTGAAAAAGGCGACGTATAACGTACGACGGATTCTATGTGCCCCGGCCTTCACTCAAATGCAGATCCCGCACAGCTAGCACATACAGGGAATAACTTTTTTCCTCTACCTATGGCAACAGCAACAGCACTATCAGCCCCACAACCACCGCTATCTTCGATTTATACAGCTCCAATGTCATACATGCCAGTCGTGACATGGCAAAATGGTTACAATCCAATGATGCCCACACCACCAAAAACATTTGCACAGCCGAACTTGTCAACGAATTATTTCCAGACAGGTCCTTCATTTTCGCATATACAAAGTCAACCAACGAGTACAACAGCACAGAAACAATATTTTGACAGCATTGCACAACAGCGAAATTTAGAGCTGCAGAAACTTGAGGAAGAAATAAGGGTTAAAAAGCAGAACTTGGACTCAAAATATAAAATGTTAACCCAGCCAAATGAATCGTCCATGCAAACAGTAACATCAGGTACAGGCCAAATGTTGGCATCGGTCGCAGATATAGGGCCGACGCCAGCACAACTAGCTGCAAGACACGCCATCCCAAAACAACTGCCAACTTTTAACGGCGACCCAGATGATTGGCCCCTATTTATTAGCAGCTTCGAAAACAGCACTTCTTTGGCCGGATACACAAATGCAGAAAATCTGGTGAGACTACAAATGTCACTCAAAGGTAAGGCTCGCGACATCGTGAAAAATGAATTACTGGTGCCTGAAATGGTACCCGAAATTATCAAAACGTTGCGTATATGTTTCGGCAGGCCCGAGTACATTCTGGACCGCGCAATTTCTAAGGCCACGAGCGTGCCGGCAATAAAGGATAAATTGGATACTCTCATTGAATATGCGCTGTGTGTGCGTAACATCTGTGCCATAATGGAAGGATGCCAGCTGCAGGCACACCTTAATAATCCACTATTGGTTAAAGAATTGGTAGACAAGCTACCGAATAACCACAAATTAAATTGGGCAATGTGTTTCAAAGATGAACGAGTTCCTGTCGTAAAAGCATTTAGCGATTGGCTGTACTACGTGGCAGAAGCAGCTAGCAGCGTAACACCATTGTTTGGAAAGGCCGGCGCAGCTGTGAACACGCATAGCCGTGATGAAAGCAGCATAAATGACAGCCGTGCCAATAACAACCCAAGTGACCGTCGCGTCAGTAACACAGTAAGTACCACATGTATTGTGTGCAATGACGGTAGGCACAAAGTTGCACAATGTGAAGTTTTTAAAAATATGTCACTCAGCAACAAGTGGGAATGTGTAAAATCTGGAAACATATGTCGCCAATGTCTGGGTACACATAAACGAAAATGCACTTCCAACAAAGAATGCGGAATCGACGGATGTAAATACAAGCATAATCCTTTGCTTCATAAAAAAATAACCACCGTACAACAAACTTTGAGCAACGCCGCAAATTCGTCACAAAATAATCAACCAAATTCGGTAGTAAATGCACACAGCCACGAGCATTATTTCGTATAATACCTATAAATATTCATGTATCAAATAAAATTAAAAAGGTTTTTGCATTTCTAGACGAAGGTTCCGCAGTAACGCTAATTGAGAAAAGTACTTTCGATGAAGTGGGCCTTGAAGGTGAGAGTGACCCCCTATGCTTGAGGTGGACAGGCGACACAACACGAATGGAAGGCGACTCTATGAAGGCAAACATTACTACATCGAATGTGTTCAACAACAAACAATTTCAGTTGAACAGTGTCCATACTGTGACCAATTTGAGTCTTTCAGCACAAACTATTGACGCGGTTGAACTTGCTAAAAAAAATACCCTTACTTGGCAAAGCTACATATACAATCGATAGGAGCTGATAATTGGAAATTGGCAGTTCCTCTAAAAATACGAGAAGGTTCATGGCACCAACCAATCGCCTCCAAGACACGGCTAGGCTGGACCTTGCAAGGTTGTAGCACTAACGATGGCAGCGAATTTCAAATGAATATTCATACGTGTGACTGTCAACAGAATTACAACGAATTACATGGCATGGTAAAAGAATATTTTAATCTAGAATTAGCCCGACCTAAGCAGTTGCTTTCTTCTGAGGACAGCCAAGCTATGGCAATACTAGAAAAAACGTGCAAAAAGGTCAACGATCACTATGAAGTTGGTTTGCTATGGCGCAATCAAAACGTACAACTGCCTGACAGCTACGTCCATGCATTTAACCGATTGAAATGTCTACGCAGTAAATTTATGAAAAATCCATCTTTAAAATCAACGATACAATCTCAAATCGACAATCTTGTCTTAAAAGGGTACGCTAAAAAATTAACAGTAACAGAACTAGAGGTACCTCACGACAAAACCTGGTATTTGCCAATATTCGTGGTTACGAATCCAAACAAACCAGATAAAATCCGTCTTGTTTGGGACGCCGCGGCAAAATCCAATGGTGTGTCTTTAAATGACTATGTGATGGCAGGACCAGACCTTTTAAATCCACTTGTGGAAATATTGTTAAAATTTCGAGTGGATAAAATAGCTATATGTGGTGATATCTCGGAAATGTTTCACAGGGTGAATGTTAGGGAAAGCGATATGCACGCTCAACGTTTATTGTGGTACGACGAAGGAGATAATCACCATCAACCAAGCGTTTTCGTCATGCGCGCATTAACTTTTGGTATTAGCTGTGCGCCTTGCATCGCCCACTTTATACGCGACAAAAATGCAGAGCAGTTTAAAGATAAATATCCCCGAGCAGTCGAAGCCATATAAGAGAACCATTATGTTGACGTCTTCATTGATAGTACACCAGATGAAGAGCAAGCGATAAAATTAGCGATGCGTGTAAAAGAAATTCATGAAGCTGCTGGGTTCAAGATGCACAACTGGTCATCCAACTCCGAAATGGATTTAAATCAATTACAAACCAACATTTTATCTGAACGGACGATGATGGATTGGGGCTCCACTAACAAAATATTAGGATTGTATTGGGATTCTAATACCGATGAATTGAGATATATTTGCAGATTTGCAAGATTACGACGAGATGTGTTAAATGAGCCTATAACACCGACCAAACGTGAAACCCTACAGATATTGATGTCCATATTCGACCCGCTTGGTTTTGTATCCTGCTATACCATTGGCTTGAAAATACTCCTTCAAGAAATATGGCGTTCCGGCATAGCGTGGGACGAACAGCTGACCGACGTCTTAAACAAGAACTGGTGCAAATGGAAATCCACGATTCAACATATAACAGCTGTTAGAATTCCCCGATGGTACTCTCCAGTGATGCCAACTGCCGACGAAGTTCAATTGCACACGTTTGTGGATGCAGGAGAAAATGCTTATGCTGCCGTGTGCTATCTACGTATTAAGAAAAACAACAACATAACGGTCTCTATAATTGCCGCTAAAAGTAAGGTTGCGCCACTGAAGCCACTCTCAGTTCCAAAACTTGAGCTGCAAGCTGCCCTACTTGGCACAAGACTTGGGAAAACAATAACACAAGTACGTCGCATAAAAACAGATTCTCAATTTTGGTGGAGTGATGCAAAAACCATTTTGAAGTGGCTGCAAGTAGACCCCAAAAAGTTCCAGCAACTCGTCATGCATCGTGTGGGTGAAATTCTCGAGTCCACAAATGCGAATCAGTGGAGATGGGTCCCTTCCAAACAAAATCCGGCAGATTTTGCTACAAAAGTACCAGCACCATCAAATGCACAAATGTGGTTTGCCGGTCCGGATTTTTTACGGGCCGACATAAATGAATGGCCCCGTTGCGACGATTTTGGAACGTTAGATGAAACCGAAATTAAACGCTGCTCCTTGGTAATTGAAAAAGTCCATAATATCAAACTCAACGTTGAATATTTTTCCAATTGGAAGCGTTTCTACCGTGCTGTAGCTACATTTTTATTGTACTGCTACAAACTAAAGGAAATGGCAAAACAAAAAATCCTTCAAAAGCCCTTAGAGGTCGACTGTGTCATGATCGAAATGGCACAAACGTTTTTAATCAGACACGCACAGACGAGTGAATACAGTCACGAAATACTTAATTTAAAACATGGTAAGCCTGTAAAAAAAGGAAGCAAACTAATTTCCCTTAATGTATATTTAGATAAAAATGACGTGCTTAGATGCCGAGGAAGAGTAGAATACCTCAACAACCATGAAGATGTCATTGTTTTGCCTGAAAAAAATCACATTACTTTTTTATTAGTACGTCACTTCCATGAAAAATTTCGTCATCAGTCTCACGAAACTGCACTCAATGAAATAAGAAGTCAATATTACATAGCTCGTCTACGTGTTTTGTTTCGAAGAGTCCGTCGAATGTGTCAGTGGTGCAAAATCAATTATGCCACACCACAGCTACCACAAATGGCTCCGTTACCAGCAGCAAGGCTTGCTGCATTCGAACGCCCATTTACCTTTGTAGGCGTGGACTATTTCGGGCCGATAAACGTAACAGTTGGAAGGAGATGTGAAAAAAGGTGGGGCGTAATCTTCACCTGCCTAACAATCCGCGCCATACATGTCGAAGTGGCACACAGTTTGGACACAAGCTCATGTATTATGTCTATTAGGAATTTTATTTCAAGACGTGGCACACCTAGAGAAATATATTCTGATAACGGCATAAATTTTAAGGCCGCTGAAAAGATTTTATGCAGTCAACTGAAGAACGTTAATATATCAACCCTCCAAGAAACATTTAATCAAATTAAATGGAAATTTAACCCACCAGCAGCGCCACATATGGGGGGCTCTTGGGAAAGGCTGGTCCAGCCTTTAAAAACTGTATTATACAGTATATGTCCAACAAGAAAGTTTAGCGACGAGAGTCTTAAAAGTGCGTTATGTGAGGCAGAATTCACAATCAATTGTCGCCCACTAACATTTGTATCTCTTGAAAACAGCGATGACGAAGCAATTACGACCAATCATTTACTGATCGGATCGTCTGATGGCTACAAACCAATTTCAAACGAGAACGTAGATCTTAGACAGCGGTGGTATAAAACACAAGA
Source organism: Panzeria rudis (assembly GCA_956483635.1). Lineage (NCBI taxonomy): Eukaryota > Metazoa > Arthropoda > Insecta > Diptera > Tachinidae > Panzeria > Panzeria rudis. The sequence continues at coordinate 74,368,030 of OY101449.1, forward strand.
GTTCGCCGATCAATTCTGGCGTAGATGGCTAAAAGAATACGTTCCAATCATCCAACGAAGAAGTAAATGGTTTACAAAACAACCACCTATTAAAATTGGTGATGTAGTCGTCATCGTAGACCCAGATCTACCAAGGAATTGTTGGCCTAAAGGAATGGTGATCAACTCAGTGGTGGCAAAAGATGGTCAGGTTTTAGAAGAGTGACAGTGAAAACCAAGAACAGTATACTGGAACGGCCAGTTGCAAAGTTGGCGCTATTGGATGTAGACGGCGGCTTTGAAAGTAAACTCGACTCATCGAACTCGTTTACGGAGGAGGGAACTGTTGCCGCTAATCCAAATAAGAGCACAGTATTTTAAATCCCTGGATTTGTCTCTATTTTTTCTTATGTATTTAAACAAAAATATTCATATACTAATACTCATGAAATAACTTTAAATAATTTGCCTCTGTACATTTGTAAATTTCATATATAAAAGGGATAACGGTCCACAAGTTAAAAGCCACGTAGTCACTTTTTCTTATTATAAGGTAGAGAAGAAAATAAAATTCTTCACAGTTTAGAACAAAGCGTTGGTCAGTCAAATACAAATAATTTTAAAGTGCTTCTTATTTTTTACAACGTGCCGATATCCTGATTAATTATTAAACGATAACAATGCAAATGAATTAAAATAAACCTTGTATTAATTAAAATATAACTAATCGAGTGTTTTACTTGGAAAAAGTTCGAGCGCTATTAAAAGTTGTATTTAATATAAAAATCGTAGTATATCGAAGTGACACTACCTGAATCCCTATATAAACCATAATACTGTCAAATTTCTTTACGTATTATTTGACAAATTATAACAATTTGTTTTCACACTGTTGGGTTTTTACTAAAGATTTGAGTTTTTGACATGTATTAATAACAAATCTAATGGTCTGAAGACCGCTTAAGCGGCAGCATACTAATTCACCAAATCAGTCACAACAACAAATAATTATATTGAATTTTATATAATTATATAAAACTATATATAATTATATAGGGTCATTTTTTGTATATAATTATATAGAACTATATTTAACTATATAGAACTATATATAATTACATAGAACTATATATAATTAGATAGGGCTATTTTTAAAATATAATTATACATAATCAGCATAATCATTAATATTCCCTGATATTAATATTCTCGAGGAAAAATTCCTCCAATCATAAACTTTTCGGGAACAAAATATGAAACATTGGCATCATTGAATAACAATGGTACCACCATAACTAAAACAAATACAACACCAAAAAACACATTTATTTTCTTGGTAGAAACACCCCAGAAATAAGTCAAATCCAATATCTGTGAGTCGCACACATTCATAGGTTCTCTCAAATTTACTAACACATGTACTTTGTTGATAGAAACACCCCAGAAATATGTCAAAATCTATTGTCTGTGTGACGCACACATTCCCAAAATTTCTAAGTCAGCTGATCTTCTGTTGGTACCTGTTTAATCTACCTTGCTATTGACATTTATTTATTCAGTGTTTTTGTGTCCAAAAACAAATAAACTTTTTTTTATATTAAATTTAAAGTAAAATTATTAAAAAAAAGTAATAACAAAGCTGTACAAGCATTTGTGAAGGATATTGGTGCTGTAGAAGAAAAAAATCGTTCAAGTTACTCTTTGCTGCATTCATGGAAACCAAAACCAATGGATCGATTAAAGTTAAAAAAATGTTGTGCTTTTTGCTTTATTTGTGGTATTCGACCTACAAGATCAATAAAATATTTTTTTATTGATAAAAATTTTGTTTTATTTAAATATTACATCGATTTTTATGCAAACTTCCTTCTGTTTTGCAAGTGAAAATTTTCTAGGGAAAAAACAAAGTTCAAATGCATTGGGAATAGCTACTTTTTTCCCCCGACGGAATTTTTATTCATAATAGGAGAAAAGGGGAAAAACTCTCACGGAATTTTTGTTTGTGATTGGGCTGAATATCATATATAATTATATATAATTTTTTTTACCCGGGTACATTGTAAGTTTACATGTACAGTAGATAGCGGATATAAGCACATCGCATATAAGAAAAAACCGCTTATAAGAAAATGGGCCAAAAACACCGTGTCTTGTTCTGTATAGAAAAAATGTTCTATGAAATAAAATCGTATATAAGAAAAAACCTGGGGTCTAATTACCGCTTTCGATATCGAGCTAATTAGATCGAAAATTTTTATTTTGGGATTATGGCATTCGATATCGAGCAAAAATAAATAAAATTTGAGATGATGGCTTTCGATAGCGAGTGTTTTCGTTGCAAACAGTGTTCGATACCAAAATGTCAATCGTAAACAAAAAAAATGGTTTTCTTAATTTTAATGGCAAACAATAAATTGTGAAATATGTAAGTTTTATTTATTTTTTGAGTTAAAACAATTGTAATTATGGTGTACATTTCAGGACAAGTTTGAAAAATATAAATTAAAACCAAAAATAAATACTGGCAGAGTTTATGTCCGAACACCCGAATTTAGCAAAGAAGCTATTGCCAAATTGTGGACAGGGGAGAGTTGTTGCAAATAGGCTATGGGAATCACTTACTGTGCGCTTGAATTCGTTTGGCCCTCCAATTAAAAATGCTAAGATGTGGCGTAAGGTACGCATCATTTCAGTCTATACGTATGTATGTTTCGTTGCTTAAAAGTATCTGGCCACGGTCAAACCCAGCAAACCAAAACATTTGAAAATAATATCGCATTCGAATGTTGCGTACACATTTCTCGGACAAAACACTCGAGAACGGCTATCGAAGTCGGAAAGAGAAAAAGCTGCTAGTGCCCACTCGTCGCTCAGTTTGTGGCAGCAAATCTTTCGATTTCGATGTTTCGCTGACAAATCAATAGCGAACCAATATCGAAGAAATATCGATACCACAAAAATGCAGTAAAAAGTAATTTTTCAAGATTGTTATCTTTATTTTTTTAACTTATCTATTTTAATGTAAATGGAATATTTATTTATTTATAATTGTAACATATATATATATATATATATATATATATATATATATATATATATATATATATATATATATATATATATATATATATATATATATATATATATATATATATATATATATATATATATATATATATATATATATATATATATATATATATATATATATATATATATATATATATATATATATATATATATATATATATATATATATATATATATATATATATATATATATATATATATATATATATATATATATATATATATATATATATATATATATATATATATATATATATATATATATATATATATATATATATATATATATATATATATATATATATATATATATATATATATATATATATATATATATATATATATATATATATATATATATATATATATATATATATATATATATATATATATATATATATATATATATATATATATATATATATATATATATATATATATATATATATATATATATATATATATATATATATATATATATATATATATATATATATATATATATATATATATAAGTTACAATTATAAATAAATAAATATTCCATTTACATTAAAATAGATAAGTTAAAAAAATAAAGATAACAATCTTGAAAAATTACTTTTTACTGCATTTTTGTGGTATCGATATTTCTTCGATATTGGTTCGCTATTGATTTGTCAGCGAAACATCGAAATCGAAAGATATATATATATATATATATATATATATATATATATATATATATATATGTAAATATATTATATATATATATATATATATATATTATATATATATATATATATATATATTATATATATATATATATATATATATATATATATATATATATATATATATATATATATATATATATATATATATATATATATATATATATATATATATATATATATATATATATATATATATATATATATATATATATATATATGTCGGTATTCGATACCGAGCGACATTTTGAAACATTATTTTTTCTTGGCCGCTCGTTGCCTATGGCACTTTTCCCATTTAATTTTCAAATTTTTACAAAGCAAACGGACTTTTTCTGAAATATATTTCAAGTACTGATCAGATTTGTCTTTGTCTTCAATTTTTTCCAGTATACATATATATATAAAGTTATTCACATATATCCTGGCTACATTTTTGTAGAATACTAGTAGTAAGAAATTTTGATTCCCTGCAAGGTATACTCAAAAAGTAAAAAAAAGACGATTTTTGAGGCACAAAGTGATTTTCGTGTGCCTAGACAGGCTCAGATTGTATCACTATGTTCACGAAAGTTGTTCGCCTATGCCGTGGCTACATTTTTGTAGAACATTGTTAGTACAAAATTTTCACATAAATAACCGAAATCAGAAAAAAACGGATGTGCTTTGACCCTTGATAAAAAGTTGCTTCAAGAGCATATAAAAAGCTGAATATCTCAAAAATAGCAAATTTTCGCAATTCAAGCTAACGTGAAATGAAAAATATAAATCAATGTCTTCTTTTTTTTGTCGTATGCCAGCCGAACTGAGCCGAAATTTTAAAACTCTATGTAAATTTTAAAATCGTAAAAAATTCATAAATTTTATAATACACAAACATATTGATAGTTATTCACTTCACCTTAAATATTTTTAATTTTTTTTTGTTTTGAATAAACTATATACCTTCAGCTTTATTTTCCATTTTATACTTTGGAAATTACTTTTTTTTAACTAGAGAATATTTAAAAATGTTAAAAAACACCTGCACTCAACTATTTTTTCAAGTGGACTGAAGTTTATCAACTTTAATACTGTAATGTTAAACGGTAAATTGCAATTTACAAAAACAAAATGCATTTGTGGTTGATCTGATGTGTTTGCTATTAGATTACAACAACAAAAATATAATCGTAGTCCATGTAAAATATTTAGTTTTGGCCAAAAATTTGAATTTGAGTCTTTGAACTTGAGATAAGAAACTGAAATTTTTTATTGATCGACTTAAAATTGCGTGATTTTACAAATCTAATAATAGGCAAATAGGTGTTCTGTATATCACACGATACAGTGAAACCGAATTTAAGTTCGGTCTAAGTCTCCAAAGTCTCACGTAATCTCGTGTACGGACTACAAAATATCAGAAGTCAATGGCCGCAAAAATCTGAGTTTTTTATAAAAGCTGTAGAGAATACAATTTCCTACAAATTTTTTATACAGTTATATTTTGTAGGATCAACAGTTTTTGAGATAAATTTCAGGGTAGAAAGGGCTACACCGCATTTGCATACACCTAGGACCACCCCCAACCCTCCGGATAAAAATTAAACAAATATATATCGAGATCCTATATTCAAAATGTGTCAACTCAAATTTTGGGGAAATGAGTTTTTGATGGCAAATGTTTTATTAACGTATTCTCCACGTTTAGTGAAAATTTCAGAGCAAAATGTGAAGTTTTGCGACTTTTACACACATTTTTGTAATAATGCTATCTCAAAGTATATTTTTTAGAGGTAATAAATGCTAACTCTAATAGTAATTTGACAACATTTTTGTATTTAACTAAATTATTTAAAATTAACATCAACTCTTATTTAATGGAACATGCTGAACTCAAATGTACTAAAAATTGAAATATCGAGCGGCGAGTTTTAAAGATATGACAATTTTTAAGCATGCGCAATAAAGTTTGTTTTAGACTTCGCCAAGCTTGCGCAAAGTTTTTGAATGGAGACAGTATACTTATACAACGTTTCTTAAAGCAGAAGAACTAGGCTTTCATTTGAGTTACTATTCGTTCAAATCGGACAACCCGTTGCAATATTAGATCAATTTATTCCTCAGATATATTATTCTCAAATTGTCGATCTTGAACCGCAAAAGCCCGCGTAGTGTGCACAATTTATAATAACTAAAGACAGAAAATTTATCATAGAAGTATCAAATAGATGTTTGCAATATTTAAATAATATCCGTAATATATATACCCGGTGGACAGCTCGAAACTTTCGAAATTACAATTTTTTTCAATTAACAGAACTTTTACTTGAGCAATATGTGCTAAGTCTGAAAAAATATTTATTTTTTGATATAATAAAATATGTTATCTCAAAAAACTACGGAAACAAGAGCAAAATATAAAATTTTTTGCATATGTATAAAGTATTAAGAATATTTAAACCATCTTATGGAAGCCACATTGTTTATTTTTACAATATTAAGCGATATAGGTAGTTTTTTCGCTCTCCTGAGAAGTTAGATATTTTGAGTTGACGTTTATTGAATATAGACTCTCGATATGTACATATATATATGAGTTCATAATTCCTAGTAATACTAACATATATGTAATTTTTTATCTAATACCATGTTCATACGAACAGCAATATTCGAGGTTCGCTCTCTCATTCACGGTTCGCGCCCCAACCATGATTGAATCTACATGTTTCCCCATACAAAATTTTGAGAGCGAACCATCTTGGTTAATTTTGAATCTACTTGCGAACCTCGAAAATTTACTATCATCTCCAATTTTGATAACAAATTATCGCTAGTTTATCTGAACTAGCTGTAAAAAAATGTAAACAAAGAAAAATCAAAAAAATAATGTGTGAAAAAAACTTAATAAAACATTGAACAAATAAAAAGAACATAAATTTACATATATATTTGGAACGATTTTCCGTCATCCCACGTCAAATTTGGTTTGTAAACAGACCGGTTTCGGCTATGTGCCATCTTCAGTGTTCTATTGAATACTAAATCGATTTAGTATTCAATAGAACACTGAAGATGGTACATAGCCGAAACCGGTCTGTTTACAAACCAAATTTGACGTGGGATGACGGAAAATCGTTCCAAATTCAAAAAACCCCGTCGGAAGAAAAACACAACACATTACATATATATATTTAAACAAAAATTAAAGAAAAGAAATAGTGAAACGTACTTTAAAGTGTAGAAGGATTTGCATCCAAGATCAAACAAGCAAGTACAATCGTTTGAACACCAAGGTTCGCCATCGCGATTCAGAGAGCGAATCAAGTCACAGACTAAAGGCCATGTCAGATAAAACTTTTGCTTCGCGTTGCGTTACAGATTCGCTTTGACATCTAAGATGAAATGTACATACTTATACGAAACATGTCACATAAAGCACTTTTAACGCAGCGTGAAGCGAAAAGTTCGGCAACTCTCATCTTTTTGCTTGCTTTGACAATCAGCTGGAATAATTTTCTTTTATTATATTGCCAAACGAAACATATTGCGCGTTTGAATCTGTTTTAATAAGAGGTAAATATGTATGTGGCATTTATTTATTTATAATAAATCGTAAAATAACATAATTGACTTTTATTTTTATAAAAAATATATATATAAATAGCAAAATTATCAACTACTTTTTTGGTAAACGATCAATGTGCGAGCAGAGGGCGAAGCCGATGTAAAATGGTGATCGGCGCCGGCTAAGAACAAATATAGTCGGCGGCTACTATTAGCCGGCTAAGAGCCGAAAATTTTTCGCCGGCGGCGGCTACCCAAATTTATCGGCTAACGGTCGGCTAACAGAGTATTTCTTGCTTACTTACATACAAGCTATATTTACAACAGGTATACTCGGCCCAATTATAAATAAACTTGCCTTTCTAGACGATTTACTGCCTTATTTATAAAAATAATTTTCATAAGAAATTTTTTTCATATGTTCCAAAACCGAATTAAATATTTTTAAATGCGCATGTTAGTAAATATCCACTTTTTATTATAAAAAATCGGCTTAGCCGCTAGCCGATATTAGCCGCAATAATCGGCGGCGGCTAAGTGATTGTGAAAATCACCGGCGGCGGCTAATAGCCGGCTATTAGCCGACCGGCTTCGTGCTCTGTGCGCGAGTGCTGTCAAAGTTTTCATTGTGTCATACTCCTTTTGCTTTACACTTTTCTATCAAAGTTAGAAACGTCACGCAAAGCGACAAAGTTTTATCTGACACGGCCTTAAGTGTCCTCCACGTTTAGTGAAAATTTCAGAGCAAAAAGTTAAGTTTTGCGACTTAAATGTGAAATGTTTCTTAAAAAGGTAGTCTATTTAATTTAGTTTTCAAACCCAATGTATTGAAAATGGAAACCTTGAATTCTTTTATTTTTAAATAATTTGCAAAAGAAAATGTTCTTTTAAATTAATTTGTTTATTTAGGAAAACTTAAAAAGTATAAAATAAGCAGTTACAAAAAATATAATTTACTAATACAATAAGTGTTGAATAAAAAATAAAAATGTATAATAAATTAAAGAAATAAATGGACTTTTTAATCAAGATAAAATTAATACAAATAAGAATTCAACAATTGTTAATGCGAATGTTTCATTTTTCATTTTAATTTATTATGTAGAACAAACTTGCTTAATTACTTTTAGGGTACACGTTTTTTAAAAGATTTTATTTATCAAAAAGTTTTTTTTTGTGTGGTTGAGTTGTTAATGATGATTATATTTTAAATATAAAAAATGCTTTTTTATCGATTGGCATTTTTTTTTATTTGGGGGTTGTATAAATGATTTTCTTTATGTTATTATAAAAAAGATATGCTGGTTTAGCGCAAGCGGATGCCGCCGATTAAAACAGCTTAACCAAGACTATCAACACAGACAGTTTTCAAACCTTTGCCGGTAATAGTGGTCTCATATTGTTCGGGTACAGGCAACTCAGTCTGTAAATGAAAAACTTGAAATTATTAAGTATCTCTTAAAAAGAAATTATCAGTTATTTCAACATACGTAATCTCCACTTTCTTCGGGTAACATAATATTCATTTCAGATGATTTAGAGCTGACAACTTCAACACCCAACGATTCCTTGGATAAGTACATTTGGCAGCCGTCGGTTTTGTCAATGGAAATAGTGGGTACAAAACCCAATACTTGCATTTGAACTGATTGACAGTTGACAAATTCAATTGACAGTTGACAAATTAAAAACTAGGTAACATTTGTTATAGGAGTCCAATACAATGTTGTTGACTTTACCCTTAACAGTCAAAACGGAACCTTCGCACCTGAACATATAGACAACATTATTCATTTCAGCATTGTCTACCAACAAACTGTTGTTATTTTTCTGATATTCAATTAGCCATTTTTTGCCATCACGGGCAAGTACAGGATCCTTGACAACAGGGCCTGATGGTGTATTGCTGGCCGAACCAAATTGCGTGGGTGTTTTAAAGGGAGCAGGACCGGTTCTTAAAGTTGGATTTTCATGGGTTTGCATATCGGCGGTGACCTTTTTCAAGTCTAAAAAACAAAATGCAAGAACAAAGTAAAAACCATTGTTTTAATTTAATCTTTTTTTTAACTTACTTTTAGTAATATTTTCGCCTTGATTAATTTCTGCAAACAAAGCACTACGATCATCAGGGCCCTCACCCAAATTCATGTTTCCCATATCGAAAGTTGGTGGTGGAGGTGGAGGAGGACAACCGCCAATAGGTGGTGGTGGTGGAGCAGCACTACTTGCTGGTGCTGCACCCTTGCCAGACCATACCAATCCAGTTGTATGATATTGCTTACTATATTGCTGCAATTCAGTCAATGTTTGCACCCAGGCACGTGGCAATTCTACATGTGTGGTGTCTTTCTCCTTCCATTCTTTCAATACACGGTTGGTGTAGAATTGGCCGGCATCATTCATTTCCTTAACATGAGGACCAGGAGTGGGAGACTGAAATTCAATGGAAAATTATATGATAAATAAATAATATCTTCCTATAGTATTATGCAAGTTACGAAACTTACCACACACACCCAACCCAAAGGTGGAATACTTTCACTTATGGCTGACAAGTGATTGAAAAATTGTGAAGCTCGATTCTTTTCACGGAAGTTTTGTATGGCTGTTATTTGATCCATTTGTTTGCTTTGATAAGGTTGAGAACATTGGGTGGCCAAAGTTAGATACTGAAGTTGTGCACTGTTACATAAACAGAAAATATTGAATACAATTTATTGAATAACGATTTAACTTGAAATACTTACTCAAAAGCCTTTTTAACAAAATTAGCATGTTGGGCTACATCACCGCCAATTTTAACTGACAATGCTAAATATTGGCTTAAAAGACCAGCCATAATATCTTGATAGCCCAAAACACTCATATTGAGTTCTAGTGGAGGTGGCGGTGGGGGTAAAGATGAAAAATCGTCTAATATAGTGGGAATAATACCTTCAAGACTATTGTCTTTTGGCAGCTGAATGTGATTATTGTGTACTGAACTATTGCTGCTACTGTTTAGGCTATGACGCTCGTTTATCTTACCCAAAGACTCCTCTAAACGTTCGATTCGTTTATTAAGCTTAACAGTTTGTTCGGAAGCTGACAAGTTTTCAATTGTTATAAATTATGAAAAACACGCGGAACTGAATTTGCTGCCACAGAATATGGAATGGTCTGTGGCTCGGGTTTGCTTGGATGTAGTCGAAAACAAACACATCACTTGTTAATTTTTATTTACTTCTTTTTTTTATGCAATTATGTTATTTATTTATTTTATTTGAATCACAAACTACATCACAGACTACACTACATTTGAACATAAAATTTCATAATTTATACACATTAATTTTTTTTGTTTTGTTTATTTCTACTTCTTCGTAGAACTATATCTGTCCCTTTTCAATGAATTATATGCGCAAAAAAAGCTGATTTTTTCATTTTGGAAATGTCAAAAGCGACCCCTCTGTCATACTTTGTGACCAAGTGGTTCATATCCCCGTATGAATTTGGTATAACGCTTTGTTTCGGTGTTACGGTGCTCAAAACTTTTTAAATTGATCATAGCTATCGTAATATGAAACCTGTGTTCATTACATCAAAGTGCATTAAAGTACGTTTGGTCGAAATTATGTATGACCACATACATAATTTGAGCCGAATCAAATGTATGGTATAAATATTTATTTAACACGAGATTTTATTAACTAAAAACATTGCATTAATTATTGTTTTTGTTATGTTAAATCGCAAACAATTAATTTGTTGTTTTTCTTAATAAACTTACATCAAACACGTGAAAATAAATATAATGACAGATGGAAGATAAAAAATGTTGCAAATGTAAACATGTTTTTTTTTTCATTTTTATCATTTCCACGCATTCCTCTAAGATGTTAGTGAGTGTAAACAGGCTATAAAATCAGACTTGTCTAACGCATTCGTTGACATTTCGGTAGTTTGTCGTAACAAACTCGTTAAGACATTTCGGTCTGGACGAATTTCTTTCAGATACATTTATTTAATGTGAGTTTGTGCAGATAAAACTTTTTAAGAAACAAAAAAAAGTTGATTTATAATTAAGTAAAGACCGGTTGAAAGTTTCAGATTGTTTTAAAGAAATATAATAAAGGAGAAAATTTAAAAGCAATATTCATTCGTCAATTACAGTATTGAATCTAAATTTTCATGGACGAGTCTATGCAGAAAATCTTTACTCAGCGAAGACACTATTAGACATAGATAAAGAAGAAACCCTTTAATCCCAGCCGAAGACCACCGTCTAAGCAGGAACTCTTTACTCAGCGAAGCCACAATTCGATATACATAGAGGAGAAATCCCTTAAGCCTGGCCAAAGGACGGCTAGGAAGCAAATCTCTACAGATTGCCGTGAAGAATTTTAAATATATTAAGATTCTTAAAGGTGTGTTGTAACCTCAAATAAAAGTAAATAACATATAAAAAATTGTCTAAATTTTTGCAGATTCTTGAAAACAAAGAAATTTTGTAATACCGCAAAGGGCCGACAACAAAAGTCATTAAAAAGACTTACGACTCTAAGCTTTCAATCAGAGTACGAAAAAACGCTGCGCATCACCTTTCTTTTTGGTCTTTACGCAAAGAGCGGAGCCAATTTATTATTGCGCTTGCGCTGCGCCAATATATTCGCGTTGCGCATAAAAGGAACATTGTTCTTTGCGCTTTTTGTTTGTGCAACGCGCAAAAAGATCATGAAATGCGCATGGCGCATTTACAGTAAAAAATTTTTTAAAATTAATGGGCGTTATTTGGATGCATGTTATTACATGCCATTGTAGTTTTTTTAAATCACCGTATGGCACTTCCGATTTAGGGGCTGAACCGGAAATTGTGTCGGTAGTGCAGTTCTATTTCGGGTTTCGGTCTGGACGCGAAGTTTATCGGTAGTGCAGTTCGCACTTTCGGTTTAGGGACGGGACCGGAAATTGTGTCGGTAGTGCAGTTCATACTTCCGGTTTAGGTACTGGACCGGAAATTGGGTCGGTAGTGCAGTTCATATTTCTGTTTCCGGTCTAGGCCGGAAGCTGGGTCGGTAGTGGTTCATATTTTCGGTTTCGGTCCGGAAGTTTGACCCGCCTAGGGGCATCATATTTGTATGGGATCAAGAACAAAAGTGAAGAAGAACGATATAATGCTACAAATCCAAATGTCTTAAAATTACGTCACTACGAAAGATATATGTATTTTGTAGCACTGAATAAACCCAAACTAACCACTGTTGGCATAAAAAGAGCATGCAAATGTTCATTGCGCAAAGAACGGCGCTAATAAATCGAACGCGCTTGAACTGCGCTAACCAATTGCTCCTTTTTTCGCTCCACTCCTTGCGCTTGTGCGCATTTTTAATACGCTTGTAAGAAATGCGTAATGAGCAGGGCTGATAGATAAAGAGGTATTGACTAATTATCTATACGAATCATCAAATTTTAAGTAGTTGCATATTTTGGTGGTAAATGCATATTTTAGCAATAAATGCATATTTTTGGAGGTATAAAAATTTTTTTAATGCATATTTCTCAATTTATGAAAAATTATTAATAGGCCGATTATGAATGGCAACCGAGTATCAGTTGGGTTGCCAGTTGCTGAAAATGATACTAGCGATGCTAGTTGTCAAGTGAGAGCTGTCAATTTCAGTTGCTATTTAGTGCCTTTCTGGTAACCATTAATGTGCATTTGCCGACTTTCAACGCAACTAAAGTTCGTTTGCATTAAATAATAGACCCAATTATGTTTGTTTTATGTTTTTTCTCTAATAATAATAGCAAATTAAAAAAAATATTTTCATATTATTTTAGTTTTGGTACTTTGTTTGTAGGTAAATGCATATTTTTAAGTTTTAGGTGCATTTGTGAAGCGCTTAAAATCAATTTTTAGATGCATGAAAGTCCGAGCCCTCTTAATGAACAAAAGGAGTGCGCAAGTCCAAACTTTTCTTTCAATTTAAATTATAGTTTTATATCTATACATATAATAAAACTGTAAAAGGGGCGCGTCTGTACATGAAAGATTTTTTGAAAATGTTTATGGTGGCGTAAACAATAATCGATGTAGAGAACAAAACACCAAATTTTGGAATTTTTGTCTGTCTGTCTGTCCGAACACGCTTCAAGCAAAAACCACTGAATGGATTTTCATGAAATTTGGTATGGAGGTACTTTAGAGTCCTGATTCAAACATAGGGTACTTTTTACAGCGATAAAATAGCTCATTTCTAAGTTAAAATAGAAAAAAAACGAAAGTGTACCCTATTTTACTAATATAAATGTTGTTGGAAATTAGAGAGATTTTTGGTTTTTTTAACGTTGGTAGCACTGTTTATTTTGTATAACGGAAACCTTAAACATATATAAAGAACGCTATATTATTATATTTTAAAGGCTCTGGCCATCGTCAAATAAACACGTCAATCAATGCATATGTGTGAGTGTCGTGTGTTTGTCGCTTAAACGGCGATGTACAAATAAATTCATCAATCAGCATTTAATAAGTATACAGGTGGCCGCATAAGGGCAACAAATATAACAAAACTAAATAATGATTATCAAAAAAACTTACGCATTTGACGCAGCTTATACACAAAACAACTAGCTCAAAAAATAAACACCTGCCCTCGTGCTGCCACCAGTAATCTTATTACACCACGATTACAAAACAACTGGTATTTTCTTTGTCAATCACAATTGGCGACGATCACATCATTGCTCATCAAATTAAAATATCAAAACTTTTTGATTTTCATCAATCAGAGCCGATAACGCGTACGTGTAGCCGAAAAAGCACGACCGCACGCACACACTTAAGGCCGTGTCAGATACAACTTTGTCGCTTTGCGTGACGTTTCTAACTTTGATAGAAAAGTGTAAAGCAAAAGGTGTATGACACAATGAAAACTTTGACAACACTCGCGCATTGATCGTTTACCAAAAAAGTAGTTGATAATTTTGCTATTTATATATATATATTTTTTATAAAAATAAAAGTCAATTATGTTATTTTACGATTTATTATAAATAAATAAATGCCACATACATATTTACCTCTTATTAAAACAGATTCAAACGCACAATATGTTTCGTTTGGCAATATAATAAAAGAAAATTATTCCAGCTGATTGTCAAAGCAAGCAAAAAGATGAGAGTTGCCGAACTTTTACGCTGCGTTAAAAGTGCTTTATGTAGCATGTTTCGTATAAGTATGTCAAAGCGAATCTGTAACGCAACGCGAAGCAAAAGTTTTATCTGACATGGCCTTTAGATCGTTGACGTGATTATTTGACACTCGCCAAATCCCCTTTATAGACACCTTATAGTCATAAAGCGAACTTTAAGCGCGCGAAGCGGGCGGGCACATCTAGTGTTATATAAAACTAAGGGCCATTATTATAACTTTCCAATAGCTAAAGTTAAGATGTTATCGGACAGATAACTCGTTTTTCATTATTATAAGTATACTTTAGGCAAAATCTTTCCGATAAGCTAAAGGAGTTTTTCTTGTTTAAATTCATGGCTCGATTATCGATGGCAACCGAACTTCAGTTGCGTTGCCAGTTGCTAAAAATCATATTACGGATGGCAACTGGCAAAGCTTTCAATTTCAGTTGCTTTTTAGTGCTTTTCTGGCAACCACAAATTTTCAGTTGCCGGCTGGCAACGCAACTGAAGTTCGGTTGCCATCGATAATCGAGCCATTAATGTGAGGTTTATACTATTGGAGCTGCCATAGTTTTTGAAAGTATTCAAATAAAAGAAACATTAAAACAATTTTCGAGCATAGTTTTAGGAGGAAAAATATACATTTTTTTCCTTTGCTGTGTGTATTAAAAGTATTTTAAAGTGACGCCTAAAGGTAGTAATCGATGTTTGCTTCTGGTATTGCCATGTTTTGAAATAAGATAAATATTATTTTACAGGGAAGTTGTAATAACGAAAATAGTTAAAGGACACTGTATTCCTCATTTTAGCTATGGTTAACTTTTACAAATACGTACTTTACGGGCAAGTTGTAATAACGGGCCTAAATCATATAATATTGAAGTTAATAATTAAAATTATGGAAAATAATTTAAAAAAAACAATTATTAAAAGAGTTGAAGAAAACTCTAAACGAATTAGTTAAGAAATCGTACCTACATAACGTTTCGATTTCGTACCGACTGCATCGATTTCGTACCTACACATCGTTGCGAATTCGTACCGATATATCGTTACGATTTCGTAAGTACATATCGTTACGAAGTCGTCTCTACCCTTTCATACAAAAATCGTTAGCATTTGGGGTGGTGAGGTTTGACATGTCCTATCACAAAATGTACATTTGTATTAGTTATGCGGCTACCTGTTATATTATTCTAGCATTATTGCGTTGTTAGAGCTCTACCTAAATAAGAGCGTTGTGCCGTCGCGTTAGCAGCAGAGTACGTATTTACCATACACTCCAACAGATATATTTTAATTTGAATGTATGGTAAATACGTACCCTGCTGCCGTCGCGTTGGCTTAACGCTCTTATTTTGGTTGGGCGGTCACTTCAATGGAGTTGCCGTTACATCACTATGGGGTTGGCATTACACCACGGAAACGAAAGCCTAATGTGAATGCAATGTAACGCCTTCTCTTAAAAAATAGTATCATACACATTTGGTAAAAAACACGCAAAAATTGTACACATGAACAAAATAGTTTAATATAAAAATTAAGTTTTTGCTGTGTAGAATGTGATTTCTTAACTATGATAAATCAAAAGCACTAAATTTAAAAATATACACCATTTACTAATAAAGAAATATTTATACTCATCTAAATTTCTTTCCAGAAAAAATAAATAAATGAATATTTGCAAAAGCATAAGAAAAGTAATTATTCTAGTCTTAAACAAAAAAAATCAATATTAAAATAAATAATTCCAAAACAGATGTATTAAAGTAGATACGATCGAATGATTTTAGCAACTCAGCACTTTTGATTTTCGTCTGGTTTCACCAAAGAGGAATGAACATATTCTATCTACCAAATAGGCAGCTATAGTATCCGCTAACAAAACGCATATAAGTATTTGACGGAACTAAATGAATGAAAGAGAATAATACAGTTTAATTATAAATATTATCATCCGCATCCGTCTCCATACTTACATCACTAGGAAAATCGACAATTTCAAAGGTATTCGTCAAATCAGGAGACAGACCTAACGATAACATGATCACTAAGCCAGCTGAAACAAGAATTGAATACAACAGCAAACGATTCTCACGCAAACTTTCCATAAACGGGTGTCCCTGTTAATAAAAATCATAGAAGTAAAGCTTTTTGTGCAGAGATATTGATTAAAACAAACTACCTTGTAGTTAACTGCAAAAGTGGACACTTGTAGTGCCAAACAAATTATATACACTGTACTGTTTATTATGTTCGGCTCAAACTTTTGTTTTTCTTCAGCATCCATGTCAATGTATAATTTTACTTTTCCTTCTCTGCTTAATAAATACATAAATATATTATAAAATGTAGCAATTTATTCGAAATATTCTCAAGAATTTATGTTTCAAAAATATTTGTATTTATGTAGTGTATACTATAGAAAAAATAGAAGCCTGACTGTTCGCAAATAGTTGTCAGAAACCTAAGTCGGTTGTCAAAAAAAAAAACATATGGAAGTCTAATGGCGTTCTCTTTTCTAGAAAAAATTTAAAAAATTTCAATTTGGCATTCTTTTAAGGCAAAAATTTACCTTCGTAAGGAATGATACAATAATTTCTAATAAACTCGCTTCCTCAAAAAATGATTATAATGCAAATTTGCATTAAAAAGGGCAAACAATGCAACATTTTGTTTTGTAGAAAAGAAAACGCCATAAGAATGTATTAGTAGAAGATTTTGTATTAGTATTGATTTAAATACAAATTTCCCTACAGCACCACAACCACAGAATATGGAACAGAATACTCAATTTTGACAGCTAAAAAAGGTTGTTCTCATGTGTTATGCAGTTTTACATGCATGCTGTTGTTTTTACTAAGATTGTATGAATAAGATAGTCAATTAGAAACCAGGGGGATTATTATGTAAATCGATTCGTATAGGAAAATTTACGAATTCGTACAAATTGAATTATCTAGTACGATTTTCGAAAATTTATTTACGAACGTTCAGAAATTTCTCTTTCGAACAGTACATATTCTTTCCCCCTACGGAAAATAAAAAGTAGTCTTTCGTAAATCCAATTATTTAGTACGTCGATACGAGTAAAAATCTTATAAATAAAGCATTTTTATTTTGAAAAAACATATGGAAATGTAGTCAATTACTAAGTAGAACCTTCATAGGATCAAATATGTATTTTTGCACTAAATATGAAAAACAATGGAAAAAACTTAACAAAAAATTATTTTATGTTTATTTTTATTAACTTAAATGAAAATGACACTTTTTAAACGTAAAATTAAAACTTCAAAGCTAAACTAAGAAATACAATTTTCTTAGTTGTTCTTTCTTTTTACTGCGTTTGTTATTTGTTTTATTTTTATTTGAATGAAAAGAAAAAACTTTTAAAATGTAAAATTAAAACTTTCTTAAACATTTTTGCATTGAACTTTGCCGTTTAGCACAACTACTGACAACTTTGTATAACTAGACAAAACTGGGCATCACTTGCTTTTAACCGTTTTTGAACATATGCAACTCTGTATCAAATACGAACGTATTATATAATACCATTTTACTTTCGAATCGGAAATTAGTTTCGAAAGGTTTTGTTTTTCGAATCGAGAGGTGGTGGTGTAGCTCTTTTCATACGTAATGGTATATCGGCTAAGGTGATATTTGAAATGTCTGACCTATTAAGCATAGAGTGTCTATTGGTTGAAATAAATAGTGAACGTTCCAAAATTTTGGTGGGAGTAATATATGCACCTCATGGTAATATTCAGGTTTTAGATCAAGTACTAGGTGATATTTGTTGTCGTTATGAGAATATAGTAATCTTAGGGGATTTCAACAATAATTTATATATCGACTCAAAAGCGGAGTTAATCAGAAGCTTATGTATTAGCAACACTCTTTCGTACGTACACAATTCCTTACCTACACATTTCAGTACCCGGTACTGTAGTATGTCTCTAATTGACTACTCTCTTGTCAGTGATATTAACTTAGTCAGATGTTCCGGACAGTTTCTCGTGCCCTCTCTCTCCCATCATGCCTTCATCTATCTTTGTTTTGATGTGTCACCTAAATGTATCGAGGAAGTAAGGGAGTACAAAGATTACGATAACCTTAACACTCAGAGAGTTTGTGAAATTATTTCAAGTCATTCACTGAATGATATATTTGCTACTAATAATGTAGATGAACAATTGGCTATACTTTACCGCTTGCTCCACTCTATTAACGACGAAGTTCCTACTAAGAGAGCTAAGGTTTATAATAACAAAAATTTTTGTGAGATTCCCAATGTGAGGAATGCGATGTATTTGAGGGACTTAGCTTACAGAGCTTATAAAGAGGACATGAGCCAATCTAATTGGGCCACATATTGTAAATACAGAAACAGAGTCAAAAAAGCTATAAGAAAGCACAAGATAGATTATTGGACGTCTAGATTTGAAAACGGCAGCAATAGGAATATCTGGAAGATTATTAAAAATCAAGCCCGTAGTTCTCCTAACTTGTTCGATCAGCATGAACCAGAAACGTTTAATAACTTTTTTGTCGATTCAATCTGTAGATACTCATCCTGCCTTCTCTGAGTTTTCGCAGTTAGGTTTTGGTTTTAGACGCATTGACAGAACTGAACTTTTTCTTGCTATCTCTAAAATTAAATCCAATGCTGCTGGCACTGATGAGCTACCTCATAAATTCATTAAAATGATTTTTCCTCATATTGAAGTTTGCCTACTACATATTTTTAACTCTATCATTGTAACGTCCAGTTATCCGACCGTTTGGAAAACTTCCCGTATAATACCTATAAAAAAGAAAGGAAGAAGTTTTTGTTTGAACAACTACAGACCTATAAGTATTTTGACTAGCTTATCCAAAGCACTAGAAATCGTCTTAAAAAATCAGATGTTAGAGCATATTAACACTAATAATAAATTGAGCAATTCTCACTTCGGGTTTAGAAATGGAAGAAGTACTTCCTCCTTGTTATTGTCCTTAACGGAAAATATACGTCAAGATATTAACTCCAACAAAATATCGACCATGGTATCTCTTGATTTAAGTAAAGCATTTGACACCATCAACCACAACCTGCTAATTGAGAAATTGTCTACAAAATTTAACTTTTCCTTTTCCTCTTGTAAACTCTTGTATTCTTATATACACGGACGTAAGCAGTTTGTCGGCCAAGGTTCAGTAAAATCCTCGGCTTTAGACTGTATTAGTGGCGTCCCTCAGGGTTCAATACTCGGGCCTTTACTTTTTTTAATATACATCAATGACTTTGTGGAAGCTGTTGGCTCCACCCATTGTAAAACCTTCTTGTTCGCTGATGATGTCAACCTGCTTTTTTCAGGTGAAATTCAGTTTCTTGATAGTCACGAAAGAGTTATTAATTATACCTTATCTCTAGCTACTGAATGGGCGGTATCCAATAAACTTAAGTTTAACCCTTCTAAGACTAACGCAATTACCTTTGGTTCTCCAAATATTTTAATTGATTCCATGAACATTCTGCTTTGTGGTATTAGAATTCCCCTTGTCGACTCTGTCAGCTGTCTAGGTATAACTCTTGATAAAAACCTATCGTTTGAAGTTCACATAACAAATCTAGCTGCCAAGGTTAATCAAATCTTGAAATCCTTATACTCAACCAACTATTACTTGCCGACTAAGGCTAGGTGTCAGATTGCTCATGCCCTTCTTATGCCTCACATACGTTACTGCTTAGATGTATACAGTGGCACAATAGCGCTCAACTTAAGACGAATCAAAATCATTTTTAACAGAATAGTTAGATACATATTTGGACTAAGAATATCCGTCCATGTTTCTCCCTACGCCATGCGATTCTTGAATTGTTCTCTTCCGGATTTTATAAAAATTAGTATTTTAATCACGGCGTTTCAAACAATTTCCAGACAGTCGCCACCATGTCTTTTTAACTTGTTTAAATTTTCCAGATCCTCAAGGAATCCAGTTTTAATTTTGCCAAGAATAAACAATTCTGTTTTTGAGAGATCTTTCCTGGTAAGAGCCTGTAGGCTTTGGAATTCTTTGTACCCTTCCTTAAAGCGGTTTGACCTTTCTAGAACGTCGCTCAAAAGACTCCTGCTAAATTTTTTTAACAATTTACCTTAATTTCTCTTTAATTTTGCCTGTATTTTCCTCAAAGGACACTTTCTGTAATTCATAAATAATATACTTATATTTATTTCTCTCTCTTATTTAGCATGTAATAAACTCTTTTATTTATTTTTTTATAGTTATATTAATGAATTCGCATTATTTTAATGTATTTATTGCTTATACATGTCTATACATATACAATATGCAGTTATCCTTTTATTATGAAATTTCTTTATTATATCTACTTTGTTAATCATATATGGCCCATTGGGCTCGATTAATTCAATAAAGACAAATGAAATGAAATGAAATACATAATAACCCCCCGGTTAGAAAATAAGATTTGCTTTCTCTTTCATACAATCTTCGTAATGTCGTTGCATAGTGACGGGTCTACTACCACAACCATACTTAAAGTACGGTCACACTTTGCAAATATTTTCCGAAAAAGACGTAACCAACAGACAAGCTTAAATTGTATTTTCTTTAATTCCAATATTTTTTATATATTGGTTCCCATTTATTAAAAATAATATAAAAATAGCTTTTTGCAGCATAATTAACTTTATTTTGTGATATAAAAACTAAGTTATATCACACTAACCCTTACATAGTGTCCACACCTGATGAATTTATATCATGATGAATATCAAATTGATATCATGATGAAAATTCATCACGGATAGACTCAATTTATTATATACAGATATAATCATCAGAGCTCAAGCTCATCAGATAATATAATCATCAGAGCTCAAGCTCAGATTAATATACATATTAAGATAAGAAACGTCATTTCATTTCTTGTTTTTACTTTATCATTTATTTTCTTTATTAGAATTAGTGAAAATTATAAGAAATTAATATTTTTAATGAAAACCCCTTCATATTATAATATTTATTAAATAGATCTTATAATAAAAATATTTAATTTTGTCCATATAAAGGTCTAAATGTTCGATCTTAGCTGTAAGACGGAGAAGAAAATATGAATCATCATGATAAAAATTCATCAACGTGTACTTCTATGTATTGATGTGAATGAAAAACTTACAATTTCTCTGCCGGCGTTATATTAAGTGTTATGATGAAAATTCATCAGATGTGGACACTATGTTAGCAAAAGTAGTGGATACGTTTTTTTTGGCAAATATTTGCCAAGTGTAAACGCACCTTTAAGGTGGAGGTACATACCACGCGTTACGCGGCAACGCTTTTCTTACTTTTCGAACTTTTAACGCTTTAAGAATGGCAAGTTACACACCACGCTTTTGATGCTCTTCTGCTTATACAATTTCAAGCCTTTGCCGGCTATATTTTGTCTTGCCTTTAAGTTTTATTTTTCTTTTAATGCAGTTTTCATCCATTTTTTAATAAAAAAATTAATTTCTAATAATTTATTTCCATTAAACAAACATTTTAGCATATGAATCTGGCAGCACTACCTGTCATTTTGTATACGACGCGTGAAAGTTGAAGAATGTTCAACTTTTTGCGAGTTACGCGCGTCGCAAACTTCGCTTTGTATCTTGCCTTATGGAAACACACTATTTCAACTTTTTTGACAGAAGTCTGTAACGCATTAGCGTATTTAACGCATGGTATGTACCTTCACCTTTATTAGTTGTACAAAAAGTGTTTTACAAAAATTATATTTTTTAAACATGAATTTTTAGTTATTATATACAATTAATTAATGAAAATATGAATTTAGAATCATTTTTATTTAATACATTTGACCTCAAACAATTTTGATTTGCTAAACACTTTTCTTGCAAATTTTCTATGTATTTGGTTCTAAAAAAATGTATACCAAATACTAACAGAAATGCAATACTGTTGAATGAAAAAAAATGGTTGGAAACTTCTATAATATTCAACACACAAATGTCAGCAAAATTAAAAAAAAATGTTGAAATTGCAGCAAAAAGAAACATAAACAGTAAATAAAATAAAAAAGTGTTTGCGTGTGCAAAAAGATACATTTTATCACAAAAATTACGCTCTCCGATGTGTGTCAAATTGCCTCTCTCAAATTTGTTGAATACACAAGCCCTATACGTGTGAAGAGAGTTCTCAATTTTTTATAGACAGGCCGAGAGTTGTATATACTACTGATGTATATACTACTGATGAGTTAGTATTATCACCCAACGAAATGCAAACATATGTACGGTGTCCCATAAATCAACGTCCAACCGAAAGCAGGTAACAGGACAAGTAGTAACTGTTACCAGAAATATTAGAAAAAAATTCTAAAACACGTATGTACTTTAAAAGGTATTGCCATTCTAAAAAAAATCACTCCGTAATGATCTTTCTATTGCTGTGACTACAAACCTTTACTTTTCTTATATATTTTTCTTTTGATAAATGTCAAATCGTTATCAAGATAAAAATGTATCAGGTATAGACTGCATTTATTAGTGTTATTGCAGTATCTTGACAATTTTGTCAGAGCTCAAGCTCAGACAAATTTGTCTTTATAAAAAAAGTAAACAAACTGTTTGACGTTTCAATTTATTTTCAAAAACTAAAATTTTTACATTTTTGCAAAAAAAATATACAAATAAAGCAAAATATGAATGCTTTAATTAAATAAAAGCAGTTTAATGAAAAAATAAGTGAAATTGTGCATGAAGAGTGCAAACTACCTTCACGACGCCAAACAAATTGTGATTTATTATAACAAAAAAGACCACAACGTATTCGCACGTATACTAACAATAACAAAAAATTGACATCTGTTCTGGCGACGTTGTGTGAGTTGTAATGATAAAAATATATCAGGTATAGACGTAGGGTAACCCTTCTGTAAGTGACAGTCAAAAATGCATACTGCCAGATTTTGAAAGAAAATATCACTTTTTTCCAAAAGATGTACACTAGATTATTACTACACCGAACTTTAACCGACCGTGTTGGAAAATAAATGTACTACGCACTTTTTGCAAGTGACATCAAAAGTTGGCGTGTTTAGCCGAATTCCAAAATGTTATAATACTTAATAGATTTTCTTTTTTAATGACGAAAAAAAGATTTTTGTACAAGAAATCAATTTGTAACAAAAATTGCCATAATACAAAAAAAAAAAATTTTAAATTGGATAAAAATCACTAAAACTCTAACATAGCACAGAAAAAATTTCACTATGATGAATTAGAACCTACTATTAAAGCCTGCTGCTGTGTTCAAATTTGTGAAAAATGTTGGGAAACATTGATTATTTCATGAGAAAAATTTTACATGTACGTTTGTTATAATCTTCATGTGTTTGTTGTAAATTCCAAGTGAAAAAAATGCCACTCATATTATTTTGCATGAAAACTTAAAATGTTGCCAATATATTTCATATGTTTTCCTTAAGAAAAACAGAGTACTACTTAAGCTGTTTTTATACTATTATACAACCTATTCGACTTCTGCACAAAATGCTACTCTGGTATAATGTGTTGTTATTGCTTTTTTAAAACTTTCCATAAACTCATTACATCAGGGTTGCATTTTCTACAGAAGTCGAATGGCTTGTGAGATAGTGTAAAATATTTTTTCATGAATAATTCATGCCAAGTTTTTTTATATGTGTTTTGACAGCATTTCACATGATATGTTGAACGCGAATTAAGTTAACTAGGTGGCAGCTCGGCTGCAACAAATACAACAAAACAAAAACAACAGGCATATTTGGTGTCTGGTTACGGTGACCATTAATTCCATGGAAAAATAGTGTCACATTTTATGGATTAAAAAGCATAACAAAACTAATTGATTATTAGGCTATGGTTCGTAACGTTATATTTAGAAAGAATTGAGCATGAATAATATTCCAAGGAACAAAGGAAAAATTAATATCAACTTAATTTTTCAACGCACACATCAGAACAGAGTAGAAATAAAAAAGTGTAAACAAAAGAAACATTTATTGAAATAAATAAACTATTCATAAAATTTAAAGCAATTTCAAACAAACGCTTGTCTGAGAACAAAATTTGAGAAATTTTTTGTGTGTACAAACCACTTTATAAATTCAGACAAAAATTTGTCTAAATTTACAAATTTGTTTATTGACAAAAAATTTATGTATTTCCTATAAAAAAAATTTGTAAATTGAGACAAAAATTTTTTCAAATTTACAAATTTGTTTATTGAAAAAATATTGAATTTTCTCCTATAAAAAATTTTGTAAATTAATACAAATCTTTTTATTGAAATAGGAGGACCTAAAACGTTTTTTGTAAAATCAAACAACACATTTTGACTGAAAATTAAACTGGTTTTTGTTGTTGCTTTTTAGTGTAAATAAGAGAAACATTTATTGAAACAGATAAACTATTTATAGAATTTAAAGCAAGTTTCAAACAAATGCTTGTCTGAAAAGAATATTTGCGAAATTTTTTGTGTGAAGGGTCACAAAACCTTGGCAAATACACTTTTAACTGGGAAATAATGAAAATTTTAAGAAAAAAAGCAAAAATGTGAAACAACGTCAAAAACGGTTTCGCAACGTTTTTAACTTCTTTACAGTTTTTAACCAATTTTAAGGGTTGCTTGACTCCGGTTTTGGATTTCTTTTTGCAAATTTTCATTATTTGCGCAATAAACATGAGTTTTGGAGCTTTATTACAGATTCAGTAATTTTGAAACGTTTTTTACAATTTCGCAATTTTTTGCGAATTTTTGTAATTTTTGCTATAATTTTTGCTATAAATGTTAGTTTTTTCCCTGTTTTACAGTGTTATGAAGCTGAAACCAATTTTAGGGCTTGTTGCCGAGTTTCGTATATTTTTGTTACATTCGCGATAAATGTGATTATTTCCAAGTAAATCCACTAGTCAGTAACTCCTATAAAAGTACAGTTACTTGACGTAGAGAAACATTCGCGTGAATAACGTGTATTGTAGCTATGTAATAAAAATTTTTGGAAATAGATTTTTTTGAACAAAAATCTTTTTTTTTTTTTTCTTATTAAAAAATATCATCTAGTAAGTGTTATACCATTTTGAAATTCACGCTAAACGTCAAAAGCGCGTAGTACATTTTTTCCAACACAGTCATACAGAAAATTTTCATAGTAAAATCGGCGAAAACCGGGTTAATTTAACATTTTTCGGTAGTGATTTTGATTCAAAGGTGTTTCATGTTAATTCAACATGATTTACAATAATCTTGAAAGAACATTTTTCCTTTTATAATAACTATATTTCATTTAAATTGATATTAGGCTAATGTTCGTAGCGTTATATTCAGAAAGAATTTTGCATGATTCAATGTTCCAAGGAACAAGAGAAAAATTAACATCAACTCAAATTTTCAACGTACCCAGTAGAACATAGCAGCGCTACTTTCGGAAGCCGCTACACGTTATCATTAGTGCTCATGTACATTTTGCTTATCACCACTTGTCAGCTGGCTTTGTTGAATGTGATTTCCGTTCTTATATAGTACAGGGTGACCCATAAATCAACGTCAAGCCGAAAGCGGGGTAATAGGGCTAGTAAGTGCTCCGAAAAAAGTTGGAAAAAAATCGATGTCACTTATTTTAAAATGCGTTGTCATTTTAAAAAAATCACCTTGTGGTGATCTTTCATTTTTGTGACTACAACAAATCTTCACTTTTCTTATTTTTATTTTATTTTTAAGTAAAAATAGATTGTTTTACTCGTTATTGGAACGTTTTTCAATTTAAACAAGAAAACGTTCGAATAACGAATAAAATTTGTTTACTTAAAAATAACAGATAGATTTGTTGGAAACATTTTTTTTGCAGTTTCAAAAACAAATCGACCAAGTATTATACCATTTTGGAATTCGGGCTAAGAGCGCCAACTTTTCATGTCACTTGCCAAAAGTACCTAGTACATTTTTTCAACACGGCCGATTAAAGTTGGGAGTAGTAATAATTTTAAGTTCATCTTTTGGCAAAACGTAAGATTTTTATTAAAAATCAGGCCACTGCAATATGAGTTTTTAACTGTCATTTACAGAAGGATATCTCACAATAATATAGGAGAAAAAAAAGAAAAGTGAAGATTTGTAGTCACAGCAATAGAAAGATCATCACAGGGTGATTTTTTTTATGACAACAACTTTTAAAATAAGTGAAAGATTTTTTTCTAACTTTTTTCGGAGCACTTACTACTTGACCTATTACCCGCTTTCGGCTTGACGTTGATTTATGGGACACCCTGTATACAACTTTTTCGTGAAAATTGAATAAGAAATTGAAAAACTTTTTTGGGGGCTTTGAAAAATATTCAAAGAAATTTTTATTATTTTATAATTAAAATTTCTTTGGATATTAACCCATACAGTTTGACTAAACTCATAACTTAATTGCTTTGAAAAATATTAATGGCGTTGCTATATGCTAACAAATTCCAGGGTATACAATAGGGGTGCGACGGACGGTCGCTTCCGTATTCACATTTGCGAGCTATTCGCTTGTTTTTGATATTCGCATGCGCTAAAATTGATGCGAATATTTAAAGCGAATAGTAAAATTAAAAATGAATCAAGTTGGAAAAATTTTTTGGTGGAAAAGAAGGGGAATTTACGTTTTATTGTAAAAAAAATATTTTGTATGTTAGCTACACAGAAAAAATTATGATAGCTTTTTTTTTAAACAAACATGTTTTTGAAACTAATTTTAAATCTTTATTATTGTCTCTATTTAATTTGATAAATAATTGTGTTTGACTTATTATTTCATATCATTTACCTACCGCCAATGTTGGCAACCTGATAAAATTATGAAATTCTTTGATTTGTTTTTTATATTTCTCTAAAACATTTTTTGATTAAAACAATTTGTTTATTGAAAAAATCAGAATTTTTTTCAAACAAATTATTAAAAATTTTTGCATTTGAATTTACAAATTTCTTTATAGGACCTAAACTGAACAAATTTACATTTGGTTCAGGGAATTTGGTATTTGAAGTGAAAAATTAGTTTTTTCTGTGTAGTATTATTAGGATTATTATTAGCATTAGGATTATTAATAAAGAATATGTAAAGTGATATGTAAACAAAAGAACGTAAGTACAGTTGCCCAATTTTTCATGAGTGTAAAAATAATATGTGCCAAGGCCCATTAATAAGGTCGTGTTGAAGGCACTTTTGATTATTTCGATGATCCACAAGCCATGTTTCGTGTACATAATTTTTTTTTTGTCTTGGCGCAACAATCAAGCTTGACAGCGAAAGTCGTTTGGTTCAAGTGCCGATGCGGATACCATATTATTCTGACTTGTCTTTGCGTTAAACAAAAAATTCAAAATTAAACATTAAGCGATTTCATTAAAACTTTTCTCTTGTATCTGAGAAGCGATATAGATTCACGAGGCTTACTCCATTTTTCGAGTTGTTGTTCGATGTTTTTACACCATAGTTTTAAGTTATTTTACATCGTTTTTGTGTCTCAGTAATTCATATGTATGTAGTATATTCAAAATTTTATTTGTATAGTATATGACTTAAATGTAATTATTCACATTCGCATTCGCAAAAATTTTAATTTATTATTATTCGCATTCGCTAAACTGGTATTCGCATCAATATCATATGCAGGAGCGCCCACCAAAAGCTACCTGCGACCCAGGCCTTCGCACAGGACACAGGAACTGTTGATATAACTCCTACAGTATACATGGTCTTTACCAACAGCAATAAAAAATAGGGTTATATCTATGAGTATACAGGGAAAATCCTCCAGAAGCCCCAGTGGACCTATGCCTTCGCAAAGGAAGAAGAGACTTCTCACACCAAATCCCAGTATTAGTTTGGTCTCCCCAGAGTAATCTTCTCAACGTTTCTTTTACGTGGTCTTCATCAATATCCAATGTTCAAAAAATCAATTTAAAATTCTTTCATCCAGTGAGCTATACGTTCAATCTTCTTATTTCCATCCAGTTATCTCAAAAGTGAGGTTATACAAACATAGAATCACAAATGTGGTTGAACAAATCACAAGTGTTATTACACAAATCTCGAACAGTTATAAATGCGATGTATGCGAATTCAAGAAGTGATTTGAAATCGAAGTTCCTATAATCATCATTAGTTACAAGAAAATCACGAAGAATTATCGGATAAATTTTTAATATGAGCAATTTTAAATTTTGGTCTTATAGTTATTTCCTTTGAATAAATTGTTGAAGTATTGTTATTTTCAAACTGAATTAAAAATATCTGAATAATTTATGCTTATAAAATTGGTTTTCATTTCAGTTGTTAGTACACTATATAAGAGCAAGATCCTACCAAACGTATCGTGCAATCAATAAAATAAAGTTGGTACTATAATTATTTCCTCCAGTGTATATAGCAATAATGTAGCTACACAGAAAAAACTAAATTTCATTTTCTATAAACGGAACCAAATTTATTTTTAAAAAATGTCGCCAACATAGTCTATACAGATTAAGGTTTGCAATAGAGAAGGTTTTCTGTTGCAAACTTAAGGCTCCATTACTCATACGTAACGTTGATGTAGTTGCATGTTGCTGATCGTTTCTGTCTCATAACTTTTCAATGTGACCGAAACGAAGTAGAAAAGCAAGTAAAAGTTTGTAATTCCTTTATAATTCAAAAAAAAATACTCGCCATACTTTTTAAAAAAAATCGATTTCTAAATGATTTATAAGCTAATATTCTTCTAAATAACTTAATTACTCGCTGTTACAAAATGGAATGTTTTTTTACTTGTGAAAAACGACTTAGTGGGGCTTGTAGGTCTAGTTGAGTATATTTTGCAATACACTCTCAAAATCGGAAGTTATCGACAAAAACAACTTCCACTGAGTTGTTTCTGCACCGATTTTCAAAAGATTTCCGTGCATATTTAAAAGATTTTGTTTTGACTTATATTTCATGTTAATATCGTCAAAAGAAAAATTGTATATTTTATTTTATTTTATTTTATTACGATTTTTTAAAACTTTGCGTATTTTTTTGCAACAATTTGCTTGAAAACCTACCCATTTTTATATTTTCATATTAAACGTATTTTATAGCGATAAGTCTTGTGTCCTTTTTTTGCTGGGAATAAGATTTTAAAAACAACGAATTGAATTTGAATTCATGATAAAATTAGCAAAAAATAAATAATTTGCTAAAAAAAAAGCTCTGAAAAAATTTTTAAAAGTATCGTCGTATCGACAGTAAAATATCGCCGATACCGATGTATCGGAAAATCTGAAGTATCACCGATATATCGGAATCGATTACATCCCTAGTATAAAGTACTAGCTTTAACTGACATTTTTATTCACCTCAAAGCTAGTTTAAACTTAATATTTGCTGGTATTAACGTTAGCTACCTTTTTATTCACATGGCCCAATGATAACCTCAATATTGGTTATATTTAACTAGTCAATGATAACTTAAATATTGGTTACCACTAACTAGTCACACCTAACCAAAATATTGGTTACCACTAACTAGTCACACCTAACCAAAATATTGGTTAGCACTAACTAGTCACACCCAACCAAAATATTAGTTAACACTAACTAGTCACAGATATAATAATATACAAATTTATTATTTTTATACATATTTATACATTATCTTTTGTTCACATATATGTATTTCGCGACCTTAGTATTGTTTTGGCCCATATGCCAAAAAGTCGGAATGGAGAAAAACAACAAAGAAGATTTACATAAAGTTTTCTCAAAATATATCCGATAGAATTTTTTTGTATTCTCACCACTGCTTCCGGCATATGTTTGGAAGAAAAATGAAAATTTTTGTGAACTTTCATCAATCCGATTAGAAATTAACATCTTTTTACTGAAAGTAAAATATCTTGTTATGTGCTCCAGTAGCCACTTTTTTTTTATTTGTAAAAAGTAGCTTTTGTTGAAATTTTCTACTTTTTATTGAAAATAAGCGTATAAATGTTATTATAAAAGATATTTCCAGAGAATAAAAAGTTAATATTGATGAAACTTGGTATTTTAATTGATTTCTGATTTTAATTTTTTTTATTTAAATTTTTTTTTACAAAAAATTTATCAAAAATGATGATATTGAGCTTAATGAATGCTTGATATCTCAGAAACAGTTTTTGGATTCTGAAAGAGAAAATATATATACCCCATACTTCTCAATTTTTTTTAAATGGTCGGTGGGCCAAAACAAGATTGAGGTCGCGATATATTGCTTTGTTGTAGTTTGTATTATGTAAACATAGGGATATAACCGTTTTCTGTTCACACAATTTGCATATAAGATCAATTCTTCGATTCCTAAGCCCTAACTTATAAAAGATTAACAATCAGAAGCTTTGCCCGAATTTTCAACACCCTAAATAATTATATTATATTGATAATTATCAATCTATAGAAAATATTTTTAAGTTGTTAATTTACCTTGGTGGTGCTCTACCGGTTGCCTCCTGGGTTAAGTAAAATAATGCTGTAAAGTGTACAGCAAATTGGCACAGTATTGTAGTAACTGTATAGAAGTTAAAAATATTTGGCAGGGGCGCTGTCTTCGATAACGTTTTTAAAGGCTGCAAAAGATTAAAGATTTGATTTGTAGAACGGTTAAAAGCTCATTAAAATTTCGCCACTTCAGTTTTTGTTTAAAATTTATAAATATTTGATTAAAAATGTTTTTTGTTCGCATTAAATTTTTCTTAGCTCACGAGCACGCACGATAATGAATATCTTTATCAAGACGATCACGCATGGCAACTCAAAAAGTAGCCAGATGAGGTTTTTGTCCAAATTGGAGACTTCAACTTTTATTTGGGGACAGATTTTCGTGGGGAGGGATTTAAGTCCATAAATCCCATATGTATATGGGAATTTTTTTGGTGGTCAACATATCGGCCAAAATCAAAATATGAGTCCACCATTTTAATTTTAGCCGATATTTTGACCACCAAAAAAATTCCGATACACAATGAAAATGTTTTATTACACATTGTTTAAAGTCCTATATCTCAAAAACTGTATTAGTACTGAATACAATCTACGCCGTTCTGATATATTTGAAGCCTTAGCTTTGGACACCAGTTAACGGTATGACCCCACCATTTCGATTTTGGCCGATATGTTGACCACCAAAAAATTCCCATATACAATGTAAATGTTTTATTACACATTTTTTAAAGTCCTATATCTCAAAAACTGTATTAGTACTGAATACAATCTACGCCGTTCTGAAATATTTGAAGCCTTAGCTTTCGACCCCAGTTAGCGGTAAGACCCGACCATTTCTGTTTTGGCCCACATGTTCACCAGCAAAAAATTCCCATATACATATGAAAATGTTTTATTACACATTATTTAAAGTCATATATCTTAAAAACTGTATTAGTACTGAATCTATGCCGTTCCAGGTAGCGATATGACTACTGTTACCATTAATTCCACGGAAAAATAGTGTACACATTTTATGAATTAAAAAACATAACAAAAGTAATTGATTACTTGGCTAAGGTTCGTAACGTTATATTCAGAAAGAATTGGGCATGAAAAATATTCCAAGGAACAAGGGAAACATTAACATGAACTTATTTTTTCAACGTAAACAGCAGCACAGAGTAGCGCCACTTTCGGAAGCCGCTACACTTCCATCGTCAGTGCTCAAGTGTATTTTGCTTATCACCACTTGTCAGGTGGCTCTGTTGATAAACACAAAAGAGGGAAGATAATTAAAAAAAATATTTTTTTTTATTAATTAGATTATTTTTCGACCTTTTTTATTGTAATAAAAATGATAAGATTTTGTTCGAGCTCGAGGTCTCCGGTATATAAATCATTGCTTTGGATACCTCGGGTTGAAAAAGAATGTGTCAAATCAAATTATTGATTTATGTATATACCGGAGATTTAAAAATTCAAAAGTTTTTGATTCGGAAAATTAAAAAATTGCACAAAAAATGTTTAACATCGGCAAACTTTATTGCAAAACCAAAGACAAGATTGAAAAGTTTGAAAAATCCAATGTTGAGTATAAAATAGCTTGTAGTTGCAACGATACAAGGAAATGTGAAATGGTATACATCGGAACAACCAAAAACAAATTAAAAACCAGGATAACAGAACAAAATTTTGATCAGCGTACACGTAGTAGTTCGCAAAAAAAATCTAGCGGCCCATTGTGCACTAAGGAATCACTCTCCTGGTTTTGAGGGAAAAAATCTACA
Source organism: Panzeria rudis (assembly GCA_956483635.1). Classification (NCBI taxonomy): domain Eukaryota; kingdom Metazoa; phylum Arthropoda; class Insecta; order Diptera; family Tachinidae; genus Panzeria; species Panzeria rudis. The sequence continues at coordinate 74,400,829 of OY101449.1, forward strand.
AATTTAAATAATTACAGACGCCGCACGTTGGGAAAAACATAAACCAATCTTTTAATCTAAATATGTATATTGGTGGAGTTCACGAAACATTCGGTAAGTGTTTACTCGTTAAATTGGTAAAATTTCCCATATATTTTCATGTCAAAATTTTTTTTAAATGTATTTTACAGCAACAAAATATATGGAAAATTTTCCCAATTTAACGAGTAAATGATTACCGAATGTTGCGTGAAATACACTATTGAATATATGAACTGTTGTAAAAAAAATTTCACACATACTTACTTTAGAACGTGTTATAAATAGAAAACAGGCTGCAATAAATAGACCCTGTAATGTGGCCTGAGTGTCGCTGAATTTAACACCATCAATATAGAGTACAGATTGACAATACGCAGAGATAAGAGCGTTTAAAGCCAAAATTTTGAACATTTGCAATGTGGTAACCAAAGTGCAACGTCCTTGTTTTATGATATGATTAACTACAAAGCCAAAAGGAATGAAATAATTTCTCAAAACACGCAAACAAACAAAGAAACTACATATAATTGTAGGTTAGGTAAATTACACTAAGTCACATATTGGAAATTTTACAGTACACCACAAAAACATACTTCTATGTCTATAGTATTAGCAATTGTACTTGCCCCGAATATTGTATATAACTTTAATTTTTTTATCGAACATATCATTAAGAAAATTACGTCATATAATATTATCATTACTTATTAAAAAATTTTCGTTCTTGAAACATAGGACTTGCTGGAATTTACACAGCGTAGAGTATAAAAAACGTATTTTGGAAAATATGTGACTTGGTGTAATTTACCTCCCACCTATATATATATATATATATATATATATATATATATATATATATATATATATATATATATATATATATATATATATATATATATATATATATATATATATATATGTATATATATATATATATATATATATATATATATATATATATATATATATATATATATATATATATATATATATATATATATATATATATATATATATATATATATATATATATATATATATATATATATATATATATATATATATATATATATATATATATATATATATATATATATATATATATATATATATATATATATATATATATATATATATATATATATATATATATATATATATATATATATATATATATATATATATATATATATATATATATATATATATATATATATATATATATATATATATATATATATATATATATATATATATATATATATATATATATATATATATATATATATATATATATATATATATATATATATATATATATATATATATATATATATATATATATATATATATATATATATATATATATATATATATATATATATATATATATATATATATATATATATATATATATATATATATATATATATATATATATATATATATATATATATATATATATATATATATATATATATATATATATATATATATATATATATATATATATATATATATATATATATATATATATATATATATATATATATATATATATATATATATATATATATATATATATATATATATATATATATATATATATATATATATATATATATATATATATATATATATATATATATATATATATATATATATATATATATATATATATATATATATATATACATATATATATATATATTGAACTTACCACACATAATCGATGAAGATTTGCTAGTGAATGGTGCTGCAATACTAGCATCACCCAATTTTACAATAGACACTTGATCTTCATCAATTTCTCGTAACACTGTTTGCATACGTGCTTGGGTTTGCGCAAGTTGTTCGCGTCGCTGTTGAATAGCACGTTCACGTGGTGATAATGTTTGATTTTGAGGTCGATTAGCCAAAACAGATTGTACATTGCGGCCAGCCACCCGTTGATTGGCAACAGCTGCACCAACAGTAATTGGGTTAGCAGCATTTTCAACGGTACCAGTAGCCACAAGGGCAGTGTTGGTGTTTCGTTTCAAAGGTACATGGGAGAGTAAAGAAACTCCTACATTTGCGTGTTTTAAAGCACCCACATCGTTGGTACCATCGCCACACATAAGAGTACAGTAGCCAAGATGCATTAGCGTTGTTATAACATATTCCTTCTGTTTGGGTGCAAAACGAGCACACACTGTGACACGCGGTAGAATTTGTAGCATAGGCGTATGTTGATACTCTTTGAGATATTGTAGACCATCACCGGTTATGCAAAGATCGAAATCAGCTAGCATTGTTTTTAATTCAGAGTCTAAAGTGAAAAATGTCCCGCCATCAATAGAAATCCAATGCCATTCGCCAACAATCTTTGGAGAAGGAGTAAGTACAAGCAACGTTTTTCTTGTAAAACGCAATTCTTTAGCAACATGACACGCTGTTAAAGGATTATCACCAGTTATCATTACAACTTTGTGAGATGCTTGTATAAGTTCTTTAATAACACTTTTTGAATCTGGTTTCATGGGACATGAAATGATAACAAATCCAGCAAACGTAAGATCGCATTCGACATCTTCCCGTTTTAT
>OY101449.1:74403634-74778634 GCA_956483635.1 Panzeria rudis
AAAGATGTATGTTTTAATTTGTTGTAATTTTTAAAAGTATGAACATTATGACACATTTAAAAGTGTACATACTGTCCATAATAATAATAATGTCATAAAGCCCATGGACATTATGACACTTCCAAAAGTGTCTTAATGTCCATGAAAGTTATGACATTTTATGGAGCGACATAATGCCCATGGACATTATGACATCCCATCAAAATCTTTATTTAGCGAAGCCACCAATTTTTTTCGAGGCAACAATCCTTAAGTCCGGGGAAAGGTCGGCTAGGCAAACAATTATACGCTGCAGTACTTTTTTTAAAAAGGAAATACACCGAACGTTATTTCCATTTCGAAATGGAAATAATGTCCTTGGACATTATATCCTTTTTAATGTTGAAATAATGTCCATGGACGTTATTGCATGTAACCATCTAAATACTTTCTGCACAAAAAAGTTTGTCCAAAAACAGTGCCTTTTTCTTGGCTCATCAGAATAAGTCAAACACACTCGTATGATTATAAGCACAATAAAAAAATTTGGTGTGTGTTGTCTCAGAAGAACTAACACACAAAAAAATATACCAAAAATATTTTTTATCATCCCCTTGTTTGGAATTATTTTTATAGCTTATTAATGTTTTTGTCCGCTTCTAACAACAGTTTTGTTAGATTTTAATTTTGATAGTAAGATTGACAACTTTTAATTTTTAATGCAAAATAGAACCGACAATATTTCGATGTTATTATATTGTAAAGAAATATAACGTTTTCAAGATGTCGAAAATTTCTTATGCGTTTTGTTCTTGTAAACGATATTGTTTGCCATATAAGAGTATGTACATTTTCAAAATATTTTAATTTGTTTAACAAATTTTTGTGATTTTGGTTAAAATTTTGTTCAATAACATAATTATTTTAATTGAAACAATCGGTGGATTTTTTCAAATAAATTTTTGTATTTTAATATACAAATTTATTTATAGATCCTGAATTAAACAAAAAATTATTTGAATTTCACAAATACTTGTTCAAATTCAAAAAATAATTTTTTGTGTGAATGTACTGTTGTCGTATTATTCAAAAAACAATTTTGTCTTATCCCAGCAAAAATATCCGTCTACCGGAAGCAGGTTTGTAAGGGAGAGATTTCGGTACTCTCCTTTACCAACCTGCTTCGGTATTACATGATTTTTGTATGGGATGTCCCACTTGGTAGGTCTGTAGGCATGAGCTTCTTTCTGCGCATCCTAGATGCATTAACCTCATGTATTTTTTATATGTATATAATTAAAAAATGTTTTTCTCTTTATATCACAATTTTACCACACTTGGATTAATTTTTTATTTGCCATTATTTTTTGTTGTTTTTATATTTATTTATGTATTAAATGGTACAAATACAATTGGAAATTATATTACACTACAATTTACTTTTATTAAATACTTTTTTTTCCCGTATTGAATCAGGAATCGATCCCACGATCTCCGCATGATAGACTAGAACACTAACCACTAAGTTATCGAGGCACATTTATTTTCATACAGAATTCAATGGAAGAATAAAAAAATTTAATTACGAAGCAAAAATCACACTCGCATCCATATTTGTACCCACGTAAGAGAGAGATGATGCACTATAAACAAGTTTGAGTTGAATAAAAAACTTCGTGTTTAAAACACATGAAAAAAGATAAATAGCCGACCAAATTCATTGTGTGTGTGGTAAGTTTCTTCGCTCGCTTACGTTATTGCATCATCATAAGGCAGAGGGAATGCACTGCGTGATTTTCCGTATCTCCGAAGCACTTCTTATTAATCTACCTGCTGGGATGTTTGTGTGGGGTCAGCCTAAATGGGTCGAGTAAAATCGTTATCTGAAGCTGAAAGTGTCAAAATTAAATGTTAAGCTGAAGACGGTCTTACTCACGATCAATTCGCAAAAAATTCATGAAAGTCAAAATTAAATGTTATGCTGAAGACGGTCTTACTCAAGATCAATTCGCCAAAAATTCATGAAAGTCAAAATTGTATGAGTAATTTCTTACGAAATGAGACTAACTATGGAAAAAACATGAAAAGGGGAACTTATAGAGCCACATCAGCATCTGAAAGACGAACAATCGTTAGACACGCTTAGAGTTCGAAGAACTTAGCAGCGAAAATGAAGGCAAAAGTTGGTACTATAGCTAGTTTGGCGACTGTAAAACGCGTCATACATTATGCATTTGTAAATAGTAAAATTGTTGAAAAAACATCACTTCCTTACTCAAGTTTACTGATAGTTACATGACCTGAAAGGAATAATAAAAACACGTAACCTTGAAGGTCCTGATCGGTATAACTATTACTTACATGATCTCTGTAAGGAAGAACTTCAGTTAAATCGAAATTACACCTGTGCAGGTGATGTAATGGTATGGTGTGCTGTATTGCATTTAGGGATGTAACGAATACCGATACCGATATATCGGCGATACTTCAGATTTTCCGATATATCGGTATCGGCGATATTTTACTGTCGATACGACGATACTTTTAAATTTTTTTCATTTTTTTTAACAAATAATTATTTTTGTTAAATTTTACCATGAATTAAATTCACTTCGTTATTTTTTAAATCTTATTAATATTCATTTTAAAAATTAATAATATTTTATGCTGTTATTTTGTAAAAAAATATTTATTTTTTGTTAATTTTACCATGAATTCAAATTCAAGTCGTTGTTTTTAAATCGTATTCCAGCAAAAAAATACACTCCAAAGAAGTCATGAAAATGTAGAATTCGCGATCCGGAAGTATTGCAAATTTGGATAATTTCTAATTAGTTTTAAATATCCTTGCCACTGCAAGAAGTTCTTTTTTTCGATTACCCATCACTGAATTGGAAGCGATGCTAGGACAAATTCTTTTTCGGTGTTCTATAATGATTTTTCAAGGAAAAAGGATAAAAATTACCCATTTGCACAATTTTTTTATGCGAATTTAAACTCAAAACTTTATTTTCATGTAAATTTAAGTGAATAAATATAGACTTAGAAGACTTTTAATAATTAAGCTATTAAGTTATTTAGAAGAATATTAGTTGATAAATGTTCTTTAAAAAATCGATTTTTTAAAAAGCATGGCGAGTATTTTTTTAAATTATAAAGGAATTAAAAATTTTTTCTTGCTTTTCTACTAGTTATCTGCATATTTTTAATATAGATTTTTTGGAAGCAAAGAAAATGTAGCTCCTTAAAAATTACTTCCAATTTTAAATATTCTCTCTTACAATGTAATTTTGTATAATAAAAAAATTGCACTTGAGTTTTGTTGATCTAAACTTGAACTCAATTTCAATATTCGTATCGGTATCGGAATCGGTATCGGCGATATTTATTTTTAAATATCGGTATCGGATCGGCAAAACGGCGTATCGTTACATCCCTAATTGTATTACGGTACAATTGAGCTGCAGTTTCTTTCAACAAAAATAAATGCCGTTCATTATAAAAAGTCTTAGAAAAAGCTTTTTCCATTCGTCAACCCCATCTTTGGACACTTTGCCTGGAGTTTCCAGCTTGAAAATGGGGTAATTCATACTGCAAGGCTGGTGAAACAATGGATTGATGAACAGAATGTGCCTGTACTGCAACCTCTATATTACTGAAAAAGTGTGGGGATTTCTTTCACGAAAGGTCTATGGCCATCAATTTGAAAAGAAATTTGTTTGATTGCTGCCGCTAAAGAAGCCTGGACCAAAATAAACTTCGATCACTGGGAAAATTGTTATGATTCAATTATTGTAACCCTTTCAGCTTCAGATAAAGTTTCATCGAAATTGTATTAACGGCTTAAAAAGTTCAAACACTTATTTAAAACTGACCATTCGCAGTGAAGGTATAATGCAAACAAATAAAATTAGGTAATCATAAACCTATTCTGATAAACCAAAAAAGGCAATGGTTTTGGACAAAATTTTTTGTGCAGCAAGTATTTAGATAATGGTACAATATTTCCTTAAAATTTTTGCACAGATTTCACGTAAAGAAAATCCTTTATTAATAGACGCAGTTTTATTAATACACAGAAAACATTTTTGTCAATTTTTTCCAATTAACAGTTTGCTCAGTAAAAAATTAGTTTTTAAATAATGTTTTCGTTATATCAATATTTCTTTTGTTGATTTTGCTGTTATTTGATAAAAGTACTGCCAACACAATTGAAAACCAAAGAATAAAAATTTTTATATATTGAATGCATGTAAAAAATATAAGATTATATTTTATGTCTGAAAACCTAGTTTTTTAGAGTAAGCAGCACTTGTATGGAGAGAAATTATTTAAAAAAGAGAACTTTCTGTTTTTATTATCTTGCTAATGCTGACTTTAGACGACATGTATTTTACATCTGACTTGTCAAATTTCCCACTGCAAAAGTGATACATGCCGTGTGAAACATATGAAACATTGTCAGATGATATTTACAGAAGCAAAGTCAGATGAAAAATTTTCAATTAGAGCGTGTTCTATTTTCATCTGACAAGGTATCTGACATCAGCTGTATTAAATTATCAAAAGTGTGGTTTGGCTGAAAAAACATTAAAAAGCAAAGAGCGCTTTATATATTTACGAAAATTGTGCAAAAACTAAGCTGTTGTGAACACTCAGAGGTTATGTCAGATGTAATTGCACATGTACGTGTGAAAGCAAATATTATAAACCGTCTGTAAATTGACAATTTTGACAAACATGCGAAGTTACATATGTCTCACACACCTAACAAGCCATATGTAAAAAACATGTCGTCTAAAGTCAGCATAAACAAACACAACAACAGACATACGTACATACATACTTAGCAACAAGCTATCGATCAAGGCACAACCATACGAAGTAGGCTCGCTAGTACGACATCTACAAATAAAACAAGCTTTTTGTTTTTGGAATATCATTGTACGATGTCAAAGCAAAGCGAATCACAAACCAAATAAAGACATTTTGACTAGGGATGTAACGATACGCCGTTTTGCCGATCCGATACCGATACCGATATTTAAAAATAAATATCGCCGATACCGATTCCGATACCGATACGAATATTGAAATTGAGTTCAAGTTTAGATTAACAAAACTCAAGAGCAATTTTTTATTATACAAAATTACATTATAAGAGAGAATATTTAAAATTGATAAAACATTGGAAGTAATTTTTAAGGAGCTACATTTTCTTTGCTTCCAACAAATCTATATTAAAAATATGCAGATAATTAGTAGAAAAGCAAGAAAAATTGTTTAATTCCTTTATAATTTAAAAAAATACTCGCCATGCTTTTTAAAAAAATCGATTTTTTTTAAAGGACATTTATCAACTAATATTGATCTAAATAACTTAATAGCTTAATTATTAAAAGACTTCTAAGTTTATATTTATTCACTTAAATTTACATGAAAATACAGTTCTGAGTTTAAATTCGCATAAAAAAAATTGTGAAAATGGGTACTTTTTTATCCTTTTTCCTTAAGGAAAAATCATTATAGAATACCGAAAAAGAAATTTGTCCTAGCATCGCTTCCAATTCGGTGATTGGTAATTGAAAAACAGAACTTCTTGCAAGGGCAAGGATATGTAAAAGTAATTAGAAATTATCCAAATTTGCAATACTTCCAGATCGCGAAGTCTACATTTTCATGACTTCTTTGGAGTATCTCTTTTTTGCTGGAATAAGATTTAAAAAACAACGGCTTGAATTTGAATTCTTGGTAAAATTAACAAAAAAAAAAATAATTTTTTTTACAAAATAACAGCATAAAATATTATTAATTTTTAAAATTGATATTAATAAGATTTAAAAAATATCGAAGTGTATTTAATTCATGGTAAAATCGAACAAAAATAAATTATTTGTAAAAAAAAAAACTCTGAAAAAATGTTTAAAAGTATCGTCGTATCGGCAGTAAAATATTGCCGATACCGATTTATCGGAAAATCTGAAGTATCGCCGATATATCGGTATCGGTATCGGTATTCGTTACATCCCTAATTTTGACGTCCAGCCATGAAAAATATAAAAAAAGAAAGTCAACTTCATCTGTTATGGATGCACTTGGCTTTCGATTTTTAACAATCATTCAATGATATAAATTTATGTATATGGAAGAGTAGATTTATGTGCACTTCTTTTTGCCGTTTTCCAACAATGTTTTTGGCCAAGTGGTAGGTGCGTTGGATTTCAAATCTGAAGGAGCTTAGTTCGATTCTAGTTGAAGTTAAAATACACACAATGAGTAAATATATACATAAAATAAAACAAATTCAAATGTGTATAATCGATAATAAATTCAAATATAAAACAAATTAGCTAAAAATTTCGTAAGAAAAAAAATATAATTTCAATTCATAATCTTGTTCGATTTTTTTTTTAAATTTCAAGTAAATTTTTTGTTAATATCCTATTAAGCTTAGTCTAGACGATATGTTGAATCAGCATATTTATGGTAAAAAAATTTGTTACCAGTGCCAACATATCGTGTAGACACAAGATTTTTTTCAACATACGTATGTTTAACCACATATGGCGGCCAATTTTTACCGTTATCAACAAACGTATGTTCACGATTTTAGCATATCGTGTACACCATATTTTTACGTTTTAACAAATTTACTATGTATGCTGACAGATATGTTGTTTGTTGAAAAGCGTACGCAAGCTTTTCAGCATATAACAAATTTGATAGCATATAGAATTTACATTGCAGCTCAACTCTCGTATTATATGTTAACTATGTTGCCTGATTCGGCACGGGACATTGCAATTTCCGGGATGTTATCAATTTCTTGGGTATTTTCGCTATTTTCGCGACTTATTTGATTTTCTTATTCTTTGCAGTTTAGTAATTTCTTCGAAACAAGTCAAGAATACCAACGCTGTTCAAAATTAAAATAAAAAAATCATGAGGTAATAGCACTTTTTAGACAAACAATATTTGTGAATTTTTTTTCGGGGCTCTCGTTTGGTTCCGGAGTTACGGGGCTCAAACATTTTATTTTGAACTGGCCATAACTCCTACTCATGCCCAATTCTTTCTGAATATAACTTTACGAGCCTTAGCCCAATAATCAATTTGGATTCACAAAGCAAATACGTTCGAAATAATCACATTAATAAACACGAAACGATTTTCAGATTAAAATATGTATGAATGCAGAAGCTTGCCGCACAAGATTATTAAGCGAAAATCTTGATAAGTTACTGTTTCTCAACAAAAATATATAAATAAAAATACAAATAGTGTATGTTCTATTTGTAGTACTTGTAATTATCAATGATAATTCATACTAGAATAGAGAAATAATAAAAAAGAAGCTTAACACAAGACAAAGAAAAAGCTGAAGATCAATAACTATCAAATGAAATACAGCTCTAAGAGTGACAGTATGAATTGAGTAATAAGTAGATGATATTCAGCTCTTGACTGCAAACACCCGACTTTGGTCGAGTGGTCTAAGCGGTAAATAACTCTGATGAGATTAGCGGGAGCTATCGAAACGTCAGTTCAACCCTCCGCGCAGTCAAAATTTTCTTTGTCTACATGCTTCACATATATCTCTAAACAAAAATATAATTTAATTGAAAAATTAAATTAAAACCGAACTCAAGCCAAAATAAGTAAAACTTCTTTGGATGCTTTATTTACTTCTCATGGGCGTGGCACTGCCCACTTTTCTAAACATAATGTTGTGTTGTAACGATAACTAAAGGTGTATGCAAAGTTTCATAAGAATCAGTTTAGTAGTTGTTGAAAAAGAATATTTACTTTGCATGGGCGTGGCACTGTCCACTTTTTTAATCATGATGTAGTATTCAATCAGAAACATAATGTGTGTGCAGTTCCATAAGAATCAGTTGAGTATAAGTAGTTGAAAATGAATGTAAATTTACTTTGTATGGGCGTGACCCTGCCCATTTTTCAACGGGACCAATCTGGAAGCACATCCTTTTAAATAAAAAATAAATCTGAAATCGCTTCATAAATGGCGGAGTTTAGAGGGAACATACATAAAAGAGAAAAAATACATGACGAATTGATAAACCTTTCTCCTTTTTTTGAAATCGGTTGAAAATAAATTTAATTTTCAATGGAATTCGACGATTGCATTAAAGTGATGCGACTTTACATTGTTTACACCAACAAAGCACATAAGACTGCATCACTGTAATGCATTTTGCTTAGGAAGTCGGCTCCTATCTAAAGAGCTTTATACATATTATATTCTACGGACAGACACCATGGTCATAAATTGAACTTTAAGCGTGCGAAGATGGCGGGCACTTCTAGTATTATAATAAAACATGACCGAATTGAAAAGGAAGGAAATAAAAACATATGTAATATTAGATAATATTAATATACAGTGCTACTCATGAGTGATTCCACGTAAAACGGACCTATGCAAGCAGGGTTGTCAAATTTTTTCTGACCTATTTCGCCAAATTGATTATAAAAATCGCCAAAAGTCGCCAAAATCATTTTTATGTACTTTTCCTTATTACATATTTTATATCAAATTTGGTTTTATATAAGTTTTTTTTAATAAAAGTACCTAAAAGTAGAAATAAAATCGCCAAAAACTATTTCATGTCAATTTTTCACATCAAAATTAAAAACCCATTAATGACTGTAATTAATATTAAAAAAAGCTTAAAAATCACATTGTTTTAATTTCGTTCCAAGTTTTGGTGGGATTTATTTTCGAAAATACTTTTTCAACAAAGTAATTTTCCTGAATTATAAACATTTTTAAGTTCAATTTTGTTGAAAAACAGCCATAAAAATCGCCAACAAATTTATTTATCGCCAGAAAAAACGTCATGCCGCCAATTCAAAAATTTTGTCGCCACGTTTGGCGAGAAATCGCCATATCCGACAACGCTGTATGCAAGGAAAAAATAATTTTCTCATTTTTCATAAAAATCTCTCAATTGATGTTTTTTAGAGAATGGCAATTATAGAAAAAACAAAAAATACACTTTAATATTTTTTAATCGATTTGAGGCACTTTTAAATGATCGTGCAAGAAACATTTTGCTCTCCCTCTTTGTATGTTTAATATTTATTTCAGATTTTCTTTTATTACCTTTCTCATTATTAATAAAAACCGTTACCTCTGAAAAGAATATACTTTTTGCTTTTTATTGAATTTAAAAAAATATTTAGCTGCTGCCTATAATAGAACGGATAGCAAATAATTTAATGTCTTATTATTTGCTTATGTTTATCTTTAAATTATTTATATTAATTATATCAATAAAAAGTTGTATTTTTCCGAATTTTTTTAAATTTTCGTACTAGGTCACACCCGTCTCATTTTACAAATAGTTTTTCATAAGAAAAATAATTTTTTGTCAAACAGTAAATACACAAGACAATTAAAAACACTTGGAACAGATATCTATACCAAAATTATTGTGTACCATAGTCAAAATTTTACAGAATTTATACTGTTATAGTTCTTTAAAACTAAGATTTGTAAGGTCACACCCGTCGCACCTTTCTGACGTCCATTTTGAGCAGAAATCGTGTTCTGAGTCTACCCTTTATTCAACGACTTTAAGCTTAATTTCCTTGCGAGCCGCAACATTTTTTTAAGTAAAAAATTTTATATTCTTGATGTATAACAAAAAATGTGTGTAAAATGTTTTTTTACAATATTTATATGCATACGAGCTTAAAATTCCGTTTGTGATATTTAAGATTTGGATAGGTCTATTACTCTTACCTGTTAACATACTTTCATCAACGATACAACTTCCACGTAATAAAACCAAGTCACAAGGAACAATATTGTCATTTTGAGATCTAGTTATCGAGACCAAATCACCTGGAAACAACTGATCAGAAACCATTTGTCTCCATTTGTTTTGACGAAAAACATTTATTAAGTATGGCTTATTTCCCATTTTACGAATTTCAGACATATTGCGCAACTGCTGCTGTACCAATGTACATTCAAAAACAATCAGCATACACAGGGTAAAGAGTGAATAATACCAGTATTCGTCCAGACACCAAAGACCAACAGAAAATATTTGAAAGACAAAGAATGGAGCAGTAGCTCTCTCAATAAATAGTTCGAAAAATTCCGGTACAACCATCTCCATTTGGTTATTACCATATGTTTTCTCTGCCAATATAATGGCAGCATCGGTCTCAAGACCGCGTGATTTGGAATAATGTTCCAAAAGTTCGTTCACGGGAAACACTATGCCTCTAAAGGTTGATTTTTCTTCGTCCCAAATATACTTAGTTTTTTGAAACATAAAGTAATACAACTCGCGGTCATTTTCTAAAGTAGTTTTCCTAATAGTTACTATTTCGGATGAACCGTTATTCGCTGTTGGAACCACTTTGGCAAGCACACCAGTCTTAGGTACCTTGACCTTACGGCAATTCAGAAAAGCTAGGACATGAACACTCCAATAACAGCACAACAATGTCAATACATGAATAAATGCAATTGCTGCAATTGCCACAAGACCAGCTTCATAATGTTCTTCAACTCCATAAACCGCAATCCACAAATAAAATGCTCCCAGGTACAAAGGAAGAAATGGCCACACTACACCACATAAAACTATTGGATTCTTTACGTACAGTGTCACATATTGAACTAAATCATCAATACCATGGGTTGTGGCAGTAAGCCCAGTTTTGTTTTTTGAACTTATGGCATTTGCCGAGTTAAATGCTTGTTTTTGTATAAATAATTTTTTTTCCACATCTTTGTTTTCATTGGTGCTACCCATTGTATTCACAGTTTCAATGGCTTTTTATTGTCATCGATTTTTGAGAATATTTTGCTGAATTTTTGAAGAAAATTCGTTAAATACTGAAAAGCACAATTTTATACGGCGAGTTGAAGAAAATTGTAAATTTTATCAAGGCAGATCAACACCAGGTAGTCGCAAAAGAATTCGCCGTGGAGAATCTATCTTTGGGCTGTCAAAAAAGCTGATACACTAACACTGTTGACAGATTAAATATAGAAAGAATTCGTAGTCTTCTGAGCTCTCGAGGCCACCTAGTATTAATTCGTATTGAATTTTACTTTGTGTTGTAAATTATGAAAATATTTTTTTCGATATGACAGATGTGACGTGTCCATATCACCACTGAGAAGCAGTGTGGCCATACTTAAAAGTATTTTGCAGGTAAATCGGGTCAAAATAGTGCTAAAAATGCCAAAACAAAATTTAAAATTCTAAGAAATAATGCTAAAATTTGAAGCTCTTTTTTTACTAGGATTTCTTTATAACGCGTTTTATTTTCATAATTTACCCCTATTTTCTGGCAAATATTTGATTTTATTCGAGTAAAACAATAACAATTCAAAATCAATAAAATGGAAATGGCTTATTACGACTGTTCTTTCTGTATTCCATGCGAAAGGAAAATGTTGCGAGTTATCAAAGCATTTTTGATATTTAATATTTACAACAACGATGGTATGACAATTCGGAATACTTTTAGATATAATAGAATGCTAATGGGTAATTTTCATTACAAAAATTCAAGTTTAAATTTTGTTGAATTTTTGAGTTTGGTGAAACTCGGAGTATATAATCTATTCTTAGTATCTTATGGAGCACGTATCGGTATAATAATATTTTGTAACTCCCAATTCACACTATGCAAGTCTTATTGATAGCTGTGAGGAAGACAGAGAAATAAATACATATTTCTCTGTTCTTCTCACAGCTGAATAAGAAGCTGATCAATAAAGGTGGAGGTACATACCACGCACTGCGCGGCAACGCTTTTCTTACTTTTCGAACTTTTAACGCTTTAAGAATGGCAAGTTACACACCACGGTTTTGATGCTCTTCTGCTTATACAGTATATATATATATATATATACATATGTATATATATATATATATATATATATATATATATATATATATATATATATATATATATATATATATATATATATATATATATGTATACATATATAGTATAAGCGATATATCGTATGAAGTGAAACAAACATATCATATATTAAATAAATTGATATGTTTGTCAATTACAGGTTCAATAAAATATTAAGACACACCACATAAATGCAAAATGCAGTACTGCGCTGCAAAAGTGAATTTAAATGTGTTTAATTAAATGCATCAATAAAAATAACAATCACACTATAAATAGCATCAATATATTTGAATCGACATGGTAAAACAAATTTGCTATTCTGATGCAGCGCAGGCAGTAATGCATTTAAGAACGTCGGGATATTTACATTTTACTTCTCCTACGTAAATGTCCGCTTCATAATGGAACAGTTAATTCTACAGACAACAAAGGATACATTCATAAATTCAGTAATTGTGCAAAAATCAAAGGCCTGCGCTCAAAAACCATAATTTTGCAATACTTTTCTTCGTAAAAAGTTTTCTTACTCAAACAATTGACAGTACTACCACAGATTTCTGGAACAACGGCAGCATTTTTATTAGTCTTGCAAAAGTTTTTGCACACCGGTTGCACAAATTTACTGCACTTACGAATTCATCCAAAGTCTATTGTAGTCCCGAACCCGTTGAACCCAAAAATTCAACAAGGTTCGGGTTCAAAAATATAAAAAATAGAGAAATATTTAATAGAATAATAATATTAAATTAAAAACCCCCGAAGAAAATAGATGATAACTTCAAAACGGCTGAACCAATTTTCTATAAACATAGGCTGGAAGATTTTGTATCAAGTCACCTTTCAAACAAAATTTACTAAATTAAAACCGAGCTAGCCGTTTGGGAGCTATGATGACACACAGATTCAACAGGATACATTTAGAAAAGATGTGATATCTTCTAAGTGGCTGGACCAATTTTATTCAAACATAGCTAAGAACACTCTCGATCAAGTCACCTTTCAAACAGAAAAAACTAAATCAAAATCGGTCTGTACGAGGGTTCGTACATCCATACAGGTACACAGACACACACTACAAACTTATAAACCCCCTTTTTTTAGTCGGGGGTTAAAAAACATTACATTTCTTGCATGCAAAAAAAATTAAAAACAAAATCAAAATAAAATAACGACCATGGCAAATTCATACCAGGTGGCAGCACCCCGACAGCTGACTATTTTTTGCAATTTTTAAGTGCCGAATGGTTGCAAAATCTGTTGCTTTTTCTTGTTCTGGGTATTTCTAATTTGAAGTATATTTTCTTGTCAATGCGGAACTTACGTTACAAAGTTGATAAGTTTTTTTTTAAAGCTAAATTTCATTAAAGTAAAACAACAATTGCTCAATTCACAACCTGCTGTAAGTGTTGTAGAGCGTAAAAATGTTGTTGGTAATTTTCACATAAACATGTTTTTAAACAAATGTTTATTTGGAAATTACCAACAACAATTATACGATCTGCAACACATACAACAGGTTGTGAATTGGCCAAATATATTGTTTAAACGTGAATGTAAAATTGAATTACATATCGCGACCGACCATTTAAAAAAAAATTGACTTAAGTATGGGGTATATATATTTTGAATGCCCTCTTTCAGAATCCAAAAACTGTTTAACGAAATTGTTCCTGGTTTCTGAGATATCAAGCATTCATTGTGCTCGATATAATCATTTTTGATAAATGTTTTGTAAAATAAAAAATTTTTTTTTAATAAAAACAGAAATCAAGTAAAATACCAAGTTTCATCAATATTAACTTTTTAAATATCTTTTCTAATAACATTTATACGCTTATTTTCAATAAAAAGTAGAAAATTTCATCTCAATAACAAGTTACTCAATACACAGCAGTTAGTATACATATGAAGCAACAAAAACTACTTTTTACAAATAAAATAAAAAAATATGGTTACTGGAGCACAAAACAAGATATTTTACTTTCAGTAAAAAGATGTTAATTTCTAATCGGATTGATGAAAATTCATAAAAATGTACATTTTTCTTCCAAACATATGACGGAAGCAGTGGTGAGAATACAAAAAAAATTCTATCGGATATATTTTGAGAAAACTTTATGTAAATGTTCTTTGTGGTTTTTCTCCATTCCGACTTTTTGGCATATGGGCTAAACCAATACTAAGGTCGCGATATATATTTTAGTGTTAAACAGAATAATTGCGTTTCAATTTTTTGTTTTAAACCCGAACCCTGAACCTGAACTTTTTATTTTGATTAACCCGAACCTGAACCCATTTTTTCATGGTTTCAGTCCCTGGTTTAAGTAAATTTAAAAATTTTACATGCGACAATTTCGCACTTTTTTGCTTCTTTGTTTATTTATATTTTGAATCACATGTTCATGCTTACTGGTTTTTACTGAAAAAATTTGTACAGCAAAAAATTATAAATACTCGAACGCATATTAACCATTTTAATTTTGTTTTGCACACTAAACAAATGAACCGTCATAAACAATAAGAAAAACCTAGTCTTACTTACTTCGTTAAAAAATAATAAAAAAAACATTACAAAAGTGCGATTATACGTCTTTGGTTGATGAAAATCATGTACTTGATGATACATTATTTTGAATTTTTATTATAAAATCGTTATTTTTCAACCCATATGCATAACATTTTGTAGGAACATGTAGTTTCATCAAACGAATCGTAATCAATAAAAAACGCGATTTTAAATTTTTTGATGATACGTTGTTTTGCATTTTAGGTGACGACATGTATGTTTTACGTTTGTATTGGCATTTGTCACATATTAAAGGTTTCACCACAGTTTCATTAGTAAAATTAAATTTAAACGTCAAGAATCTCCAGCGTTGATATTTATGTATACATGATCCATTATTTGGTTTCCCGTTCAGTTTACAAGATCCTAAAAAATGATATACGGTTAAAAGTTTAATTTAAATTGTTTGAATTGGAAAATGAGAATTTATTCAATTTTTTAAAACATTTGATAAATCCTCATTAAAATTCAGATGTCCCTATCGTAAATTATCATCATTATATACATAATTTGTATTTAATAATTTATTGAACACTTACAAGTTTTGTAAAGATATTACGATGTCCATAAACATTTATGTTTTATGTTTGTAGCGGCATTGGTCACATTAAAGGTTTCACCTCAGTTTCATTAGCATAATAAAAATGTAAACATCAATAATCTCCAACGTAGATATGATCCATTGTTTGGTTTCCCATCATCTTAAAAGATTAAAAAAATCGTATACGGTTAAAAGTTTAGTTTAAATTGTATGAAGTGCAAAATGAGAACTTGGTTCAGATTTTTTAAAACATTTGATAAATCCTCATTAAAATTCAGATGTCCCTATCGTAAATTATCATCATTATATACATAATTTGTATTTAATAATTTATTGAACACTTACAAGTTTTGTAAAGATATTACGATGTCCATAAACATTTATGTTTTATGTTTGTAGCGGCATTGGTCACATTAAAGGTTTCACCTCAGTTTCATTAGCATAATAAAAATGTAAACATCAATAATCTCCAACGTAGACATGATCCATTGTTTGGTTTCCCATCATCTTAAAAGATTAAAAAAATCGTATACGGTTAAAAGTTTAGTTTAAATTGTATGAAGTGCAAAATGAGAACTTGGTTCAGATTTTTTAAAACATTTGATAAATCCTCATTAAAATTCAGATGTCCCTATCGTAAATTATCATCATTATATACATAATTTGTATTTAATAATTTATTGAACACTTACAAGTTTTGAAAAGATATTACGATGTCCATAAACATTTATGTTTTATGTTTGTAGCGGCATTGGTCACATTAAAGGTTTCACCTCAGTTTCATTGCATAATAAAAATTCAAACATCTATAACCTCCAACGTAGATATGATCCATTGTTTGGTTTCCCATTCATCTTAAAAGATTAAAAAAATCGTATACGGTTAAAAGTTTAGTTTAAATTGTATGAAGTGCAAAATGAGAACTTGGTTCAGATTTTTTAAAACATTTGATAAATCCTCATTAAAATTCAGATGTCCCTATCGAAAATCGTCATCATTATATACATAATTTGTATTTAATAATTTATTGAGCACTTACAAGTTTTGTAAAGATATTACGATGTCCATAAACATTTATGTTGTATGTTTGTAGCGGCATTGGTCACATTAAAGGTTTCACCTCAGTTTCATTAGCATAATAAAAATTCAAACATCAATAACCTCCAACGTAGATATGATCCATTGTTTGGTTTCCCATTCATCTTAAAAGATGAAAAAAAAAATCGTATACGGTTAAAAGTTTAAAACATTTGATAAATCCTCATTAAAATTCAGATGTCCCTATCGTAAATTGTCATCATTATAGAATTTGACCCATACTCATAGTCAAACACTAAAGTCCGTTTATTTTAGAAAAAATTTAAAATTAAAAATCTGTTATCAACTATTTTGTTTAACCCTAGGATGCTCGACATGGTCTGGCCAGGCCAAATTTGACTTTGATATGCAATATCTTTTTCTGCAACAAAATTAAAAAAAAAAACGAAGGAAATGGATTCCATATAATTTAAATGTGCTGAATCGTATGAAACCAATTTGGAATCGATCGGGGCATATTAAGTGGGCGAAATAACCGTTAAAAAATTCGCTAAGTACACTTTTTTATCTAACTGGACCACAAGAGACTAAAAGGTACGGCCACACTAGGGAAACATTTGACGAAAAATGACAAATATTTCCTTATCGTAGTCTGACCATAAAATATTTATTAGAGGCAAAGGGCATATTTACATATTACGTAGCGCAATTTTCGGGGGTTTAAAACAAAGTACTTAAAAAAATACCTTTTTAAAAAAGGACCATTTTAAAAAAAGTATCTTTTTAAAAAAAAGTACCTTTTTAAAAAAGTACCTTTAAAAAAAATACCTTTTTAAAAAAAGTACCTTTTTAAAAAAAGTACCTTTTTAAAAAAAGTACCTTTTTAAAAAAAGTACCTTTTTAAAAAATTACCTTTTTAAAAAAATACCTTTTTAAGAAAGTACCTTTTTAAAACAAGTACCTTTTTAAAACAAGCACCTTTTTAAATAAAAACTGACGTGGTCTATGCACCAAGAATTTATGGTCTTCATAAAATCCATAAAGAAGGTTATCAACTTGTTATCAGCTTGTATTAGTGCTCCATCCATTGAATTGTGCAAATATGTTACAAATGTACTCAAAGAAATCACAAATAAATCGAAATACAATGTCAAAGACGCGTTAGAATTTAAGGAAAGAATTAGAGACTTAATTATTCGAGAAGATGAAAAACGGTTTTCATTCGATGTAGTGTCACTGTTTCCAAGTGTGCCGGTAGATTTGGCCCTCAACATAATAGAAGAGAGATGGAATGAAATTACTGAACATACTAATGAACAAATCGTTATTTTTACGTGTTTTAAAATTCTGCATAAAAGAAAATAGATATTTTAAATACAACAACAAAATCTACACCCAAAGGAAAGGATTACCAATGGGCTCGCCGGCATCCCCGATAGTTGCAGATATTGTTATGGAAAAACTTATAGATTCATGTATGGAAAAACTTCACAATAGGCCTAAAATATTTACCAAATACGTGGATGACTTGTTTAGCATAATTCCAGAAAATCAAATTGAAAATGTTTGGGAAATGTTAAATAGCTTTCACCCAAACCTAAAATTTACAATTGAAAAGGAAAATGAGTCCAGACTTCCATACTTGGATGTGCTCTTAATAAGAGAAAGGCAGTCTATTAAAATAGACTGGTATCAAAAAAGAACAGCGTCAGGTCGTATCATATATTATTTCTCAAAGCATCCCAAAAGCATGATAATTAACACTGCAATCAATCTGATAAAAAGACTCTTAACTATCAGTGATCATGAATTTCATAGCAAAAACGTATTAAAAATTATGACAATTTTAAAATCAAATGATTTTCCAGAGAATTTGATAAAACAATTAATATTGGGTTTTAAAAGGAACGTAAGGTCAAACAATAATGAGTTGGATCAACCAAAAATTTTCAAATCAAGCATATATATACCAGATACATATATCTGAAAGATTCAAAAATTCAAAACTGTTTGATGCCGAAAAGTATTAAATTGCACAAAAAACTTTCAACAACATCGGCAAACTCTATAGTAAAACCAAAGACCAGATTGAAAAATCTAATGTTGTATATAAAATACCCTGTAGTGGCAACGATATAGAGAAATGTGAACTGGTATATGTCGGAACAACCAAAAATAATTTGAAAACCAGGATATCAGGACATAAATCTGACCAGCGTGTGCAAAAAACAGCTTTATCGGCCCATTGTGCACAAAAAAACCACTCTCCAGATTTTGAAGGAACTAAAAGTCTACCAATTTAGAATAATTACAGACGCCGCTATATGTTAGGGATGCTTAACATTATAAATATACCAACAAAAAAGAGAATTAATTACAAGGCTGATACAGAAAATTGCGCTCAAATATATAGACATCGTCTACAAGAAAAAAACATAAAGCAATGTGCAATAATTAATACACAATATTAGGCTTAATTATTTTTTAGTGTTATTATTGAGACTACTCAGACACTTCGATGTTTGTCAACTAGGTCTGGTTGTGTGTAATAAGATTAAATATTGTGTATATTTGTATTTTTATATTTTTGTATCTTTTTAATGCATTGTTATAATTGTATTTATTTATTGGTTTTTTAGAACATAAGCCCTGATGATGCTACGCGATGTGTAGCGAAATATTGGCATAGTTGAATAAAGATATCACTATATTTGACCTCGAGCTTGAAGAAAATCTTGTTTATTTTTATTAGTAAAACAAGTACCTTTTTAAAAAAGTACCTTTTTAAAAAAAGTAAATTAAAAAAAAAATAAATTAAAAAAAAGTACCTTTTTAAAAAAAGTATCTTTTTAAAATAAGTACGTCTTTTAAAAAGTACCTTCTTAAAATAAGTACCTTTTTATAAAAAGTACTTCTTTAAAAAAAGTACTTTCTTAAAAAAGTACCTTTTTAAAAAATGTATCTTTTTAAAAAAGTATCTTTTTAAAAACGTACCTTTCTAAAAAAGTACCTTTTAAACAAGTACCTTTTTAAAAAAATTACGTTTTTAAAAAAAGTACCTTTTTAAAAGAAGTACCTTTTTTAAAAAAATTATCTTTTTAAGAATAGTACCTTTTTGAAAATAGTACTTCTGAAGAGAAATACCTTTTTGAAAAAAGTACCTTTTTAAAAAATACCTTTAAAAAAACCTTTTAAAAAAGTACGTTTTTACAAAAGTGCGTTTTTAAAAAAATGCCTTTTTAACAGAAGTACCTCTTTAAAAAGTACCTTTTAAAAAAGAACGCACGGTGTCATGGGACACCAGGTAGGAACGTAGTTCCTTAGGTTTTACTTACCTTAGAAATTGTATTTTCACTATTTCTGAGCGCTGGGAACTATTTATGTTGAAATGACAAATTCTCTTTCCACTTTGGTAAGTAAGAGTTTCTTTCGTTTCAGAAATATATAATTTTTGTACAATTTAGGTAAGTATGTGTGTATGCCTATTTGAAGAAAAGGGAGTGTGGTAGGTTCAATAATGTTTATTAAAAAAAATTATAGCCTATTTCTTCTTTTAGACTCAGAACTATCTAAGTTTTGAATTTAATCAAAATTGGATAGATTAAAAGAGGATGAAATTTCCCCCTACCTCCCCTCGTGGTCCTATTTATGAAAATATATCCAGCCTATGTCGTCTTTTAAACTCGGATGTATCTATGTTTTGAATTTCATAAAAATCGGATAACTAGTTTCAAAGAGGAAAATATTTCCCCCATCTCCCCTCTTGGTCCTATTTTTTAAAATAATTATATCCTATATCTTCTTTAAGACTCAGATCTATATGTTCTGAATTTCATCAAAATCGGATAATCTATATGTTCTGAATTTCATCAAAATCGGATAAATAGTTTCAAAGAGGATGAAATTTCCCCTACCTCCCCTCGTGGTCCTATTTATGAAGAAACTTATAGCCTATGTCTTCTTTTAGACATAGATCTATCTATGCCTATATCTTCTTTTAGACTCAGATCTATTTATGTTTTGAATTTCATCAAAATCGAACGTCATACACTTTTCTAGCTACCTTGAAGACAGTCTTGAATTACACTGCGGACGAAGGAATTAGCCAATATGAGGTGTCAGCAAGGGTATCACAGGGGTCTATCTTGGGTAAATTTCTGTGGAATCTATGCTGATGACGTAGCCCTTGTTATAGACCAACCGAGCGTTGCTTTAATAGAGATCGTTACAAATGACGCTTGGGAAGAATAAGTAGATGGCTAAGATCAAAAAAGTTTGCACTCGCTGCTACGAAGACAGAAGCCATCGTGGTACCTAGGAGAAGAAATTTTACACAGCCAATATTAAATGTAGATGGATACGAAATCTCAATTTCCGAAAGTTTGAAATATCTAGGTGTATATTTAGATTGCCAACTGTCTTTCGAGGAACATATAAGGAGAGTATCACAGAAAGCACTGGGAACGGCAACAAAGCTAGCGCGCATAATGCCAACCCTTGGGGGACCTGGTCAAACAGCAAGACTAATATCAACAGTAGCATACTCACAAGCCCTTTACGCTGCCCCTGTATGGTGTTACGCAACACTAAATCGCCGTAGCAATAAAATGTTGCTTGAAAGGATACATAGATCAATTGTTCTTCGCATTACATCCGCATACCGCACGATATAAACTGCAGCAGCATCGGTCCTCGCCGGTATTCCACCAATCGACTTGCTCGCAAGAGAAAGGTACGAAATATACCAGCAGTGGCGATCCATGCAGCAATCGCAAATGAGGAAACAACAAGTTAAAAAAGAAGCAAGGCTAAGATTATTTGAAACTTGGCAAAGTCGGTTAATGTGTAGGACCACTAGTTGGTAGCGAACTATCACTACGTCCATTAAAAATATATACCTACATACATACATGCCACCTGGTTGTCAATTCGTCTTGATCACGAGTAGCGCCACCTGGTTGTCAATTCGCCTTGTCTATGTATATAGATAAATATTAGTTAGCTGGAAGAGCTTCAGCTATCACTGCCAGAACCACTTATCCAAGCAGGTACTTTTTTTAAGAACGTACTTTTTTGAAAAGGCACTTTTTTAAAAAGGTCCTTCTTTAGAAAAGTTAATTTTTAGAAAAAGTACCTGTTTAAAAGACTTAAGAAGGTTAATTTTTAATAAAGTTCCTAAAATATAACTTTAAAAAAGTACCCTTTCAAAAAAATTCCATTTAAAAACAGTACAATTTAAAAAAGTACATTTTTAAAAAAGCATCGTATAAAGTGCCTTTTTTAAGTAACTTTTGAAAAAAATCACCTTTTTAATATACATAAAAAAAAAGTTTTCTTGTTAAAAGTAAATGGTTGACTACAATATGTATGTATCAATGCTAGGGTTTTTTTATTCCCGGACTTTTTTGTTTCCCGGGAGAGCGGGAAATAAAAAATAATTTCCCGGGATACCGGGAATTCGCGGGAAATTAACAACGTAATAATATATTAACCGAAAGTTTTAATATCCAAAATCCATTGATGTTTATGTGAGCAAATTGAATCATTCGGCCATGTCACAGAGTTCAATTCCGGTCGGAAACGGAATTCAATCCACCCTAAAATGTCAAGCCCTAGCTGGAGCATACCGCAACATATTAGTGCCTCGAACAGTCTGGACACACCTGACAAATTTTCGTATTTTAGTTTTCTTTTTTATGACACCAGTTGCTACAAAAATGGGTTAGGTTGAATTCCGTTTCCGAACGGAATTGAACTCTGTGACATTGCCGATTGAATCATTCTTTATTTTAAACTGAGCTTTATTTTAAAAGTATTTCACAAACAAAACAGTCTCTAAAGAAATGAGATAAAAAAAGAAAAAAGCCTAAAAAATCACAAAAACAAAAAGATTTAAAGTAAATTAGGTAAAAAGGAACAATATTTTTATCGACATTTTAAAGAAACCTCGTAATTAAAAACTATTTTAGACCGAGCAAAAAGAGAACATACAAATCATTAGTAAAATCACTGACGAACTGAAATCAAAGTAGTTTTATTTCTGGTCATTCATCAATGACTTTATTGAAGCCACAAACCATTTAAAAAATTAATATGGACGCATTGAATATTTTAATATTTCTCTCACCAACTAGAAGAAAATATTACTTTTGTACCACGGATGAAATACCTTATCAACTTTTGTGTCAATTTGGTTATATGCCTCCGAATGTCATTCATACATATATGAAAATTAGGCTTATATGTAGTCACATTAGCGATATATTCCACAATTTGCGTGAACCTTAAGGTTGACTATAAGCGAAAAGTGCTGTACTTACCATTTTAAATGACTCACATCGATTGCATCTTGATTAAGGTATAAATGAACTGATCCAACTGATAAAACCCATTAATGATTTGGCCGTAATCACCTGGAAGTGTTAAATGAATTAGGTATTAACACGAGTCTCTAAATTAGTTCATGCACATGTACGAGTTAGTGCTCAGTCATTTTGATAAATCAGCAATAAAATTCAGTTGTCCCTATCATGATTATCATCATGGAATATACCATTAGCACCACCAAAGTGCCATCAATTAATAAATAATTTACAAACATAAAAGTATAGTCACCTTATTATTATTAGCCATTTTCAGTTATTCGTTAGACTGTGGTTATTCCACCGAAGAAGTGTCACAAAATATATTTTGTGGAAGTGTGACAACATTTGGTATTTTTTGACGAAAGAAACCTCGTGTGCAAGCCAAATTTGCCTTGCACGTGTGCAGAGCACGACGCCGTTCGGCGCATAGCTGGCTTACAGCCGCCGCCGAATTTTATTTTTAAACTGCGCCGCCGCCGATGTACGCGATGTGATCGGCGCATGACTCAGCCGACAAGTGACTATCAATTAATATGTTTGGTAAAAATCAAGGTAGATCCAAAGCGAATTAATATCAAGTGGCCTTATCATTAAAATAACACACATACAAAGTAGGTGTAGGACTATTTTTATTTGTGCTTTGACAGTCCGGGTTAAAGTTTTTCTCATTTCTTATATAGAGTTTGACTGATTGGGTGTAATCAGCTGGTGAACATATGTGATGATAAGGCTACCTGGTACTGAATTCGCCTTGGGTAAATCAATAAGGTATAGTCATCGGCGAATTGATACAACAAACCAACTTTTTTTTCAAGCAATTGTCAAAACAAATTAACGTATTTTCATTAAATTTTTTTTCAATTTATTAAAATAAAAAAATGTATAAGGGAAGTTTGGCAGTTCCTTGAACAATCAGCTGTGCTGATAACGCCACCTAGGTATAGTCATCGGCGAATTGATACAACAAAGCAACTTTTTTGTTCAAGCAATTGTCAAAACAAATTATCGAATTTACATTAAATTTTTTTCAATATATTTAAAAAAAAAATATAAAGGAAGTTTGGCAGTTCCTTGAACAATCAGCAGTGCTGATAACGACACCTGTTGTGAATTCGCCTTGGTACAAATACAACAAAAAACTAAATAATGCTTTGTCGCTGCAATTCTTAAGTGGGTGCTAGACCGATCAATATTTTAGCTTCAATATACATATGTGCTTGTGTGCGTTTGTTATGAAAATCAAAAGCATTTTGACATTCTTCAATATTTCCCCTCCGAATATGTGTAACAATTTTTTGTAAACAAACGCACAGAAACATATATTGAAGCTGAATATTGATCTGTGTGGCAGCCACTTTACTATATTGGCAAGAAGGGTGAGAGGAATTCAAAGGGGTACACGTATGCTTGTACTCTTGAGATCCGTTTTGTTCTCTCATTCGTAATATAAACCTGTATAAACTGTGTGCACACATACGCATATATGTACATGTATAAATTGTAAGAATCGCAGCGACAAAAGTTGCATAATGTAAACGCAAATGCAATTTTAAAGAAGAAACGACAAAAATTGCAACGATATAAATCGTACAATGTATACGCAGACTAACATATACCCTGCAAGAAATGTATGACCAAAACTAATACCCACACAATTTTTTATTAATACATATAAATAAATTTTGTCATTGATGATGGAGACATAAATCCTCGTTGACGAATGTATGTTGCAGAGTTGCATTTTAAAATTTTTTGACGTGAAAAATTTATTTTAACTTGAATGCCCAATAATTTGTGTTCTATAATGTGATTTGTTTGTCGTGACGTTGGAATATCTAAATTTAAATTTTCCATGAACGATTTAGTGATTGTCCAAACTGTTCAGGGACTACACACAAAAAATTCATAGGCTATAATTCCTAAAAATATGGTATAATTTTAACTAAGTGAAAGGGTAGAATGGCATTGACTAAGCTTTTTAGGTAATTTAACAAAAACTTTAGTTAATTTCCATGTTCGAAAAATCAACTAAAATTTTTGTTAAAACTACTTTAATTTTTTTTAATTACCTATGATAACATGGTAAATTTATTCTTTAAATTTTGGCAAATTACCTAATATTTTAGTTTACTTTACTATAGTTTTTGGTAAATTATTGTTTTCTAAAATCCACTATTTATGAAATAAAAAACATTTCGTATATATTAATTTTATTTGCATATACATAAACGCATAATAAAGGTAACAATATGTAATAAAATAATAGTAATATGTGGTACATAGTAAATAACGCAGGTTTTCCAACTTCTTTCAACATAGCAAAATGTAACACCATAAAACAGCGCCTGTCTCAATCACCAAAAAAGACATATACATATTCATACATATAAAATAATATCGGTATCGAAAAGATAGACCAAAGTAGCATCAGCAAATTTCATACATTCTGTTACCAGTCTCATGTATTGTAGCATCGTCAACTAGACAGATCTTTGCCTGTGTCTTTGCCCAAAAAGCATTATTCCTAAATAATGTGCTTATATATGTATATTATTAAAAATTTTGAAAGAAAGTGTTCCTTAATAGCTTAGTGGGATATATTTTTACATATACATATGTAAAAATATATCCCAATAAGATGCTAAGAACACCCACATACCTGCTAACAACATATGGCCAAGGTCTACTTTTTTGGACATATGACTAAATTTCAACAAATGAGCGATGCAAAACAATGGCATGTTCCTGGCTTTTAAGCAATTTGAAACAACTCATTCTTGTCTGCAATTACAAAATTAATAAAAACGAATTATTCGTTGATATTTTACATACCTCATGATCATTGCTTCTTTTGATTCGCATTAACTTGATCAAAAATAGACATTGATCTATTAACTAATAAACATTTATTTATTAAAATTCATATGTATAATTTTTTATTTTCAAATAAATATATGTAACTTACACCGCGTATTCACGAGACATTAACTTTGATACAACATGAGAGAGAACGTCGGCAGAACAAGAAAGTTAAAATGTCGAAATTTCTCTTCATGTCATACAACAGGACAACGTATTTTTAATTTTGTTAAGAGATTTCATTTGCTACAAATACTCATTGCGTTAAAATTCAATATTTTTGCGTAATTAGTAGTTTTATTTATGACTTTTCAAACAAATTTTCATTAAAAACTCAATTAAACAATTTTAGATACACAAATTCACAGAAATTTTATTAAAAATTTTGATTTTCATTTATTTCAATAAACACAAACACACAATTTATTTATTTTCATATATTTTGACATTTCATATCATAAGATTGTTGTGATAATATTTATTATAACACGCTCTCATAATAATTATCATGACATTGCGATAACACTAATTTGAAGTCTACACGTAACAGAATTCTCTCTGCGATTGAATTTGACGCTTGCTAACAGAAAAATATTTGATATTATGTCTCGTGAAGACGCTGTGTTACCCCAAAAAATATTTTCACCAGAGGAATTTGAACGTGGGTGGCATACTCTTTGGTAATGACGGCCGATACAACAGCAAACGATTTGCTTAACTTTCTTTTATATGTATAAGTATATTGTTACGTATTTAGTCCTTTACATAAAATTGTTACGTTTTTAATCCTTTACATAAAAACGGTTTTATTATTTTCACAGGATTCGTTGAATTGCCATAAAATAAAACTCGGATATTTATTTTACAAATTAATGCTCAGTAACGCTTTATTTATTACTTTAAAAACACGTACAACTAAACATGATGTACACACTAACTATTCTTGGCGATATTTACACGTCTAAGTTTAAAAACACACTCATCCATGTCGTCTGGTAGCCTCCCCTTATATAGTTAAATATAAAACCTTCTGGTAACTTCGCTAACTTTCTGGAATGTAGTTGTCTCTTTTTATCTTTAAGTATACGGCATGATCATTTGGTCTTGCTATGGTGTAGTGTATGTGCGTGTGTAGATGCATGAAATTTTTCTTCTGTTTGTTTATCTTCGCACACACACATACTCTAATGTTTGCAACTTAAACAAATTACGCTGTTATCTCTTGCAGCTGATGTTGTTTAAGTTTAATGTCACTGTTTGTAATTGCAATTAAGCAGTCTCGAATAATCTTTTAAGTTCTAGCTACCATTTCCTGAAGATTCCGGAAACTTCCATTTTCCGTTATTCTATTGACAGCTGTTGAGTGATGTCAAGTTTAATTGTGGTACTTGGTTGCCAGGTTTTGATTTTATTGACAGTGATTTAGGGGTGTAAAGCAGATAATAATCGCGTTGTCAGTTTGTGCCGTTACATTTGAATCTGCATTTTCATTTCGTAACACTGCCGCCCACTTAAGCCTGTTCGTCCCAAATAGGCACACAATCACCTTTTCCATAGTGCGCCAGTCGTTCCAGGTGTACTATTTTCATTTTGGACCTTGGGCTGTTGTACTTCTGTATCCTGTAGACGACGTCGTTCAACCTTGTAATCACCTTATACGGTCCATCCCAGTGAGTTTGTAATTTTGGGGACAATCCTTTCTTTCTTTGTGGGTTGTAGAGTAGAACCAGTTGACCCTCGTTGAACCCCTCAGAATTTGCAACTCGGTCATATCTAGCCTTCATCTTGTCACTGGCCATTCTAATTCGGTTGCGTACAAATTCATGTAGCTCATTTAAATTTTCTTGCTCTTGGGAAGAGCTGGTGCCTTCTTCACTTGTTGCTGTAGGCTTAGTGCCAAATTCCAAATCACCAGGTAATTTTAATTCCGTCCCGAAGACAATTTTAGCAGCTGTTCGTGATGTCGAGTCATGTATAGCTGACCTATATGCCAAAACAAATTTGGGAATGTGCTCGTCCCAGTCCCTTACCACTTTTCGCAGGTACTCCTCTAGGGTACGATTAAATCTTTCTACCATGCCATCGGACTGTGGGTGCAGCGGCGTCGTTCTGGTTTTCTTTATCCCATATAATTCGCACATTTCTCGGAATATAGCAGACTCGAAGTTTCTACCATGGTCAGAATGTAATTTTATTGGAATACCATAGCGACATACCTAGTTGTTGACAAATGCATTAACAACTGTCCTTGCTTCTTGATTGGGGATGGCACATACTTCTGGCCATTTACTAAAATAGTCCATCACCACAAGGACATAGCGATTCCCGGCGTTGCTGACGGGAAAAGGACCTGTTACATCCATTGCTATCCGCTCAAATGGTGCACCCGAGTTGTATTGTTGCAGTTGTCCTCGACTTTTTCTTACTGGTCCTTTTGCTGCGATGCACTCCAGTCGGCTACGGCTTGTTGACACCCAACCCAATAAAAACGCTGTTTTAGCTTCTCCAGCGTTTTTGTTACTCCCAGATGACCGCCACTAGGACCATTGTGGAACTCGTGCAAAACCTTATTCACCTTGGAGGATGGCACAATTATTAGGTTGGAAGCCATTTTACCATCTGCACTTTACCATACGCGGTACAAGCACAAGTGGGCTTTCAGCTTATATTTCATTGCGAGCAGGTCTTCTATTTTCCTCTATGGCTGCTATAATTGTCGCCAATATGGTGTTGTTCCTCTGTAACGCTAACCAGTCCTCTTCGGAATCGCTGTGTGTTAGCCGAACATCAATAACGCATTCCTTCTTTTCGGCCTTATGTCAATATCTGCACTCCAAGCTGCAGGGCCGTCGTGATAAAGCATCTGCATTGTTATGCTTTACACCCCTTCTATGCTCGATGCTGAAGTCGTAGCTTTGAAGACGTGCAATCCGGCGCGCTAGCTGCCCTTCAGGGTTTTTAAACTGCAACAGCCATCTCAATGCATAATGGTCGGTCCTTAGCGTAAAGTGTTGGCCATACAGGTACTTATGGTAGTGTTTTATACACTCCACGACTGCCAAAAGCTCACGTCGTGTCACACAGTAGTTTCTCTCAGGCTTTGAGAGTATACGGCTATAATAGCCGATCACTTTTTCTGTGCCATTGACTACTTGTGACAACACACCTCCTA
Source organism: Panzeria rudis (assembly GCA_956483635.1). NCBI lineage: Eukaryota > Metazoa > Arthropoda > Insecta > Diptera > Tachinidae > Panzeria > Panzeria rudis. The sequence continues at coordinate 74,432,080 of OY101449.1, forward strand.
TGCCATAGCCGCTCGCATCGGTATCAAGCAAAACTTTTTCTCCAGCTATGAGGTAGGCTAGTACTGGTGACGTACTCAGTAAATCCTTTAGTGTCTGGAACGCATTCTCCTGCTGTTCGCCCCAGTGATACGGCCTCGACTTCTTGGTCATCTTATGCAGGCTTGCAGCGACGTTGGCAAAATTTGGTACAAAGCGTCTGTAGTAGGTACAAAGGCCCAGAAAGCTGCGCAGTTCTTGAAGATTTTTCGGACGAGGCCAGTGCTTTACTGCTCGTATTTTATCTTCATCCATTGAGATTCCGTCTGCCGTAACTCGATGGCCCAAATACTTTACTTCTTTCTGGAACAATGCACATTTCTTCACGCTAAGTTTAAGCCAGCTGATGATATGCGCTGAAGAACTTCTGCCAAATTTTTGAGGTGCTCATCAAAAGTTTTTCCCATCACGACGATGTCATCAAGGTACACCAAGCAAGTCTTCCAGTGAAGTTCCTTCAGCACTCGTTCCATTAGGCGTTCAAAAGTAGCTGGAGCATTGCAGAGCCCGAATGGCATAACTTTAAACTGCCATAATCCATCGCTCGCACTAAAAGCAGTTTTCTCCTTATCTTTCTCTGCAATCTCCACCTGCCAATATCCGCTTTGTAGGTCCAACGTGGAGAACCATTTCGTTCCAGCCAGCGTGTCTAAGGTGTCGTCAATTCTAGGTAGCAGATAACTGTCCTTCTTCGTAACGTCGTTGAGCTTTCTGTAGTCTACGCAGAATCTCGTACTGCCATCCTTTTTTTGACTAAGACCACGGGCGAACTCCAAGGACTTGAAGATGGCTCGATTACACCATACCGCTCCATTTCATGGACAAGTTCTTTTACCTCATTCCGTTTTGCTAGGGGTACACTTCTGGGTGGCTGTTTGATCGGTCTCGCTTCGCCTGTATTTATTTCATGTTTCACTATTGCCGTTCTCTCTTGGCTTTGATCTTTCAAGGCGAAGACGCTGGTATGCCTTTTTAGCAGCTGTTTAGCTTTATTTCTATCAGGAGCTGCTAATCCTGCTACATTGTCATTATAGTACATTGGCCTATAGCAGAATTTCCGTTGACGACTTTTTCGTTGACTGTTAAATTAAGTACTCTTATAGGGATCTTTCCTCCTTTGCAAGTTTTTACGAGGGCTTTTGCTGTTAATAGCTCGCTCTTAATTCCTGTTGGTTCTACTACCCACAACCGATTGTCCTCACAATTTCCCTCTATGCGTGCCCATATTACTGATTCAGATTGCGGTGGTATCGTCTGGTTTTCAATAGCAACAAGTTTCCTTACGTGCGTTTGATTGTCATTTCCAACAGCAAGCGGTATTTCAACATTACGCCAAATCATCACTTGTTGCCCCATATGCAGGTTGATGCCATGGTTTATCATAAAATCGGCTCCAATAATAACCTCGTTAACAATATCGGCAACGATAAACACATGTTGCACGCTTATATTGGCTATAGTCACCTTCGCTTCAGTCTTACCGTAGACAGTGGCAGGCTCCCCAGTAGGTGTTCATAGTCTTATATTCCTTAAAGGTTCACACTTCCCCTTCACTATATCGGGCCTGATAATTGACTGCGACGCTCCTGTATCTATGGTGAAGATGTGCTTTTCGCCGTTGATGTATCCACATGCAGTAAGGTTGCTATTTTTCTGCTGCATTACTGATATGGAGATTGTGGGGCCGTCGTTTGTAGGAGCTAGCTCTTGCCCCTTAGTGCTAGCTCGTTTTAGTTTAACGGGGACTCTTGTGTTGTTTGTCGGCTCACCCGTTTACTGTTTCTTGGTGGCGAAACAGATCTGGCTCTTTTTCTTGGCGCCTTGCAGTTGCGCTGGAAGTAGCCAACTTTGCCGCAGTTATAACACTTAGCTTTTACTTTGCCGTCCTTCTCCGCCAATGCTTGTCTCACTGCCTCCTTGATGCTAGATACTAGATCACTCTCATTTTCGGCAATGACCTCCACGTTCCGCACCTTGCATACCTGCGGCTTCCAAATCATCCTAGCAGTCTCCTGAGCTAGTGCAAATGAAACCATTTCCGCAAAGGTAGCCTTTTGCGTAGCACACACTGCAAGCTTGATGTCAGGATCACGAATGCCGTTAACAAACACCTCTGTTTTGACATGATCCAGGAATGGATGGTTTTCGCCTGGATATGTAAGCTGCACTAACCGCTCAATTTCCATTGCGAAACCTTGTAGAGACTCATTAGGCTTCTGTCCTCTACATAGCAATTGCATGCGGTATATATCTCGCTTATGTTCGCCACCATATTTCCGCTGTAGTGTCGCCATTATGTCATCAAAATTGTTTCTGCAGCTCCCTGGTACGGTTTCGAGTACTTCTGCTTCTGCTCCTTTTACGGCCAAAATCAACTCTTCGGCCTTTTCTTCACTGTTCTAACCATTTTTGCTAGCAACTGTTTCGAACTGGAACTTGAAGATGTTCAAGGAGTCTTAATTCTGCTGGAAACCTTTGGAATAACTCTCACTGGCCCGCCTTGACACTGAAGATTAACAATTTTTGCTTCCAAGTCATGCAGTTTCTCGTCCACATGCACTTCGACGCCACCAATTTCTAGGCTATGGAGTTTATTCTCTAGTTCTGAAAGTTTCTCGTCAAATTTGCTGACTTGTACCTCAATGCCATCTACTCTTCTATTTATGGCCTCAGAAATTTCCACTAGCTTCTCATTTGTGGCTTTAGATGTTTCCTGAACTTCAGCCTTAACTTCAGCTAGCAGTCGCTCGTTGTTAGCTCTAGATGTTTCTTGAACTGCGGCTAGCATTCTCTCGTTAGCTCTAGATGCTTCTTGAATTTGCTTAGAATTTTGTTTCATTTCACTCATCATAGCAGCTAACATTGAATTTATATCTGAGCTGTTTGTCGTAGCACGAGTACATACCTCCATTTCCTCTTTATCCTTGAATTCGTATGTCCCGATGTCGATGCCACGTACAACTAAACACGATGTACACACTAACTATTATTGGCGATATATTACTCGTCTAAGTTTAAAAACACACTCATTCATGTCGTCTGGCAGCCTCCCCTTATATAGTCAATTATAAAACCTTCTGGTAGCTTCGCTAACTTTCTGGAATGTAGTTGCCTCTTTTTATCTTTAAGTATACGGTATGATCATTTGGTCTTGCTATGGTGTAGTGTATGTGCGCGTGTAGATGCATGAGATTTTTCTTCTGTTTGTTTATCTTCGCACACACACATACTCTAATGTTTGCAGATAATAATCGCGTTGTCAGTTTGTGCCGTTACATTTGAATCTGCATTTTCATTTCGTAACAATATTATATGTATTATTATATGTATAAGTTTATTATATGTGACCTGTTCCACGAAAAGTGACCTCTGCGCCGAACAAATTTTTTTTTACTTTTTGAGTGATTCTTATAGGAAAAAAACGCTCTTTCAAATGCCGCAAACCGAAAGTTTCTATGTCTTTTAGTTTTTTTACAAATCACCTGTAAAGATGAACATAATTAATGAAAAAATTTAAAAATGTGATATAAACAGATAATATATATAATATTTCAAATTTAAAAAAAGTTCAATATAAAAGGTACAAAATTACAAAAATATCAACATTTTACTCTTTTTTACTCCTAACACGCTTTTTTGGTGGTTCTTCTGTATTTTGCTGCTTTTCACCTTTGTCTGATTTTTTTTTTAAGAAGTTCTTCCAGTTTTTTTTTGTTATTTTCATCTCCGATTTATTCACCATTGTAGCACGTTTCTTTATAGATTGTTTATCTCCGTCTTTGTTTCTGATTTTCACATCAGCTTGAGCTTTTTCAACTGCAGCTGTCTTCTTAGGGAGTTTTTCCATTTTTGCCACCGATTTTTTATGAGTCTCAGTTTTGTTTTCAGTCAGTTTTTTTGTTCTTATTTTTTTGGTGACTGCCTTGTTTTCGGTTGATGTAAATTCTTCGGATTTCGCTCCCATCTTCTTCATCGGTTTTTATGGCTTCGGAGCCACATCATCGCACTTTTTCTTATCGAAAACAAGCTCTCTTATATTTTTGTATATATACCATTGTATATCTAAATTTAATCCATCCGTTGAAGGAAGAGTTGCATAACCATGCGCAAAACACGGAAAAACGAAGCGCTTGTTTTAAACGCGTTTTTCTCAATAACTTCTTTTCGGCGCAGAGGTCCCTTTTCGTGGAGCAAGTCACATATATAAAATAAATATATAAAATAAAGAATTGCATTGGAATAAATCGTGTTTTATTTCAACTGGTATGTCTATCAACAGTGACGTATATATACATCAGGTTTGATTAGTCAACTATGACCGATATGTCCATCCAGTTTGATTAGTCACCTGTGATTAGTATTTATATCAACGTTAACTAGTAAACAACATTAGAGTGAGCAGTTCGGTTATATGTTCTATTAACGACAAAATGCATAAGTTAGAGAAGGATGCGAAATCACACGTACACAAAAGTTTACATCACTTTTTCCACATTGCCTTTAACAATCTGCTAGAAACTTAGATAGGGATATCCATCACCACTGCAGGTTAAATGATCGGTCATTTGACTTTCGCTGTTCTTGCAGGGTATACCATTAATTTGCGAATTTCCCCATAAGAATTATACAGGGCTGAACGGCCAACATATCGACGCAGTTGCATAAAAAGGGTCAATTCGTTTTTGTTTACATTGCTACGACAAATAAAAAGGGCCAATCTGCTTGGGCCTATCTGTAACGAGCTGGCTTACAAGGGCCAATCTGCATAATTAACTAATTTAAAAATTATATATTGTGGTATTTTTTAAAGGGGGTTGGCTTTCATACACTGGACCAAAATACATTAAGCTTTTGAAACCACATTTTTCAATAACAAACATAAAAATAAATTATTTTTCAATGTAGTTCGCATGTTTACTTAAATGAAAATTTAAAATAGTGATTAGATTATTAGTAAAAATGGTCAGAACATTTATATATTTATGCTCAGCTCGAAAATGCGAAGAAAAACTTTGAGCATTATACTCTGCTACCTTTCATTATTTAAGAGATAATTCAATGCAAAAATTTATTTTGCACATTTGGCCATAATTTTTTTCGTGCTTTTAGAATATAATTGTTTTAGTATATAAAAACTATATAAAACAATATAAAAGTATATAAAAACTTTTAAGGTCGGTTGAGATTTGCGAAAGTTACAATACTTAAAGCTTTCCACATGCGATACGTTTAGTTTTAGCCCACTGTAGAGTCGTCAGTACATATTCTGCAAATTTTCGCAAACTATATTGTGCAAGTGTAGCCCCTCATTTATTGATATACCAAATTTCAAATAAATCTAAACAGTTGCTTAGCAGTTATTCGTCTTTTACCATTTATTTTGTGAGCAGCTCCAAATCACAGGCTAAGCAGACGCGACAAAAGAGAGGGAAGATATTGCATACTCACTTAAACGAAAGCCGAGTGCAAAACAGAATAAAAATTTTCATTGTTTGCAATTAAAACAAATTGTTTATTTCATAAATAAATGGAATTAATTTATTATTTTAAGCACGAAAATATTACAATTCCACATTTCATACACTTTATTTAAAGTTTTTATACATTTTGCAGCTTTCTTCTACAATTTTCAACGCTTTTTCTACCGAACCAACAACAGATGCACAAACACACGCACAGGCAAACAGAACACTTCATTTGCACTTTAATTAATAATTAAACTTTCATATATCACTTAAACACGCTTTAAATGCTTTATTTAATTTTTTACATTATAAAGCAATAATTTTTTGCAGTTTTATGCTAATTAAACACTTTTTCACTGTGAGCTAAAACTTTTATTTTGTTTTGTTTACTTCTACATCTTCACATCACTATATATCTCTTTTCTACAATTGCCGAGTGGGGAAAAAGCTGAGTTTTTCATTTTTGATCACTCATTTTCTTCCACTCTGTCCTACTTTGTGCTCCAAATGCACTGGGAATGTGTTGCATGTATAATTTTACATTTTTATACGAATGTATTTATTAAGAAGGTTTGGATGTGAATAGCTTCGCCAGTGTAAGTATAAGTTAATCAACTCCATTATAAACGGCATAATACCAGCACATACTTATGTATGAATGTAACCCTACGTCTTAACGAGCCATCGACTTGAACATAATATGAACATGACGCCGGCAGAGCAATTGCAAAAAATTCATGAGCTTCTTTGTTGTGGTGAATACGTGCGATGTCCATGTTCTGCCTTATCAATGTATTTGGTGGTAGCGCAATAGAAATGGAATATTTAACAATTTCTTTCTGTCCCTTTTCTTTCTATTGAAAATTGTTGTTGACGGCAAATCTCATGGCGAACATTGATGCTCAGCCATATGTTCGGGCATCGATGTCAGAGCATGGACGAAACATGGACATGAGCCGTCTACATTAGCCATATGCGATGTCTGACATGATCATGATCTAATAATACAGGTCTATGCACCAGTATAACAATACAAAAAACAACAGGCATTTTGTTTGTGTATAACAATCGTAAAGATGTCAAATACAGCTGTCTACAACAGCAAGAAAAACGTGTTTTGTGTGTATTTTCTCGTTCTGGTAAAATGTGAATAAATATATAACCAGAGAGCGAAGCCCATGCATAACAGTCGGCGTTGGTTGCTGTTAGCCGGCTGAAGCCGGTTATTCTTTAGAAGAATTACTAGTTATATTTTTGTCGACAAAAATTAGGTGAAAAAACTCCAAAAATGGGTTATGTAATGTAAATGTAAAAACCGTCATATTTCCGAAACTTTTTGGCCATAAATCGACTAATTTGACAGCCGCACATTAGAGTGGAGTGTGCGATTTTTTTTGCGAATTTCAATTGCGAATAGCAAAAAAAGGTTGCATTTTAGTTTTAGATATATGGGAAAAATAATGAAAAAAATATTGGGACCTACTTTTAGCCCTCTACCGCAGCATCAAAATTTTAAAATGAGATCAAATCGATCAATTTGTGAAACATCATATGATGCAACATTATATATTCCTTATAGCTGTAATAACTCATTTTACTCAAAATATCCACTATTTTATACATACAAGGTCAGATTTCAGACAAACTTAAAAACTTAATATGAAGCAAATTTTCGAATTTCTAAGTCTGTCATATCTTGCAAAAAAAAAAACATTGAAGTCGCTGAGCACGAAAATTATATTGATTTATTTTTCTTAATGCGCGCTTTCCCGATATTCCCGAAAAACAAGTTTTTTGTTTTTTTTTAGTTTTTTCGTTTAGTGTCAAAAATTCCGAGAACGGCTCATCTGAATAAAATAAATCGTACACTGTTGTATAGACATCTCTCTATTCTTTCATTCAATATACTGATTGTGCCGATCGTATAAAAAAAGTATAGAGTTACAGGCCTTAAAATTTTAAAAATATATATTTTTATACCTTTTCGCAAAAACTATCATTTAAACTGCTCCATTAAGATGAAAAAATATAAGAAGTATATTTTTCGGGCTGTATTACAAACATAATTTTGTGACGACACATGATGGATGCAATCGCTAAATTCTGATAAAAAAAATAAGAAGGTTATTAGCTCTTAAGCGAAAACAGCTATATTATTTTTTAGTTACTTTTAATACAAAATTAATATAAATCAGATTGTATTAATTTAAGACACCGAACCGTTATAAGAAATATGCAAAAAAGTTGAGACATAACTGTCAAAATATAAGAAATATTTTTTGTCTTGAAATAACTGTTATTTTTAACAAATATGTATTTGCGTCTGTTTATAATTCTTATAATTAACAAACATTTTTTTGTTTTGCTCATAACTTATATTTTCAATTTATATATTCTTACGTTGCTTGATAACAGTTATTATTGAAAAATAATTTTTTCCGTTGCTCATAACTGTTATTTTCAACGTTTATTTATTTACGTTGCCTAACAATAGTTATTATTGGAAAAAAGTTTCTTATGTTGCTCATGAATTTCATTTTTAACATTTATTTCATTTTGTCATTCCTTACAATTTTAGCGAATTTTAATCAATTTAAAAATTTGTCGCGAATTTCGCCATTTTCGCGATAGACGTGATTTTTACCAGTTGCTGATTGTTTTACAGTTTACCCATTTTTAATCAATGCCAGAATTTTGTTATCTTTCCGATTTTAGCAAGCATTTGCGAATTTTCGACATTTTCGCAATATGCTCAGAATTTTTGTCATTCCATACATTTTTAGCGGTTTGTTAATAAGTTTTGAGAATGTTTTAAATTTCGCAAATTTTCGCGAACTTTCGCAAAGAAAGTGATTTTTGCCAGTCGCTTGCTTTTAAGAGTTTTATAGATTTTTAATCAATATTAAACTTTGCTATCTTTCCACTTTTATCGAGTTTTTGCAAATTTTCTTAATATTCGTGATTTTTTCCTGTTTTTATATTTTTTTTACATTTTTAGTGGTTTTTAATCAAATTTTGGGATTGTTTCCAATTTTGCACAAAGACGCAGGACTTTGCTTAAATGCTTTGCAACTGATGCTTTGCCGCTCGCCATTGTTATTAAATAAGGTAAAAATAAATGTTGAAAATAAAATTCATGAGCAACGTAAATTTTTTTTCCAATAATAACTATTATTAGGCAACGTAAATAAATAAACGTTGAAAATAAAAGTTATGAGCAACGGAAAAAACTATTTTTCAATAATAACTGTTATGAAGCAACGTAAAAAATATAAATTGAAAATAAAAATTATAAGCAACGTAACTATAAATATAAATTTTACAAATAAGTATTATCAACAATGAAATTAAAATACTTGTTGATTTATTGTTATAGTTCGCAGCTTACTCTCGAAGTAGAAACAAGCATTAATTTGCCGTCGGTGAACAAAATAAACAATATAAAAATATACATACAATATTTATAAAAAAATAAAAATATTCGCAACAACAAAGTATTAACAAACACCGTTTTGTTTAATATTTTACGTACCTATACATTTTTTCATTTCTTTTTGTAAAGTAAATTATAATTATAAGCAAGTAGGCACACAAACAACAAATATATTTGGTATTCGTACCAAATGAGTACGAATACAACAACAAACAACAGAAATGCCTACATTACTGTTGTTGCTGCAGAATGTGATAACCCAGTAAACGAAAATTTACACTTGCGTACACGGGTACGCTCAAATTCAATGTCTATGACGGACCATAATATAAAAGTAAATTTTTTGATACCAGCTTCACAGCAAAGCACAAGTGCCAACAATATGATCCAACATCAAGCTGAAAAAGAAAAAACGACAGAAAGTGTCCCCTTAGAAACTGATTCAGAAAATCCAAATGGGTATTGATCGCTATTTTAAAGTGATAAATAATAAAAAAAGACAAAGAAGTCCAAGATCGAAAAACCTCGCTCCATTGGCGATAATGGCCAAAGATGGTAAATCCGATGCGGCGCTCTCTGAAAACCGGTTTTCACTTCTACAAAACGACGAAGACGAAATCACCATTGTCAGGTCAAGTAAGCCGCCCCCAATATACTTAAGAGAGAAAAACTCAAATGAGCTAATTAAAAGGCTAGTACAATTAATCGATGAAGAGGCGTTTTACGTGATCCCGATAAAACGTGGTGCGATTAATGAAACAAAAATTCAAGTAAATGAAGAAAATCATTACCGCTCAGTAGTTTCGGAGTTTGAAACACAAAATAAAAATTTTTACACCTACCAATTGAAAAGTGCAAAAGGCCTCCAGGTAGTGATAAAAGGCATCGATTCATACGTGGATCCAGAAGAGCTAAAAGCGGGTCTAATAAATAATAATTTTAAAGTAAAAATGTTACTAACATTAAAAATAGAGAGCGATTTCCCCAACCACTATTTCGTGTGGAAATGGAACCAGGTGATATTAAATTAAAAAGGAATGAAGTACACCCCATTCACAGCTTAAGATATTTGCTGCACCGACGAGTTACCGTAGAGGAACCACACAAGCGAGCAGGGCCCATTCAATGTCTAAATTGCCAAGAATATGGCCACACCAAAACATATTGCAAGTTGCGCACCGTTTGTGTCGTCTGTGGTGAACTACACAGCACTGCGAATTGTGATAAGCAAAAAGATGATTCCAAAATGAAAAAGTGTAGCAATTGCCACCAAAATCACACTGCAAACTACAGGGGCTGCCCTGTCTATGTACATGTTAAGCAGTCTTTGTCTAACAGACGTAATCACACCTATGCTCAACCTAATTTCGACAATACAAATTATCCCCAGTTGAGCCAACCAGCTACCAGCCGGCCTTCATACGCCAACATTTTTAAGGCCAACCAGCCCATAGCGCAAAACATACCAAACAGCCAGTTCTCCTACGCTAATGCTTTGAAGTCTAACCAGCCCCCAGCTCAAAAACGGTCTCTTGCCAACGAAAACAGTGGTTTCAATTTTGATCGACTTGAGGCTTCAATAGAAAATTTAATACAAACCGTAAATTTTTTTACAACCAACATGACCTGCATGATGCAGGAAGTGTTGAAAATGCAGTCTACATTATTGCAGGCTGCATTAAACAAACCATGAACTTAAAAATCTGTTTCTGGAACGCAAACGACATCCGCCAACATAAAAACGAACTAGAATACTTCATGATGGATAAACAAATTGATGTTATGCTTATCTCTGAGACGCACTTGACTGCTAGAAGTTTTTTTAAAATCAACGGATATATTCTCTACGACACTAAGGACCCCCAAGGTAGAGCTTGTGGTGGCTCGGGTATACTAATAAAATCGCGATTAAAACATTACTTAATGAGTGATCATTGTGAAGACTATCTTCAAGCAACTAACATCTGCATTGAAGCTTTTCATCAAAACCTGGTGATTTCATCAATTTACTCTCCTCCCAGGTGCTCTATTACAGAAAATCAGTATAGTAGATTTTTTAATTCACTAGGCCCACGCTTTTTGGCCGCCGGTGATTACAACGCTAAGCACACGTTCTGGGGATCTCGCCTCATCACGCCAAAGGGTCGCGTTTTGTTTGACACAATTTCAAAAATGCGGTTAAATGTTATATCAAGTGGGCAGCCAACTTACTGGCCAACAGATCGGCGAAAAATACCTGATGTTATTGATTTTGGAGTAGTAAAGGGTGTGCCCAGCGAAATGATCCAAGTTGAAGCATCTTTAGATTTGTCTTCAGATCACTCACCAACTATTGTCACTATATATTCACATACAACATATTCACCCACTTGTGATTTAACGATGACAACCACACGTATAAATTGGTTGAAATACAAAAAATATTTGAGTGCTCATTGCCCAGAAAATATTCCATTAAAAACGCCTGCTGACATAGATGACTCTATTAGAATGTTTGAGGCAAACCTTAAGCAAGCTGCTCTAAATGCTACTACTACAAATCGTCAGGAGAGGTATAATAAAATTTTTTCAGCAGATGTAGAACGGCTTTTATCCGAAAAAAGAAGAGTTCGTAGAGAATGGCAACGCTACAGATCCCCTCAGCTAAAATCTAGGCTGAAGGAATGTACTAAACAGCTGAAAACTCTACTAGAATATCAAAAAACCGCTTCTCTTCAAAACTTTCTAAATGGGCTCGACGCAACACCTCAAACAGACTATTCGCTATGGAGAGCAGCCCGAGGCCTCAAAAGACCAGTGATATTATGGTGGATGTAGCCCCAAACTTAATTAATTAAAACAACTGGCCAGGTTGATGGTTGTGAGAAGACTGTCGTCTGTTGATTTATTTAAAACAAAAGATAAAGAGAATATGAGTTAACTTAATGCTAGGGTTTACAGGTATGCTTAAACTAAAGTAATGCCAAATACTTAACGAATATGTACTGGGTGATGCATTTCACTACAATATATAAGCCTCCATTGCGAGCTTCGAATGGAGACTGGGCAAGAACTGACGCTGAAAAAGGTACTCTGTTTGTAAACCACTTGCAGAAAGTATTTACTCCAAATACGTCTGATACTATAGTTGAGCTGCCACCAGTCCTCGCTATACCAGATGTTACTTTGAGGTTCAACATTCGTGAGATTGAACACTATATTGCCGGCTTAAACTCGAAAAAAGCCCCAGGCGCTGATAAAATAAGCAATAAAATGCTCTTAGAGCTACCCTATACTGCAAAACGGATAATTCTATTTATTTTTAACAGTATTTTGCGCCTCAAATGCTATCCCGCAGAATGGAAGGTTTCGCTGATTACCATGATACCTAAACCAGGCAAAGATCATACGAAGGTGGAGTCCTATAGGCCTATAAGCCTGTTGTCTAACATGTCAAAACTATTTGAAAAGCTACTTATGAGTAAGCTAACACCCATACTGAATCGTACTGGATGCATTCCAGACCACCAATTCGGTTTTAGGAGACAACATAGTACGATTGAACAAACACATAGACTCGTGAACGTGGTTAGAAAAACCTTCGAAGAAAAGAAATATTCTTCTGCGCTCTTCATCGATGTTTCTCAGGCATTTGATAAAGTATGGCACGCAGGTTTAATACAGAAACTAAAGCAAAACCTACCCGAAAACATCCTTAAACTTTTAGAAAGCTACTTAACTGAGCGAAAATTTGTTGTTAAAGAAGGTAATTTTCAAAGCCCTCCGCAACCCATCGAAACCGGAGTTCCTCAAGGCAGCATCCTCGGTCCTGTATTATATCTGATATATGCCTCTGACTTGCCGGTAAGCAGTAACATACACATATCAACATTCGCTGATGATACAGCTTTTCTAAGTGTTCACAAAAGCCATCAAGAAGCCACCCGCAATTTGCTAGATTATATACCCCAGTTGGAACAATGGCTAAAACAATGGCGGATAAAAATTAACGAACAAAAATGTCTACACATTACTTTTACATTGTGCAAAGAAACCTGTCCACCTATACAAATAAATAACCAAACTATACCTCAACACACTGAAGTAAAATATCTCGGTGTTCATCTTGATCGTCGTCTAACATGGAAGTCACACATAAATGCAAAGGTGACCCAAATGAAACTAAAAGCAGCTCAAATGAATTGGCTCATTGGAAGGAACTCTACTCTAAGCCTAGATTGTAAACTTCTTCTATACAACTCCATTCTAAAACCAATATGGTCCTACGGAATCCAGTTATGGGGCACTGCCTCGGCATCAAATGTAGAAAAAATTCAAAGGCAAGAAAATAAAATACTCCGTACGCTTACAGCAGCCCCATGGTATGTCAGAAACAAGCGAATTCATAAAGACCTAGATGTGCCGCCGGTTAAGACAGTGTTTTCTAAACACGTGACAAGCTACATAAAAAGACTTGAGTTGCACCCAAATCCCCTAGCCCGAAACATCATTAACTTTAGAGGCCACACTCGGCTGAGAAGGAGGGACACTCTTGCTCTCAGCCCAACACGAGAGACGTAAATAACAAAACAACCAACCGCTGAAACAAATATTTTCGTCTTGCACTGGCTGGACTTAAAAATTAAAATTTTAGAATTAAGATTTGATTACTTATTGTTAGTTCAATTTTATTGAAGATACAATAAATAAATACATATAACCGAAAAAAAAAATTTATTGTTATAAATATAAATTTTACAAATAAGTATTATGAACAATGAAATGAAAATATTTGTTGATTTATTGTAACTTTTTTAATTCAAAAATAGTTTTAACAGTTATTCTGGTTCTCTGGTATTAAACACTTATTTTCGTTTGAAAATAATTTTGTATGTGAATTAAAATCAGCTTTTTACACTTAATGGCTTAAAACTTTCTTATATTTTGTCGGATCTCCTCGATTCAACTTTTTTCATTCGGTACAAAATTGTTTTTTACGTGTAGCCTTGAAAAAATTATTAAAAATTTTATTTTATATTAATTAGGCAAATTAAAATAAAATTCATATACGAAATTAGCCGTTAAAGTCGGCGGCGGCTAAACAGCAAGAAAAATTATCGGCTACGGCTGAGCCGCGGCTATAACCCGATCAGCCTCGCTCTCTGTATATAACGGCAATGGCGGCCAAAAATATAAACAACTTTTGACAGCTTGGCGATTGTTTACGACGATTGTAACGGTCAAAACACAACCCTGCAGAAAATCATCTGGCGAGTTGCATTGACCTAATAATTGAATCATGATGACAATATTATTTATAAAAAAACATTTTTAATGAATAAAATCAGCGTTGTCAACTCGATGCTTTTCGCACTGTTTTTAGTGCTTTTTCAACTTTTCAATGCGAAAATATTTAGAGATATTGCTCGGTGCTTTTTAATCAATTTTTAGTTCTTTTTTTTGTGACAGTGGCACTAAACCCAAAATTCCGAAATAAATTTGTTTATCTAAAATATATTTTTTAAAGGTAAAATTTTTGGTTAATGTAACTATTTCCTAAATATACTTTTTTGCAGTCTTTGGTTCAATTTAACCATGCATTAAATGCATGCATAAAATTCATGCATTTTTTTTTGGAGGACGAGCGGGGTAGAAAAGAAAACGGGGCATAAAAAACGGCACGATTTCTGTTTTCCATGCATTTTTTATATTCTTCTTTAGCTCGATTTGAATTTTCTCTCATTTTCTCTCTCTTATGTGATTGTGTTGTGGTTTTTGTTGTTATGAATGATTAAATAAAGCAAACTTTGAGAGAAATTTATAAAAAAGCATGAAAATAAAATTCATCGTATAAATGTAAGAGGTTTTTAGAAGATGTTTTCAAAGATAAATTTGAAAAATTCATGTATAAAAATTCATCATCCAAATTGGGGGTTTCTCTTTATCTTATCTGATAACGCGCTCTAAAGCTATTTTAAATATGAAGAAATTTTCTCAAAAATAGCCAAGATGCCCAATAGATCGGGTCAATTTGTATGGAGGGAAAAACCGAAAAAATCGTATAGCAAAAACGCAATCTACGGACGATTGTGAAAAAATGTCTCCAAGAAACTATGGGTCGGAAATGAGTTCCTAGCCCGCGCAAATCAATATTTAGCTTTATATATAGTTGGAAACAAATAAATACAAACAAATCGGTTTATTTTCCCCTTCCGAGTTTTATACAATTTTGTACGGATGATGCCTCTGGTGTAACTAGTATTAGCGCGAAATCTTGGCTCAATATACTTTCTGGTTCGCGAAATATAGCGGTTTGAAAATTTAAAAATTCAACAAATTCGACATTTAAAAATTATTTCTACTAGAGTGCTGTGTTTTTCTTCCGACGGGGTTTTTTGAATTTAGAACGATTTTCCGTCATCCCACGTCAAATTTGGTTTGTAAACAGACCGGTTTCGGCTATGTGCCATCTTCAGTGTTCTATTGAATACTAAATTCAATAGAACACTGAATATGGCACATAGCCGAAACCGGTCTGTTTACAAACCAAATTTGACGTGTGATGACGGAAAATCGTTCCAAATTATTTCTACTACTTACCCTAAATATTCTAAAATGACATTTGCTTGTTACGATTTTATTTGCTAATCTTCAGAGGTAAATTTTTACTGATCTTCTGTCTACATAATTTGAGGTCTGAAGACTGCAAAATAATAGCATAACATATGAAAAGTCCACTTTGTTTCCTTTAATATGACCCTCAATGGAATATCTAGGGTAAGTACGTAAGTGTAAGTAAGTTTTTGGATTAGTACATTTGGATTTTGGATTAGTACTAATACTAGGTATAGCAGAGGCATCATTATACCAAACTTTATAAAAATCGGAAATAGCAAGACGTTAAATTTTTGAGAAAAAAGCACAGTAAAATTTGACCTCTGAAGATTGAGATATAAAATCAAAACATATGTCATTTTAAAGTGCATTTTGTGCCCTTTAATATGAAACAACAATGGAACATCTAGGGTAAGTAGGTTTAAATATATACATAATTTTGTAAAATCAGTTTACTATATTTTTGTTGAACTTTTTATTCTCTAATCGAAATATTTCGCAAACCAGAAATAAAAGGGGGTGCTAAAATTTTTCAGTAATACTAGTAATGATATTATTTTTATTCTTACCAAATTTTATAAAAATCGGAAGTCCAAGGAGAACTGTTTTGTTGGTATTATTTGTTTTAGCACATAAAAAACAAATATGTTGAATTGTCCGTAGATTATGCTTCTGCTATACGATATTTTGCAAAATAAATCTTGCGCCATGTGATGCGCATGTAAGGGTAGAACATACATATATATATATATATATATATATATATATATATATATATATATATATATATATATATATATATATATATATATATATATATATATATATATATATATATATATATATATATATATATATATATATATATATGTATGCAGAATTTCATTATAATCGGACAGCAGCAAAATCCGGATCTTGTCGGAAAATTTTGAAATTACTCAATATAAGAATTTATTTAAATAAAATGAAAAATAAATTTCAGTATTTTTTTTTCAAATACTACTCGTCATTTTAATTGTTTCAGTGCTTTTTGAAATTGAAAAGTTGACAACGCTGAACAAACCGAATTTCTTTTACTTTGGCAAAAAAAAAAAAAAACAAAATATGCGACTCCTTCTCTTCTCGCTTCTCATAGAAGCGAATGTGGAATGTGTATCTTATCTTTTATACGGAAGAGACGAGGCCTTCTTTAAGGCATTCTGTAGCAGTTAGATAAGAAAGGTAATCGAATTAAAAAACTGTCTAAGCAGGCCTTTAATAAAGGCTGAATTGAGAAGGTCTTCTGAGTTTTCCCGCTGGGTATTTCATGCATAAATGCATGTACATGTATATATGCCCACAGGGAATAACGACTAAACTCGATTTTGGCAAGTGGTCAAAAGAGAATTTTAAAATCGCTGTGTAAAATCGGGGAATTTATGGCTCGATTATCGATGGCAACCGAACTTCAGTCGGGTTGCCAGTTGCTAAAAATCATATTACGGATGGCAACTGAAAGTTGTCAATTTCAGTTGCTTTTTAGCGCTTTTCTGGAAACCACAAATTTTCAGTTGCCGACTGGCAACGCAACTGAAGTTGCGTTGATAGCAATTTTTTTATTTTTATTTTTTTTTGCAATCTGAATATAATTGTTATTTTATTTTTATTTGTATGTTCAAGTCCTGTACAACAAGAGTTAATCTTATATTTAGAGTACCGAAAGTAGTATCCATAAGTTAAAGCGGCAAACATAACTATACAAATTTAGACAAAATTAACTACAAATTATTTATATATTATGTATGTTTTCCTATTGTGAAAAATAATTAAATAAGAAGTGCTTAAAGATAGTTGCGTTGCTATTAAGTTGTTGTGTTTGTGGAAGAACATTCCAGAGACGCGCCGCATGTATGAAAAACTGCCATTCGGAAACAAGAAAACGGTGTAAAGGAATTATAATCTTTTTTCCCTGACTGATCTGGCAAACCGGATTTTATCAATAAGATATTGTGGCATTTCAGAATAAATGATTTTATGCAAAAATAAAAGCACACGTATGCTAAGAAGGTTGTTGAACGTAACGCCATACAATTTCGTGGCAAATTTTATACTATATTAATTTGTAATTTAATTTATAATGAAACAACTGTTAAGTTAAGGGCAATAAACAAAATTATAATGATAAATACACTTTGTCCTAACTCGACTTAAATGTTATACCTTGTGACCACAGATATATGTACATTTTATATTACTTTGCGAAGGGTATATAAGATTCGGCACAGCCGAATATAGCACTCTTACTTATTTTAACTTTAATCGATCCATTGCTTTTGCTTTCCATAAATGCAGCAAAGAGTAACTTGCACGAATTTCACAAATGCTTGTACAGCTATGTTATTACTTTTTTATTCATTTGTTTTATTAATTTTACTTTAAATTTAATTAAAACATCAATTTTATTTATTTTGGACACAAAAACACTGAATAAATAAATATCAACAGGCAAAACAGCTGCCATTGTTATTCAATGGTGCCACTGTCGTCCGCTCTTTTGTAGGACGATTCATAGAATATTAGTTGAATTATGATATGAATCTCGCTGCAAACCTAACAAAAATACAAAAATAAAATTTTTTTCTAGCTCATCCTGTTTTTCACAGAATGATAATGAATTTTTCGATGCGAGAAACTCTCACATTAGTTACAGAAACCAGGCACAGAATACCAATACAAATAATTACCAAAATAATCGGGGGTGTCATAGAATCCAAGTCGGTTTTGCTAATTGTCGGTTTAGCAAACCAATATTGGTTTCATTTGGTGTCATGAAAACAAGTCGGTTGTTATTTTCGAATGCAAATAAAACCGATATTCGAATCAGCTGTTTCGCTCATTTGCAAGGAGAATTAATACCAGGTTGCCTCGAGAGCTCAGCTAACCACGAATTATTTTCCATACTTGAACTATCAACTGTGCTTATGTATCAGCTTTTTTGACAGCCCAAATGCAAATTCTCCGCGGCAAATTCTTTTGCGACTACCTTTTGTTGATCTACCTTTCTCATTTTGTTTACTACTTTTAATGCAATTTTTTTGTTTGAAAAATTTGTAAATTATGGTATTTGTGTTAAAGTTTAGTTAAAACTCATGTTTTTAATAAAAACAAGTTATAGAAAAGAAAATAAGATGTGCGAAATACATTCTATCGTTGTATTATTTACATTTGTTTTTACATTTGTGTAATTTTATTGTTTTGTGAAAATATAAAACGAATTTATTGAGAATATAAAAAAAAATATTGTTTAACTATTATACAATTAAATTTCTATAAATAAAATGAGCACTGTGTTGAAAAAATAAAATGAAAAAATGGAGCTTTTAGCTTTTTTTTATTCATTTCCAATAACAAAACGACAGCTGTAAGCTGATTGGTTTACTTCCAAAAACAAAACCGATAACATTGGTTTCTGTGACACCTAAAACCGACACTAATTCAAGTTCGAACAAAAAACCGATAACATTGGATTCCATGACACCAAAGTATTTTTTTTTTCGGTTTCAAATCCAATTCCGATAAGATTGGTTTCTATGACACCCCTGTATATTAGTAAAAATTAAATTAATTACAATAAAAGCATTAGTAGACCAATTGCGAAAAATTTCAGGTCGAATAGCAATAAAAATAGATTGACAAATTATAATGGATATCGAAATCGTTATAATAGCAACAATCGTTATAATAGTAACAATCGCTATAATAGTAACAACGGTTATAATAATAACAATCGTTATAATAATAACAATGTCAGAAATAATCATCGGAATAAAAATAGAAGTGTGCAGTATGCACTGCAAAACTCCGAAGATCCGGAAGTGACTCGAGAAACTGCATAAGCTCACTATCCGGACAAGAGATAAGACTTAAGAATGTTTTTCAGATCTCAAACAATAGTACTAAATCTCACATTTTTAATATATACAGGTGCAGATATTTCCCTATGCAAATTAAATAAACTAAATGAAGATGTATTTGATAAGGAACAATCGAAAAGTTGTACAGGGCTCACTAAGGAAAAAATGAAGTGCATTGAAACATAAAATTTCCAATTCAGCATGAGTAATGAGGTTGCAAATCATAAGTTTCATATCGTCGACAGAGCTTTCCCAATACCAACAGACGGAGCTTAAGGGAGAGATTTCTTTACAAAATTAGGTTGATTTATACGTGATTTACCTTATACATATTTGGCATACGGCCAAATCACCTCAAAGTAGTTTATTATAAATTATGTCCAAAATAAAATTTTTGGAACAGCAATCCTGCGCTGCTTTTAAAATTACAAACTTCATCCCTGGGTCATCCATCAATAGTGATTAGGTTTGTTCAATAACTGAAAGTTTCTACTAATTGTTACTGGAAAGTGTTCACGTACTCGAAAAACTAGCGAGTGAAGAAGAGCGCAAAAAGTTGAGAGAAAAAAATTAGTTGCAAGTTTTTGCTAGTAAATTTTTACGTGTGCCAAGATAGCGTCGAAAAAATAGCGTCGATTTTGGGAATAAGAAACCGGGAAAAAGTGGGGGAAATTTATGGGTATTTTCACATTATGTTACTTCGATTTAAGGAACTAAAATCGTTGCTGGATTTTTCCCAGGAGCATAGTAGTTCCGACCGCCTATTCATCTATGGAACATGAAAAAAAAACACTTTAATGGACAAAATGCGCCATTCGTGCCAAAAATCTGCAGAGCCGTTCCCGAGAAAAGTGGGTTTTACCAAAATGGCCAAAAAAAATCGTTGCTGGATTTTTCCCAGGAGCAGAGTAGTTCCGACCACCTATTTATAAATGGGACATGAAAATGGATAGTTTAAGGGAAAAAAATGGGTAGACACTTTAAGGGACAAAATGGAAAAAGTGGGTTCATCCAAAATGGCCGAAAATGATGAAAGTTTTTCCCGCCTTTTTTGCATTTTTTCATAATAATGATGCTCAGTAGAGCCAACATTATAATGACTATGGTATGATATATATCGAACCTCGCAGACGTTGTAATGACTTTTGCTTAATATGGTTATGTATAGCGAAGCTCAAGGATATGAAAGGGTTTGCCACTAAGTCAAATTAATTTATAGATGGCAGCATAGTAAAAATAAGGAATAGTTCATGGTAGAATAATACAGGTAGTGGTGAAGCGTTAACGAACTTTTTTTTTTTGGTTCGACTCTGTCAAAAGTTGTTTATGTTATACCAACACACACCCACACCAGAGACTTGCGCCGAGGGGTTTTGTTCGGCGGCGGCTGGCTGGGAAAAAATAGTCGGCGGTGGCTCAAATTCGGCTGAAAATCGGCTGGAAATGCACATGGACATGCAATAAAAGTGAAAATTTTCATTTTGTTGTTAAATTAGTTTTTCTTTTTCATACCAATTCTTCACCAAACAAAATGCATAGAAATTAAGCATTGCTTTGCCTCTCAAAAATTTTTAAAATGTTATGAAAAATAAAGCAAAGGCTTGATTGTCAAAGTTTGTTAAGGCTTGTCCAGATTCAACCTAAAAAGCTATTTGTCAAGCTAAAAATTAATTTCTCTGTTCGCAATTTTATGCATGAACATCAATTATATATTTTACCGTTGGAATCTAATTCATGAATCATGCTAGAATTATTCGGATATATAATACATTATAATTTATGTATATTGAAACAAACGTCTATACCTGATTTATTTGTATCATGATAAATGGCAAATTCTATATAGGAAAAACAGATAAGATAAAGCAGGTTATTTTTCAATATAAAGTTTGACATTTGTCATGATAAAAATTTATCACGTATAGACATAGGCTAAAGCAAGGCGAATTGATACCAGGTGGCCTTATTATTGTAAATGAACTTTACCAAAATGTCAAACTCTATGTAAAAAAAACTAAATAAAAACTTTTTATGTATGCATTTCACATGACAGATAGGTGAAGTCCAGTTGTTGTCGTACTAATAAGGCCACTTGCTATTAATACGCTTTGGGTTACAATGAAAGTCTTTCTCTAATAAATTTTTAAATGTAATTTTCACTTTTGCAAAAAGCTGTTTGCTGGGAACTATCAATGGAAATTCGTCGAGTCTATAGAAAATAATAAATTATATACAGATTAAGAGCTTCTTCTCAAAGATATTTCTAATTACTAAATATGGTCTAATTTAAAAACTGGACGAAGAGGAAATCTTCATAAATTAACTTCGTTTGTATTTTCGATTCCTATTAATAATGCGTTTGTAAAGAAAGAAAAATAATGTAATTTCCCGAATTAATGATAAGAATTACTTTTAATGGAAATTTAATGTTTTCAATATTTTTTTGCAAACAAATTAAAGTAAAGAAATACCAAATATATGTGGGAAAAAATAAAAATTCTTATGAAATAAAAAACAGGACCCATTAGGAAGTAAGTAATATAATCCAAATAAAGAAAAAAAAATTTTCAACTCGAATCGTATATGGCAGAGCCCTGAAGGAACACATAAGAAATACAAACGAATTGATAATTTTCTCCTTTTTTAAGTCGGATAATGAATATTTATTCTTTTGAATAGTTTTTGACAGTTTTTGGCAGTTCGTCTTAGTAAATCAAGCTTTTTTTCTCTAAATGTCAAGCTTTTTCACAATTTTGATCTGGCAAGCCTAGGTCGCAGAGTAATGCATACAAATATATTTTTCGTTATCTTACTCTACGTCTCCACCTAACCATAGACTACTAACTAGACCCGTCACTATACAACAACATTACGAAGATTGTATGAGAGGGAACGCAATTCTTATTTTATAATGTGGTTTCTAATTTGACTATGTCCTTCATATTATCTTAGTAAGAGCACTTTGTATGTAAAAATGCACAACACATGACAACAGCCTCTTTTAGCTGTCAAAAGTGAGCATGCTGTTCCTAACTTGATATGCTGTTGCAACTTGGAGTTATTACTGCGCTGTTAAAACAATTGCACTAACAACTATGTTATACCCTGAAAAAAGCATTAACTTGAGCGGTCTACACTTAACATTAACTTGAAGTTAATGTTAAGTTGGGTGTAGACTGCAAATTACTAAAATAATGCTTGAACAAAAATTATGAAAAAAAAACATAAAAAAGTAGAAGTGGAAATTAAAAAAAGCAATCGGCGGATTATTTTAAGCCGTTTTTGAGCCGAAAAATGATCGTCGCTGGCGGCTTCCATTAAGCCGATTTTAGCCGCAAGATAAATCGGCGGCGGCTGTGGAAATTAGTCGGCGGCTCGGCTTAGCCGTCTCGGCGCAAGTCTCTGGTAAACACACACATGTGATCATATACATTTTTTTCAAATTTTCTTTTGTGCTTTTTGACAACCTCGAACCTAAACAACAATAAAAAGCCGTGTTGTTTTTGCTGTTGGTGGGTTGTTGTAGCTTCGCTACTACCTAGTATAATTCTACCATGGAATAGTTGAAAATATTGAATTATTTATTGCATATTATAGGTGAAAACGACAATAATATGAACAATACATATGCAAAAATTTTGTTTTGTGTTTTGTGCTTTTTTCTATGTCTATACTTGATAATTTTTTAACATGACATATGTCAAAATTGATATTGAAAAGTAATAGTGATATTGAAAAGTAATATGTCAAAAAGTAATAAAGTAATTAAGCACACATGAAAAATTTTCCTATACCTTTCACAAAAAATTATAGTTTTATTCTCCACAAATTAAGCTAATTCAATGGGTAGTATGAATAAAAAAAGTATTTACTTTTTACTTAAAATTTGTTTTAAAACCAAAACAAATCTTATATTTATATTGAATTTCCGGAATTTTGTGTTTTAGAAAATTTGTAAGTAAAAAGCAAATACTGTTTTTATTAATACTAGCCAATGTAAATAACAGCGAACGTCATTTTTACGAAATCGTCAATCACAATTGATGGATGACCCAGGGATGGAGTTTGTAATTTTAAAAGCAACGCAGGGTTACATAGATTATTTTCGACATAATTTGGAGCACATTACCCTACGCCTATACCTGATATATTTTTATCATGACATAAGTCAAACTTTATATTGAAATTTATTTTTTGTTATATTAGCTGTTTTTCATGTATTTAATTTGACATTTGTTATGATAAAAATTAATCAGATGTAGACGTAGGGTTATAGTATGTTTCCACCAACTTTAAATTACGTAGATTTAGGTAAATAGCTTCGAAGGGTTTACACCGAGCTTGTGAGTGATTTGGTGTTCGAATTTTCGTAGTCAAATGAAGCACTAAGTTTATAAGGTGTGCGCAGCAGCTGTAATTAAATTTTTTCCATATATTGTTTGACATTTAAAATTAATTAAATTTTCTTTAATGTCATTATTTCGAAATTGTCAATCACAATTGATTGATGACCCAGGGATAAAGTTTGTAATTTTAAAAGCAAAGCAGGGTTGCGTAGATAAATATAGTTCGAAAAAGAGTATTTTCGACGTAATATAAAATAAATCACCTACTTTGAGGTAATTTGGTGGTATGCAAAATGTATGGTAAATCATGTATAAATCAGCATGATTTGTTCAAATCACCATGATTTATCGAAATCATGCCGGTGGAAACATACTATAAGTCATTTGAGATAATTTGCCAATATGAAAAATATATGGAAACTCCATCGCAAATTACCGCATTTGGGCAAATCAAATATTTTATTTCAAATTACGTTTATGGAAGAGCACTATTACTTTTCAATATCAATTTTGACATATTACTTTTCAATATCACTATTACTTTTCAATATCAATTTTGACATATGTCATGTTAAAAAATTATCAAGTATAGACATAGAAAAAAGCACAAAACACAAAACAATATTTTTGCATATGTATTGTTCATATTATTGTCGTTTTCACCTATAATATGCAATAAATAATTCAATATTTTCAACTATTCCTTATTTTTGCTATGCTGCCATCTATAAATTAATTTGACTTAGTGGCAAACCCTTTCATATCCTTGAGCTTCGCTATACATAACCATATTAAGCAAAAGTCATTACAACGTCTGCGAGGTTCGATATATATCATACCATAGTCATTATAATGTTGGCTCTACTGAGCATCATTATTATGAAAAAATGCAAAAAAGGCGGGAAAAACTTTCATCATTTTCGGCCATTTTGGATGAACCCACTTTTTCCATTTTGTCCCTTAAAGTGTCTACCCATTTTTTTCCCTTAAACTATCCATTTTCATGTCCCATTTATAAATAGGTGGTCGGAACTACTCTGCTCCTGGGAAAAATCCAGCAACGATTTTTTTTGGCCATTTTGGTAAAACCCACTTTTCTCGGGAACGGCTCTGCAGATTTTTGGCACGAATGGCGCATTTTGTCCATTAAAGTGTCTATTTTCATGTTCCTTTTACAAATGGGCTGTCGGAACTACTCTGCTCCTGGGCAAAATCCAGCAACGATTTTTTTGGCCATTTTGGAAAAACCCACTTTTATCGGGAACGGCTCTGCAGATTTTTGGCACGAATGGCGCATTTTGTCCATTAAAGTGTCTATTTTCATGTTCCTTTTACAAATGGGCTGTCGGAACTACTTTGCTCCTGGGAAAAGTCCAGCAACGATTTTTTTGGCCATTTTGGAAAAACCCACTTTTCTCGGGAACGGCTCTGCAGATTTTTGGCACGAATGGCGCATTTTGTCCATTAAAGTGTCTATTTTCATGTTCCTTTTACAAATGGGCTGTCGGAACTACTTTGCTCCTGGGAAAAATCCAGCAACGATTTTTTTGGCCATTTTGGAAAAACCCACTTTTCTCGGGAACGGCTCTGCAGATTTTTGTCACGAATGGCGCATTTTGTCCATTAAAGTGTCTATTTTCATGTCCCTTTTACAAATGGGCTGTCGGAACTACTTTGCTCCTGGGAAAAATTCAGCAACGATTATTTTGGCCATTTTGGAAAAACCCACTTTTCTCGGGAACGGCACTGCAGATTTTTGGCACGAATGGCGCATTTTGTCCATTAAAGTGTCTATTTTCATGTTCCTTTTACAAATGGGCTGTCGGAACTACTTTGCTCCTGGGAAAAATCCAGCAACGATTTTTTTGACCAATTTGGAAAAACCCACTTTTCTCGGGAACGGCTCTGCAGATTTTTGGCACGAATGGTGCATTTTGTCCATTAAAGTGTCTATTTTCATGTCCCTTTTACAAATGGGCTGTCGGAACTACTTTGCTCCTGGGAAAAATCCAGCAACGATTTTTTTGGCCATTTTGGAAAAACCCACTTTTCTTGGGAACGGCTCTGCAGATTTTTGGCACGAATGGCGCATTTTGTCCATTAAAGTGTCTATTTTCATGTTCCTTTTACAAATGGGCTGTCGGAACTACTTTGCTCCTGGGAAAAATCCAGCAACGATTTTTTTGACCAATTTGGAAAAACCCACTTTTCTCGGGAACGGCTCTGCAGATTTTTGGCACGAATGGTGCATTTTGTCCATTAAAGTGTCTATTTTCATGTCCCTTTTACAAATGGGCTGTCGGAACTACTTTGCTCCTGGGAAAAATCCAGCAACGATTTTTTTGGCCATTTTGGAAAAACCCACTTTTCTTGGGAACGGCTCTGCAGATTTTTGGCACGAATGGCGCATTTTGTCCATTAAAGTGTCTATTTTCATGTTCCTTTTACAAATGGGCTGTCGGAACTACTTTGCTCCTGGGAAAAATCCAGCAACGATTTTTTTGGCCATTTTGGAAAAACCCACTTTTCTCGGGAACGGCTCTGCAGATTTTTGGCACGAATGGCGCATTTTGTCCATTAAAGTGTCTATTTTCATGTTCCTTTTACAAATGGGCTGTCGGAACTACTTTGCTCCTGGGAAAAATCCAGCAACGATTTTTTTGGCCATTTTGGAAAAACCCACTTTTCTCGGGAACGGCTCTGCAGATTTTTGGCACGAATGGCGCATTTTGTCCATTAAAGTGTCTATTTTCATGTTCCTTTTACAAATGGGCTGTCGGAACTACTTTGCTCCTGGGAAAAATCCAGCAACGATTTTTTTGGCCATTTTGGAAAAACCCACTTTTCTCGGGAACGGCTCTGCAGATTTTTGTCACGAATGGCGCATTTTGTCCATTAAAGTGTCTATTTTCATGTCCCTTTTACAAATGGGCTGTCGGAACTACTTTGCTCCTGGGAAAAATCCAGCAACGATTTTTTTGGACATTTTGGAAAAACCCACTTTTCTTGGGAACGGCTCTGCAGATTTTTGGCACGAATGGCGCATTTTGTCCATTAAAGTGTCTTTTTTCATGTCCCTTTTACAAATGGGCTGTCGGAACTACTTTGCTCCTGGGAAAAATCCAGCAACGATTTTTTTGGCCATTTTGGAAAAACCCACTTTTCTCGGGAACGGCTCTGCAGATTTTTGGCACGAATGGCGCATTTTGTCCATTAAAGTGTCTATTATCATGTCCCTTTTACAAATGGGCTGTCGGAACTACTCTGCTCCTGGAAAAATCCAGCAACGATTTTTTTGGCCATTTTGGAAAAACCCACTTTTCTCGGGAACGGCTCTGCAGATTTTTGGCACGAATGGCGCATTTTGTCCATTAAAGTGTTTTTTTTCATGTTCCTTTTACAAATGGGCTGTCGGAACTACTTTGCTCCTGGGAAAAATCCAGCAACGATTTTTTTGGCCATTTTGGTAAAACCCACTTTTCTCGGGAACGGCTCTGCAGATTTTTGGCACGAATGGCGCATTTCGTCCATTAAAGTGTCTATTTTCATGTTCCTTTTACAAATGGGCTGTCGGAACTACTTTGCTCCTGGGAAAAACCCAGCAACGATTTTTTTGGCCATTTTGGAAAAACCCACTTTTCTTGGGAACGGCTCTGCAGATTTTTGGCACGAATGGCGCATTTTGTCCATTAAAGTGTCTATTTTCATGTTCCTTTTACAAATGGGCTGTCGGAACTACTTTGCTCCTGGGAAAAATCCAGCAACGATTTTTTTGGCCATTTTAGAAAAACCCACTTTTCTCGGGAACGGCTCTGCAGATTTTTGGCACGAATGGCGCATTTTGTCCATTAAAGTGTCTATTTTCATGTTCCTTTTACAAATGGGCTGTCGGAACTACTTTGCTCCTGGGAAAAATCCAGCAACGATTTTTTTGGCCATTTTGGAAAAACCCACTTTTCTCGGGAACGGCTCTGCAGATTTTTGGCACGAATGGCGCATTTTGTCCATTAAAGTGTCTATTATCATGTCCCTTTTACAAATGGGCTTTTGGAACTACTCTGCTCCTGGAAAAATCCAGCAACGATTTTTTTGGCCATTTTGGAAAAACCCACTTTTCTCGGGAACGGCTCTGCAGATTTTTGGCACGAATGGCGCATTTTGTCCATTAAAGTGTTTTTTTTCATGTTCCTTTTACAAATGGGCTGTCGGAACTACTTTGCTCCTGGGAAAAATCCAGCAACGATTTTTTTTGCCATTTTGGTAAAACCCACTTTTCTCGGGAACGGCTCTGCAGATTTTTGGCACGAATGGCGCATTTCGTCCATTAAAGTGTCTATTTTCATGTTCCTTTTACAAATGGGCTGTCGGAACTACTTTGCTCCTGGGAAAAACCCAGCAACGATTTTTTTGGCCATTTTGGAAAAACCCACTTTTCTTGGGAACGGCTCTGCAGATTTTTGGCACGAATGGCGCATTTTGTCCATTAAAGTGTCTATTTTCATGTTCCTTTTACAAATGGGCTGTCGGAACTACTTTGCTCCTGGGAAAAATCCAGCAACGATTTTTTTGGCCATTTTGGAAAAACCCACTTTTCTCGGGAACAGCTCTGCAGATTTTTGGCACGAATGGCGCATTTTGTCCATTAAAGTGTTTTTTTTTTCATGTTCCTTTTACAAATGGGCTGTCGGAACTACTTTGCTCCTGGGAAAAATCCAGCAACGATTTTTTTGGCCATTTTGGTAAAACCCACTTTTCTCGGGAACGGCTCTGCAGATTTTTGGCACGAATGGCGCATTTCGTCCATTAAAGTGTCTATTTTCATGTTCCTTTTACAAATGGGCTGTCGGAACTACTCTGCTCCTGGGAAAAATCCAGCAACGATTTTTTTGGCCATTTTGGAAAAACCCACTTTTCTCGGGAACGGCTCTGCAGATTTTTGGCACGAATGGCGCATTTTGTCCATTAAAGTGTCTTTTTTCATGTTCCTTTTACAAATGGGCTGTCGGAACTACTTTGCTCCTGGGAAAAATCCAGCAACGATTTTTTTGGCCATTTTGGAAAAACCCACTTTTCTCGGGAACGGCTCTGCAGATTTTTGGCACGAATGGCGCATTTTGTACATTAAACTGTCTATTTTCATGTCCCTTTTACAAATGGGCTGTCGGAACTACTTTGCTCCTGGGAAAAATCCAGCAACGATTTTTTTGGCCAATTTGGAAAAACCCACTTTTCTCGGGAACGGCTCTGCAGATTTTTGGCACGAATGGTGCATTTTGTCCATTAAAGTGTCTATTTTCATGTCCCTTTTACAAATGGGCTGTCGGAACTACTTTGCTCCTGGGAAAAATCCAGCAACGATTTTTTTGGCCATTTTGGAAAAACCCACTTTTCTTGGGAACGGCTCTGCAGATTTTTGGCACGAATGGCGCATTTTGTCCATTAAAGTGTCTATTTTCATGTTCCTTTTACAAATGGGCTGTCGGAACTACTTTGCTCCTGGGAAAAATCCAGCAACGATTTTTTTGGCCATTTTGGAAAAACCCACTTTTCTCGGGAACGGCTCTGCAGATTTTTGGCACGAATGGCGCATGTTGTCCATTAAAGTGTCTATTTTCATGTTCCTTTTACAAATGGGCTGTCGGAACTACTTTGCTCCTGGGAAAAATCCAGCAACGATTTTTTTGGCCATTTTGGAAAAACCCACTTTTCTCGGGAACGGCTCTGCAGATTTTTGGCACGAATGGCGCATTTTGTCCATTAAAGTGTCTATTTTCATGTTCCTTTTACAAATGGGCTGTCGGAACTACTCTGCTCCTGGGAAAAAGCCAGCAACGATTTTTTTGGCCATTTTGGAAAAACCCACTTTTCTCGGGAACGGCTCTACAGATTTTTGGCACGAATGGCGCATTTTGTCCATTAAAGTGTCTATTTTCATGTCCCTTTTACAAATGGGCTGTCGGAACTACTCTGCTCCTGGGAAAAATCCAGCAACGATTTTTTTGGCCATTTTGGAAAAACCCACTTTTCTCGGGAACGGCTCTGCAGATTTTTGGCACGAATGGCGCATTTTGTCCATTAAAGTGTCTATTTTCATGCCCCTTTTACAAATGGGCTGTCGGAACTACTATGCTTCTGGGAAAAATCCAGCAACGATTTTAGTTCCTTAAATCGAAGTAACATAATGTGAAAATACCCATAAATTTCCCCCATCTTTTCCCGGTTTCTTATTCCCAAAATCGACGCTATTTTTTCGACGCTATCTTGGCGCACTTTAAATTTTTTACTAGCAGGAATTAGCCAAACAGCTGTTTAGATCTTTTGTTTACAAAATAAATGTTTGAAAAATTCATGAAAAAGTAAACTTTTTCTAATTTTAATGAATTATTAAGAAATTAATACTTTTTAAGAAGTCAGAATTGGGTGGCAGAAAATTTTCCACCTTAAGGCTAAATCATAAAGGTTACACTCGAAATATTATGTGAGTCAAATATAAGAAAACAACTTGGCAAGTTCCTGCAGAGAACAAATTCAACTAACGCTTCTTTTACAATGTACTTTAACGGCAAGTTTTGTATAGCGAAGTTTCCGTTAAAGTCCATGTTAACTCTTAATCGTACATTGTGAAAAGGGCCGTAAATTAATACAAAAATTCCACAATTACATTGAAATTAACTTTATTTCCACTGTTTACGGATATTTAAACTAAAAAATCCTTATGTATAAGCAGTTGTATTCTTATTTCTGCTATTTAAATACTTTACACACAAAGTTTTATTTACGGACAGTTAAAACACTTTTTTATCCTAAGTTGTGTTCATGTACCTCAAAATGATAAAATTTTCATGTATTTTTTTACGATATGTCTAGCTTTTCATAAAAAGTACTAACAGGTAATGTAATTTTTGGGGTGTAGGTACAAACTGTTTATTTTGTTACTTGCAAATTTTTGCTAATAAAGCGTTCATTTACTTTTCCATATCTGAGAGTAATTTTACAAATTTCTGCTTTACTCTCTCGTTGCTAGTTTCTGTTAGGAAAGTAAATGAACAGACCTATTGACAATTTCGAAAAAGTGACATTAACGTATATTTAATTAATTTTGAATGTTAAACTATATAATGAAAACATTTAATTACACCTGCTGCGCACACCTTATAAAGTGCGTCACTTAACTACGAAAATTTTAGCACCAAATAACTCACAAGATGGAAAACTTCGAAGTATTTTACTTAAATCTAGTTGATTTAAAGCCGGTGGAAGCATATTATAACGAAGACATATGAACATTGTTACTGACTTTACAGGGATTGCACTATAATACAACTTTATTCGAAAGCCAATATGGTCCTACGGCATCCAGGTATGGGGCACTTCCTCGGCATAAAATGTAGAGAAAGTTCAAAGACGACTAAGTAAAATTCTCCGTACGATTACAGCAGCCCCTGGTATGCCAGAAACGAGCGCATTCGTACAGATCTAGATGTTCCGATGGTTAAGACTGTTTTCAAAACATGTGTTGCGTGGCCACCTGGGTTGTCAATAAAATTAAAAAAAACCGATATGTGCGGGTGGGTGTTTATAGAAGTTTTTTTTTTGTATTGACAGGAAAGGGCATCGATGGCGAGCACATAAGGTCAATAGGAACGGGCTGGCCAACATCTCCCTGGACTAAACATGTATGATCCCGGTGGGCATATAACGCACAGATGAACTGGCCGACCGAGATCTTTTCTTTTAGGTAACATTTGAAATCAACGGCGAGCACATAGTGAGGGTTAGAACTGGCTGGCCGAGATTTCAATAAAACATTATGTATGACCACGGCGAGCTCATAAGGCACACAAGAACTGGCTGGCCGAGATCTGTGTCAAATTTTTTATGGTAAATACCATCGGCGGGCACATAAGGCAGTAAAAACTGGCCGGCCGAGATGTAGTAGTGTTTAAGAAGGGTTTTTAGGGATGAGGTGAGCCACTTTGCGACCCCAACCATTTCTCCGGCTCAATAGTAGGTGATGGCAAGGATCGCCATACACAGAACGTGCAAAACAAAAAGAAAGTATTAGAAAAATATACATAAATTAGCCAATAGGTATGGAACGATACAGGATATTACCCGATGTCGTTGTGGTCCATCCATCAGATTTCCTGTAAATAAACCAAATTATTTCAATAAATAAATAAATATACTTACCTCGTGTTCTTGTATGTCTGCAAAATTTTACTGTTTTTAATATTTTTCTTTTATTTATGATCCAGCTGTCAATTTAATGCAAGTGTTACCATTTCAACTAAAAAAAGTAGTATCGAACATGTTCGTAGAAAAAGGTAGCAAACAGCAAGTTGGAAGTATTTAAGAGAAGCAACGACTGTTATGAAATAGCAGGGGGGAAATGCATCGGTTGGAAATAAAAACAATGGTAATGACCGAGGGGGGATTATGAAACTAGAATGCAAATCATAACAACAAATAATTTAATTTTTGGAAGGCGCGCGAAGAAAAGGAAGAAAATATAGTGTTTCTTATAACAAAAAGGGATGTCTATGTCATATTCTGCGATACTGACTTGGTGAAACTGTGTGAAGCCATTTTTATAAATGATATACAGAAAAACCGCCGGCCAGCACAGAACCAACCAGAGAGTAAACACATAATTTTTTTTAAATAAAATTAATAATTTTTAGATATGAAAGTGAAGCTATTGTATATAGTGGAAATACAAATTGTGACAATAAAATTTAAGGAGCTCATCACCGAAACAAAAATTTTATAATAATAAGTGATAGAGGATGAACTAGGGGTTGGAATACCCCGTCCAATTCATTTATAAAATAAAAGAGGAACAATCAGAGAACTGAGTGAAAAGAACCAAAGTTTTCAGAAGCATTGCTTAATAATTTGTGGAAGGAAAAAAAAAACCTGAAGAAGCATTGCCTGTAATGTTCAAATATTCAAGACCTAATAAATTTGGAACAAAAGAGTGCGGCCGGAAAATATAAAAGCACACAGAAAAAAAAGCTAAGTAAAAATACATTTATACCTATAAAAAAAAAATATATATATATATATATATATATAAGGGTGAAATAAGCCCACCGTGTGTAAGAAAAACATACCATATCCTGCCAGAAAAAAAGAGATATTAAAATTAATAGTTAAGTGGTTTTGTCACATTTGGAGTGTTTGTTCGTAGGCATTTTATTTTAGGTTATATATGTATGCGTAGTTATATTTTATTAGTAAGTAAGTTAGTAGAAACAAAGGTTTTCCATACTTAATTTTAAAATTTTTGCTAAATTTTTTTGGTGAAGGAGAAGAAAGGGGTTCACAATAGGTATCAACCTTGCCGGTTTGATTAATTTGTCAGTGTGTTTAAATCTTTATACAGTAGCTACAGTAGATTGAGCTCACCCAGATGTAGGTTAGTAGTCATAATTGAACTAGTTTTATATCCCGGAAATATAGCATATTGTGAATCAATACTCGATTCTTGAACGTAGCTGCATAGACATTTTTTTTGCAGCATGTAGGACTTTACTTAAATACATACTTTGTTTTTATTAAATTAGTTAAGTGAATATTTTAATCAAGGTTAGGATTAATTTTTTTAGGTTTATTGTAGTTAGTGTTTGTTTAAATACAAAGTCGTTTATTAGCGGCTCTACTGTGTTTTCTTAGTAAAAGTAT
Organism: Panzeria rudis; assembly: GCA_956483635.1. Taxonomy (NCBI): domain Eukaryota; kingdom Metazoa; phylum Arthropoda; class Insecta; order Diptera; family Tachinidae; genus Panzeria; species Panzeria rudis. The sequence continues at coordinate 74,465,535 of OY101449.1, forward strand.
TTTTCCCTCAAAGTAATTTTCTTTACAACCTTGTTGGAAACGAGGTTTTCAACGAGTAAACCGTTAACGGATCATGAACCTTGTCGGCCTAAGTCAAGTTTAGCGAGTACAATTAAAATTATTACTCATCGGTTCGCCATTTGTAATACATACCAAATTCACCCTTTACAAGGTAATTTATTGAAGAAAATAAGTAAAAGAAATCATTCTTTTTTTATATATATAAATCTAAATTCTTGTTTTATTTTTTTATCTGAGCCTCAAATCGGATATACGCCGAAACATTGGTCCTCGAGCCGGATAATAATCAACAAGAATTTTCTTTAATTCAAGAATCCCCTTTACGAGGAAGTATTTTCTACACAACCTATATTTTCATCATCATCAATTTATCTCTGCCAAGGAATTAAGGTTAGTAAATTGAATTTAAAGTGATTGTGTGAAGAAAAATAAAATTTAATCATACATTTATTAGTAAATGTGTGTGATTTTGTTAAATAAATAACAACAAGTAATGTATGTATGTAAAAAGAATAAATATATCGCATACATATATACACACATAAAGATAATACCGTGTTTGGAAAAAAATCTTATAAAACAGTATCTTTAATAAAGCAACACGGTTAAGTGCCTTTTCTTAAATTTTTTTTTTGGCATATTCCTTTTGTTTAATACCACAATTTTCAAGGCTGGGATTGTTTTCGTGGACGGACGGCCAAAGAAAAAATTTTTTATTTTTATAGATTATCTCGCGAAATTATTTAGGTAATTTAATAAAATTGTGTTATATATTGTATGAAAATTAATTTAATTCGTTAAATTAATTTATATTAAAAGTGCGATTTGTTTGCGGTCAAAAAAGAAAAAATTAAAGTGAGTGTAACAAAAGCAAAATTTCGTTAACACAACATACAATACATATGTACTTAGAAATTTATATACATAAGTACATACACATACACATAAGTTATTAACAAAACATTGAAATAATTATTATATAAATTTAATATTGTTAATAAAATTAATTGAGTTGCAGTTAAATTTATTACAAATAATTTGTGATAATATCTTTGGTGCGGTGTTTGTGTTAATTCATACAAGATTTATTTATTCTTGTTTTCCTTTTCCACTTGTGTTTCTTACATATTGGTAGTCACCCTACAGTCGGTCGATCTGACATATATTATTGGTTCAAATTAAATAATAAAACCTTGGGTTTTTAAAAATTTATTCTTTTAATTTTTATAAATGGCAAAATATTTTGATAATTTTACACGTGCTTCGGATGCAGTACTCAAATTCGAAGTGAAATTTAATAAAATTCGTAATGATGATCGTCACTTATTTTCTCTCGAGGTATTGAGTGATGAACTGAAATCGATGTGGGAAAAGGCCAAGACGGCTCATGAACTCACTATCGACGAATTTGAAAGTACCTCGAAAATTAAAACCGAAGATTTAGAAGCTGCCGAGAATAAATATGACAATACGTTTACGACATACGTGCGATGTATGAAAAATATTAAAGGGGAAGAATTAAAAGTCAAGATTCCTATTCGTGGTGCTGAAGCTGAGGTAAATGATAAATTTTCTCACAATTTACCACTTCCACTATGCGATACTGATATATTCGATGGGGATTATCTTTCATGGCTAACATTTAGGGATCTTTTCACGGCTTTGTACATTAATAATAGCCGTCTCAGTAATATTGAAAAATTATGCTATTTAGTTAAACGAACTGGGAAAGAGGCTAGAGAAATTGTGTCAAAGTGTCCGTTGACTAACGCTGGGTTTGATATTGCCTGGAAAAATCTTAAAGCTGCTTACGAAAACCCGCGAATGTTGGTCAACAATCAATTAAAAATTCTTTTAGAAATCGTATCAAAGGAAACAAGTTCCGCTCTAAAAAATTTACAACGTGGTATAAACGGATTTTTGACTGCTATGTCAGTTTATAAAATCGAAACCACGAACTGGGACCCTCTAATCGTTTTTATGTGCATACAACGGTTGCCTTCGCAAACAGTAACGCTCTGGGAGCAAACTATAAAGGACAAAAGTGCCTTATCATTATGGAAAGATTTGGACTTATTTTTAACAGAACGAGTTCAAACTTTAGATTGTATACGTGATCTCACGAGTGGCGATACTGGACATAAAAACGGCGATCGAAAAATAAAAGCTCATGTTTTTACCAAGAGCTCACCTTCTACGTGTGTTTTATGCCCAAATCAAAATCATTTATTACGATTTTGTCGTCGCTTTAAAAATATGTCTGTCTCAGAGCGTTTTTCGACTATCAAAAGGTTTCACTGTTGCGTGAATTGTCTTTCGAAATCGCATGAAGTCAAGGATTGTACAAGTGAACATTTATGTTTTAAATGCAAACAAAAACATCATACAATGCTTCATCGGGAAACTCCTGCGAATAATTCGAGCTTACATAATTCTAATATTAATTCTTCGGAATTAGAATAACAACTGCCGTCGACATCAGCCAATGCTCACTCTAACTTTAATCGTCAAGTTTTTCACCTCACTAAGAATTCGTCTGTTTTGTTGGGAACTGCTATGGTCTCCATTATTTGCCATGATACTACGTATCCAGCAAGGGCCTTAATAGATCCAGCTTCTGAAGCTTCATTTATATCTGAACATTTGCGAAATCAATTGCGACTTCCGTCACATTCTACGAATGTACAGATTTCCGGTGTTAACAGCCTTCACAACTTCGAAGAAAATTTGTAAAATTAGAGTGGGATCTCCATTGGATCGGCGAATTAACTTGGAGGCTTGTGCACTTGTTTTGCCTTCAATATCAGGTAATTTACCGTCATTTAATTGTCCTTCGGATATTAGAAGTGAATTGCCGAACTTAAAATGATCAGATTGCAATTTCCATAAAACTAGGTCTGTAGATCTGTTACTTGGTGCAGATTTATATCCTCAAATTATTCTTGGCGAAGTTCGTCGAAATATTGGTGGATCGTTAATGGCCCAAAAAACAGTTTTTGGATGGATTCTAACAGGTCCACTCGACACTTCAAGGAATAGTTCGATTAATGTTTTTTCAACATCTGTGACCTTTTCTGAAGAAGATAATTTAAATGAAAATCTTTTGAGATTTTGGGAGTTGGAAGAAACTCCGAAAAGAAAAATTTTATCGCCTTCTGATAAAATTTGTAAAGAAGTTTATAAGAAAACCACTAGTCGGGATTCAACGGGTAGATACATTGTATCGTTACCTTTTAAGCCAGAATTTCCTCGTGAAATTAATTTGGGCATATCCAGATCCAGTGCAATGAAACAATTTATGAGAATAGAATCTTCCCTATCAAAGAAACTGGAAATCAAAAATATGTATGACGAAGTAATAATGGATTATTTAAAATTAGGTCACATGCGATCTATACAATCCAATAATCAAGCCGTCAGAAATTCATGCTATCTGCCACACCACCCGGTGATTAAACCTGAGAGAAAAACTACGAAGCTTAGAGTCGTTTTTAATGCTTCGAATAAGACATCTAATGGCAACAGCTTAAATGATTGTCTTTTTGTAGGTCCTACACTTCAGGCTGACTTGGTCAATTTGATTTTACGTTGGCGATTGTTTGAGTTTGTCTTCAATTGTGATATTTCAAAAATGTATAGGCAAATTCGTGTTCATTCATCCCATACCGCATTTCAGCGAATCCTTTATAGATCATCATCGGATGATCAGGTGACAGATTATTAATTGCACACGGTAACCTTCGGTTTGAATTGCGCGCCCTATTTAGCAATCCGTACTTTATTGCAATTGGCTGATGACTGTGAAGAGCAATTCCCCATAGCTGCAGAAATCTTGAGGAAAGGAATGTATGTTGACGACATGTTATCCGGAGCTCATGATGTTTTAAGCGCTTTATTGGCTAGGGATCAATTGGCTGCTGCCTTGTTATCCGCTGGATTCGAACTTCGGAAATGGACAGCAAACAAACGTTCGATTTTGCAGGGACTACCTATAGGTCATTTAGTAGATTCACAGGTTTTGTCGTTTGAAGAATCGAGTTGCTCAAAAACTTTAGGGATTTTTTGGAATGCGCAATTAGATTCATTCTTTTTTAAAGTTTTTCCTCTCGAGGTGAAATCTGGATATACGAAAAGAGAAGTATTGTCTAATATAGCTAAATTCTTTGACCCGGTTGGTTGGCTGAGCCCGGTAATTATTAAAGCGAAAATGATAATGCAACGCATTTGGCTTAATAATATTGATTGGGACTATTTTCTTCCTGCTTCAACAGAAAAGGAGTGGGTACAATTTGTCGAATCTTTTAACCAAATAAACTTCATTCAAGTGCCAAGATGGGTTAATTATTATAAAGGTTCGACCACTGAAGTTCATATTTTCTCAGATGCATCGGAGAAGGCATATGCGGGTAATATATATTCGCACGAAAACTCCAACAGGAGAAATTCATACGCATTTATTGTCGTCAAAAACAAAGGTAGCTCCTCTTAAGTCTATTTCATTACCACGTCTTGAGTTATGCGGAGCAGTGTTCGCATCAGAGTTATTAAATAATATTCTCAGGGAAATTGAAATCCCTATTAAGCGCGTATATTGTGGACAGATTCGACTATTGTGTTGGCTTGGTTGCGAAAAACGCCAAGTGCATGGACTACTTTTGTCGCAAACAGGGTTTGTCGCATCCAAGAAAATACGGGAAATCACAATTGGTTTCATGTTCGTTCTGGGATAATCCCGCCGACTTAGGCAGCCGGGGGGTAGATCCGCTCACTTTATCGAAAAGTGAACTCTGGTGGCATGGCCCTTCATGGCTGTGTAAAAATAAAAATCAGTGGTACCACCATGCCTTTGAAAATCTAGACACGGACATAGAAAGCAGAAAATTGAAGGTACATGCCTCGTTTTTTTTCGAAATTTGAGGATATTTTAGAAAGATTTTCATCTTTGGACAGGGCAATGCGTGTGATTGCGTATATATTTAGATTCTTTCATTCGACACATTCATCCTTTAAAAATCGTTTTCGTTATGAGTCTAGTCTCGTTTGTAGTGACGAACTCAAAAGGGTAAAAGTACGTTTGGCTATCGTTGCTCAAAAAGCCTTTTATGCAGAAGAGTACAAAAGTCTTTTAGATAAGAAACAATTGCCTGTTAAAAGTTCGTTGTTACCTTTAAATCCCTTTTTGGATGATCAAGAAATAATGAGATTGAATGGTCGATTGGTAAAATCATCTTCATTATCGTATCGCGAACAATACCCTATAATTTTACCATATAACTGTCGTTTCGCGAGGCTTATGGCAGAATTTATACATTTGCTTACCATTCACGGTAGTAATCAATTAATGTTGCGAATATATCGGTGTGAATATTGGGTACCAAGATTACGAATTTTAATTCGTACGGTAATTCACAAATGTAAACGTTGTATAATTGATCGACAACGTACTTGTAGCCAAATAATGGCAGCGCTGCCCTCTGAGCGTACTACAATTGATAGACCATTTACAAATACAGGCGTTGATTTCGCAGGACCTTTCGACGTAAAAAATTACAACGGTAAATCTTGTAAAATTACAAAAGGTTACGTGTGCATTTTTGTTTGCTTTTCTACGAAAGCTATACATTTAGAAGCCGTATCAGATTTATCAGCTGATACTTTTCTGGCGGCATTCAATAGATTTATATCTAGAAGAGGTTGTCCTCAAACCATGTTTTCGGACAATGGTACCAATTTCGTTGGAGCGTCAAATGAACTCGCAAGGGACTTTCAAACTTTTCTAAAAGAATGTCAAGCTAGAATGTGTTCCACTTTTGGACACAAAGGTTTAACGTGGCGTTTTATACCGGCAGGTGCTCCTCATATGGGCGGTCTTTGGAAAGCTGGTGTCAAAAGTTTTAAACTTCATTTTAGAAAAGAAGTCCAATCTTGTCGTTATACTTTTGAAGAATTGTCTACAATTTTAGCAAGAATAGAGGCGTGTTTAAATTCTCGCCCGTTATGCCCTATGCCTGATAATCCTAACGAACCTGTCGCATTAACACCAGGACATTTCTTGATTGGGTCGGCTATTTTGGCACCGCCAGAACCGACAATATTTGATAGTCCAATTAGTGTTGTTAATCGTTATCGCAAAGTTAAGGCTTTAATTCATCAATTTTGTAGGAGGTGGAAAGAGGAATATCTGGTGAATTTACACAAACGCTACAAGTGGCAACATCCTCAACGAGATGTTGCTCTAAATGACTTAGTTGTTATAAAAAATGAACAATTACCTGCCACTTCATGGAGATTAGGAATTGTAACAAAAAATTATACGGGTACTGATGGTCACGTTCGTGTTGCTGACATTCGTACTCAAAATGGTATAGTTAATCGACCTATCGCAAAACTTGTTGTTATTCAGGAATCATAGGATTTCAAATCACTTTTTTTCTATCAATTTACATTTATTAACCTATATTTTCCTAGCACAATGGAGTCTACTACTACACCCATGTCCGAATTGTTTGAGGAGGGTCTCTTAGATTATGAAGATGCGATGGAAATCAACGATTCTGTAGTTCCATCTGGTACGGTCTCTTTGGAGTCATCTGAAAGGATCCCATCCGACACACCGGATTTGGTTTTGTGCCCCTCTTTGGCAACGGCACCATCTGTGCAAACTTTAAAAACCCAAAATAACCCAACCACAGAGCAAGTCGAGGTACAATCCCTGGGGGATGTTGTTCGGGCTCATGACGCGACTGTGAATTTGCCGGCTTCGTCGTCAAGTCTGAATCGAAAAGGGTCAAAATGCCCCATTTGTGGAAAAAATCATCCTTTGGGATTTTGTTATAAATTTCGCGACATGAGTCTGGAACGCAAACTCCGGATGGTGGCTGTACACTGTCTTTGTTGTCGGTGTCTGTCAAGCAGTCACGTGGGGAAAGAGTGCAAAAGTTCTGCAACGTGTAAACATTGCAAGCAGCCCCATAACTCTCTTTTGCATGAGCACAAAAACAAAACAAAAAAGGAACAGAAAGCTCATGCGAAACCGGAAGCAAAGCCGCCGTCGATCGCCGTTCGGCAAATCATCTCGTTTGCGCCCACTATTCGGCTATACCTTATCCAAGGTCGCTCAAGGATTCCGCTCTGTGCTGTTTTGGACGCTTGCTGTCAAAACAGCTATATATGTAAAGATGTTGCCCATAAATTAAAATTACCTTGTTATAAGGTAAACAACGACCAATATTGGCGTATTGATTTATGTTCTATTCACGATACTTCGCAAAAAATTTCTGTTTCCGCGCGGCTTCATCAAATGAAAGGTATAAAAACGCCTCCAATCTCTGTTTCGGATTCCATTTTGGAATCTTTTCAAGGTATACAACTAGCTGATCCAAGTTTCAATCACGCGGGAAATATAGCATTGGTTTTAGGGCCTGAGGTCATGCCTTTGATCATGCAAGGTAGAGTTCAATTCAGCCCGGGGCTTGCACTTGCTCAATACACTTTGTTTGGATGGGTTATTTCGGGTATCTCGCCGTTCTAAAATACAAAATGTGTATATCGGTTTTTAAATCGCAACAGGGGTCCTTCATGACCCATCTTCGAATCAATAAAATCATCAGGGATCCTTAATGATCCACATTTATTTATGAAAATATGTAAAAAAAGTTTATTTTATACAGTCCACAGGAGTCCTTAATGGCTCACTCAATTACCTTTATATTATACATTCCACAGGAGTCCCTAATGGCTCAATTTATTTGTTTTATAACCATCAGGAGTCCTTACTGGCTCATATTGTGCTTGCTATGCTTACTTCAGTTGAAACTTATATTGTTGTTGCAAGGAGGCTGGCAATGTTTAAATAAAAAGTCGTTTATTAGCGGCTCTACTGTGTTTTCCTAGTAAAAGTATTTTTCCCTCAAAGTAATTTTCTTTACAACCTTGTTGGAAACCTTTTATAGGTTTTCAACGAGTAAACCGTTAACGGATCATGAACCTTGTCGGCCTAAGTCAAGTTTAGCGAGTACAATTAAAATTATTACTCATCGGTTCGCCATTTGTAATACACCCTTTACAAGGTAATTTATTGAAGAAAATAAATAAAAGAAATCATTCTTTTTTTATATATATAAATCTAAATTCTTGTTTTATTTTTTTTTATCTGAGCCTCAAATCGGATATACGCCGAAACAGTGTTAGTAATCATAAGTTTTAACCTTTATACAAAAAGACAAAAAAATTCTAATTGGAAAAGAGTGAAGAAAGTTTAATTTTGATAATTTTTCGAGAAAAAGGTCAGGAATATTTCCTGGAAACAGGGTTCGTTTAATTGAGTTTGTACAACTGCTAAATTTTGATATTAATAGAAAAAAAGACGAAGAATTAGATTATAAGAAGAATTAGATTATAAGAATAGAAAGAAAAGGATTTAGTTTTAAGTAGGTTTAAGGATACGTTTATAATAATAAAAAATAGTTATGTGAACAGTTTCGACGAAAAATGATGGCTTAATAATTTAATATGGATTACTGGTGATTGGTAAGTGCGTTCGAATAGGCGGGTATGAGGGGTAATCAAAGACATAGGTAGGATGATAAGGTGACCATGGTTGGGCAGGGCGGTTGGAGGTTTCCATCTTCCTCCCATTTCCGGACATGTTGTGAGTAAAGTAACTGTTTTTGTTTGTTTGTTTTGTTTTGTAACTTTAATTGTCTACGTCCCGTGGGCTAAAATGGGGGAGGGATCACACCCGAGAAGTAGCCGCGTTGAGCTAGTCGGCTATTCATTTTAGCGCCAAATTTCGGTCGCGTAACAATATGGCGCCCAACGTGAGGCTTCGGCATTTTACGCCAATGAACCAAAGAGAAGCTGACGAGTGTAGATGATCTAAACACAGTGCAATAGGATATTAGGGAAGTGCAATAGATTAGAGTAAGTGCCAATTGGTGAGTAAGTGTTTGTAGTCTCCTGTGTTCGTAGCCGTTTGTATCTGAAGCAAGTGCAAATGTTGTACGAAAATAGAACTATGAATCTAGACGCCAAAATTACAACTGCCTAGCGTACATCGGAGAAGATTGTAGTCCATAGAAATGACATTTTGTTTTAATTCTATATGTTCTGATCGGTCTCCAAGTTTAGTTATCCATTTTAATGTTAGTTTCCGTTTGGAGTTAGGATTAATGCGACAGTACAATACGTAGACGATAGCCGCTTTAAACAAGTTTTAAAGGCCGTAGTATCGGAAGGTATAAGTCTAGTTCGCTAGGATTTTCACAGACAAGTTGATGTGAATACATCCACCTAGCTGTTTTTAAGATTTCCTTTTTTTGTATAAATTGACTGGCAACATGTCCACGGAACTGCTTTTAATAAAAAGAACCAGATTAATTATGTAACCGCTTCGCACCAAGCATCAGCAATCCTAAAATGACCCAAAGAATAGCAAAATTAACAAGAGTTTTTTCAGGAAGATTTTTTTAGTTGGACAGTTTTTGTGTTAGTGAACTTGTTTAAGTATTTGTTTACTTCGGTATTGATTGATTTATTTTATCATATTTATACACTTGATTATAGTATCTAAGTTAATTATTTAAATTTTAGGTATTTTTAATATTTATTTATTTATTTTATAAATTATCCTTGCAGACCTAGATATTTTATTCAACTGATTATTTTTATTTCAGACTTATTTATTTATTTTGATCTATTAATTATTTCATTTAGTGATTTTTTTTGCTATTTATACATTTCCTTATTTTCAAATTTATGATTAGACATTTCTTTAAAAACATTTTTTGTCGTCGTATTTTGTGTTATATCCGTGATTATTTTGTGTTATTGACGTTCATATCTGATTGTTCCACATATAAAATTTTACCGAGCAAATAAAATAAAAAAATACGTGAAATCCCAAATAGAAAAAAAGCCAATTATTCCCTCGTCGCCAAACTAGTAGGAATATAGAGACTAGATCTCAGTCACGTAATAGAAAAAGAGCTAGGCAATCATTGTTTGATGTAAACAGGACTATTTCGCATAATTTACCCAAAAGGACAAAAATAACTAGAGAAAAAGTAACAATGAGTCAGGATGTAGGAAATACGGGCCCTCAAGTGTTTGACCTATCGCATAGCATAGGTGCAAGTGCAAGTACAGGGGGTATTCCAAAAAAACTGCACCAATGGCCAAATCGAATTTACAAAGGCCAACAGTTCAGAACATTACAACTCCCGTTAGGGATATGGTAGTGGATGAGGCACTGCAGGTACAAAGAACACTTGAGGATAATGTTAAAACAATGGTCCAAAGGGAAATATCAGACATGAAAAATACAATGGCAGATCTAACCAATTCTATGGTGAGCCTGACGAAAATGGTACAAAATCAGCACACTCGTGGCTCGCAGGGGTCGTCAGAAAATGCGTCCGTAAATAGTCGACCAGTAGTCGAAGCTTTGCGTAACCCGCGAAATTCACCTGAAAACTCGTCTGATGACAGTGTACAGATGAATGCCGCCTCCAATTTAAACAATCCAATTTTGAGAGAGTTCTTGCCAGGTACACTAGCACATAATCTCGAACAGATTCGTATTCGGATTGATAAGCTAGGCATCGTTTTTGATGGAAATTCAGGGCACGTGAGTGTAGACGATTTTATATTTCGCTTAGAACACCTACAACGACATTACCAGATCCCATGGTCTGAGGTAATGCGTGACTTTCATTTGTTAGTTTCTGGAACTGCTAGGGAATGGTACTGGCTATTCATAAAAACCCAAGGAGCTTTAGACTGGCCAGGTCTGCGTCACGCTCTATTGAGCCAATTTCAATGTTCGAGGTCGAACTTCGAAATTCTGAGAGACCTTGTAGAACGTAAACAGCAGCCTAACGAAACTATCGATGCTTATTTTCATGTCATGAATCAAATACGATCCAAGTTTGTGCAGCCGATATCTGAATACGAAATGATAAAGATTATCAAAAGAAATATAAAAGAAAGTTTGGGCCGAATAATTTACCCTATTTCCGTCTCATCGGTAGAGCTGCTTTGGATCGAATGCCATGAAGCAGAGAAGTGAAAAATATACCACCACCGCCACGTAGTCAGCGCTACATCAGTGAAATTTATAGCGAGTAATGCGAGTCAGAAGATGAACCGGAGATGAATATAGAGGAAATCACGTCTACAGATTCGCAAAGAAAACACCCGGTTTTGTGCTGGAACTGTAGAAATCCCGGTCATATATTTATTGACTGTCCAGCCACTGAGAGAAATTTATTTTGTTACAGGTGCGGCAAACCTAATGTAATAACGCCAAAATGTCCAGTATGTCAGTCGGGAAACTGGAATCGGGGCTTGGGAGCGAATGGGAAACCAGGCCAGAACGAAAAATCTGCCTCTTCAAAAGATTAGAGCAAAACAATGCTTCGGTTTCGAATGTGTCAGGCAGACAGAGTTTCGTACCGGCATGAGACATTATTTACCAACTCAAATTAGGCAAGAGAATTACAATCGAGTTAGAGAGCGAATTTTTACTACCGACGACAAATCGGAATGTGTTTCAAGGCGTATTAAGGAAGTTAGGGAGAAATTTGCAAAAAGGAAATTGATGAAACGAAAAATGGCAGAAACTTTAAATAGGGCTACTGCTGTTCAAAACGATAATCGTGTTTTTGCAAAGAGAGAAATAAAAGGGATAGAGATTGAAGGACTATTAGACACTGGAGCATCGGTTAGCGTATTAGGTAAAGGTTGCAGAGACATGATTGAAAAACTAGGCCTAGAAATTTCTCCGATGTGGACCAATGTGATAACTGCCAGTGGTCGGCATCACAGAATATTAGGTAAAATAAACGCATCCATATCTTACAAAGATCAGAAGAATGATATGCTTCTATATCTTTGTCCAGACTTGGAACAAGCTTTATACCTAGGCGTAGATTTCTGGAGGAAATTTGGTCTAGCACCGGAAGTAATAGGTATAGAAGAATTAGATATCAAGAAAATGGAAGAGGATTTCGTGAATAAGGATAGTGACTATAGAATGAAACCACACAATCTGACTCAGGAACAACAACAACAGCTAGAGAACGTCATGAGGGCTTTTGACACATTTGAAGAGAAAGGGTTAGGCGTAACCAGTCTAGAAAAACATAGTATAAAATTAGTTGAGGGAGCGGTACCCGTAAAAGACCGGTATTATCCGATATCCCCAGCTGTTCAACAGATAACGTACCAGGAGATAGACAATATGTTAAAACTGGGAGTAATCGAACTTAGTGAAAGTCCCTGGAGCAATCGTACGACTGTAGTAAGAAAACCGGGCAAAAATCGGTTTTGCTTAGATGCCAGGAAATTAAATAAGCTAACGGTTAAGGATGCATATCCGCTACAAAATATAGATGGCATCCTGAGCAGAATCGATGAAACCCACTTCATCAGTAGCGTCGACCTCAAGTACGCCTTCTGGCAGATTGAGTTAGATGACGATAGCAAGGCCTATACAGCGTTTACCGTGGCTGGTAGACCATTGTATCAATTTCGAGTTATGCCGTTCGGCCTATGTAACGCGGCGCAAAGGCTATGTAGGCTAATGGATAAAGTTATCCCCCAGGAGCTAAAAGATAATGTTTTCGCCTATTTAGATGATCTTTTGATAATATCTAGCACATTTTAGGAGCATATTTCATTATTAGAAAAAGTCGCGAAATGTCTAAGAGAGGCCGGATTAACAATCGGATTAAAAAAATCAAAATTTTGTTTTCAGGAGCTGAAATATTTGGGTTTTATTGTAGGAGGGGGTAATTTAAAAACAGACCCCGATAAAATTAAGGCAATTAAGGAAATACGCCTGCCCAAATCCGTAAGGGACGTTAGAAGCTTTTTGGGAACCGCCGGATGGTACAGGTGCTTCATCAAAAGCTTCGCGACCATATCAGCACCGCTTACGGATACGCTTAGAAAATCAAAAAAATTTACATTGACCTCTGAGGCTATCGATGCCTTTTAAAAATTAAAAAAAGCGCTAACATCTGCCCCGGTACTACGTCACGCCGATTTTTCGAAACGCTTTTACGTGCAATGCGACGCATCTGACTATGGGGTGGGAGCCGTGTTGTACCAGCTAAACACAAAGAATGAAGAGCACCCAATAGCGTTTTATTCGCAAAAATTGAATCAGTGTCAACGCAATTATACGGTGACAGAGAAAGAGTGTCTAGCTGCAGTTTTAGCGGTTCGCAAGTTTAGACCATATATAGAGATGATGCCATTTACTATCGTGACAGATCACGCAAGTCTCAAATGGTTAATGACCTTGAAAGATTTAAGCGGAAGACTTGCGCGGTGGTCGTTACAATTACAGCACTTTGATTTTGAGATCGAGCATCGCAAAGGGTCAGAAAATGTCGTGGCAGATATGTTATCGCGTATACCGGCGGACGATGTAGTAGAAGAGATTGATACCGAAGATTTGCTAGATTGGGAAACTCTGGATTTTGAAAGTGAGGAGTACTTAAGCCTCATAAATGAAATTGCTGGCAATGCGTAGAAGCTACCAGATTTGAAAGTGGTCGATGGTAAAATATATAAGAAATTTATGCGATATTATGATGAGGTAGAATCGGCCTGGAAGCTATGGACCCCAGCGAGTTTGACACACGCCCTTATAGAAAAAGCCCATGCAACAAATACTTCTGCTCATGGGGGTATAGCTAAAACGCTCGCAAGATTAAAGAGATTTTATTATTGGCCGAAAATGACGCGCAAAGTGAGAGAATTTGTAAAAAATTTCAGATTTGCAAGGAAACAAAATCACCAAATGTTAAAATGATGGCTGAGATAGGACAGGAGGTTGTCTCAGAAAGACCCTTTCAAAAATTGTATGTGGATTTTTTGAGAAAATATCCCAGATCAAAAAACGGAAACTTCTACATCTTCATTGTCGTGGACCATTTCTCGAAATTTGTATTTCTAAAAGCCATTAGAGAGGCCACCACAATGAACGTTGTAAAATTCCTAGTACAGAAGTTTTTCAAAAGTTTGGGGTTCCTGAGATTATCCACAGTGATAATGGGTCGCAATTCACTGCTAAAGGATTTCAGGATATGTTAGCTTCATACAAAATAAAGCAATTAAAAACGGCAGTTTATTCGCCACAGTCAAATGCTTCAGAACGCGTAAAACAGTCAGTGCTAGCAGCGATTAGAGCATTTTTAAAAGAAGATCAAAGAGAATGGGACTTATATCTCCCCGAAATTGAATGCGCCCTAAGAACATCAGTGCATTCCGCAACAGGAGTGACACCATTTTTCGCCCTGTTCGGGTTGCATGTTTTCTAGCGGAGCTGACTATAAGTTAGCAAGACGACTTCAATCGTTAGCTGACCATGAAATAACGAATTTAGAAAGAAAAGATAAATTAGAAGTTATACGCGAAAATATAAAGAAAAATATACACGATGCATACGAGAAAAGTGCCAAAAGATATAATAAAAGGGCAAGATATATAATGCTAATTCCTGGTCAAGAAGTATATCGTAGAAATACGATATTAAGTGACTTCAAGAAAAATATAAATGCCAAGTTTTGTCGAAAATTTGTCAAATGTCGAGTCCTTAGACCAATCGGGAATAACATGTACGAGTTGGAATCGTTACAGGGTAGACCTATTGGGTTATTTCACTCTAAAGATATAAAATTATAAAAGTGCAATATTTAGGCTATACGAACTGTGATATTAGATGTTAGGTGCAATACTAGGTTAAACAGCTGTGATATTAGAGTAAGTTTTAGTTATAGTAATTTTACATAATCTATTTCTTACCGATTGACCACTGATTAGTCTTAAAGTACCTGATTTTTTTATTGTAGTTTATATGGTTTGAGTAAGGCAATATCGTATGACAACTGATCGTGTGGAGTGAGATGAACCTGATAGATTCTAAGTATCCTTTTCCTCGTGCAATATTTATAGACAATACACCTAAGAAATTATAAAAAATTTTAAACAAAGCATATGTCCTTATATCTAAAAGACTTATCTGAGTCCGATTAAAGCTACAGTTATATCATAGCCCGGCTTGTGAGATCAGGGTGTGAGAGTTCCCCACGTTGGGCTGGATAAGTAGCCACACACACCGTCTTTGCCTAATGTCTATTAGCAACGCCGGAGTTTTGTTGCGTGGCCACCTGGGTTGTCAATAAAATTAAAAAAAACCCGATATGTGCGGGTGGGTGTTTATAGAAGTTTTTTTTTTGTATTGACAGGAAAGGGAATCGATGGCGAGCACATAAGGTCAATAGGAACGGGCTGGCCAACATCTCCCTGGACTAAACATGTATGATCCCGGTGGGCATATAACGCACAGATGAACTGGCCGACCGAGATCTTTTCTTTTAGGTAACATTTGAGATCAACGGCGAGCACATAGTGAGGGTTAGAACTGGCTGGCCGAGATTTCTAGAAAATATTATGTATGACCCCGGCGAGCTCATAAGGCACATAAGAACTGGCTGGCCGAGATCTGTGTCAAATTTTTTATGGTAAATACCATCGGCGGGCACATAAGGCAGTAAAAACTGGCCGGCCGAGATGTAGTAGTGTTTAAGATGGGTTTTTAGGGATGAGGCGAGCCACTTTGCGACCCCAACCCTTTCTCCGGCTCAATAGTAGGTGATGGCAAGGATCGCCATACACAGAAACTGCAAAACAAAAAGAAAGTATTAGAAAAAATATACATAAATTAGCCAATAGGTATGGAACGATACAGGATATTACCCGATGTCGTTGTGGTCCATCCATCAGATTTCCTGTAAATAAACCAAATTATTTCAATAAATAAATAAATATACTTACCTCGTGTTCTTGTATGTCTGCAAAATTTTACTGTTTTTAATATTTTTCTTTTATTTATGATCCAGCTGTCAATTTAATGCAAGTGTTACCATTTCAACTAAAAAAAGTAGTCTCGAACATGTTCGTAGAAAAAGGTAGCAAACAGCAAGTTGGAAGTATTTAACAGAAGCAACGACTGTTATGAAATAGCAGGGGGGAAATGCGACGGTTGGAAATAAAAACAATGGTAATGACCGAGGGGGGATTATGAAACTAGAATGCAAATCATAACAACAAATAATTTAATTTTTGGAAGGCGCGCGAAGAAAAGGAAGAAAATATAGTGTTTCTTATAACAAAAAGGGATAAGTCTATGTCATATTCTGCGATACTGACTTGGTGAAACTGTGTGAAGCCATTTTTATAAATGATATACAGAAAAACCACCGGCCAGCACAGAACCAACCAGAGAGTAAACACATCATTTTTTTTAAATAAAATTAATAATTTTTAGATATGAAAGTGAAGCTATTGTATATAGTGGAAATACAAATTGTGACAATAAAATTTAAGGAGCTCATCACCGAAACAAAAATTTTATAATAATAAGTGATAGAGGATGAACTAGGGGTTGGAATACCCCGTCCAATTCATTTATAAAATAAAAGAGGAACAATCAGAGAACTGAGTGAAAAGAACCAAAGTTTTCAGAAGCATTGCTTAATAATTTGTGGAAGGAAAAAAAACCTGAAGAAGCATTGCCTGTAATGTTCAAATATTCAAGACCTAATAAATTTGGAACAAAAGAGTGCGGCCGGAAAATATAAAAGCACACAGAAAAAAAAGCTAAGTAAAAATACATTTATACCTATAAATATATATATATATATATATATATATATATATATATATATATATATATATATATATATATATATATATATATATATATATATATATATATATATATATATATATATATATATATATATATATATATATATATATATATATATATATATATATATATATATATATATATATATATATATATATATATATATATATATATATATATATATATATATATATATATATATATATATATATATATATATATATATATATATATATATATATATATATATATATATATATATATAAGGGTGAAATAAGCCCACCGTGTGTAAGAAAAACATACCATATCCTGCCAGAAAAAAAGAGATATTAAAATTAATAGTTAAGTGGTTTTGTCACATTTGGAGTGTTTGTTCGTAGGCATTTTATTTTAGGTTATATATGTATGCGTAGTTATATTTTATTAGTAAGTAAGTTAGTAGAAACTAAGGTTTTCCATACTTAATTTTAAAATTTTTGCTAAATTTTTTTGGTGAAGGAGAAGAAAGGGGTTCACAATAGGTATCAACCTTGCCGGTTTGATTAATTTGTCAGTGTGTTTAAATCTTTATACAGTAGCTACAGTAGATTGAGCTCACCCAGATGTAGGTTAGTAGTCATAATTGAACTAGTTTTATATCCCGGAAATATAGCATATTGGGAATCAATACTCGATTCTTGAACGTAGCTGCATAGACATTTTTTTTGCAGCATGTAGGACTTTACTTAAATACATACTTTGTTTCTATTAAATTAGTTAAGTGAATATTTTAATCAAGGTTAGGATTAATTTTTTTATGTTTATTGTAGTTAGTGTTTGTTTAAATACAAAGTCGTTTATTAGCGGCTCTACTGTGTTTTCTTAGTAAAAGTATTTTTCCCTCAAAGTAATTTTCTTTACAACCTTGTTGGAAACGAGGTTTTCAACGAGTAAACCGTTAACGGATCATGAACCTTGTCGGCCTAAGTCAAGTTTAGCGAGTACAATTAAAATTATTACTCATCGGTTCGCCATTTGTAATACATACCAAATTCACCCTTTACAAGGTAATTTATTGAAGAAAATAAGTAAAAGAAATCATTCTTTTTTTATATATATAAATCTAAATTCTTGTTTTATTTTTTTATCTGAGCCTCAAATCGGATATACGCCGAAACATTGGTCCTCGAGCCGGATAATAATCAACAAGAATTTTCTTTAATTCAAGAATCCCCTTTACGAGGAAGTATTTTCTACACAACCTATATTTTCATCATCATCAATTTATCTCTGCCAAGGAATTAAGGTTAGTAAATTGAATTTAAAGTGATTGTGTGAAGAAAAATAAAATTTAATCATACATTTATTAGTAAATGTGTGTGATTTTGTTAAATAAATAACAACAAGTAATGTATGTATGTAAAAAGAATAAATATATCGCATACATATATACACACATAAAGATAATACCGTGTTTGGAAAAAAATCTTATAAAACAGTATCTTTAATAAAGCAACACGGTTAAGTGCCTTTTCTTAAATTTTTTTTTTGGCATATTCCTTTTGTTTAATACCACAATTTTCAAGGCTGGGATTGTTTTCGTGGACGGACGGCCAAAGAAAAAATTTTTTATTTTTATAGATTATCTCGCGAAATTATTTAGGTAATTTAATAAAATTGTGTTATATATTGTATGAAAATTAATTTAATTCGTTAAATTAATTTATATTAAAAGTGCGATTTGTTTGCGGTCAAAAAAGAAAAAATTAAAGTGAGTGTAACAAAAGCAAAATTTCGTTAACACAACATACAATACATATGTACTTAGAAATTTATATACATAAGTACATACACATACACATAAGTTATTAACAAAACATTGAAATAATTATTATATAAATTTAATATTGTTAATAAAATTAATTGAGTTGCAGTTAAATTTATTACAAATAATTTGTGATAATATCTTTGGTGCGGTGTTTGTGTTAATTCATACAAGATTTATTTATTCTTGTTTTCCTTTTCCACTTGTGTTTCTTACATATTGGTAGTCACCCTACAGTCGGTCGATCTGACATATATTATTGGTTCAAATTAAATAATAAAACCTTGGGTTTTTAAAAATTTATTCTTTTAATTTTTATAAATGGCAAAATATTTTGATAATTTTACACGTGCTTCGGATGCAGTACTCAAATTCGAAGTGAAATTTAATAAAATTCGTAATGATGATCGTCACTTATTTTCTCTCGAGGTATTGAGTGATGAACTGAAATCGATGTGGGAAAAGGCCAAGACGGCTCATGAACTCACTATCGACGAATTTGAAAGTACCTCGAAAATTAAAACCGAAGATTTAGAAGCTGCCGAGAATAAATATGACAATACGTTTACGACATACGTGCGATGTATGAAAAATATTAAAGGGGAAGAATTAAAAGTCAAGATTCCTATTCGTGGTGCTGAAGCTGAGGTAAATGATAAATTTTCTCACAATTTACCACTTCCACTATGCGATACTGATATATTCGATGGGGATTATCTTTCATGGCTAACATTTAGGGATCTTTTCACGGCTTTGTACATTAATAATAGCCGTCTCAGTAATATTGAAAAATTATGCTATTTAGTTAAACGAACTGGGAAAGAGGCTAGAGAAATTGTGTCAAAGTGTCCGTTGACTAACGCTGGGTTTGATATTGCCTGGAAAAATCTTAAAGCTGCTTACGAAAACCCGCGAATGTTGGTCAACAATCAATTAAAAATTCTTTTAGAAATCGTATCAAAGGAAACAAGTTCCGCTCTAAAAAATTTACAACGTGGTATAAACGGATTTTTGACTGCTATGTCAGTTTATAAAATCGAAACCACGAACTGGGACCCTCTAATCGTTTTTATGTGCATACAACGGTTGCCTTCGCAAACAGTAACGCTCTGGGAGCAAACTATAAAGGACAAAAGTGCCTTATCATTATGGAAAGATTTGGACTTATTTTTAACAGAACGAGTTCAAACTTTAGATTGTATACGTGATCTCACGAGTGGCGATACTGGACATAAAAACGGCGATCGAAAAATAAAAGCTCATGTTTTTACCAAGAGCTCACCTTCTACGTGTGTTTTATGCCCAAATCAAAATCATTTATTACGATTTTGTCGTCGCTTTAAAAATATGTCTGTCTCAGAGCGTTTTTCGACTATCAAAAGGTTTCACTGTTGCGTGAATTGTCTTTCGAAATCGCATGAAGTCAAGGATTGTACAAGTGAACATTTATGTTTTAAATGCAAACAAAAACATCATACAATGCTTCATCGGGAAACTCCTGCGAATAATTCGAGCTTACATAATTCTAATATTAATTCTTCGGAATTAGAATAACAACTGCCGTCGACATCAGCCAATGCTCACTCTAACTTTAATCGTCAAGTTTTTCACCTCACTAAGAATTCGTCTGTTTTGTTGGGAACTGCTATGGTCTCCATTATTTGCCATGATACTACGTATCCAGCAAGGGCCTTAATAGATCCAGCTTCTGAAGCTTCATTTATATCTGAACATTTGCGAAATCAATTGCGACTTCCGTCACATTCTACGAATGTACAGATTTCCGGTGTTAACAGAGAAGCCTTCACAACTTCGAAGAAAATTTGTAAAATTAGAGTGGGATCTCCATTGGATCGGCGAATTAACTTGGAGGCTTGTGCACTTGTTTTGCCTTCAATATCAGGTAATTTACCGTCATTTAATTGTCCTTCGGATATTAGAAGTGAATTGCCGAACTTAAAATTATCAGATTGCAATTTCCATAAAACTAGGTCTGTAGATCTGTTACTTGGTGCAGATTTATATCCTCAAATTATTCTTGGTGAAGTTCGTCGAAATATTGGTGGATCGTTAATGGCCCAAAAAACAGTTTTTGGATGGATTCTAACAGGTCCACTCGACACTTCAAGGAATAGTTCGATTAATGTGTTTTCAACATCTGTGACCTTTTCTGAAGAAGATAATTTAAATGAAAATCTTTTGAGATTTTGGGAGTTGGAAGAAACTCCGAAAAGAAAAATTTTATTGCCTTCTGATAAAATTTGTAAAGAAGTTTATAAGAAAACCACTAGTCGGGATTCAACGGGTAGATACATTGTATCGTTCCCTTTTAAGCCAGAATTTCCTCGTGAAATTAATTTGGGCATATCCAGATCCAGTGCAATGAAACAATTTATGAGAATAGAATCTTCCCTATCAAAGAAACCGGAAATCAAAAATATGTATGACGAAGTAATAATGGATTATTTAAAATTAGGTCACATGCGATCTATACAATCCAATAATCAAGCCGTCAGAAATTCATGCTATCTGCCACACCACCCGGTGATTAAACCTGAGAGAAAAACTACGAAGCTTAGAGTCGTTTTTAATGCTTCGAATAAGACATCTAATGGCAACAGCTTAAATGATTGTCTTTTTGTAGGTCCTACACTTCAGGCTGACTTGGTCAATTTGATTTTACGTTGGCGATTGTTTGAGTTTGTCTTCAATTGTGATATTTCAAAAATGTATAGGCAAATTCGTGTTCATTCATCCCATACCGCATTTCAGCGAATCCTTTATAGATCATCATCGGATGATCAGGTGACAGATTATTAATTGCAGACGGTAACCTTCGGTTTGAATTGCGCGCCCTATTTAGCAATCCGTACTTTATTGCAATTGGCTGATGACTGTGAAGAGCAATTCCCCATAGCTGCAGAAATCTTGAGGAAAGGAATGTATGTTGACGACATGTTATCCGGAGCTCATGATGTTTTAAGCGCTTTATTGGCTAGGGATCAATTGGCTGCTGCCTTGTTATCCGCTGGATTCGAACTTCGGAAATGGACAGCAAACAAACGTTCGATTTTGCAGGGACTACCTATAGGTCATTTAGTAGATTCACAGGTTTTGTCGTTTGAAGAATCGAGTTGCTCAAAAACTTTAGGGATTTTTTGGAATGCGCAATTAGATTCATTCTTTTTTAAAGTTTTTCCTCTCGAGGTGAAATCTGGATATACGAAAAGAGAAGTATTGTCTAATATAGCTAAATTCTTTGACCCGGTTGGTTGGCTGAGCCCGGTAATTATTAAAGCGAAAATGATAATGCAACGCATTTGGCTTAATAATATTGATTGGGACTATTTTCTTCCTGCTTCAACAGAAAAGGAGTGGGTACAATTTGTCGAATCTTTTAACCAAATAAACTTCATTCAAGTGCCAAGATGGGTTAATTATTATAAAGGTTCGACCACTGAAGTTCATATTTTCTCAGATGCATCGGAGAAGGCATATGCGGGTAATATATATTCGCACGAAAACTCCAACAGGAGAAATTCATACGCATTTATTGTCGTCAAAAACAAAGGTAGCTCCTCTTAAGTCTATTTCATTACCACGTCTTGAGTTATGCGGAGCAGTGTTCGCATCAGAGTTATTAAATAATATTCTCAGGGAAATTGAAATCCCTATTAAGCGCGTATATTGTGGACAGATTCGACTATTGTGTTGGCTTGGTTGCGAAAAACGCCAAGTGCATGGACTACTTTTGTCGCAAACAGGGTTTGTCGCATCCAAGAAAATACGGGAAATCACAATTGGTTTCATGTTCGTTCTGGGATAATCCCGCCGACTTAGGCAGCCGGGGGGTAGATCCGCTCACTTTATCGAAAAGTGAACTCTGGTGGCATGGCCCTTCATGGCTGTGTAAAAATAAAAATCAGTGGTACCACCATGCCTTTGAAAATCTAGACACGGACATAGAAAGCAGAAAATTGAAGGTACATGCCTCGTTTTTTTTCGAAATTTGAGGATATTTTAGAAAGATTTTCATCTTTGGACAGGGCAATGCGTGTGATTGCGTATATATTTAGATTCTTTCATTCGACACATTCATCCTTTAAAAATCGTTTTCGTTATGAGTCTAGTCTCGTTTGTAGTGACGAACTCAAAAGGGTAAAAGTACGTTTGGCTATCGTTGCTCAAAAAGCCTTTTATGCAGAAGAGTACAAAAGTCTTTTAGATAAGAAACAATTGCCTGTTAAAAGTTCGTTGTTACCTTTAAATCCCTTTTTGGATGATCAAGAAATAATGAGATTGAATGGTCGATTGGTAAAATCATCTTCATTATCGTATCGCGAACAATACCCTATAATTTTACCATATAACTGTCGTTTCGCGAGGCTTATGGCAGAATTTATACATTTGCTTACCATTCACGGTAGTAATCAATTAATGTTGCGAATATATCGGTGTGAATATTGGGTACCAAGATTACGAATTTTAATTCGTACGGTAATTCACAAATGTAAACGTTGTATAATTGATCGACAACGTACTTGTAGCCAAATAATGGCAGCGCTGCCCTCTGAGCGTACTACAATTGATAGACCATTTACAAATACAGGCGTTGATTTCGCAGGACCTTTCGACGTAAAAAATTACAACGGTAAATCTTGTAAAATTACAAAAGGTTACGTGTGCATTTTTGTTTGCTTTTCTACGAAAGCTATACATTTAGAAGCCGTATCAGATTTATCAGCTGATACTTTTCTGGCGGCATTCAATAGATTTATATCTAGAAGAGGTTGTCCTCAAACCATGTTTTCGGACAATGGTACCAATTTCGTTGGAGCGTCAAATGAACTCGCAAGGGACTTTCAAACTTTTCTAAAAGAATGTCAAGCTAGAATGTGTTCCACTTTTGGACACAAAGGTTTAACGTGGCGTTTTATACCGGCAGGTGCTCCTCATATGGGCGGTCTTTGGAAAGCTGGTGTCAAAAGTTTTAAACTTCATTTTAGAAAAGAAGTCCAATCTTGTCGTTATACTTTTGAAGAATTGTCTACAATTTTAGCAAGAATAGAGGCGTGTTTAAATTCTCGCCCGTTATGCCCTATGCCTGATAATCCTAACGAACCTGTCGCATTAACACCAGGACATTTCTTGATTGGGTCGGCTATTTTGGCACCGCCAGAACCGACAATATTTGATAGTCCAATTAGTGTTGTTAATCGTTATCGCAAAGTTAAGGCTTTAATTCATCAATTTTGTAGGAGGTGGAAAGAGGAATATCTGGTGAATTTACACAAACGCTACAAGTGGCAACATCCTCAACGAGATGTTGCTCTAAATGACTTAGTTGTTATAAAAAATGAACAATTACCTGCCACTTCATGGAGATTAGGAATTGTAACAAAAATTTATACGGGTACTGATGGTCACGTTCGTGTTGCTGACATTCGTACTCAAAATGGTATAGTTAATCGACCTATCGCAAAACTTGTTGTTATTCAGGAATCATAGGATTTCAAATCACTTTTTTTCTATCAATTTACATTTATTAACCTATATTTTCCTAGCACAATGGAGTCTACTACTACACCCATGTCCGAATTGTTTGAGGAGGGTCTCTTAGATTATGAAGATGCGATGGAAATCAACGATTCTGTAGTTCCATCTGGTACGGTCTCTTTGGAGTCATCTGAAAGGATCCCATCCGACACACCGGATTTGGTTTTGTGCCCCTCTTTGGCAACGGCACCATCTGTGCAAACTTTAAAAACCCAAAATAACCCAACCACAGAGCAAGTCGAGGTACAATCCCTGGGGGATGTTGTTCGGGCTCATGACGCGACTGTGAATTTGCCGGCTTCGTCGTCAAGTCTGAATCGAAAAGGGTCAAAATGCCCCATTTGTGGAAAAAATCATCCTTTGGGATTTTGTTATAAATTTCGCGACATGAGTCTGGAACGCAAACTCCGGATGGTGGCTGTACACTGTCTTTGTTGTCGGTGTCTGTCAAGCAGTCACGTGGGGAAAGAGTGCAAAAGTTCTGCAACGTGTAAACATTGCAAGCAGCCCCATAACTCTCTTTTGCATGAGCACAAAAACAAAACAAAAAAGGAACAGAAAGCTCATGCGAAACCGGAAGCAAAGCCGCCGTCGATCGCCGTTCGGCAAATCATCTCGTTTGCGCCCACTATTCGGCTATACCTTATCCAAGGTCGCTCAAGGATTCCGCTCTGTGCTGTTTTGGACGCTTGCTGTCAAAACAGCTATATATGTAAAGATGTTGCCCATAAATTAAAATTACCTTGTTATAAGGTAAACAACGACCAATATTGGCGTATTGATTTATGTTCTATTCACGATACTTCGCAAAAAATTTCTGTTTCCGCGCGGCTTCATCAAATGAAAGGTATAAAAACGCCTCCAATCTCTGTTTCGGATTCCATTTTGGAATCTTTTCAAGGTATACAACTAGCTGATCCAAGTTTCAATCACGCGGGAAATATAGCATTGGTTTTAGGGCCTGAGGTCATGCCTTTGATCATGCAAGGTAGAGTTCAATTCAGCCCGGGGCTTCCACTTGCTCAATACACTTTGTTTGGATGGGTTATTTCGGGTATCTCGCCGTTCTAAAATACAAAATGTGTATATCGGTTTTTAAATCGCAACAGGGGTCCTTCATGACCCATCTTCGAATCAATAAAATCATCAGGGATCCTTAATGATCCACATTTATTTATGAAAATATGTAAAAAAAACTTTATTTTATACAGTCCACAGCAGTCCTTAATGGCTCACTCAATTACCTTTATATTATACATTCCACAGGAGTCCCTAATGGCTCAATTTATTTGTTTTATAACCATCAGGAGTCCTTACTGGCTCATATTGTGCTTGCTATGCTTACTTCAGTTGAAACTTATATTGTTGTTGCAAGGAGGCTGGCAATGTTTAAATAAAAAGTCGTTTATTAGCGGCTCTACTGTGTTTTCCTAGTAAAAGTATTTTTCCCTCAAAGTAATTTTCTTTACAACCTTGTTGGAAACCTTTTATAGGTTTTCAACGAGTAAACCGTTAACGGATCATGAACCTTGTCGGCCTAAGTCAAGTTTAGCGAGTACAATTAAAATTATTACTCATCGGTTCGCCATTTGTAATACACCCTTTACAAGGTAATTTATTGAAGAAAATAAATAAAAGAAATCATTCTTTTTTTATATATATAAATCTAAATTCTTGTTTTATTTTTTTTATCTGAGCCTCAAATCGGATATACGCCGAAACAGTGTTAGTAATCATAAGTTTTAACCTTTATACAAAAAGACAAAAAAATTCTAATTGGAAAAGAGTGAAGAAAGTTTAATTTTGATAATTTTTCGAGA
Source organism: Panzeria rudis (assembly GCA_956483635.1). NCBI lineage: Eukaryota > Metazoa > Arthropoda > Insecta > Diptera > Tachinidae > Panzeria > Panzeria rudis. The sequence continues at coordinate 74,491,459 of OY101449.1, forward strand.
AAAAGGTCAGGAATATTTCCTGGAAACAGGGTTCGTTTAATTGAGTTTGTACAACTGCTAAATTTTGATATTAATAGAAAAAAAGACGAAGAATTAGATTATAAGAAGAATTAGATTATAAGAATAGAAAGAAAAGGATTTAGTTTTAAGTAGGTTTAAGGATACGTTTATAATAATAAAAAATAGTTATGTGAACAGTTTCGACGAAAAATGATGGCTTAATAATTTAATATGGATTACTGGTGATTGGTAAGTGCGTTCGAATAGGCGGGTATGAGGGGTAATCAAAGACATAGGTAGGATGATAAGGTGACCATGGTTGGGCAGGGCGGTTGGAGGTTTCCATCTTCCTCCCATTTCCGGACATGTTGTGAGTAAAGTAACTGTTTTTGTTTGTTTGTTTTGTTTTGTAACTTTAATTGTCTACGTCCCGTGGGCTAAAATGGGGGAGGGATCACACCCGAGAAGTAGCCGCGTTGAGCTAGTCGGCTATTCATTTTAGCGCCAAATTTCGGTCGCGTAACAATATGGCGCCCAACGTGAGGCTTCGGCATTTTACGCCAATGAACCAAAGAGAAGCTGACGAGTGTAGATGATCTAAACACAGTGCAATAGGATATTAGGGAAGTGCAATAGATTAGAGTAAGTGCCAATTGGTGAGTAAGTGTTTGTAGTCTCCTGTGTTCGTAGCCGTTTGTATCTGAAGCAAGTGCAAATGTTGTACGAAAATAGAACTATGAATCTAGACGCCAAAATTACAACTGCCTAGCGTACATCGGAGAAGATTGTAGTCCATAGAAATGACATTTTGTTTTAATTCTATATGTTCTGATCGGTCTCCAAGTTTAGTTATCCATTTTAATGTTAGTTTCCGTTTGGAGTTAGGATTAATGCGACAGTACAATACGTAGACGATAGCCGCTTTAAACAAGTTTTAAAGGCCGTAGTATCGGAAGGTATAAGTCTAGTTCGCTAGGATTTTCACAGACAAGTTGATGTGAATACATCCACCTAGCTGTTTTTAAGATTTCCTTTTTTTGTATAAATTGACTGGCAACATGTCCACGGAACTGCTTTTAATAAAAAGAACCAGATTAATTATGTAACCGCTTCGCACCAAGCATCAGCAATCCTAAAATGACCCAAAGAATAGCAAAATTAACAAGAGTTTTTTCAGGAAGATTTTTTTAGTTGGACAGTTTTTGTGTTAGTGAACTTGTTTAAGTATTTGTTTACTTCGATATTGATTGATTTATTTTATCATATTTATACACTTGATTATAGTATCTAAGTTAATTATTTAAATTTTAGGTATTTTTAATATTTATTTATTTATTTTATAAATTATCCTTGCAGACCTAGATATTTTATTCAACTGATTATTTTTATTTCAGACTTATTTATTTATTTTGATCTATTAATTATTTCATTTAGTTATTTTTTTTGCTATTTATACATTTCCTTATTTTCAAATTTATGATTAGACATTTCTTTAAAAACATTTTTTGTCGTCGTATTTTGTGTTATATCCGTGATTATTTTGTGTTATTGACGTTCATATCTGATTGTTCCACATATAAAATTTTACCGAGCAAATAAAATAAAAAAATACGTGAAATCCCAAATAGAAAAAAAAGCCAATTATTCCCTCGTCGCCAAACTAGTAGGAATATAGAGACTAGATCTCAGTCACGTAATAGAAAAAGAGCTAGGCAATCATTGTTTGATGTAAACAGGACTATTTCGCATAATTTACCCAAAAGGACAAAAATAACTAGAGAAAAAGTAACAATGAGTCAGGATGTAGGAAATACGGGCCCTCAAGTGTTTGACCTATCGCATAGCATAGGTGCAAGTGCAAGTACAGGGGGTATTGCAAAAAAACTGCACCAATGGCCAAATCGAATTTACAAAGGCCAACAGTTCAGAACATTACAACTCCCGTTAGGGATATGGTAGTGGATGAGGCACTGCAGGTACAAAGAACACTTGAGGATAATGTTAAAACAATGGTCCAAAGGGAAATATCAGACATGAAAAATACAATGGCAGATCTAACCAATTCCATGGTGAGCCTGACGAGAATGGTACAAAATCAGCACACTCGTGGCTCGCAGGGGTCGTCAGAAAATGCGTCCGTAAATAGTCGACCAGTAGTCGAAGCTTTGCGTAACCCGCGAAATTCACCTGAAAACTCGTCTGATGACAGTGTACAGATGAATGCCGCCTCCAATTTAAACAATCCAATTTTGAGAGAGTTCTTGCCAGGTACACTAGCACATAATCTCGAACAGATTCGTATTCGGATTGATAAGCTAGGCATCGTTTTTGATGGAAATTCAGGGCACGTGAGTGTAGACGATTTTATATTTCGCTTAGAACACCTACAACGACATTACCAGATCCCATGGTCTGAGGTAATGCGTGACTTTCATTTGTTAGTTTCTGGAACTGCTAGGGAATGGTACTGGCTATTCATAAAAACCCAAGGAGCTTTAGACTGGCCAGGTCTGCGTCACGCTCTATTGAGCCAATTTCAATGTTCGAGGTCGAACTTCGAAATTCTGAGAGACCTTGTAGAACGTAAACAGCAGCCTAACGAAACTATCGATGCTTATTTTCATGTCATGAATCAAATACGATCCAAGTTTGTGCAGCCGATATCTGAATACGAAATGATAAAGATTATCAAAAGAAATATAAAAGAAAGTTTGGGCCGAATAATTTACCCTATTTCCGTCTCATCGGTAGAGCTGCTTTGGATCGAATGCCATGAAGCAGAGAAGTGAAAAATATACCACCACCGCCACGTAGTCAGCGCTACATCAGTGAAATTTATAGCGAGTAATGCGAGTCAGAAGATGAACCGGAGATGAATATAGAGGAAATCACGTCTACAGATTCGCAAAGAAAACACCCGGTTTTGTGCTGGAACTGTAGAAATCCCGGTCATATATTTATTGACTGTCCAGCCACTGAGAGAAATTTATTTTGTTACAGGTGCGGCAAACCTAATGTAATAACGCCAAAATGTCCAGTATGTCAGTCGGGAAACTGGAATCGGGGCTTGGGAGCGAATGGGAAACCAGGCCAGAACGAAAAATCTGCCTCTTCAAAAGATTAGAGCAAAACAATGCTTCGGTTTCGAATGTGTCAGGCAGACAGAGTTTCGTACCGGCATGAGACATTATTTACCAACTCAAATTAGGCAAGAGAATTACAATCGAGTTAGAGAGCGAATTTTTACTACCGACGACAAATCGGAATGTGTTTCAAGGCGTATTAAGGAAGTTAGGGAGAAATTTGCAAAAAGGAAATTGATGAAACGAAAAATGGCAGAAACTTTAAATAGGGCTACTGCTGTTCAAAACGATAATCGTGTTTTTGCAAAGAGAGAAATAAAAGGGATAGAGATTGAAGGACTATTAGACACTGGAGCATCGGTTAGCGTATTAGGTAAAGGTTGCAGAGACATGATTGAAAAACTAGGCCTAGAAATTTCTCCGATGTGGACCAATGTGATAACTGCCAGTGGTCGGCATCACAGAATATTAGGTAAAATAAACGCATCCATATCTTACAAAGATCAGAAGAATGATATGCTTCTATATCTTTGTCCAGACTTGGAACAAGCTTTATACCTAGGCGTAGATTTCTGGAGGAAATTTGGTCTAGCACCGGAAGTAATAGGTATAGAAGAATTAGATATCAAGAAAATGGAAGAGGATTTCGTGAATAAGGATAGTGACTATAGAATGAAACCACACAATCTGACTCAGGAACAACAACAACAGCTAGAGAACGTCATGAGGGCTTTTGACACATTTGAAGAGAAAGGGTTAGGCGTAACCAGTCTAGAAAAACATAGTATAAAATTAGTTGAGGGAGCGGTACCCGTAAAAGACCGGTATTATCCGATATCCCCAGCTGTTCAACAGATAACGTACCAGGAGATAGACAATATGTTAAAACTGGGAGTAATCGAACTTAGTGAAAGTCCCTGGAGCAATCGTACGACTGTAGTAAGAAAACCGGGCAAAAATCGGTTTTGCTTAGATGCCAGGAAATTAAATAAGCTAACGGTTAAGGATGCATATCCGCTACAAAATATAGATGGCATCCTGAGCAGAATCGATGAAACCCACTTCATCAGTAGCGTCGACCTCAAGTACGCCTTCTGGCAGATTGAGTTAGATGACGATAGCAAGGCCTATACAGCGTTTACCGTGGCTGGTAGACCATTGTATCAATTTCGAGTTATGCCGTTCGGCCTATGTAACGCGGCGCAAAGGCTATGTAGGCTAATGGATAAAGTTATCCCCCAGGAGCTAAAAGATAATGTTTTCGCCTATTTAGATGATCTTTTGATAATATCTAGCACATTTTAGGAGCATATTTCATTATTAGAAAAAGTCGCGAAATGTCTAAGAGAGGCCGGATTAACAATCGGATTAAAAAAATCAAAATTTTGTTTTCAGGAGCTGAAATATTTGGGTTTTATTGTAGGAGGGGGTAATTTAAAAACAGACCCCGATAAAATTAAGGCAATTAAGGAAATACGCCTGCCCAAATCCGTAAGGGACGTTAGAAGCTTTTTGGGAACCGCCGGATGGTACAGGTGCTTCATCAAAAGCTTCGCGACCATATCAGCACCGCTTACGGATACGCTTAGAAAATCAAAAAAATTTACATTGACCTCTGAGGCTATCGATGCCTTTTAAAAATTAAAAAAAGCGCTAACATCTGCCCCGGTACTACGTCACGCCGATTTTTCGAAACGCTTTTACGTGCAATGCGACGCATCTGACTATGGGGTGGGAGCCGTGTTGTACCAGCTAAACACAAAGAATGAAGAGCACCCAATAGCGTTTTATTCGCAAAAATTGAATCAGTGTCAACGCAATTATACGGTGACAGAGAAAGAGTGTCTAGCTGCAGTTTTAGCGGTTCGCAAGTTTAGACCATATATAGAGATGATGCCATTTACTATCGTGACAGATCACGCAAGTCTCAAATGGTTAATGACCTTGAAAGATTTAAGCGGAAGACTTGCGCGGTGGTCGTTACAATTACAGCACTTTGATTTTGAGATCGAGCATCGCAAAGGGTCAGAAAATGTCGTGGCAGATATGTTATCGCGTATACCGGCGGACGATGTAGTAGAAGAGATTGATACCGAAGATTTGCTAGATTGGGAAACTCTGGATTTTGAAAGTGAGGAGTACTTAAGCCTCATAAATGAAATTGCTGGCAATGCGTAGAAGCTACCAGATTTGAAAGTGGTCGATGGTAAAATATATAAGAAATTTATGCGATATTATGATGAGGTAGAATCGGCCTGGAAGCTATGGACCCCAGCGAGTTTGACACACGCCCTTATAGAAAAAGCCCATGCAACAAATACTTCTGCTCATGGGGGTATAGCTAAAACGCTCGCAAGATTAAAGAGATTTTATTATTGGCCGAAAATGACGCGCAAAGTGAGAGAATTTGTAAAAAATTTCAGATTTGCAAGGAAACAAAATCACCAAATGTTAAAATGATGGCTGAGATAGGACAGGAGGTTGTCTCAGAAAGACCCTTTCAAAAATTGTATGTGGATTTTTTGAGAAAATATCCCAGATCAAAAAACGGAAACTTCTACATCTTCATTGTCGTGGACCATTTCTCGAAATTTGTATTTCTAAAAGCCATTAGAGAGGCCACCACAATGAACGTTGTAAAATTCCTAGTACAGAAGTTTTTCAAAAGTTTGGGGTTCCTGAGATTATCCACAGTGATAATGGGTCGCAATTCACTGCTAAAGGATTTCAGGATATGTTAGCTTCATACAAAATAAAGCAATTAAAAACGGCAGTTTATTCGCCACAGTCAAATGCTTCAGAACGCGTAAAACAGTCAGTGCTAGCAGCGATTAGAGCATTTTTAAAAGAAGATCAAAGAGAATGGGACTTATATCTCCCCGAAATTGAATGCGCCCTAAGAACATCAGTGCATTCCGCAACAGGAGTGACACCATTTTTCGCCCTGTTCGGGTTGCATGTTTTCTAGCGGAGCTGACTATAAGTTAGCAAGACGACTTCAATCGTTAGCTGACCATGAAATAACGAATTTAGAAAGAAAAGATAAATTAGAAGTTATACGCGAAAATATAAAGAAAAATATACACGATGCATACGAGAAAAGTGCCAAAAGATATAATAAAAGGGCAAGATATATAATGCTAATTCCTGGTCAAGAAGTATATCGTAGAAATACGATATTAAGTGACTTCAAGAAAAATATAAATGCCAAGTTTTGTCGAAAATTTGTCAAATGTCGAGTCCTTAGACCAATCGGGAATAACATGTACGAGTTGGAATCGTTACAGGGTAGACCTATTGGGTTATTTCACTCTAAAGATATAAAATTATAAAAGTGCAATATTTAGGCTATACGAACTGTGATATTAGATGTTAGGTGCAATACTAGGTTAAACAGCTGTGATATTAGAGTAAGTTTTAGTTATAGTAATTTTACATAATCTATTTCTTACCGATTGACCACTGATTAGTCTTAAAGTACCTGATTTTTTTATTGTAGTTTATATGGTTTGAGTAAGGCAATATCGTATGACAACTGATCGTGTGGAGTGAGATGAACCTGATAGATTCTAAGTATCCTTTTCCTCGTGCAATATTTATAGACAATACACCTAAGAAATTATAAAAAATTTTAAACAAAGCATATGTCCTTATATCTAAAAGACTTATCTGAGTCCGATTAAAGCTACAGTTATATCATAGCCCGGCTTGTGAGATCAGGGTGTGAGAGTTCCCCACGTTGGGCTGGATAAGTAGCCACACACACCGTCTTTGCCTAATGTCTATTAGCAACGCCGGAGTTTTGTTGCGTGGCCACCTGGGTTGTCAATAAAATTAAAAAAAACCCGATATGTGCGGGTGGGTGTTTATAGAAGTTTTTTTTTTGTATTGACAGGAAAGGGAATCGATGGCGAGCACATAAGGTCAATAGGAACGGGCTGGCCAACATCTCCCTGGACTAAACATGTATGATCCCGGTGGGCATATAACGCACAGATGAACTGGCCGACCGAGATCTTTTCTTTTAGGTAACATTTGAGATCAACGGCGAGCACATAGTGAGGGTTAGAACTGGCTGGCCGAGATTTCTAGAAAATATTATGTATGACCCCGGCGAGCTCATAAGGCACATAAGAACTGGCTGGCCGAGATCTGTGTCAAATTTTTTATGGTAAATACCATCGGCGGGCACATAAGGCAGTAAAAACTGGCCGGCCGAGATGTAGTAGTGTTTAAGATGGGTTTTTAGGGATGAGGCGAGCCACTTTGCGACCCCAACCCTTTCTCCGGCTCAATAGTAGGTGATGGCAAGGATCGCCATACACAGAAACTGCAAAACAAAAAGAAAGTATTAGAAAAAATATACATAAATTAGCCAATAGGTATGGAACGATACAGGATATTACCCGATGTCGTTGTGGTCCATCCATCAGATTTCCTGTATATAAACCAAATTATTTCAATAAATAAATAAATATACTTACCTCGTGTTCTTGTATGTCTGCAAAATTTTACTGTTTTTAATATTTTTCTTTTATTTATGATCCAGCTGTCAATTTAATGCAAGTGTTACCATTTCAACTAAAAAAAGTAGTCTCGAACATGTTCGTAGAAAAAGGTAGCAAACAGCAAGTTGGAAGTATTTAACAGAAGCAACGACTGTTATGAAATAGCAGGGGGGAAATGCGACGGTTGGAAATAAAAACAATGGTAATGACCGAGGGGGGATTATGAAACTAGAATGCAAATCATAACAACAAATAATTTAATTTTTGGAAGGCGCGCGAAGAAAAGGAAGAAAATATAGTGTTTCTTATAACAAAAAGGGATAAGTCTATGTCATATTCTGCGATACTGACTTGGTGAAACTGTGTGAAGCCATTTTTATAAATGATATACAGAAAAACCACCGGCCAGCACAGAACCAACCAGAGAGTAAACACATCATTTTTTTTTAAATAAAATTAATAATTTTTAGATATGAAAGTGAAGCTATTGTATATAGTGGAAATACAAATTGTGACAATAAAATTTAAGGAGCTCATCACCGAAACAAAAATTTTATAATAATAAGTGATAGAGGATGAACTAGGGGTTGGAATACCCCGTCCAATTCATTTATAAAATAAAAGAGGAACAATCAGAGAACTGAGTGAAAAGAACCAAAGTTTTCAGAAGCATTGCTTAATAATTTGTGGAAGGAAAAAAACCTGAAGAAGCATTGCCTGTAATGTTCAAATATTCAAGACCTAATAAATTTGGAACAAAAGAGTGCGGCCGGAAAATATAAAAGCACACAGAAAAAAAAGCTAAGTAAAAATACATTTATACCTATAAAAAAAAAATATATATATATATATATATATATATATATATATATATATATATATATATATATATATATATATATATATATATATATATATATATATATATATATATATATATATATATATAAGGGTGAAATAAGCCCACCGTGTGTAAGAAAAACATACCATATCCTGCCAGAAAAAAAGAGATATTAAAATTAATAGTTAAGTGGTTTTGTCACATTTGGAGTGTTTGTTCGTAGGCATTTTATTTTAGGTTATATATGTATGCGTAGTTATATTTTATTAGTAAGTAAGTTAGTAGAAACAAAGGTTTTCCATACTTAATTTTAAAATTTTTGCTAAATTTTTTTGGTGAACGAGAAGAAAAGGGTTCACAATAGGTATCAACTTTGCCGGTTTGATTAATTTGTCAGTGTGTTTAAATCTTTATACAGTAGCTACAGTAGATTGAGCTCACTCAGATGTAGGTTAGTAGTCATAATTGAACTAGTTTTATATCCCGGAAATATAGCATATTGTGAATCAATACTCGATTCTTGAACGTAGCTGCATAGACATTTTTTTGCAGCATGTAGGACTTTACTTAAATACATACTTTGTTTCTATTAAATTAGTTAAGTGAATATTTTAATCAAGGTTAGGATTAATTTTTTTATGTTTATTGTAGTTAGTGTTAGTAATCATAAGTTTTAACCTTTATACAAAAAGACAAAAAAATTCTAATTGGAAAAGAGTGAAGAAAGTTTAATTTTGATCATTTTTCGAGAAAAATGTCAGGAATATTTCCTGGAAACACGGTTCGTTTAATTGAGTTTGTACAACTGCTAAATTTTGATATTAATAGAAAAAAAGACGAAGAATTAGATTATAAGAAGAATTCGATTATAAGAATAGAAAGAAAAGGATTTAGTTTTAAGTAGGTTTAAGGATACGTTTATAATAATAAAAAATAGTTATGTGAACAGCTTCGACGAAAAATGATGGCTTAATAATTTAATATGGATTACTGGTGATTGGTAAGTGCGTTCGAATAGGCGGGTATGAGGGGTCATCAAAGACATAGGTAGGATGATAAGGTGACCATGGTTGGGCAGGGCGGTTGGAGGTTTCCATCTTCCTCCCATTTCCGGACATGTTGTGTTGTGAGTAAAGTAACTGTTTTTGTTTGTTTGTTTTGTTTTGTAACTTTAATTGTCTACGTCCCATGGGCTAAAATGGGGAAGGGATCACACCCAAGAAGTAGCCGCGTTGAGCTAGTCGGCTATTCATTTTAGCGCCAAATTTCGGTCGCGTAACACATGTGACAAGATATATAAAAAAACTTGAGTTGCACCTAAATCCCCTATCCCGCAGCATCATTAACTTCATAGCCCACATACACCTGAGAAAGACGGACACTCTCGCTGTCAGCCGTACATGAAAGAAATAAAAGACAACCGTTTTTGTCTGGCATTGGCTGGACTTCAACTATTTTTGTCTGGAATAGGCTGGACTTACAATTTAGAATTTTAGAGTTAAGATTTGATTACTTACACCCTAATCCACGACGTCGATCGACAACTCGATCCACCAAGTCACTCATTGTAGTTCGTTTGAGCGATCCACTAACTATCGACTTGTCGGTCGTCAAGCTTTACGTTGTTGACGTAATGCATTTACTAATTGCCAAATTAACATATTGCCACATCAAAAATTTCACAAATAAAACGCTAGTTTGAAAATAAAAAGCACTGAAATGTAAAAAGTGTACCATAAAAAATGCAACTCTATGCTAATTAAAGCTACTAAAAATGTAAACAAAAGACATATGTATGCATAAAGTATATGTTTCAAATTGTGATACAATAAAAAAACATTTATGTTAAATTTATATTCGCACAAATATTTAAAAAAAATTTTTTATGTGATTTACAAACATATTTTTGTTGAAACCGGTTACGCGACACATTTCGACGTACAGAATCCTTATCATCTAAGTTCCATTGTCTCAAACGCTGCTTCCTTCAGCAGTATCTAATGCTGTTTTAGGTACAAGCTCCATTGGCGCCACTTCGGAAGCATCATCAGTTTCAACCTCCAAATTATACAAGCCCGATAAAAAGGAAAGGCCCGCTTGTGATCCCGCTGAAATTGAACGTAGTAATTTGATAAATATTTTTTTATTGGTGGCAAAAGAATTACTCGAACAATCGGCGCGCTATGTTGGATTCTGATCATTTGCAACAATTCTTTATTGCTATTGAACATGTTTTGGGTCATGGTTTCCGTACAAAGACAGGACTATTGAGTCCACGAAAATAAATCTGGGAGCTATTGCAATGTGTCGAGGCCTATTGTTCTGAAGTTCACGATATAACAACAAGTGTTCGTTATTTACCAACTGTTCGCACTCACATAGGTCGCGCACGAGCGTATAGCTTTGATGCAGAAAAAATTGCCGGATTACTTACAAGTTCTTAAAGAGCATAGGGAAGATGCTCCAGCTTCATTCTTTTCGGCTATAAAACTTCTAAAACTTTTTTTTAACTACACCGGAAACTCCAGCTGCAAATATGATTTGTTTGTTAAACATTTGTTTATGTGATTTATAAACATATTTTTGTTGCTATTCATTTACTTACTAGTTCTTTTCGGCTATAAAAATTTTTTATTTTATTATTATTATTATTAAATTAATAAAATTTAAACACTTTATTGTTTTACTTTTTTATTTATCAACATCAACAACACAAGTGACTGATTTTGACATTTGTCGTCGCTTGACTTTTCTTAGTGGGTACCAAATTTGTATGAAAACTTACGTTGCCGGTCGCTTGCATTATCGATCGACTTGTCGTGCTGAGAGTTTTTCCTGGGCCGCAAATCAGCTGTTTGTCCTGTAAAATTCAAACGAGCGGTAGCGGTCGATATCGTGGGTTAGGCTGTTAATGTTAGTTCAATTTTATTGAAGATAAAATAAATAAAAATAAAAACAAAAAAATTGTTCAACAACATTCTTGAATCATTATGAATTTTTTAGTCAAAAATTTATGTAATAGTTCTCGGTTCCTGATAAAAGCCCAAAAAAATTGAACGGTGATCCAATTCGCTGCTTATATCAAAATTTCAATGAATTTTAATTTGTGTAGCAAATCTCAATAACTATCTGTCGCTTGGTTCGCAGATGAATAACATGCTTGCTTGCTCATATGTTTCGTTATTTTTTGTTTAACCTTGCATTTCTGCATCCTTTTTTTTGACGTTGTTTCCGCTCCATTTTGCTACGGGAAACAATGATAACATAAGTATTTTGTTATCAAATTCCATTTACAATATTGTAAACAAGTTAGTGGAATGAAAGGATAGGGAGGGTTTGACAAGGTGATTTCAGCAATGATGCGCTTTTTCATTTTTATGTATTGACATGTCATTGCATTGTCTAGACGTTTAAAAAAATGATAACTCATTTCTGTACAGTGTAAAATATTTTTCATTTAAACAGTTGTTAAGCAATAGACAGCAACAGGGAGTTCTAGTTTTTGCTTTCTTGGTATCCTCATTAATTTTGTTGGTCATAAATGGCGAGACGTCTAGAACAATAAACGTTAAGGCATTATTGCTTCTTTCACATAAAGCCGTTTTGGATGTTTAAAACAAAGAATTATAATCTAGATAGTCTTATATTTATATACAAATATGTATGTATTTACATATGTATGCGAATGTGTATTTCGTTAAAAGCAAGAATAATGCAAATGCTACAAAATGTTCATATTAGCAGAAGGTGTAGATCAGAGAGCTGCAACAAGTATAGGTGACTAGTCTCATTCAGTAGCGCTAATAGCTTTTTTATATCGTCTCTAGAGTTGGGCAAAATCGTTCCTTTTGTGGAACGAGAGAATGTCGCTCAACAAACATTTTTCATGGTTTATTTTCTGATATAATAACAGTAAAATAATTCTGTCTTCGTAAAATATTTGTAAAAAACAATAGCCCACAACAAGCAATACATATTTGAAAATAATAAAATCTATCATAAACATATATCATTCTCTATACAAAAAAGTGTACACAAATAAGGGAACGAAGCAAATGTGTTATCTTGAACGTTTGTCAAAGCAATTTAATTACTCCTTAAGACGGTTTGCAATTGCGGAACGATAAAAAAGGAACGTTTGGATCGGTCCGTACCGCTCTATTTTGGGAATCGTTCCATGGAACGACACAACTCTAATCGTCTCACAAGTCGTTCGACTTCTGCAGAAAATCCAACCCTGATGTAATCAGCTCATGGAACGTTTAAAAAAGCAATAAGACATTATATCAGTGTTGTGTTTTTCTTCCGAACGGGCTTTTTTGTATTTGGAACGATTTTCCGTCATCCCACGTCAAATTTGGTTTGTAAACAGACCGGTTTCGACTATGTGCCATCTTCAGTGTTCTATTGAATACTAAATCGTTTTTATGTCGTCCGTTGTTTCTTTTATAATTCGTTTGTATACCTAACTTCCTTCCTTGATCCCTTTGTACTCTGCTCCCTATTTCTCTCTCGCCTCTATATGCTTTTGTGTGTCTCTACCTGCTACCTGTTTGTCATACTTTCGTCTTACTATTATGTTTGTGTTTAATATTTTGTTTATAATCTGCTCTTTTAGTTATCAGTTGTTGTATCCCTACGTAGGTAATAATCCTTAATTGTACGTTTCTGGGTAATCCTTTTGTCTTGTTCATTTTCTACTACGTTGCCTGGACTATTCTTTGCTTTTGTGTAAAAATATTTTAACGGTTCAAATATTACGTCTGAAGCAGTTCAGTCGTCGTCCATTATGTTCTGAGTGTAATAGTTTAACTGTTTTTCTAATATGTCCTGGTGTACATTTGTTGTCGAGTATGTGGTTTGCGAAATTCGATTTTGGTGTTAAGCCTGGTTCTCTCAGTTTCTTGTTATAGTCTCTCATGTGCTCGCGAAATCTTGTTTTTATCTTTCTTCCAGTTTGTCCGATATAACTGTGTTGGCATGTGCAAGTTAATTTGTACACTCCTTGTTTGTCTAGGAAGTCGGTTTTCTTTGTTCTGTTTTGCAGTATTCTATCAAAGTTGTTTCTTGTTTGGAATGCTGTGTTAATGTTGTGTTTTCTAAAAAATTTTGCCAGTTTGTATGTTGATTTTCCAATATACGTAAAGGTAGCCCAGGTTTTTCTTTCTTGTTCCGTTTCTTACTTGCTTCGATATCCTTTCTAATCTTGTCAACTAGGTCTTTTTTATATCCGTTGTTTTCCGCTATGTTATATATTATTCCTATCTCTTTCATATAAGCCTCACGTGTTAGGGGTATTCGTTCAAGTCTCGTTATTAATTGCCTAATTGCTGCGTTCTTATGTTGTTGAGGATGGTTTGATGAATTGTGTATTATTGTATCTGTAGCAGTTGGTTTTTTGTAATTTTCTTATTAGAGGGCTGCAAAGTGTACACAAATGTATTCGTATAATGTACTCGTATGAATTTCGTGTGTGCATAGATGTATGTTCTTATGTATATACTTATGTATACATGCATGTATATGTGTGTACATACATAGCCACCACCAAATATACATACATATATACACACTTATATACAAAAAACATACATTCATACACACACAAACATACATACGAGTACTTTCGAATATATTCGTGCAGCCCTCTATTTCGTATTCAACTCTATTTAAGCTCTTGTGTGCCATAATCGTTAGCAAGACGAATTGATACTAGGAGCCGCAAGAGCCCTGGTGTTTACGTAAATGTTTACAATTTTGGTCTGTCAGCAGTGTTAATGTATCAACTTTTTTGACAGCCCAAATGTAAATTCTCCACGGCGAATTCTCTTGCGACTACCTTTTGTTGATATATCTTGACCGTAAGGTATAGGTAATTTATCTTTTCGTTCTCCTCCATTTTCATTGTAAATTTTATGTTTTTGTGTTGTTTGTTCAGTAGATCCAGAAATGCTCCTCCATATTTCGTTCTAGTACACATGTAATATCAAGGTAGCATTTTCTACAGAAGTCGAACTGCTTGTGGGATAGTCTAAAACTAGCTTAATTAGTAAGTACAAACCAGTGTTGGTATCTCTGGAAAGAACAAAAGCACTGTAAGCTGTAGAAAAGGGGTAAAAGCGCAAAAATATCAATATAAATGGTAAAAAAGCACCAAAAATTTTTAATCAAATTTTAGTTGTGTCACAATGAGAACAAATGCAAAATGCTATTGAAGTATATTTTGCAGCTCTTATCCATGGGTACATTCGTAAATTCAGTAATTGTGCAATAATCAAAGTCCTGCGTTCGAAAACCATAGTTTGGCAATACTTTTCTTTGTCAAAAATTTCTTTACGTAAACAATTGACAGTGCTGCCGCTGAAAGCTGCAACGGCGGTATAATTTTTATTAGTGTTGCAATAGTTTGCATACCGGCCGCACGAATTTACTGCATTTACGAATTCATTACTCTTGAAGTAATTGCATGGTCTAACTTGCCGTCGGTCAGTGAACAAAATAAACAATATACAAATACATATATAATGTAAAAAAGCAACAAATATTTGCAAGAAGAAAATATTAAAAATCACCGTTTGTTAAAAATAGTAAATTTTTTCCCTTTTGCTCTTGTAAAGTAAATCATAAACCTATAGACAAGAGATGCACAAATCAAACACACAAACCTTGTGTACTCCAGGAACCGGCAAAGCATATCACATGGGACTTTTTACTCTCACACGTATGTACACACACGCATGATCCAATAATACAGGTCGTGTTGAAAGCACATATGACTATTTCGCCGCGTTGGCTGTATCTGTCAATTGTTTTTTAATCATCTATTTTTAACTGATTAGCAAGGTATAGACACTTTTATGTGGCAATAAACAAAAGAAGGTATTTATCTTAAGCATATAAATTGTAATCACAGTTGTTAAAAGTACATTTTAAATAAATTTTCGTCTTCTATTTTTGACAGATACGGCCAACCAGGCGAATTGATATTGTGTTTGTTTTAGTATTACCACCACCTGGAAAATTAATTCTCCTTGCTCACACGTATTAATTAAAAGTAACTGAGCTCCCCAAATAAGAGCGTTGAGCCAACGCGACATCAACAGGGTATGTATTTATCGTACATTGAAATTAAAAATTTGATGTTGAAATGTATAGTAAATACGAACACTGCTGCTAACGCGACGTCACAACGCTCTTGATCCCTAAGTCACATCAATCAGTG
Organism: Panzeria rudis; assembly: GCA_956483635.1. Lineage (NCBI taxonomy): Eukaryota > Metazoa > Arthropoda > Insecta > Diptera > Tachinidae > Panzeria > Panzeria rudis. The sequence goes on from OY101449.1 coordinate 74,507,113, forward strand.
TGGCATGAACATTCAAACAAGCAGGTTGTATTATCGCTTGTTACTTGCTATTGCTTGATATACACTAACAAAGACTTTGTAAGAGCGAGAGTTGCAAAATAAAACCCATACAAGCAAAATGTATTAATATGTGTTTGCCGATTGATGGTTTACTCATATGAGTAACACTAGTAAAGAACAAGCCATAAATTTAAAAAACCCGACTGCGTAAAATATAAAAGAAAACAACTTTAAGGCATTACAGATCCTAAATGGTCATTCGAAATGAAAAATCATAAGAGAAACCTAAATATGATTTTCAAATACCTGTCGATTGCTACCCATTTTGATATAGTTCGCCGCCTTTTTATTTATTTCGTATAAACAAAATGGCGTCTGTCGGCCGCCATATTGAATTTTGACTGCTGTCATATCTTTAGTGACACTCCCCGGATTAAGATGAATCGATTGACGTAAGAATCATTAAAATCGACCTGCGCTTTCGGTTTATATAGTGCCGCAAAGGAAACCACATACATACATACATACATCAGCCGCTGATCCAGCTTGAGCTCTTGGGCGGGGGGAACTTCTAAGTAAAACATACTATTTTTCCAAACTTCTTTTAGAAACTCTATAGAAATTAACTCGTTTTGGGGGGGCTGGGGAAATATCCCCTTTCCCCCTTGTATCCGCGCCAGCATACATACATACATACATAGACTGATAAACACAATACCCTTCTTTGCGTCGCGCAGTCTGGTAAAAAATAACAAGATCAGCAAATGTCAGGAATGCGTATGTAACTGTTGTTGCTACAGAAAGTGAAAATGTACCCAGCAAAAACTTTGCTTACTGGCAAGCAAAAAAGTATATGAGGATTTAAGTCGTAACTACTTACAATTTGACTCGATAACTATCTTTTTGTTTGAGAAGTCTAAAAAATAAGGGGTACCCCTTACAAATGTATTTACATTATCGCAGCAATTAGCTAGTTACTATTTTGCTTACTTGAAGCTAAAAATAAGTAGTCAAATAAACAAATTAAAATTAAAACAATTTTATACACATTATTTTATTATTATTTTATTCATAGTTTTAATTTTTTTTTTGGCCCAGCTGGGATACGAACCGGTGCCCATTCAGATTTGAAGACAAGTACTTACCCACCAGGGATGTGAAATGAGATCTAACAAATTGTACTAATTTTCAATAAAAAGTGTACGTTTTTCAGTCCGATTGTACAAAATTTTTTTATTTATTTTTTATTAAAAAGTAACTAAAATATGTACACAAAGATTAACTTGTACTGCAAATTTGTATGCATGTAAAGAACTTGACAATTAACAAAAGGGCACATTGACATTTATTTGCACTAGGTACGTAAGTATATGTTATTATCCTGATAAAAAGGGTCCTTATTTTCCGGAGGCCGAAATTGATTCACATTTTCTAAACTAGATAAAGTTTGGCAATATTGTGGTAGATTTTCCGCAATAATAAAACCACTTCACAATTAGCTTAATATTTCACGAGCTGTCTTCCAAACCTTAAAACACTTTCTGGATTATTAATCTACACAAAAATCTCTTTCATTTGAGTAGAGCAGTGATGGCTTTGCTCTTAATTTCTTAAGCTCGCGAGCATAGGTTGTTTTTTTACCCTCAACACACGTACACTAAAGTGGTTCGGCCTCCACACAAAATAAAAAAGTTAAGCCAGTCACCCCCTAGGATCAAAGATTAGTTGAAAAAAATTTCAGAAATATTTTTTAAAATTTTTTACCACGCCCCTGGATACCGCCCTTTTAGTTTTTTGTACACTGCGTTGCCATTTATGGTTCAATAATAACATATTGAATATCGTTATTCATGACTTGAGTATGGCTTCATTTTCGCCTTTGATGACCTTTTAATCCGACATCAAATTCAGGGCACCACTTATGCTATCTCGGATCCTTCCCCTCTTATATCCACTTTTTTGCACATGACAAGAAAGCCCTTCTAGAAGTTATTATATCTAGTTTTTAATATACCCACTTATATGCCATGCCTCAGTAGTAAGCCCCTTTTTTTTATTTTCACATATATAATGCATTTAAGCCCGGTCGATCAATATATAAAACAAAACAAATTTGTACCAGTCACTCCTTAGAATAAAAGCTATATCAATAACATTACTGGAACTGTAAAATATATCACGCTCCAAAATATAGCACTTTGCTGATTTTTTATATACGGCAAACGATATAATATGTATGAGTAAAGGAAACATTTACTTAATTCAGGGGCGTGGCATAAAAGTGACTATGTTAAAAAGTGAACATACAATGTTTTAGAAGGCTTTCTTACCACGTGCAAAAAAATAGACGTCAGAAGGGAAGGATCCGAGATGTCATAAATGGTGCCCAGAATTCGATGTCGGATTAAAAAGTCACCAGAGCCAAAAATTAACTGACTGCCAAGCTATAAACAACGATATGAAACATGATGAAGTCGGACTTTAAATTGCGGCGCTATGTGTAAAACAAAAAAATTTGCTACATATTTGGGCGTGGCAAAAATATTTTTTTTTACAGTCATAGAAACGATGTAATTTTTTATTTTATTTTGTTTAACCTGGTTTTATGTAAGTACACACAGAAAAAAAGGAATGTAAAATCCACATGCCGCAATTTTGATTGGAAATCATATTAAATTTACAAGAAATAATTTATCGTTTGAGTGTGTTAGTGTTTTTTGCTTTGTTTATTGCTACAATTCACTGTTCTGCTTAGTTGTCTGACTTGTTGTTGTTTATTCTTACATGTGTCGTCTATGTAGACGACAAAAAACGAATTACCAGCGAAAATTTACTGCTGCTGGCTTAAAATTACCATTGTTTCATATTAATTTTAAACGGAAAATTATTAATCTAACCTTAAATCACGGTTAAAACTATTTTGTTATAAACGTTAAGTTTCATTTTCAATCGACATGACTATAAATTTAATTTCAAATAAGCTTTATGTTAAATAATCATTTAAATCATGTTGAATTAAAATGAAATGCATTTTACATACGATGGTATTTATTTAGTGTATAAGTAAAGAAAAGTTGGAAGCTGTTGTGGTTAGTGCGTGGACTATCATGCAGTTGGCACGAGTTCAAATCTTGGCTGGGGCAGTCAGCTACAACGCAAAGTTTTGTGATGACTATCACGTAAGTAAAATAATTAATAAAATAGCTACATTAAAGTCATGTTGTTTCAGCTTGATATAACTTTAATTCAACATGATTCTTCGTGTTGTTTCAATATCAAATTCACGTTGTTTCAACTTGAAATAACTTTGATTCAACATGATTCTTCGTGTTGTTTCAATATCAAATTCACGTTGTTTCAACTTGAAAAGGGGCTTACCTTCGCGGCGTGGTATAAAAGTGAGAATATTAAAATATAGACATACTAAGTTTCAGGAGAGCTTTCTTGCCACGTGCAAAAAATTTTACATTTTGGGGGAAGGATTCGAGATGTCACAAAAATTTACCAAAGCAAAAATGTAGCTATAGTCAAGCCATGAACAACGATATGCATTATGTTATGATCGGACTACAAATGGCGGCGCAGCGTACAAAAAATTAAAAGGCCGGTATCCAGGGGCGTGACAAAAAATTAAAAAGAAATTTGGGAATTGTTTCCAACTAATCTTTAATCCTAGGGGGTGACCGGGCCAACTTTTTTTTCGAACCACCTTAACGTACACTGTGTGTGTTACTCACAGCCTATTGTTATAGCCGCTACGCACATACACAAACAAAGAATTATATAGTGTATGTTTGGCCACCACTGGAGTAGAGCGACATTCGTGATTATAATATGATTATAATATTTTGCAGCTGTATTGCTAAGATAATTTTAAAGTACAGCAACACAATAAAGTAAACGCAAAGATTTTCATCAACATTTTATCACAAGAAATTATGTTGGTCGTAAAAATGTATAATAATGAGGTTCACACTGAACTTACTATTTCTTTACTTTGTAAAATACAGAAATTGTCAATACATTTTGCCACAATCGCCTTTGTTTTTCCAAAAATATCTTTTTATTTCTAATAAAAAGCACTTTCTTTTCCATCATCATTTATTTTACACACTGCATATGGCAAAATACTAATGCTAGGAACACAACTGGGACGAACGACGAATTTTCGTCCACAAATATTCGTCGCCAAAAATAAAACATGTTTATGTATATGAAAATACACACAATAACGGCGTCGGACGAAATTCGTCATACGCGGCGAACTCTGAATAGATTTATTTCTATTTCTTACGCCGGCGAACGACGAACAAATCAGTACCAAGTGACCATGTTTGGTTTTAGTTTTCAAGTTTTTTAGTAAATAAAGTTACTTTTTACTTTAATTATTATTTTAGTTTTATTTTATAGCATTTTAAATAAATATAGATAATAATTAACTATAATAATTGGTGTTAGTTGTGTTTTTGTTAAAGCTAAATTTTTCAAGTATGTATTATTTTTTTAATATGGTCACACTTCGCACACACAGTAAACAACTTTCTTCATTATAACAACTGTTAGGTTTTCGTCGACATTGTGTTTCATACGACGAATTTACATAGCGAATTTTTATCGACGAATTCGTCGTGTTGGACGAAATTCGTCGTTCGTCCCAGTTGTGTTCCTAGCATAACGCAGCTGCTATTCATGTACACTCGTCGCTCTCGCATTAACGGCTAAATAGAGAGTATAAAAAGAAATGAAATAGAGAGTATAAACAATTGTTTGGTGAAATGAACAACAATGGTTTAGTCCTTAAAACATTTTTTTCTAAATTTATTTATTTATTTTTTCGGTTTTATTTATTTATTGTATCTTCAATAAAATTGAACTAACAATAAGTAATTAAATCTTAACTCTAAAATTTTAATTTTTTAATTCCAGCCAAAGCCAGACAAAAATATTTGTTTCAGCGGTTGGTTCTGTGGTTGTCTACGTCTCTCGTGTTCGGCTGAGAGCAAGAGTGTCCTATTCTAGTATGAATTAGTACTTGCAATTATCAATGATAATTCATAGTAGAATAGAGAAATAATAAAAGAAGCTTAACACAAAAGAAGAAAAGTGAATAAATATCAATAACTATCAAATGAAATACATCTCTAAGAGTGACAGTATGAATTGATTAAAAGTAGATGATATTCAACTCTTGACTGCAAACCACCGAATTTGGTTAAGTGGTTAAGCGGAAAAGAATTCTGAAGAGATTAGCGGGAGCTATTGAAACGTCAGTTCAACCCTCCGTGCAGTAAAATAATTTCTTTGTCTATATGTTTCACATTTATCTCTAAATAAATATATAATTTAATTGAAAAATTAAATTAAAACCGAACTCAAGCCAAAATAATTACATTTCTTTGGGTATAAAATCAAAATAGCTCATCATTATGTATATATATCCGCTTATTACGAAAATAATATATTTTTTGTGCAGCTATTTTCATAAAAAAGCGTTCTTTACGTCCTCTTGTTCGCTTCTGGTATTTATTATTGTGAAATAGCCGTTGGTTAAAATACAACGGCGTGGAGCAATTTTTGTTATGCAATATTAAAAACAGCACAAAAATACACTTAACTTAAATAGAGCACTTTTGCGTGCGCTTTTGGGCCACCTTATTTTAAGAGCACATTTTTTTAGAAAAGAGCACATGTACTCTTTAAAAGAGTACGTCTGACACCCCTAGATTCCACTTTCGTATGATCTTTGCCTGACATAGGTATCATGTTAATCAGCGAAAACTTTCATTCTGCGGGACGCATTAAAAAAAAATTAACTAAACTTTAGTTACTTGCTTTTTTTTTGTTATGTATTAGTTTCACTCATGTATTAGTTTCACTCATCTAAAGTTTTTTAAAATCGTTGTTTTTGCCCATATGTGCTTCCTCTGAAAGCTCACCAACAGCAAAAAGGCCCTAGATATTATTTCCGGCCCGTGAATAACAAATGTATGAAGAGTAGGTGCCATGTTGTACCATGTATATTTTTTATCATTACCTGACTTAACTTGCAACTATTTATATGTAAATTATATGGAGAAGCCACTCAAAAAATCTAATCCAGCCATGGAGGGAAGATAAACCGAAGTGAAATGTATCTTTGTATACACTATTGTACCCATGTTCTGTAATGCTAGGAACACAACTGGGACGAACAACGAATTTTCGTCCACAAATATTCGTCGCCAAAAATAAAACATGTTTGTGTATATGAAAATACACACAATAACGGCGTCGGACGAAATTCGTCATACGCGGCGAACTCTGAATAGATTTATTTCTATTTCTTACGCCGGCGAACGAATCAGTACCAAGTGACCATGTTTGGTTTTAGTTTTCATGTTTTTTAGTAAATAAAGTTACTTTTTACTTTAATTATTGTTTTATTTTTATTTTATAGCATTTTAAATAAATATAGATAATAATTAACTATAATAATTGGTGTTAGTTGTGTTTTTGTTAATGTTAAATTTTTCAAGTATGTATTATTTTTTTAATATGGTCACACTTCGCACACACAGTAAACAACTTTCTCCATTATAACAACTGTTACGTTTTCGTCGCTATTGTGTTTCATACGACGAATTTACATAGCGAATTTTTAACGAGAATTCGTCGTGTTGGACGAAATTCGTCGTTCGTCCCAGTTGTGTTCCTAGCATAACTAATGTGAGAGCTTTTCAGTGCGAGTAAATTGTATAATCCTGTGGAAACAGAGTGAATAACAAAAACATACATTTCTTGGTTTACTTTAATATATTAAATTTAATTATTTTATAAATCACCCTGCAAAAAACGGGATGACTACTATAATTGTTTAATTTTTCTCGATGCGAGAACTTCTCACAAGTTATAGAACATGGGCACTGGTAATCATTTAATCAATAGAGTTGAAATCTTTGCTCGTAGCACCAGATACGTAACAGTTTTGCGTGAATATTGTTTCGGTAATTGCATCACACACTTTGCCATCTAGCATTACTAACATTAGTTTGTTTGCAAGATTTATTTTTTATATATAACCCGAAAACGCATATTATAAGAGCAATAAATAAATTTGCTTGATTTCGACCTGAAATTTGTTGAAACTGGACTTGTATATCGAAAATACATAGAGAGATGCAGTCATCAACGACTGCCGATAGAAGTGAAAACTTAAAACTAATATAGCGCTACTAGCTGTTAGTGGCGAATTCGTTCGCGCTCCACTCTCTAGATGTGTTCTATATCTAGAGAGCTGGAATAGTGATTCAAACTATTTTTTTTGCATGAGGAGTACCCTTTTTGACCTTCCTATACCTCCACTTTTCTGCATACCTAGGCACTATATTTTCAAAGTAACTTACAGCAAATTTGAAAACTCCAACTATTGCAGCTTTCCAGATAAAGGATAACTAAAAATATTTTGTATGGATGGGTACCCTTCCACCAACTCCTATCCCGTCAGCTTTCTGCTTGACTACGGACATTATTTAAAAAGTAGCCTACACAAAATTTTTGGATTCTATATATTGCAGTTCTCTAGATATGGAACAACATGAAATATTTTACCCATAGAAAAAATAAAATATAATATTCATGGAAACAAATTGCCTAACATGTCTATAGAAGCTTTCATTTCAAAGCCCGCTAGTCTTATGCACATTATTTTCAAAGTAATATACACCAAATTTGGGCACTTTAAATTTTTTTTGTATGAAGGGTACACTTGTGCCCGCTCCTACCCAGTGAGTTTTCTGCTGCACATTATTTAAAAGTAACCTACACCAAACTAAGTTTTTTTAGCATGTCGGTGACGCCAAAATGAAACATTTTACTCATAGAAAAAATAAAATATATTGTTCATAGGAACAAATTGCATAACGTTTCCACTTCAAAAACATTAAAAATATTTCCAAAACATTTATCTAAGAAAAAATCATTTAATTATGTAGTCAAGTTGATGGTTAAATTATAATATTTTTACTTTTAGAAGACTTAATAAAAATATAATCACTCGAAAACTTACATTGTAACCACGGCACAAAAAATTCGTGAAAATTATTTGACTTTGAACGCTCACTGCCAATAAAGCAAGTTACTCAAAGCATTAATTATAACAATTAGTGATATAGAATTTATTTTACTTTCACCCAATACCAAACATGACTATGAAGGATATAGTTCAGCTTTTGAATTAATCCTCAAATTTCGTACATTTTAATCCAGTTATTCGAGGCCTCTGGGTGCTCTCCATAGCGAATAGTCTGTTTGTGACGTTGCGTCGAGCACAATCATACATTTTCGCAGATATTTTGATATTTTACTAGTGTTTTAAGCTGTTTTGTACATTCCTTCAGCCCGGATTTTAACTGACGGTGTCTGTAATATTGCCATTCTCTACGAACTCTTCTTTTTTCAGCTAAAAGCCTGCTGAACGGATTTTTATTACATCTCATCTGAAGATTTGTAGAAGTAGCATTTATATCAGCTTGCTTAAGGTTTGCCTCAAACATTCTAATAGAGTCATCTATGTCAGCAGGCGTCTTAAATGGAATATTTTCTGTGCAATAAGCATTAAAATAACCAATTAATATGTATGGATGTCGTCGCTAAATCACAAGTGGGTGTTGAAGTTTTATGTGAATGTATACTCACAATAGTAGGTGAGTGGCCTGAAGACAAAACACATCATTTACCACTCCAAAATCAATAACATGAGGTATTTTTCGCATATATGTTGGCTGTCCACTTAAAACAACACTCAAACCCATTTTAGATCCCCAGAACGTATGCTTAATATTGTAGTCGCCAGCTGCCAAAAAAACGTGCGCCTAATGATTTATAAAACGTACTATATTGACCTTCCGTAATTCAAAATCTTGGAGGAGAATAAATTGATGAAATCACCAGCTTTTTATGAAAGTTTTCAACTAGCTTGAAGATACTCTTCACAAAGGTCACTTAATACGTAGTGTTTTAGTCGAGATTTATTAAGTATTGCCGAGCCACCACAAGCTCTAAGTCGAGGGTGTCGTATAAAGTAAACCCGTGGACTTTAAAGGAGATTCCAGACCTTAGATCAGTCTCAGAGATAAGCATTACGTAAATTTTTTTTTATCCATCATGAAGTATCCGAGTTCGTTTTTATGTTGGTGGATGCCGTTCCAGAAACAGATTTTTAAGTTCATGGTTTGTTTAATGAAGCGTTCAATAATGTAGTCTGCATTTTAAAAATTTTCTGCATCATACAGGTCATGTTGGTTGTAAAAAAATTACTGTTTGAATTAAATTTTCTATTGAATCCTCAATTCGTCCAAAATCGAAACGAGGGGCCGAATCGTCGCTTTCGATATCGAGTGAACTATCGTATCGAATAAAATTTCTACTCGTATCGAATGGATGGATTACCGCATTCGATAGTATCGTATCGAAATGTTTAAAAAGTGTACCAAGTTTATTTTATACCGGTTGTTGAATCGACTAAAAATTTGTAATACATTAAAGAAAAATATTGTGTTTCTAGCAGCTAGTACAACAACCAAGTCGATTGTCCAACTGTAATAAGGTTTATAGGTAATATTTCTGCTTTTTTGCAAAACAAACACAACAACAGAAAATATTGTATTCGGTCGCTCTAGTGCTATCGAGTGGAATTTAAACAGCAGCTACTCGATTATCGTATGCCGTAATCCCAAAAGGAAAAATTTCGATCAATTCTGCTCGATATCGAATGCGACGATTCGGCCCCAGGGTTTTTGTTGGCATGAGGCTGTTTTTGATCTGTGCCGTGGTTAGACTTCAAAGCGTTAGCGTATGAAAACTGACTGTTAGGTATGTTTTGCGTTATGGACTGGTTAGGCTTGAAAACATTCCCGTGTGCAGGCCGCTGGTAGCTGGTTGATGCATATGAGGATAATTGGTGTTGTCGAAAGTAATAGGCTGAGTAGGTATGATTACGTCTTTTGGACAAAGACTGCTTAATATGTACATAGTGTTTAAAATGAGCTACTGCGTTTACAATCATTGCTTGTTGTCAACAAAAACGGTTACATCACAAAAACTCAGAGAATATATTCTTGTATACTTGAAAGTTTGATACTCGTTGCAGGTCTATGGTATAGATGTTAAATGCATGTATGATACATATCTATTTGACTGTGTATCTGGATGTCCATCTAGTGTTAATGTTACTGTTGATGATGCTCAAATAGAGTATTGTCCACACTTCATGAAAAATTTCGTTTGTGGTTGGAATTTTGTATAATGTTCATCTTTTAATCCCAAATATGAAATTTATAACGTGATGATGCATAAAATTAATGATAATTAACCAAAAGACCATAAGCAAACACAAATTCGTTTAAAGATAACAAAGCATTACTATACAGCAAACAAATACTGTTTTTAATAAACGATTTGTTCCGTAGAAGGGGTCATAAAAGGTATTAAATATATATATATATATATATATATATATATATATATATATATATATATATATATATATATATATATATATATATATATATATATATATATATATATATATATATATATATATTTTAACGGTTATATTTATTTATTGTATTTTCAATAAAATTGAACTAACAATAAATAATCAAATCTTAACTCTTAACATTTTTAATTTTTAAGTCCAGCCAATGCCAGACAAAAATATTTGTTTCAGCGGTTGGTTCTTTGGTTGTCTACGTCTCTCGTGTTCGGCTGAGAGCATGAGTGTCCCTTCTTCTCAGCCAAGTGTGGCCTCTAAAGTAAATGATGTTTCGGGCTAGGGGATTCGGGTGCAACTGGAGTTTATTTATGTATCTTGTCACGTGTTTAGAAAACACTGTCTTAACCAGCGGCACATTTAAATCTTTATGAATTCGCTTGTTTCTGATATACCATGGGGCTGCCGTTCTCTTTTTTAGGGCGCCCGGGGTGGTCCTACTTCTTTTTTAGGAAATGTCCGGGGTTGTCCTACTTTTTACACTTTTCTCCATTTACATATTTTTTTATAAAACTAAATTTGTGCGATGAATTTTTTTAGGGATTGCTGATACATCTGTATCGGCGATATTTTTACTGCCGGTAAACGATACTTTTGTAAGTTTTTTAAATAATAAATGTTAAAGGTAGGCAATTTTTAATACTGCTTAATCATTATCAAGGCTTCTTTTTTTAATAACAACTGAGAGGCGTTTGTTATAACAATGAGTTACAGAACAAGCTTATCTACTTCGTATACAATGAAAAGTAGAAATCACAACTAAAAAATGGATTATGATGGAAGGTATAGTTACAATTTCGCGTTACTTTGAAGTAGGGTATGGGATTTCCCGGACTTTTGCACTTCCCGGGAAACGGGAATGAAAAAATCGCGCCGATGTCGAAGGAATGCCTTCTTTCTTACAGTAGCATTTGAAACAAAAACTAAGTTTCAGAATTTGTTTTTGTTTTCAATGAAATTACAAGAATGAAAAATTTCCTTCTATATTTTATAAATATTATGTCAAAAAAGTCCATATATTTATGAAATAATTTGTACTTTTAATTTTCCGTTTTCCCGGGAAATGTCGAAAATTTCCCGGGAATATTTTAGTAGACTTTTCCCGCGAATTCCCGAATCCTAAGCCCTACTTTGAAGAGACTACAAAGCCAATTAAAAAACTACTCGATTCCTTCAGTTAACAGCCTTTACAAATTATTAAAAACATGATTAATCCATCAACAGAAATGAATCACAGATCGAAGTCCGAAAATTAATGAAACTTGGTATTGGTTCTTAATGAAAAAGATTTGATGGTTTCGTAATGAAACATTGTTACGTGACTCTTGGCCGCTGCGGTTGTGATGCCAGCCAGCTCATAACAGGCATCTACAGGGCATGTTCCAACCCACAACCACAGCAGAACCACGAACAAATAAAATTGACATAAAAACTATAAGACAAAAGACTACTCAGAAACGGAAACAATTGGGAGTGTGGACACGGTGGACGTTCACTAATTGCCCTCCCTACCTGGGATACAAATGCTCCTAAAAAGTTTTTTTTTGGTCCCCAAAATCCCACACACACTCACCTCATAACACTGGCCTTACTTAACCTCACCCGAACAAAAAAACTTAGCACACAAACATATTCGTTTTATACACTTAAGGCAATTCACATATTTATTAAAATAACACTTAAAACTAACAAATTAAATATTTCCTACAAACTATTCAAACTAACCTAATTTAATTTTCAAACTAACCTAGTTGTTTCTTTTTTTTAAATTATATTTAAATTATCACCCCTGTTGGGCTAAATGCGTTGAGTTTTGAATTTTTCTTTAATATTAGAACGAACAGTCTTTGACCAAGTAAAGTTAATGAACTTGAAATTTTTAATAAAAAAAAACAACACAAAATGTCTCACTTAACCTATAAATTCTAAAACAAAACGGCTTTTATATAAAACTTAACCTATAACGTTTACTAACATCTATATAAAACAAACTTAACCTAACATTTAAAACCCTAACCTTGCTACTGCCTGAATATCACTCCAAAGAACGAATAATTATTATTGCAATTAAAACGCAAACAAAACAAAGTTTCTAGCATCCTAAGAATCTGTAAAGTTTAATCTTCTAGTACTATACCTTTTTGTATATTATCCTACCTAAAGGAGCTCTCTTAGGCGGTCTACTCGTCCTTATTCCTTATGTGGACGATAACAAAAACAAATTGCCAACAACTTCTTTTACAAATCCTCTGTCGGTTGTAGAAATTCCACGGAAAAAAACTTCAAACTTTAGAATTCTTCTATTTTCTATTTAGACACTAACACGATTAGCAATTAAAATACAATATGCACTAATACACAAGTACGCTTATACTATCAAAAAAATCTAATTATTTGTGTGTTTTAAAATTTGTTGATTATCAGCCCAATCACAAACAAAAGTTCCGTGAGAGTTTTTTCACTTTTCCCTTTTCTCCTATTATGAATAAAAATTCCGTCGAAAAAACTACGATAGGGGAAAAAAGTAGCTATTCTTAATGCATTTGAACTTCATTTTTTCCCCGGAACTTTTCACTCCTAGGGAATATTCATGATTGGGCTATATATTATTTTTTTCTTAATTCATTTTTTATTTTAATATTCTTATGTTTTGTGCCTTAATGGTGGAGACGCTGTCGTCACCCAAGATGGCGGCCTAAGCCAGCTAATGGCGCCTTGCTTTTGCGCCCAACGGCCACCAAGATGGTGGACTACTTTTCGGATGTATGACACTTTTCCGAGGTAATGCTGCTTAAATTACGCTACTTAATCCGATACGGTTTTACCTGTTTTACTTTGATAAGTGTTACAGGTCCGGCTCAAAAATCACTTCCTGAGAATATCCCGTGTATGACAGCCACTTTTTCATTATTTGCCCACAATCTGGATTACTATTTTTATTGAAACACATAGATATGTACCTATAAGTCAAGTCCTTTTCATAATTATGTTCTTTCATAAAAATCGATGTAATATTTAAATAAAACAAAAATTCTATCAATAAAAAAATATTTTATTGTTCTTGTAGGTCGAATACCACTAATAAAGGAAAAGCACAACATTTTTTAAATTGAATCGATCCATTGCATTTGGTTTCCATACATGCAGCAAAGAATAACTTGCACGAATTTTTTCTTCTACAGCACGAATATCCTTCACAAATGCTTGTATAGCAATGTTATTACTTTTTTATTCACTTTTTTAATTAATTTTACTTTAAATTTAATTAAAACATAAATTTTATTTATTTTTGCACACAAAAACACTGAATAAATAAATGTCAACAGGCAAAACAGCCGCCATTGTTATTCAATGATGCCACTGTTTCATATTTTTGTTCCCGAAAAGTTTATGATTGGAGGAATTTTTCCTCGAGAAAAATGTTTTCCGGGGGAAAGAAACTCCTAGGGAATATTCATGATTGGCCTATATATTCTTTTTTTCTTAATTAATTTTTTATTTTTTTATTTTAATATTCTTATGTTTTGTGGCTTAATGGTGGAGACGCTGTCGTCTTGCTTTTGCGCCCAACGGCCACCAAGATGGTGGACTACTTTTCGGATGTATGACACTTTTCCTAGGTAATGCTGCTTAAATTACGCTACTTAATCCGATACGGTTTTACCTGTTTTACTTTGATAAGTGTTACAGGTCCGGCTCAAAAATCACTTCCTGAGAATATCCCGTGTATGACAGCCAGTTTTTCATTAACTGCCCACAATCTGGATTACTATTTTTATTGAAACACATAGATATGTACCTATAAGTTAAGCCCTTTTCATAATTATGTTCTTTCACTTACTTTTTTCTTGACTTTATTTATGTAGATGTAGGTATACGGATGTATAAATCTTCTTGGCTACCAAGCAATTCCCCAAAACACTCTGTTTGGTTCTTTTCTCTCTTGGCCAACCGTTTTATTTGATTTGGCTCTTCTTTTATTTATATTAAATAGCAGCAGCCAATCTGAAATCAATCACACAATAAATTTAAACATACAGAAAACTGGTACTTTTATTATTATATTTTATTTTTTTGCAGGCAGAAAGAAAACTTCTTTGTTTAACGACTACTCGATTTTGCTGTCCAAACTATAATGGCTTCTTTTTGTTATATACTTTTATCCTAAACTCTATTCTTTCCCAAAATTTCCATTTTTAAATTATCTTTTTCCAACGCTTACAAAATACATACAAAAATTTCCACTTGTCAAGACATAAAATATGGCGACATGACATGGTGCTATTTTTGTGCACATTCATGAATGAACTACATACATTGTGATACAACACTGGTTTTCATTCACAATAGCCATACGTAAGCTTTATTACTACTACCAGCTGTCAGTTTACGAACCATGCCACTTTTATTCATTTCATTTACAGAAGACGCCATACCAGAATTATAAAAAAATATAAATTTTACAATATTTTATAAATATATCCTGCCATACCACACCACACAAAAAAATCTATAAATAATTAGACGACACCAAATCCAGTCAAAACAATCAAGTATAACAGAACCTACGACATACAGAGATATACGACCTTAAAGCCTTCAGTGCCGCTGCTCCTGGTGTCCCTCACGAATCAAGACACAAGCCTCCTCCCATAGCACTCTTCCAGAGAACAGTAAATCGTTTTGTGTCGTAGGTGGTCATAAACTGCGCTCCACAAACCTAGACACGTCCTTGGGTCATTGCTGATTGCACACACATAACGTTGTCGGTGCGGCCGCTACCATCCAGCGATCCCCTGGGCTCTGCCCACAGCCCTCAAATCCATAGTGACGCTGTCATCATCGTCAACCATCCAATATTTGAGCCTAAGGTATGTTTACGGCCTTAGAAAATTCTACACACACATGGATGTATATGCAAGCCAATATTTTCATTAGGGAGGCTCCTGTTTTTTTTAATGTATGATGTACGAAAAGTCAAAATAATCCACCGCAACAACAATATGTTTATCCACAATGCCCGATATAAAGGAACGAATATTTCAATTGCTACTACTTTCACATCCAAAAATGGTCTTATTAAATTAATTGAACTTAATGTGGCTCTATATTCGGCCACTATTGCTAACGTGGTCGCCCTTACACCTCGTACAAGTTCTGTTAAGGCTACAAGAATTATGGTTTGGAGTCCCTGTCCAGACTTAGATGTAATTGTTCTAAGGAAGAAGTGGAGAGATACCTTCTAGTACATCTAAAGCAGGAACCGAATATCAATTCATATTTAAAAGCCATTTTTCATTACAAAAATTAATGAAAATCGACATTTAAATATGAATTGATATTTAAATAAGTAGCATTGGTGAAATATGCTCTAAGCGTATCGGTATTGTCGATAATTTTTTAAGTATCGGTATCGTATTGACCAAAAAGGATATTGATGCGTCCCTAATTTTTTCGTGAAAATATTTCTTTTCCTCGAAGGTTTTTCTAACCATATTCACGAGTCTATGTGTTTGTTCAATCGTGCTATGTTGTCTCCTAAAACCGAATTGGTGGTCTGGAATGCATCCAGTACCATTCAATATTGGTGTTAGCTTATTTCATAAGTAGCTTTTCAAATAGCTTTGACATGTTAGATAATAGGCTTATAGGCCTATAGGATTCCACCTTCGTATGATCTCTGCCTGGCTTAGGTATCATGGTAATTAGCGAAACCTTCCATTCTGCGGGATAGAATTTGAGGCGCAAAATACTGTTAAAAATAAATAGAATTATCCGTTTTGAAGTATAGGGTAGCTCTAAGAGCATTTTATTGCTTATTTTATCAGCGCCTGGAGCTTTTTTTTAAGCCCGCAATACAGTGTTCAATCTATAGTATCAGACGTATTTGGAGTAAATACTTCCTGCAACAGAGTACCTTTTTCAGCGTAAGTTCTTGCCCAGTCTCCATTCGAAGCTCGCAATGGAGGCTTATATGAGGAGATCGATAACAAAACGCAATAATTACGCTATAACATTTTTTTTGGATAAACGACAAAATGTAATTTAAGTAAGTAGCATTTTGCTCTGAACCATTATATTTGATATTGAATTGCAGTGTAGTTATTGAGTTTTGGAATGCTTTATAATAGAGGTAATATAGATTTCAATGTGTAGAATAGGATTCAATAAAAAAATCAAAAAACTTGAAAAATGTAATTATTGCGTTTTGTTATGGACCTCCTCATATATCACTGATCTTGTGAGGCCTCGGGCTGCTCTCCATAGCAAATAGTCTGTTTGAGTTGTTGCGTCGAGCCCATTCAGAAATTTTTTAAGAGAAGCGGTTTTTTGATATTCTAATAGAGTTTAGTACATTCCTTCAGCATAGATTTTAGCTGAGGGGATCTGTAGCGTTGCCATTCTCTACGAACTCTTCTTTTTTCGGATAAAAGCCGTTCTACATCTGCTGAATAAATTTTATTATATCTCACCTGAAGATTTGTATTAGTAGCATTTAGAGCAGCTCGCTTAAGGTTGCCTCAAACATACTAATAGAGTCATCTATGTCAGCAGGCGTTTTTAATGGAATATTTTCTGTGCAATGAGCACTCAAATATTTTTTGTGTTTCAACCAATTTATACGAGTGGTTGTAATCGTGTTAAACAAAACACGTCCCTTTGGTGAGATGAGACGTGATCGCCAGAACATGTGCTCAGCGTTGCAGTCACCGGCGGCCAAAAAGCGTGGGGCTACTGAATAAAAAAATTTACTATATTGATTTTCTGTAATAGAGTACCTGGGAGGAGAGTAAATTGATGAAATCACCAGGTTTTGATGAACAGCTTCAATGCAGATGTTAGTTGCTTAAAGATAGTCTTCACAATGATCACTCATTAAGTAGTGTTTTAATCGCGATTTTATTAGTATAACCCAGCCCCCACAAGCTCTACCTTTGGGGTCCTGTATCGTAGAGAGTATATCCGTTGATTTTAAAAAAGCTTCTAGCCGGCAAATGCGTTTCAAAGATAAGCATAACATCATCACAAAAATATAAATGTGAAAATAAGGCCAAGTTCCTATCCAAAAATTGCGGCCGTAAAAAGTACTGAGATAAAAATAAGGACCAAGTTCTTGATGGATACAACACCATCTCATTTCTAGACAAGCTGTAAGCTTGGCGACATTTTTCCCATATTAGAAAGGCAAAAAATATTGTCAAGCTAACAGGTTGCCTAGAAATATCAAGAGCTTTGACCTTATTTTGATCTCAGTACTTTTTACGGCCGAAATTTTTGAATATAAACTTAACCTTATTTTCACATTTATGTTTTTGTGTGGATCTCAGTTTTTTTTCTAAGCTTTTATTTGGTACAACAAGTGCCCTATACAAAAAAGGGACACCCTAGCCCCCTTGATGAAAAATTTTCTTTTTCACATTTTTCTTAGTCTCGGTTCGCACTATGAAATTTTCTTTCATGAAATTTATGAAATTGTCTTTTAAAATTTCACTCGTGTCTGCACACTGAAAGTTAATTTCATGAAACTTAATATTTTTGTTTGTTTACTTTCACATTATTTTTCTTTGTCACTTACAAAACAAAAAGTAAAGCGTGATAACAAAAAGTGTAGTAAAAAACAGTAACAATGGAGGAAAATTATAAAAATTTAGCTATAAAAACATTGGTTGAATCAATTGGCGAAGGTATTGATATGGATGAAAGTGAAGATGTATTAATAGGTAAGCAGCATTTCCATGATTTTGATATAAATTCTTATGTATTAAATAATTTTGAAATTATTTTAGGTTTAGTAGATTTGTGCATCAAAGCCACCTACTTGCCCTCCACTAATAAACAAAAAAAAAGCAGTGGGTAAAACCATGGAGACTAGCCAGAGCCGAGCGCGGATCCTTTTCGTTTTTAAGCAATGAACTTTTGCTGAGTGACGAATCGTCATATAGGAATTATTTGAGAATGCCTAAGTGTAAATTTGAATTCATATTGAATGTTATAGAACGATATATTACCACCTCCGATACGAAATGAGGGAAGCGATTCGTCCCGCAGAAAAGTTGGCTTTAACCTTGAGATTTATTGCAACAGGTATGTTATACTAGATTTAATTAAAGTTGACTTTGATACCACTAAATAATTAATAATGAATAAATTCTCTAGGTGAGACTTTCCGAAGCATTGACTACCAAACTAGAGTGTCAAGAACGGCTATATCTGAAATAGTTCCACAAGTTTGCGAATCCATTTGGAGACGTTTGAAAGGAACGTACTTGAAGGTATGTATCGTAAATAGTTTTGTTTTAGTAAGTTGTTTATCTCTTCACATTTTTATGTATATTTTTCTTCTTGATTAAATAGTTTCCAAGCACTCGATCCGAATGGGAGGCCATTGCTAGGGAATTTGCCATCAAGTGGCAATTCCCCAACTGCCTAGGAGCTTTGGACGGAAAACATAAGTTTTCGGTCATCGCGCAAAGACGGAGCGTTTTTCCATAATTATAAAGGAACTAATAGCATAGTTTTGATGGCATTAGTCGATGCCAACTGCAATTTTATTTTCGTTGACATCGGGTGCAATGGCCGCAATAACGATGCTGGCATTTTTCTTCAAAGCCGTTTAAGAACAGTTCTCCAAGAAGCTACTGAGATACCGCCTAACACAATGGTAGGTAATGGCCGTTCCCTTCCATACGTAGTCGTTGGAGACGATGCATTTCCTCTGCAAATGCACTTATTGAAGCCATACCCTTTCCACACCAACTCACAGGAAAAGCAAGTTTTTTATAAACGAATCTCCCGAGCAAGGCATGTGGTACAACATGCTTTTGGCATGTTAGCAAATAGATTCCGAGTTTTCTTGCTGCCAATGAATTTAAAAGAAGAAAAGGTTAAAATAATTACCTTTGCATGTGTTACGTTGCATAATTTTTTGTTGGATCACGATGGAACGTATACGCAAAATGTCACGGAAGTACTCCCAAACGAAAATTGTACCAATTTAAGTAGCGCGTACAATCCCCGCAAAGGTGATGCCGAAACCATTAGAAAAGAGTTTACGGCATACTTTAATAATGAAGGTAAACTGGATTGGTTATAATGGTCAATAAGTGTAAACTGGTTTATTTTTATTAAAAATGTGAAAAAAACAAGACACATATTAAAAATGCAGTATGTATTTTATTTTATTTATAAAAATAAAAATCAATTTATTACACATATTTTTCTTCAAAAAAGTTAATTCATATATATATATATATATATGTAGATATATATATATATATATATATATATATATATATATATATATATATATATATATATATATATATATATATATATATATATATATATATATATATATATATATATGTATGTATATATATATATATATATATATATATATATATATATATATATATATATATATATATATATATATATATATATATATATATATATATATATATATATATATATATATATATATATATATATATATATATATATATATATATATATATATTATATATATATATATATATATATATATATATATATATATATATATATATATATAACGGGTGTTTTTTTTAGAGGTATAGAACTTCGAATTGAAATAAAACACAAGAAAATCGTTTTAATGTCCATCAATTTGGCTTTATTGGAAGGATAATTTTATGCCATTAATGTTTAAATATGATTTCGGGCATGTGGCCGCCGCGGCTGGCTCGAATAAAGCCAATTCTACAGGTCCAATTTTCAACCACTTTTTCGAGCATATGGGGCCGTATGTTGGCAATAACGCCACGAATGTTGGCTTCCAAGTCCCCTAACGTTTCTGGTTTGTTGGCGTAGACGAGCGACTTCACATATCCCCAAAGAAAATAATCCAATGGTGTCAAATCACACGATCTTGTTGGCCAATTGACAGGTCCATTCCGCGAAATTATGCGCTCATCGAATGTTTCCTTCAATAAATCGATTGTGACGTGCGCTGTGTGGCATGTAGCGCCGTCTTGTTGGAACCACAACTCATCCACATTCATGCCATCCAATTCGGGAACAAAATAGTCGGTTATCATGGCTCCAATTGCTGTGCACGGTGGCGAATCGATTCATTCGGGTCCTCTTCAACACTTTGCTCTACAGCGGCAATTGTTTCTTCGGTGCGCACTGTTCGACGTCTCTGCGGATGCGTATTATCACATAGAGTAAACGTAGTGCGAAAACGATCCATGGTTAACCGAATTAATTGCTCTGATGGACGATTATGTCGACCATAAAATGGACGGAGCTTGCGGTAAACTTCGCGAACTGAACCATTATTTTCGAAATAAATTTGCACGATTTGCAAGCGTTGTTCTTTTGTCAACCTGTTCATGATGAAATGGCAAACCACACTAAATATTAATCACTTGACAGCTGACAAAATGGCCGCCAGTTAAAAAAGTGATGCCAACTTAAAGTTCTATACCTCAATAAAAAACACCCAATATATATATATATATATACACAGTATTTTTCGTTTATAGCGAACCCGCTTAAAACGAACTTTCGCCTAAAACGAACCATTTTCGAAAGTACGAACTTTTATTTATATAAAACCATGAAAATATTTTCACTTATAACGAACCCGCTTAAAGCGAACTTTCGGTTATAACAAACTTTTTTGCATGTAAATTGTTCTTTTTTTCGCTTAAAACGAACCAAGAAGTGTGTTGCCATGAACAAAAAATTATATATTTTAATTTGATAACGCTGTCGTATGCTCTATAATCAGGTACTTCCCCTAGGTTTAATTGTTTTTTGTTTTTGTGTGAAGGCGATGTGAATTCAGCAGTTGAAAATTACAAAGTGAGAAGATGGCCGTAGCAGCGGTTGCAAAACAAAGAAAGTATTTTTCTTTAAAAGAGAAATTTCATATAATAAAACGCATACAAGATGGGGAAAACAAAAGCAAATATGCCAAGAAATGGGCATCAGCAAGTCAACAATAGCTACAATTTGAAAAAAATAAGCACCTGGTGCTAAATAATTTTGAGCAAAACTCCACAAGTGTAAAAAAAGTTAAAAACCCTTCCTTCAAGGATTTTTTTTAAAAACTAAATAAACTTATTTTTTAAAGACTACAATGTTCTAAAATTATTTAATAAATAAATAAATAGCCAAAGTGTTAAAAAAAGACATGTGCACACACAATAATGGTTTCTTGATGTCTTCACTTAAAACGAACTTCGCTTAAAACGAACAAATTTGATCAGTCCCTTGAAGTTCGCTTTAAGCGAAAAACACTGTATATATATATGTATATATGTATATATGTATATATGTATATATGTATATATTGTTACGTTTTTAGTCCTTTACATAAAAACGGTTTTATTATTTTTACAGGATTCGTTGAATTGCAATAAAATAAAACACGGATATTTATTTTACAAATAAATTCTCAGTAACACTTTATTTATTACTTTAAAAACACGTACAACTAAACGCGATGTACACACTAACTATTCTTGGCGATGTTTACTCGTCTAAGTTTAAAAACACACTTCTTCATGTCGTCTGGCAGCCTCCCCTTATATAGTCAATTATAAAACCTTCTGGTAGCTTCGCTAACTTTCTGGAATACAGCCGTCTCTCTTTATCTTTAACTGTACTGTAATTCAGGTCTCTTTTCATCTTTAAGTGCACGGCATGATCATTTTGGTCTTGCTATGGTGCAATGTATGTGCGTGTGTAGATGCATGAGATTATTCTTCTGTTTGTTTATCTTCGCACACACACATACTCTAATGCTTGCAACTTAACAAATTACGCTGTCATCAAGTCTACATCTCTTGCAGTTTAAGTTTAATGTCACTGTTTGTAATTGCGATTAAGCAGTCTCGAATAATCTTGAAAGTTCTAGCTACCGTTTCCTGAAGATTCCGGAAACTTCCATTTTCCGTTATTTTGAATTCTATTGGCAGTTGTCGAGTGATGCCAAGTTTAATTGTGGTACTTGGTTGCCAGGTTTTGATTTTATTACAGTGATTTAGGGGTATAAAGCAGATAATGATCGGGTTGTCAGTTTGTGTCGTTACATTTGAATCTGCATTTTCATTTCGTAACACTGCCGCCCACTTAAGCCTGTTCGTCCCGAATAGGCACACAATCACCTTTTCCATAGTGCGCCAGTCGTTCCAGGTGTACGATTTTCATTTTGGACCTTGGGCTGTTGTACTTCTGTATCCTATAGACGACATCGTTCAACCTTTTAATAACCTTATACGGTCCATCCCAATGAGTCTGCAATTTTGGAGACAATCCCTTCTTTCGTTGTGGGTTGTAAAGTAGAACCAATTGACCCTCATTGAATCCCTCAGAATTTGCAGCTCGGTCATATCTAGCCTTCATCTTGTCACTGGCCATTCTAATTCGGTTGCGTACAAATTCATGTAGCTCATTTAAATTTTCTTGCTCTTGGGAAGAGCTGGTGCCTTCTTCACTTGTTGGTGTAGGCTTAACGCCAAATTCCAAATCACCAGGCAATTTTAATTCCGTCCCGAAGACAATTTTAGCAGGTGTTCGTGATGTCGAGTCATGTACAGCTGACCTATATGCCAACAAAAATTTGGGAATGTGCTCGTCCCAGTCCCTTTGATGCGCGCTTACCACTTTTCGCAGGTACTCCTCTAGAGTGCGATTAAATCTTTCTACCATGCCATCGGACTGTGGGTGCAGCGGCGTCGTTCTTGTTTTCTTTATCCCATATAATTCGCACATTTCCCGGAATATAGCAGACTCGAAGTTTCTACCTTGGTCAGAATGTAATTCTATTGGAACACCATAGCGACATACCCAGTTGTTGACAAATACATTCACAACTGTCCTTGCTTCTTGATTGGGTATGGCATATACTTCTGGCCATTTACTAAAATAGTCCATCACCACAAGAACATAGCGATTCCCGGCGTCGCTGACGGGAAAAGGACCTGCTATATCCATTGCTATCCGCTCAAATGGTGCACCTGAGTTGTACTGTTGCAGCTGTCCTCGACTTTTTCTTGCTGGTGCTTTTGCTGCGATGCACTGTGGGCAGTTTGCTATCCAGTCGGCTACGGCTTGTTGACACCCAACCCAATAAAAACGCTGTTTTAGCTTCTCCAGCGTTTTTGTCACTCCCAGATGACCGCCACTAGGACCATTGTGGAACTCGTGCAAAACCTTATTCACCTTGGAGGATGGCACAACTATTAGGTTGGAAGCCATTTTACCATCTGCACTTTCCCATACGCGGTACAAGCACCCGTTTATCAGCTTCAGGCTATTCCACTGAGCCCAATAAGATTTCACAAGTGGGCTTTCAGCTGATATTACATTGCGAGCAGGTCTTCTATTTTCCTCTTTGGCTGCTATAATTGTCGCCAATATGGTGTCGTTTCTCTGTGCCGCTGACCAGTCCTCATCGGAATCGATGTGCGTTAGTCGAACATCAATAACGCATTCCTTCTTTTCGGCCTTAACACAATGTCTGCACTCCAAGCTGCAGGGCCGTCGTGATAAAGCATCTGCATTGTTATGCTTTACGCCCCTTCTATGCTCGATGCTGAAGTCGTAGCTTTGAAGACGTTCAATCCAGCGCGCTAGCTGCCCTTCAGGATTTTTAAACTGCAACAGCCATCTCAATGCAGAATGGTCGGTCCTCAGCGTAAAGTGTTGGCCATACAGGTACTTATGGTAGTGTTTTATGCACTCCAACACTGCCAAAAGCTCACGTCGTGTCACACAGTAGTTTCTCTCAGGCTTTGAGAGTATACGGCTATAATAGCCTATCACTTTTTCTGTGCCATTGACAACTTGCGACAACACACCTCCTATGCCATAGCCGCTCGCATCGGTATCAAGCAAAAATTTTTCTCCAGCTATGGGGTAGGCTAGTACTGGTGACGTACTCAGTAAATCCTTTAGTGTCTGGAACGCATTCTCCTGCTGTTCGCCCCAGTGATACGGCCTCGACTTCTTGGTCAGCTCATGCAGGCTTGCAGCGACGTTGGCAAAATTTGGTACAAAGCGTCTGTAGTACGTACAAAGGCCCAGAAAGCTGCGCAGTTCATGAAGATTTTTCGGACGAGGCCAGTCCTTTACTGCTCGTATTTTATCTTCATCCGTTGAGATTCCGTCTGCCGTAACTCGATGGCCCAAATACTTTACTTCTCTCTGGAACAATGCACATTTCTTCACGCTAAGTTTTAAACCAGCTGATGATATGCGTTGAAGAACCTCTGCCAAATTTTTGAGGTGCTCATCAAAAGTCTTTCCCATCACGACGATGTCATCAAGGTACACCAAGCAAGTCTTCCAGTGAAGTCCCTTCAGCACTCGTTCCATTAGGCGTTCAAAAGTAGCTGGAGCATTGCAGAGCCCGAATGGCATAACTTTAAACTGCCATAATCCATCGCTCGCGCTAAAAGCAGTTTTCTCCTTATCTTTCTCTGCAATCTCCACCTGCCAATATCCGCTTTGTAGGTCCAACGTGGAGAACCATTTCGTTCCAGCCAGCGAGTCTAAAGTGTCGTCAATTCTTGGTAGCGGATAACTGTCCTTCTTAGTAACGTCATTGAGCTTTCTGTAGTCAACGCAGAATCTCGTACTGCCATCCTTCTTTTTGACTAAGACCACGGGCGAACTCCAAGGACTTGCAGATGGCTCGATTACACCATTCCGCTCCATTTCATGGACAAGTTCTTTTACCTCATTCCGTTTTGCTAGGGGTACACTTCTGGGTGGCTGTTTGATCGGCCTCGCTTCGCCTGTATTTATTTCATGTTTCACTATTGCCGTTCTCCCTTGGCTTTGATCTTTCAAGGCGAAGACGCTGGTGTGCCTTTTTAGCAGCTGTTTAGCTTTATTTCTATCAGGAGCTGCTAATCCTGCTACCCACATCCCCACATGCTCTTCAAATTGTTCACGTTTTTTGCGGACATATTGGCTGGTTCTGGCTTTCGCTCGCAGTTTATTATTGCCTCTGGTGGAGTACATTGGCCCATAGCAGAATTTCCGCTGACGACTTTTTCATTGCCTGATAAATTAAGTACTCTTATAGGGATCTTTCCTCCTTTGCAAGTTTTTACGAGGGCTTTTGCTGTTAATAGCACGCTCTTAATTTCTGTTGGTTCTACTACCCACAACCGATTGTCCTCACAATCTCCCTCCATGCGTGCCCATATTACTGATTCAGACTGCGGTGGTATAGTCTGGTTTTCAATAGCAACTAGTTTCCTTACGTGCATTTGATTGTCATATCCAACATCAAGCGGTATTTCAACATTACGCCAAATCATCACTTGTTGCCCCATATGCAGGTTGATGCCATGGTTTATCATAAAATCGGCTCCAATAATCACCTCGTCAACAATATCGGCAACGATAAACACATGTTTCACGCTTATATTGGCTATAGTCACCTTTGCTTCAGTCTTACCGTAGACAGTGGCAGGCTCCCCAGTAGCTGTACGTAGTCTTATATTCCTTAAAGGTTCACACTTCCCCTTCACTATATCGGGCCTGATTATTGACTGCGATGCTCCTGTGTCTATGGTGAAGATGTGCTTTTCGCCGTTGATGTATCCACATGCAGTAAGGTTGCTATTTTTCTGCTGCATTACTGATATGGAGATTGTGGGGCCGTCGTTTGTGGGAGCTAGCTCTTGCCCCTTAGTGCTAGCTCGTTTTAGTTTAACGGGGACTATTGTGTTGTTTGTTGGTTCACCCGTTTACTATTCCTTGGTGGCGAAACAGATCTGGCTCTTTTTCTTGGCGCCTTGCAGTTGCGCTGGAAGTGGCCAATTTTGCCGCAGTTATAACACTTAGCTTTTACTTTGCCGTCCTTCTCCGCCAATGCTTGTCTCACTGCCTCCTTGATGCTAGAGACTAGATCACTCTCATTTTCGGCAATGACCTCCACGTTCCGCACCTTACACACCTGTGGCTTCCAAATCACCCTAGCAGTCTCCTGAGCTAGTGCAAATGAAACCATTTCTGCGAATGTAGCCTTTTGTGTAGCACACACTGCAAGCTTGATGTCAGGATCACGGATGCCATTAACAAACGCCTCTGTTTTGACGTGATCCAGGAATGGATGGTTTTCGCCTGGATACGTAAGCTGCACTAACCGCTCAATTTCCATTGCGAAATCTTGTAGAGACTCATTGGGCTTCTGTCCTCTACATCGCAATTCCATTCGGTATATATCTCGCTTATGTTCGCCACCATATTTCCGCTGCAGTGCCGCCATTATGTCATCAAAATTATTTCTGCAGCTCCCTGGTACGGTTTCAAGTACTTCTGCTGCGGCTCCTTTTAAGGCCAAAATCAGCTCTATGGCCTTTTCTTCACTGTTCCAACCATTTTTGCTGGCAACTGTTTCGAACTGGAACTTGAAGATGTTCAAAGGTGCGCTGCCATCGAAACAAGGCGTCTTTACTCTGCTCGAAGCCTCTGGAATAACTCTCACTGGCCCTCCTTGACACTGAAGATTAACAATTTTTGCTTCCAAGTCATGCAATTTCTCGTCCACATCTTTTACATGCACTTCGACGCCACCAATTTCTAGGCTATGAAGTTTATTCTCTAGTTCTGAGAGTTTCTCGTCAAATTTGCTGACTTGTACCTCAATGCCATCTACTCTTCTATTTATGGCCTCAGAAATTTCCACTAGCTTCTCATTTGTGGCCTTAGATGTCACCTGAACTTCAGCCTTAACTTCAGCTAGCATTCTCTCATTGTTACCTCTAGATGTTTCTTTAACTTCTTGAAATTTTTCCATCATAGCGGCGAACATTGTGCTTAAATCCATGTTGCTTGTCGTGGCACGAGTACATACCTCTATTTCCTCTTCATCCTCAAATTCGTATGTCCCGATGTCGATGCCACGCTGCTTGAACTCATCTATCAGCCTCTTCTGAAGTTCCACTTTATTGCCTGTTGTTGGCAGTTCCAGCTTACTCAGCTCTTTTTTTAGCTGCTCAACTTTTAGCTCTTCAAACTTCATGGCTTCTATTTTTTTAATGTCCTTTTTATTATTATTAATGTCCTTTTTATTAATTAATAATGTCCTTTTTATTTTATTTTGCAATTTTACTTCTGACACCAATTGTTACGTTTTTAGTCCTTTACATAAAAACGGTTTTATTATTTTTACAGGATTCGTTGAATTGCAATAAAATAAAACACGGATATTTATTTTACAAATAAATTCTCAGTAACACTTTATTTATTACTTTAAAAACACGTACAACTAAACGCGATGTACACACTAACTATTCTTGGCGATGTTTACTCGTCTAAGTTTAAAAACACACTTCTTCATGTCGTCTGGCAGCCTCCCCTTATATAGTCAATTATAAAACCTTCTGGTAGCTTCGCTAACTTTCTGGAATACAGCCGTCTCTCTTTATCTTTAACTGTACTGTAATTCAGGTCTCTTTTCATCTTTAAGTGCACGGCATGATCATTTTGGTCTTGCTATGGTGCAATGTATGTGCGTGTGTAGATGCATGAGATTATTCTTCTGTTTGTTTATCTTCGCACACACACATACTCTAATGCTTGCAACTTAACAAATTACGCTGTCATCAAGTCTACATCTCTTGCAGTTTAAGTTTAATGTCACTGTTTGTAATTGCGATTAAGCAGTCTCGAATAATCTTGAAAGTTCTAGCTACCGTTTCCTGAAGATTCCGGAAACTTCCATTTTCCGTTATTTTGAATTCTATTGGCAGTTGTCGAGTGATGCCAAGTTTAATTGTGGTACTTGGTTGCCAGGTTTTGATTTTATTACAGTGATTTAGGGGTATAAAGCAGATAATGATCGGGTTGTCAGTTTGTGTCGTTACATTTGAAGCTGCATTTTCATTTCGTAACAATATGTATATATGTATATATATATATATATATATATATATATATATATATATATATATATATATATATATATATATATATATATATATATATATATATATATATATATATATATATATATATATATATATATATATATATATATATATATATATATATATATATATATATATATATATATATATATATATATATATATAGATATATATATATATATATATATATATATATATATATATATATATATATATATATATATATATATATATATATATATATATATATATATATATATATATATATTTTGTTAAAACTAAACAAAAAATTATTAATAAAATTAATTAACTAAAAATAATTCACAGCGTTTGATCCATTTAATATAAACAATACAAAAATATTAATAATTCACTGCCTGTTTGTAGAATACGTTTAAAATATTTCAATCGTCTATTTGTGTTTAAAACAAAATACAAATGTTTGAAATATTTTAAATGTCTTCTACAAACAGGCAGATAATAGACATATTTATCTTCAAAAAAGTTACTGCCCGGCCCACGATGTCGAACGAATTTTTCTTTCATACAAATTACATTTAAAACAAAAACAAAATGTTTAAAATTGTTTTTGTTTTAAATGTAATTTTTACGAAAGAAAAAATTTGTTCGACATCGTGGGCCTGGCAGTTAATTTCATTAAATAGGTACATACATATATATTTGGTTAAAATAAAACAAAAATATTAATTTAATAATGAAAACTAAAAATAATTCACAGCCACTAATTTCCGTGGTTTGATTAACTTACAAAATAAAAATAATTCACTGCCACTTTGTACATTTCAGGAAAATTTAAGTTATTTCTATATATCTGAAAGAAGTTTTAAATTTTAGTATGCAATGAAGAATGGAAATAAAAAAAAAGAGTTTTACTTATTCTGAAGTCTCGAAGTCCTCGTCATCGAACAGTCCTTCCATGGACAGCTCCAAAATATTTCTTGACGATAGAGTAGAAATGATACTTCTCGAAGAATTACTAGTAAATTTTCTCATTAGGCATTGCACTTGCCAAGCCGCTTCAGGTTGGTTTTCAATTGGGACATCGTCCATCTGATTTGTGACTAAGTTTCCTAGCCAGGCGATTTTTTTTCTTTTTTTGCTGATATGATTGTTTTTAAACTATTCAGGTCACTTCGGAATGAATTGATTGTAGTCTAACCAGAAACTTTATGTAATGTTATAATTAAATCCATTTTTAAATTGCAATAACAATTTTATACATACATACATACATACATACATACATATTTTTATTATGGAAATTACCTTTTGCTTTTTCTTAACAGGCTGTTGGCTCAAATTGTCATCTTCGCCAAAGTCAGATGTGGTGTTTTCTGTGCTTGAGGTCTAAAACAAATAAAAACAACAAAGTAAATCATTATTTTTTTATACACTTGAATTTAAAGCATACATACCTCTACGTTGTCTTTGCTAGGTCTAAATTCAGTGTGGTTTTTTAGGAAACACAGTTGGTCATAGCACCATAGCCTTGGAACATAAATATCCGTCACTCCAGCCCCACTTTTTTTGAACTGTTCTCCAGCCTTTGCTCCTGCATAAGTTGCACACGCAAATTCCTCTACTTACGTTTTATTTCTTTAACATCTATAAAATCAAGCTTACTGGCAGCTTTTTTTACATCTTCCAGTATTTTATTCCATGCTTCAGCTTTTTTTACTCTGTCTAAATATTCCTTACTTTTAACATTAAACAAGCAAGGATATTGCTGTAAGCTAATAATAAGATTCTCCACAGTTTCCTGGTTCCATTTTTATATATTATTATTATTATTATTAACTTTTTTAATTTTAAAATTTCTATTTTGCACTCTAAAAGAGATTT
Source organism: Panzeria rudis (assembly GCA_956483635.1). Classification (NCBI taxonomy): domain Eukaryota; kingdom Metazoa; phylum Arthropoda; class Insecta; order Diptera; family Tachinidae; genus Panzeria; species Panzeria rudis. The sequence goes on from OY101449.1 coordinate 74,537,443, forward strand.
TTGCTGTCACTACCATTAAAAGAATATAAAAATAAAGTAAAATCAAAAATAATGGTACAGCCAACTTCATGTTGACAATTACGAATTACAATACAAAACAGAATTTCAGTGAACATGAAAGTGTGTACCCGACACCATTCTTCTCTCCCCTGTCACCAACAAACTGCCACTTTCATGAAATAAAATTTCATAGTGCGAACCGAGACTTAGTACTTTCACATCAAGACCTACCTGTATACCCATTTTCAGCTTTCTAGCTATAGTGGATGTGTCCCATACAAATAAAGGGCGCCCTAGCCCCCTGCATAAAAAGTGCCGATTTTCAGATTTGTTTGACTATTTTCTTATAGGGACCTACCAGTGTACCAAATTTAGCTTTCTAGCTACACAGAAAAAATTATCAGAAAAAAAAATTTCTAACAAAAGTTTGTCTAAAAATAAATTTAATTTTCAGTAAATGTTCTGTCCATAATCTATGAATTGTTTGTTTGACTTGTATTTAGAACGCAAACACCAAAAACAACAATAACAATTGTGTCGTAAAAAACCACCCCGATGACGATATAAACACAAATATCAGCAACAACAATCATAGCAAGAGGAATGCAATTGTACCATAGTTTGTTTACAAAAGATTTTTGAGTGAATTGATAAGTTAATGTCCTTGCGTTAATTCTCATTCATTTTCTTGGAGTATTTAGATAAACATTCAGACTTGAACACATTTAACAAAGTGAAATCTCATAAGTGCTTAATGGATGATGATGATGACACAGACAAAAATTTTTTTTGTAATTTTGTTTGATTAAGTAAATTATTTTGCTTAATAATTGTTAGCATTTTTAGACTAATTGCTTATTAAATTCAGACAGAAATATTGTTTGATATTTTTCAGAAAATCCAGTAAATATTTTTGTTTGATTTAGTAAATTGTTTTGTCTACAATTTGTAAATATTTTTAGACAATTTGTTTTATAGATTTAAACAATTTGTTCACTGAAAAAAACACGCTTTTTTTAATGAAGTTGTTGAGGTATTTTTGTCTATATTTACAAATTCGTTTGTATGTCCGTTCATAGACAAAATATTTACTATTTCATTGAATTCCTTTACAGAAAATGAAACTAAATTTTTTCTGTGTATACTGTAAGTGCCCCCTACAAAAAAGGTGCACCCTAGCGAAAAGTGCACCTTTTCAGATTTTTCTGATTAATTGCTCATCGAGACCTACCTGTATCCCAAATTTCAGCTCTGTAGCTAGAGTGGAAGTGCCCAATTATATTGATGAGTCAGCGAGTCAGTGAATATGTACTAAAATATGCGCTTTTTACACCGTTATATCTCGGGAAGCTTTTACGGGAGAACTTTCATATTATGGGGTAACATCTGTGGGAAGACCTTATGTTTAAAGTTTCATTATTTTATGATCAAGTTAAACAAAGCTATGAGGGGGTAAAACAACTCGAGCGGTTTCGTGTAATACACACTGTGGGGCCGGAAATTGGCCCGGCGCACTACCGTCCGCCTGGATAAGCAGGACTGAAAACTCCACTACATTAATGTGGAGCGTCAGAATTTTTTGCCGAATGTCCATTTCGAATAGCAATAAACCGTTACATTTTATTCTAACCCTGCGTTTAGACATGTAAGTACTTGCATGCAAGTTCTGTGTACGTATTATCAACGAAAAAGCAATTTGTATTCGTTTCTCTGTCTTTCTCATAGCTGAACCAAAAGTGTGTTAGTAGAAAGTTTGAGTGTATTGAGTTTTTCGAACTTGCACTTGCATGTGTAAAGCCCTCTACCTACCTCTAGATTTTGAAAATGAGATCAATTTGTGAAACATCATATGATGCAACATTATCGATTTTTAATAGTTGTTATAACTCATTACACTCAAAATATCGACTAGTTTTATATATAGAAGGTCAGATTTCAGGCAAACTTAGGATGAAGTAAATTTTTGAATTCCAAAGTCTTTGTCATATTTTGCAAAAAAAAAAAACGTTTCCTCGCTAATAGCGCGTTTCCGCGATATTCGCGAAAAATAAGTTTTTTTGTTTTTTTATTAGCGAAAATTCCGAGAACGGTCTGCCTGAATAAATTAAATTTTACACTGTTTAATAAATATCTTTCTCTGTTAATTGAGTTATGAATTTTCTCTTATTTCAGCCAATACAACAATTGTGTCGATCGGATAATAATGTATTGTATTACAGGCCTTAAGAGTTTAAAAAAGTATATTTTTACACCTTTTCCAAAAAACTATCATTTTAAATTGCTCCATTCAGATAATAAAATATACTGCGCATTATTTTTCCCCGGTTGTAAGTTAAAGATAATTTTGTGACGAACACATGATGCATAAAATCACTAAATTCTGATAAAAAATAAAAAAGTTGTTAGCCGTTAACTGAAAACAGTTATATTATTTTTCATACAAAATTAGTTTAATTAGTTTGTATAAAAAAACTTTTATTGAAAACAACTTTGTATGGGATATAAAATCGGCTTTTTTCACTTAGGCCCAAATTTACAGTCATTAGTTAATTATTAGTAAACTAAAATGATAACTATTGTTTAACTAAAACTTTATATTTACAGTGTATTGTTTAACTAAAATTTTTAATATGTGTAAAGAATGGTCAGCCTACCAAATATAAATAAACAAGCAAAAATAAAGAAATAAAGAATATTTCACATCTTAAAGCGTAGTATGCAGTTCTCACTGAAATTCAGGTTTGGAGTTTTGCATTTATTTCTACACGGAAAAATAATCGTGTAGAATTTTATACAGAATTTTGTTTGCATACACACAAATTTATATATTTTTTAATTTACAACACACAAAAACACTAAAAATTAATTACAATGTACGAAAAACTAGAAATGTCAAAAATTCCGTGACCAAACAATTGTCTGAACATTAATTTTTGTTTCAGTTGACGGAAAAAATTCTCCACTTATTGTTATAACATGCCTGTAATAGACAATAAATGCCAAAATTCCGTGTACTTTTCTTTTGGAACTGCGTACTAGTAAACGGAAATTTCTTTAAGAAATTTACCAACCTGAATTTCAGTTTGTTTTTTTTTACACATACTTCTTATGGCAGCCTGAATTTCATTTAGAGCTGCATACTACGCTTAAGGCGGCAATTTAAAAAGTTTTAAGCACACAAAGGTAATGGAGCAAATAGTTTTTTGTCGCTCCTAAAAGTATGCCATATGCATGTAATAATTTCCAAAACATGGTGTAATAATTATGCAGGTTCAACAAATACAACAAAAAACTTGCTAGTGCTTTTCAAAAAAATACACGTGCTAGACGTTGCTTATGTACAAAACTACCAGAACAAAAATAATCAGCTGATGTTATGCTGTCACCTGTATACTTATTACACCATGTTTAAAAGCATCTAACTAATTGTTAACCAATGGCATTTGACGGTTTAACTAATGGTAAACAAAGAAGTGTGAATAAAATATCATTGGCTAAACTATTGTCATTAGCTAACTAATGAGTGAATTTGATTCTTAATAGCTCATAACTCTTATTTGTGTTAGATCTCCTCGATTTTAAGCTTCTTTTATTCGGCACAAAATTGTTTTTTATGTGTCTCTTTAAAATAAATTATTATTTTTTTCTGTATTAATGAAGCAACTTAAAATAAAATTCATAAAATTACTCCAAATTTCAGGCGTGTTAGAGGGCAAAAATATATGGCGAAAATATAAAAAACAATTTTTATATATAATTTAGATAGATGCAACATTCTGGAACTATTCAAAATCGATTGGATGACTTTTTTTTACCTTCATACACCGGCGCTGCACCCTAATGTACATCTACACATATAATCAGGGCTGGGACTTTCATGCAACTAAAAATGGATTTTAAGCGCTTAAAAAATTCACCTAAAAATTAAAACTATGCGCAAAAATATGAATTTACCAACGAAGAAAGCACCAAAGCTAAAATAGTATGGAAATTAGCGTTGCCATTGTCGGTAAGTTCCTACCAAATTTGATAAGATTTTTTTTCGTTAAGTAGGATGGGTAGGATAAATCTTTTTTTGATAGGTTTTAGAATATATTTATGCATAATTATAAAAAAAAGTTTTCAATGCAGCTTGTAAAAAATTTCATGAATTAAAACTAAAAAAATGAAGTTTATTTGCTGATAGTTAAGTATTGTCTATATGCATTCCATTGGCGCTTTTCCAAATCGTCAGTAGACTTCAACCACAACTTTGAACAGTTACAAACCTCTTATCTTATGCATAGACTTTCAAAAACCATTTGAGAATAAAATAAGCAGTAGGCTTAGAAACTTATACAAAACCCAGCAAATAATTTGTATTCGATATGAATCTATTTTAATTTTCCACACCTTTATATAATTAGAAATCCATTGGATAAAAATATAAGAACCAGAAGTTGGTTAAGAGTTAGATGTATTGCACATCAAATATAATTAACAGTAGGACTACCGACTTTAAAAAAACTTTCATTGTTTGATAAAAATGTCTTATTTGTTTATGAAATAAAGATTATGAACTCTAAAGAAGTCAGAAAAAGATGGGATGACGAAAAATAAACTAACGGTAATACTGGAAATCGCTGTGATAAACAGGCTAGTTAACATCAACTTAAGTGATTTAATTCTCGTATTAAATTTTCACGAAAATCTTGTGGTTATTCGAATGGAAGGTCTTATTCGTTATTAGTTCGAATAAAAGTTTTAAATTGTTCGGCTGTTCGAACAAGAAAAATTTTACGAAATTTTATTCAAATGGTTATAAAGCTCGAACAATGACAACACAAATATCTAGGGAACGAAAAAGTTTACCGTCTTTTTTTTTTGGGATTTTAATAGTTATTGCTGTTTATTTTGTTAAATATGCGATTTAGGTAAAAGTCGGTAAGGCTGAAGCTGTTGGAAGCTTCACATACATCAACTTTGTAGATATAAAAGACAGAAAGAGCATTGATTGACTTGAATTTTTTTAGGAAAGTTTTTTTTTATAAATACCTATCGATTTGAGGTATGAGACTTGAAAAAATCGAAATTTTATTTTTTACGACCACTCTAATATACTCGTATGTACGTACATACACTTATATTTAATTATTAAATGCATCTACTGCGAACTAATCATATACATATATCTATTTAAGTAGTTGTTTTATGGAAATCATCGTACTATTTCCTACAAAATTGTTATACATGCACACATACATACATAGTGATAAAATTTATCTAATTCTAATTAAAAAAATCGTGCAAGTCGTGTTTAATATTTCCTCAGTTTAAAAGCAGAACAATTTTACTTTATATAGCATCAGCATAAGTTAAAAACTTTAAAGCGAACATCTATTTCCAATTTGCTTCTTACAAGGTAAATATTTTTGAACTAATTTGATTTGTAAACAAAAAGTTGTATGAATTTATCTGTAATTCTCTCCATTTAGTCTCATCATGAAAGCTATATTTACTGCTGTTACTCTAGCCATCATGAATATATTGTCCTTTGTTTCTGGCGGACCTCTTTTGGAACTTTTAGATGAGCCACTTCAGCCCGTAACTGGCCTGTTGCAACCAGTTACTGGACTGGTTTATCCCGTAACTGGACTTCTTGGGGGTTTGACTGGCAAATAAAACCGATGTTATAATTAGAGAAGCATCCGATACCGATATATCCGCGATACTTTGCATTTGCCGATATATCGGTATCGGTAATATGACGATAATTTTGAAATTTTTTTTACGAATAAACGTTAACATTAGCCAGTTTTTGAAACTGCTCAATTATTTTAGAGTCTTGCGCAGAAGAAAACAATTATCAATAAAGGAATTCAATGAATTATTAAATATTTTGTCTAGAAATGGACCTACCAACAAATTTGTAAATATAGACTACAATGTCTCAAAAATTTCATTTGAAAAACCGGGGTTTTTACTAAACAAATTGTCCAAATCTACAATTTGTCTAAAAATATTTACAAATTCTAAACAAAATATTTTACTGAATCAAGAAAATTATTTACTGAATTTTCTGTAATATATCAAATAGTATTTTTGCCTGAATTTATAAAACAATTTGTCTAAAAATACTTATAAATTCTAAACTAAATAGTTTACAATAATTGAGTTATGAATAATTGAGTTATGGATAAAATAGTTTACTGAATCAAACAAAATTATTTACTGGATTTTTTTGTGTCAGTAAAAATTGTTTTGAAAATATTTTAAAGTTTTAAATAATAACATCATCATTAAATAAGCATTTATGAAATTTCACTTTGTTAAATGTAATCAACTCTGTATGTTTATCTACGCAGCAAAAAATAAATAAATAAAAAATATACATATAAAAAAGACATGAGGTTAATGCATCTAAGATGCGCAAAAAGAAGCTCATTCCTCCAGACCTACCAAGTGGGACATCCCATACAAAAATCATGTAATACGGAAGCAGGTTGGTAAGGGAGAGTACTGAAATCTCTCCCTTACAAACCTGAGTACGAATACAACAACAAACAACAGAAATGCCTACATTACTGTTGTTGCTGCAGAATGTGATAACCCAGTAAACAAAAATTTACACTTGCGTAGACGGGTACGCTCAAATTCAATGTCTATGACGGACCATAATATAAAAGTAAATTTTTTGATACCAGCTTCACAGCAAAGCACAAGTGCCAACAATATGATCCAACATCAAGCTGAAAAAGAAAAAACGACAGAAAGTGTCCCCTTAGAAACTGATTCAGAAAATCCAAAAATCCAAATGGGTATTGATCGCTATTTTAAAGTGATAAATAATAAAAAAAGACAAAGAAGTCCAAGATCGGAAAACCTCGCTCCATTGGCGAAAATGGCCAAAGATGGTAAATCCGATGCGGCGCTCTCTGAAAACCGGTTTTCACTTCTACAAAACGACGAAGACGAAATCACCATTGTTAGGTCAAACAAGCCGCCCCCAATATACTTAAGAGAGAAAAACTCAAATGAGCTAATTAAAAGGCTAGTACAATTAATCGGTGAAGAGGCGTTTTACGTGATCCCGATTAAACGTGTTGCGATTAATGAAACAAAAATTCAAGTAAATGAAGAAAATCATTACCGCTCAGTAGTTTCGGAGTTTGAAACACAAACTAAAAATTTTTACACCTACCAATTGAAAAGTGCAAAAGGCCTCCAGGTAGTGATAAAAGGCATCGATTCATATGTGGATCCAGAAGAGGTAAAAGCGGGTCTAATAAATAATAATTTTAAAGTAAAAAATGTTACTAAAAATAGAGAGCGAGTTCCCCAACCACTATTTCGTGTGGAAATGGAACCAGGTGATATGAAATTAAAAAGGAATGAAGTACACCCCATTTACAGTTTAAGATATTTGCTGCACCGACGAGTTACCGTAGAGGAACCACACAAGCGAGCAGGGCCCATTCAATGTCTAAATTGCCAAGAATATGGCCACACCAAAACATATTGCAAGTTGCGCACCGTTTGTGTCGTCTGTGGTGAACTACAACTGCCAATTGTGATAAGCAAAAAGATGATTCCAAAATGAAAAAGTGTAGCAATTGCCATCAAAATCACACTGCAAACTACAGGGGCTGCCCTTTCTATGTACATGTTAAGCAGTCTTTGTCTAACAGACGTAATCCCACCTATGCTCAACCTAATTTCGACAATACAAATTATCCCCAGTTGCGCCAACCAGCTACCAGCCGGCCTTCATACGCTAACATTTTTAAGGCCAACCAGCCCATAGCGCAAAACATACCAAACAGCCAGTTCTCGTACGCTAATGCTTTGAAGTCTAACCAGCCCCCAGCTCAAAAACGGCCTCTTGCCAACGAAAACAGTGGTTTCAATTTTGATCGACTTGAGGCTTCAATAGAAAATTTAATACAAACCGTAAATTTTTTTACAACCAACATGACCTGCATGATGCAGGAAGTGTTGAAAATGCAGTCTACATTATTGCAGGCTGCATTAAACAAACCATGAACTTAAAAATCTGTTTCTGGAACGCAAACGGCATCCGCCAACATAAAAACGAACTAGAATACTTCATGATGGATAAACAAATTGATGTTATGCTTATCTCTGAGACGCACTTGACTGCTAGAAGTTTTTTTAAAATCAACGGATATACTCTCTACGACACTAAGGACCCCCAAGGTAGAGCGTGTGGTGGCTCGGGTATACTAATAAAATCGCGATTAAAACATTACTTAATGAGTGATCATTGTGAAGACTATCTTCAAGCAACTAACATCTGCATTGAAGCTTTTCATCAAAACCTGGTGATTTCATCAATTTACTCTCCTCCCAGGTACTCTATTACAGAAAATCAGTATAGTAGATTTTTTAATTCACTAGGCCCACGCTTTTTGGCCGCCGGTGATTACAACGCTAAGCACACGTTCTGGGGATCTCGCCTCATCACGCCAAAGGGTCGCGTTTTGTTTGACACAATTTCAAAAATGCGGTTAAATGTTATATCAAGTGGGCAGCCAACTTACTGGCCAACAGATCGCCGAAAAATACCTGATGTTATTGATTTTGGAGTAGTAAAGGGTGTGCCCAGCGAAATGATCCAAGTTGAAGCATCTTTAGATTTGTCTTCAGATCACTCACCAACTATTGTGACTATATATTCACATACAACATATTCACCCACTTGTGATTTAACGATGACAACCACACGTATAAATTGGTTGAAATACAAAAAATATTTGAGTGCTCATTGCCCAGAAAATATTCCATTAAAACGCCTGCTGACATAGATGACTCTATTAGAATGTTTGAGGCAAACCTTAAGCAAGCTGCTCTAAATGCTACTACTACAAATCGTCAGGTGAGATATAATAAAATTTTTTCAGCAGATGTAGAACGGCTTTTATCCGAAAAAAGAAGAGTTCGTAGAGAATGGCAACGCTACAGATCCCCTCAGTTAAAATCTAGGCTGAAGGAATGTACTAAACAGCTGAAAACTCTACTAGAATATCAAAAAACCGCTTCTCTTCAAAACTTTCTAAATGGGCTCGACGCAACACCTCAAACAGACTATTCGCTATGGAGAGCAGCCCGAGGCCTCAAAAGACCAGTAATATATAAGCCTCCATTGCGAGCTTCGAATGGAGACTGGGCAAGAACTGACGCTGAAAAAGGTACTCTGTTTGTAAACCACTTGCAGAAAGTATTTACTCCAAATATGTCTGATACTATAGTTGAGCTGCCACCAGTCCTCGCTATACCAGATGTTACTTTGAGGTTCAACATTCGTGAGATTGAACACTATATTGCCGGCTTAAACTCGAAAAAAGCCCCAGGCGCTGATAAAATAAGCAATAAAATGCTCTTAGAGCTACCCTATACTGCAAAACGGATAATTCTATTTATTTTTAACAGTATTTTGCGCCTCAAATGCTATCCCGCAGAATGGAAGGTTTCGCTGATTACCATGATACCTAAACCAGGAAAAGATCATACGAAGGTGGAGTCCTATAGGCCTATAAGCCTGTTGTCTAATATGTCAAAACTATTTGAAAAGCTACTTATGAGTAAGATAACCCCATACTAAATCCACTGGATGCATTCCAGACCACCAATTCGGTTTTAGGAGACAACATAGTACGATTGAACAAACACATAGACTCGTGAACGTGGTTAGAAAAACCTTCGAAGAAAAGAAATATTGTTCTGCGCTCTTCATCGATGTTTCTCAGGCATTTGATAAAGTATGGCACGCAGGTTTAATACAGAAACTAAAGCAAAGCCTACCCGAAAACATCCTTAAACTTTTAGAAAGCTACTTAACTGAGCGAAAATTTTTTGTTAAAGAAGGTAATTTTCAAAGCCCTCCGCAACCCATTGAAGCCGGAGTTCCTCAAGGCAGCATCCTCGGTCCTGTATTATATCTGATATATGCCTCTGACTTGCCGGTACGCAGTAACATACACATATCAACATTCGCTGATGATACAGCTTTTCTAAGTGTCCACAAAAGCCATCAAGAAGCCACCCGCAATTTGCTAGATTATATACCCCAGTTGGAACAATGGCTAAAACAATGGCGGATAAAAATTAACGAACAAAAATGTCTACACATTACTTTTACATTGTGCAAAGAAACCTGCCCACCTATACAAATAAATAACCAAACTATACCTCAACACACTGAAGTAAAATATCTCGGTGTTCATCTTGATCGTCGTCTAACATGGAAGTCACACATAAATGCAAAGGTGACCCAAATGAAACTAAAAGCAGCTCAAATGAATTGGCTCATTGGAAGGAACTCTACTCTAAGCCTAGATTGTAAACTTCTTCTATACAACTCCATTCTAAAACCAATATGGTCCTACGGAATCCAGTTATGGGGCACTGCCTCGGCATCAAATGTAGAAAAAATTCAAAGGCAACAAAATAAAATACTCCGTACGATTACAGCAGCCCCATGATATGTCAGAAACAAGCGAATTCATAAAGACCTAGATCTGCCGCCGGTTAAGACAGTGTTTTCTAAACACGTGACAAGCTACATAAAAAGACTTGAGTTGCACCCAAATCCCCTAGCCCGAAACATCATTAACTTTAGAGGCCACACTCGGCTGAGAAGGAGGGACACTCTTGCTCTCAGCCGAACACGAGAGACGTAAATAACCAAACAACCAACCGCTGAAACAAATATTTTTGTCTGGTACTGGCTGGACTTAAAAATTAAAATTTTAGAATTAAGATTTGATTACTTATTGTTAGTTCAATTTTATTGAAGATACAATAAATAAATACATATAACCGAAAAAAAAACAAACTTGCTTCTGGTAGACGGATATTTTTGCTGGGTAAATACTCAAAAAAATCAATGAGAACTAACACAACAACATAAACGAATTAATTCACTCAGAAATCTTCAGTAAGCAAACTTTTACGTTTGATACTAATTGAATGAATTCCGACAACGCATTCCTTTTGCTATCATTGTTGTTGTTCTTATTTCTGTGTTACTTAGGAATGCCAGATGCAGATTCGCGAAAAGCTGGACACTGGTGTTAAAAAAGCCTCACAAACTAACAAAAAGCTGGACATTAGAAACTGTTAATTTTTGTTTTGTATGAAAATATTTTGACAAATTTTCAAACAGGCTGATTAAAGATCAGCTAATTAGTTGGCATGAGCACCAACGTAACGCAGGCATATAGAGTAACTCAACTCACAATAAATAAATATTTTTTGAACGAACACAAACAAATTTTATTAAAATATATTTTTATGTGTTGTTATTAGAGAAGCGTCGGTAAACCTTTTGGTAGACGATTTCACAAGTCTCTTTGATCATGACCTGCAATAGGGAATAGTCACTCAGATGCGACAGAACTTATTTGAAAACTGAAGTAAAGATATACTAGATGGTCTGAGGTATCTCTCCACTTATTTATTATAAGAACTACAGCTTAGAATAGATATGGACGATTTTCTAATAGAGAAGTACTGCAATTGAAATATTCGTTCTTTATACCTAGGATCAAGCATAGTAGATAAACAATAGGTTCCATTCACACTATGCAAGTCTTATTGATAAGATTCTTATTCAGCTGTGTGAAAGACAGAGAAATGAATACACATTTCTCTGTTTTTCTCACAGCTGAATAAGCAGCTGATCAATAAGACTTGCATAGCGTGAATTGGGACTAGGATTCATTCATTACCAAACCGTAAAATCCTTCATTAAGATCCAAAACCAAGTCAGTCATGAATTTTAGCGATTTTGATATATTCTCCCTTTCTTTTCACATATTTATCATGCTTACTTATAATTTTCGAAGGGTGTTAAATAACGGCTTTGTTTATTGACTTTGTAGCCTCTTCGATGCAATGCAGACTTTTAACAAACTTTTCCATCATTATCTGTTTTTCAACTGTAAGTTTTACTTTCCATTTTATGCGATGTAGACATGCTCGTATTGTAACTCGTTGTTGTGGCATATCGTTGATACCGATATATCGGCAATTCCGATGTATCACCAATTTATGGGTATTGTATTTATGCCCAATTGTTGTCAGAAATTTTCAATTCTTTCTTTAAAGTTCGTGGGATTTACATAAAATAATACTGAATTTGAATAAACTTAAATTTTACCAGTTCAAAGAGAAAATAAAAATTATGACGCTTTTGCAAAAGTTAATGTTATGTACTAACTAATAAGCGTAATTTAAAATTTAAAGTAATATATAATATGGAAATTTTTTCGAAAATTTTCATTTAGCTAGACAAATTTAATTTTAGCTTGAAACTGGACATGCATACCAGCCTACCTGGCAACCCTAGTGTTACCTCATTTATAAGCACGCCTAATTGGCAAGTAAGTACGTAAAATTCTGCCTAATACTTTTTTATTGCAACTTACTAACTCAGGCAATACTTATTTAGGCTCCATGAAAAATCGCCCAAAACCAAATCGCCCAAAAATAAAATTGAAAAATCGGCCAAAATTTTTCCATACACAAATTTTGGGCGATTTTGCATTTTTTTGGGTGATTTTTCATTTTGAAATTTCGGGCGATTTTTCATATTAAAAATGTTTTTACTATAGTTGACTTTTTGTTTGGCTTAAGGTCCTTTTTGTATTAAATAAATGAAACAAAAACTCTTATGTTTTTTATTTATTTTCCAATATTTCGACCAACTTTGTTGGTCATCTTCAGGGAAATCTTTAATAACTAAAATAATGAATACCTATGTATAATAAAATTTTCTATAAAACAATAACAAACAAATTATATTTACATTAATATATGTTTCAGCGTCGTCCGTTGTTTACAATGGTAAGCTTGTCACTGACTGTTATTGTTTATCATTTTTATATTTATTAATTGTGTATCTGTATATATGAGCGCAATTGTCAGTATCTGTTTTGTAATTAATTCTTTTTTCAACTGGTATATTAATTATATGAAGCATCTCTTGCATATATCTTTTCGATGTATTATTCTCTCCCACAAGTACTCTCAATCGCTCAAAGTCTGGATGATGTCCAGTTACTGCACAGTGGGACGCAAGGCCGGTTTTTTGATTTAATGTTTTCTCTTTTGTTTTCAAGTCGGATTTGTGTGATGATAATCTTGTCTTTAATTTAGTCTTTGTTGTACCAACATATACTTTGTTACATGTTTGATTTTCATCACAATTGCATTTAATTCTATACGAGGGCGGTTCGGAAACTTCTTAGCCTATCAATGAAAGAGAATAGTTAGTTTTTCAAAAATGTTTTTATTTTTCAATATAATCTCCTGAAACTTCAATACACTTAGTCCAACGCTTTTCTAGCAATTCTATCCCTTGATTAAAATAGTTTTCCTCAAGGTCTTCAAAATAGTGGTTTACAACTGTAATTGCATCTTCATTTGAGGTAAAACGCTTGCCAGCAAGGAATTTTTTTAGATTTGGGAACAGGTAAAAGTCACTGGGAGCCAAATCAGGAGAACAAGGTGGGTGGTCAAGGAGCACTTTCACCTAACACATTCACCATATCATTATGAATTTCTTGTCCCGATAAACCCATTTTTATGTAAATATTTAATGACACCACGCATTTCTAATTTTTCCATTGTTAAAAAATCGCGCATGCGTCTTTTGTGAACACCTGTTTCTATATGAAGGAGTTGCCAGATCGAAACAAAATTTAACATATGTTCATAGCAGAGATGGAAGTTTCCAAAACACTAAACTTTTTTCTGTTTATACCGCGCTTTTTGTGCTAGGCTAAGAAGTTTCCGAACCGCCCTCGTATACTAAATTCGATTTGCCCATTATGTCTAATTTTGTTTTCATATTAGTAAATAGCTTATTAGTCGTATTAACAGTTCTCATCGCTAATATATATTTTTGTTTGTCATAAATATCTGATTGTTTTATTCTTTCTGATAGCACAGGTATATAGTCTATCGACTTATAAATTTTTCTTGTTATTATATTGTCGCTGTTATGCACTTGTACTTTCTTTCTTGTTGCATAGTCCATTAAATTGTTTATTGTAATACAATATACAATACAATTAAAAATGTTTTCTTGAAAAATCGCCCAAAAATAAAAATGAAAAATCGCCCAAAAATTTTTTCATACAAATTTTAAGTTATTTTTCATATGAAAAATCGCCCAAAATTTTACACCAAAAAATTCTGGTAATCATCAAAATCGAATATAGAATTTACAATATTATATATTAAATAATTGCAAGTTTTTCCAATGTGTTCCATCTTCACCATTATTTGGCTTCTATAGCAGTAAAAGTAGTTTAGAAAATTGTCGTAAGCGAAGCAGATATATGACATACCATAGAGCTTAAAATCCTTCGTGCAGGTGGAATCAAGTCTTTGCTTCGCTTACGACAATTTGCAATATAAGTTGCCTTAGGAATGCTTAATTTGGTACGTGCTTTCGACGATTTTTCGTGTAGCCGGCCTTTGGCCTGGCGGAAGAATTTCAAGCTATATGGTATGTCAAATCTCGGCTTCGCTTACGGCAATTTTCAATATTAGTAGCCTTCGGAATACTTAATTTGGTACGTGCTTCGACGACTTTTCGTGTAGACGGCCTTCGGCCGGGTGGAAGAATTTTAAACTCTATTGTATATCAAGTCTGGGTTTCGCTTACGATAATTACACGGAAAGTCTACTAATATTGAAAATTGTCATAAACGAGGCCTAGATTTGACATATCATAGAGCTTAAAATCCTTTCGCCCGGCAACACGCAAAATCGTCGAAAGCACGTCCTAAATTAAGCATTCCGAAGGCTACTAATATTAAAAATTGTCGTAAGCGAAGCCAATTTTTGATTCCACCTGCACGAAAGATTTTAAACTCTATGGTATGTCAAACCTCGCCTTCGTTTACGATAATTTTCTATATTAGTGAATCTTGGAATGTTTAACTTGAGATACGCTTTGGACGACTTTCCGTGTAGCCGGCCTTCGGCCGGACGGAACGATTTTAAATTGTATGGTACGTCAAATCTCGGCTTCACTTACGACAATTTTCAATATTAGAAGCCTTCGGAATGCTTAATTTGGTATGTGCTTTCGACGACATTTCGTGTAGCCGGCCTTCGGCCGGGCGGAAGGATTTTCAACTCCATAGTATATTAAATCTCGGCTTCGCTTACGACAATTTATTAAATTACTTGCCTTTGGAATATTTAATTTGAAACGCGCTTTTGGCGGACGGAAGGACTTTAAGGTGGAGGTACATACCACGCGTTACGCGGCAACGCTTTTCTTGCTTTTCGAACTTTTAACGCTTTAAGAATGGCAAGTTACATACCACGCTTTTTATGCTCTTCTGCTTATATTTACAATTTCAAGCCTTTGCCGGCTATATTTTGTCTTGCCTTTAAGTTTTATTTTTCTTTATATATTTAATGCAGTTTTCATCCATTTTTTAATAAAAAAATTAATTTCTAATAATTTATTTCCATTAAACAAACATTTTAGCATATGAATCTGGCAGCACTACCTGTCATTTTGTATACGACGCGTGAAAGTTGAAGAATGTTCAACTTTTTGCGAGTTACGCGCGTCGCAAACTTCGCTTTGTATCTTGCCTTATGGAAACACACTATTTCAACTTTTTTGGCAGAAGTCTGTAACGCATTAGCGTATTTAACGTATGATATGTACCTTCACCTTTAGACTCTATGAGATATGTAAAATTTTGAGCTGCGGCTTCCTTGTCCGGCCTTCGATAAATGATCATTACTGTATTATATGTTTATACATTTTTGTTGTATCTATGATAGTTATCTAAATTACCTTTGGAGAGCCTATAATTTTTGGCCGATGGAAAATTTTCCTTTTTATTCATACTTTTATTGCAATTCAATAAGAAACGAAGACTATTTATGCTTTGCTGTAAGTTTTTTTTTCAATATGAAAATTAAATTACTATAATTTTTAATCCTTTAAGAATTTTATTATTTGACATATTGTCATAATTATATTTTAAATGAAAAATATTTGTTGGGTTTTGTATAAGTTTCTAAGCCTACTACACTTATTTTATTCTTTTGTGATTTTCAAAAATATTATCGTTTGTAAATTCTCAAATGGTTTTTGAAAGTCTGAGCATAAGATAAGAGGTTTGTAACTGTTCAAAGTTGTGGTTGAAGTCTACTGACGATTTGGTAAAAGCGCCAATGAAATGCATATAGACAATTGCTTAATAACCATCAACAAATAAATTTTCATTTAAAATATAATTATGACAATATGTCTAATAATAAAATTCTTAAAGGTTTAATTTGGTTTTTATTTTTCATTCTCAGTATTAAATGTGTCCTGCTTTAAATGATCACATATGTATTCAGTTTAATATATCTTCAAATTGAAAATAAAACTATATTTTTTAATCCCTCAAACTATTGAATTTTTGTCCGTTTTCTCAATATCACTTAACGAAAAATTTGTTTAATTGAACCAGATCAGGCTTAACAGACTTTTGTACTAATTGGTTATGATTCTAATACTAGTCAATGAAAATAATAATTAAAATCAGATTAAAATTCCCATTTATACCAAAATTACAGTTCATCAAACGCAAGCCTTGTTGTACTTTTGTATACATTTTTAGACGCATTTTTTTTCTTAAAACATTTAAGGAATTCACAAGGTGTGCTAATGTCATAGGTACTAACATGGTACTACATTTTAAATAGGACATATTTGAATACTCTGTCAAAAATTAAACATCAAAGTATTAAATAAAAAATATTTATATACATACAATAAAAATACAAAATTTAAAATTGAAAATAGAATCGGTTTTATGCGAAAATTATTCAGCTGAACACCATAAAAACATATATACATAAGTTGTAGTGTCATATTATATTTTTTATTGAGAATATCAACAACAAACATAGAACTATTGTATAACGTTAGTACCTACAATAGTTAGAACCTTGTGAATTCCTTCATTATTTTTTTCAAAAAGTTGTTTCACCTCGTTCAGAATAGAATTTTAGTTCTAATTTAAAAAATATATATAAACAGCATATTGTTCTCTAGGAAGGTTTTTATTTTCTTAATTAACAACACGAAATAAAAGAAATATGTACACGTATTGTATAGTGAAAATTGTACCAAAACAAATGAAACGCACAGAAAATGTACATAAAAATGGTCAAAGTTAAGACCATAAAAAGTATAAAATTTAATAATCTTAATAAATAAGTATCTTAGACATAAAATATTCAATTCTAATAGTTTAATTTATATATTAATTTACTCCATTAGATAACGACCCTAAATCTGTTGCGGACATGAATCATTTGCCTACCTTAAATATTAAAAAAGTTATAATCAATTATATAAAACCAGTTCCAGGTAATTTTTCCTACATTAAACGCATCATAATTTGAGAATCACTGGCGATTCTCCTTTAATATTTTTGGTGATTCGAAAGAATGATTTAAGTCACCTCTATTCAATATTTATTGCTACCTAACTGGTAGTAACAAATTGAGTTTCGAGCGGGGACAGCTATTGAAGATATACAAAAAAAATTTTAATTTCTCTCGAAAGGAATATTTTTGAATAATAACTTTAGTTATTGATCTATTTTCGAAATCTTATTATTATAAAAGAAATACCATCATCTAAAAGCGAAACTTAAACGTTTTGAGTTTCGCTTTTAAGTTAAAACGTTTAATGTTAATTAATACTTCGATAATATTAACTATTTTTTTATCGTTCTTTTAGTTAAATTTACTTATTTTTGGATTAAAACAAAAAATATAAGAATAAAACGTTTCACGCTGTTTTATACCATGTTAATACTATTTCTACATACATACATTAATATGCAGATACATTTTACTTACATACTGAAATTAATGGCTTGCCGCCAGAACAAGAAAAATACCAATAGTAAAACCATGAGTTCTGCTTCAACTGTTTCAGCGAAACTGATATAACAACCCAGCGGCAAACACTGCCTTCCACATTACATCTCTTTAATGATGTTTGCCACACTTTGTGTTCAATGAATGCTAGCTTACAAAGTGTACGACGGTAGTGTATGGAATTCACAAGAATGAATTCCGTTCATCTCTTCTATCAAGGCGTCTTTTACCTGCTCATAAAGTAAGCGAGATTGTATTTGAGTTGCTACAGTAGTAGCAACTCAAAAGTTAGCAAACAAAAAGTTAGCAAACTTACAGTTTGTTCGAAGAAGTGTTCAGGACGCCTTTTAGCTGCTCACAAAGTAAGCGAAATTATATTTGAGTTGCTACTGCCAGCTTACAATGTGTTCGAAGAAGTGTTCTAAATGTCTTTTTGGATGAACACTTCAGTATCTCGCTTACTTTGTGTAGAGGTGGAAGGCTTACACTCCACAAATGCGGCAAAGCATTTCAAAATGTATACTAGGTTCGTATATGAGATGGTGTGCATTACTGTCTTACATGTGTGCATCGGGTCATTGCTTCTGTAATCGAAATTTTCGCCGCTGGGAAGTGTGTTGCTCTGATTCTCATTTTATCCATACACACCACAGGGATGTATGGATAAAAATTTTACTATTTTCAATGAAAAGTGTACAGTCCGATTGTACTAAATTTTTTTATTTATTTTTTATTAAAAAGTAACTAAAATATGTACACAAAGATTAATTTGTACTAGAAATTTGTATGCATGTAAAGAACTTGCCGATTAACAAAAGGGCACATTGACATTCATTTGCACTAAGTACGTAAGTATATGTTATTATCCTGATAAAAAGAGTCCTTATTTTCCGGAGGGCGAAATTGATTTAGCTACATTTTCTAAAACTAGATAAAGTTTGGCAATATTGTGGTAGATTTTGCGCAATAATAAAACCACTTCACAAATTCTAAAATAGTTCTATCTTTTACCATTTTTTATTTTGTTTTCAACTCTGGAAGGCATTTTACTCTGCATTGTTCAGTTTTTTTTACGAGTGAAAAACTGAAGTAAATCAGAAAATCTTGTGTTTAAAAATAGCATTTCGGAAAAGGAACCCTAACATGCATTTCATATGAGGAAAGTTAAGGTCCCTTTCTCTCTAATTTCGGCATTGAATATAGGGATAATTCCACTAGGGAAGTGGGGGAAACAAGCCTGAGCAGTGATACCAACCTCAACCTCAAAATCGACAAAATTTACTCAAATATATATTTTTGGCTGTACTAAAAATTCTTGCTCTCAAGATTAGGTCACTTTTCATCAGGATCATCACATATGTAATAAACTTAACAGTTAATATTAATGTTTAAATTCAAAAGATATACAAAAGACTATAAGTTGTTGAGATCTGAATATAAAAGGATTATTATTTCCTCCTAAAGAGTCTAATATATTTATTTTCGTAGTTCCAATGTGGTCATACAAACAACGTCTTAGTCATTTCTATAGCTCTTGAATATTCAAGAGAACACTGAAGATAGCACATAGCTGAAATCGGTCTGTTTATCAACCAAATTTGACGTGGGATGACGGAAAATCCAAATTAAAAAAACCCCGTCGCAAAAAACACAGCATTCAACTAAATAATTTCTACATCCATGAGCGCTCGAAACTGAATATTCAAGAGAACACTGAAGATAGCACATAGCTGAAATCGGTCTGGTTATCAACCAAATTTGACGTGGGATGACGGAAAATCGTTCCAAATTAAAAAAACCCAGTCGCAAAAAACACAGCATTCAACTAAATAATTTCTACATCCATGAGCGCTCGAAACTGTTTATAGATTCAATATTTTTGCTCTCATTAGGAATCAATTTTAATATTATTGGTACAATGCTAGCAGTTCTTTCTGAAACAGAATTTTCTGACGTAAACTTGTTAAACCATAATAACATTTCAGTATTAAATCAACTTCTGCTTTTAAGACTTCGCAGAAATTTGAAGTAAATAGGGAAAATTTTAAAATAGTGATAAATTAGTCATTGGGGTGCTATTGTACTTTTGACTTGCAAATAGTGCTAAAAATGTACAATTGTACCAACTTTTGCATCCATGACACACCATCTCTACTAGAGAGAATAACAATACCAACTTGTAACCATGGTAGAATAATATACAAGGTAGCGCTGGAACGCCAGCTGATTATTTTTTGATGTGGTTTTTTCATGGTACGAACTGTCAAATGTTGGGTAATATGATATAACTACGTTGCACACAGAATACCACACGTATGTATGCTACTTCTGTTATACAAACACACACAACCCTCTCTATTAATGTTTGACATTTTCTATCCCAAAATGTACATTTGTATTAGTTGTGCGGCTACCTGTTATATTATTCTACCATGCTTGTAACGCACTCAAAGCAGGAAAAACACAACACTGGTGTAAATAGGTAGAACTGCTCACGTGTTTAGTTGATATGGATGTGATACGAACCCGGGTTCTTTGGACGTAAAGCATGCACTCTACAGCTGAGTCATATCCCAGTTATTTTTTAATGAGATAAAACTTGTTTTAAAGTATGTACTTACCTCTGGAAAGCATGTCAATGTACACATCGAATGAAGTACATATCATATGTATTTTATTTAACGGCTATGTTTATTAGATGTTTTAAAATTTTTCAATAATTTTTATATCAAACACTTTTTGTTGCGTAATTTATAAAGTGATAAATTTTTAAATGATAAATGTTGTATTAAGTTAATAACAAATGTTATTGTAATTAGTATTTTTTTCAACAACATTATTTTGATGAACATAATTCTTATCTATTTTTTTCTGTGTGTTGTATGTCACGTGTTTTACTCACTGGGTTACTGCACAACTATTTTGGGACATTTTTAAAACTTGTTTTTATGAACATACACACAATTAATAAAATTTGTATATAAAGCATGCTATTGTGTTCAACATTTCACGTGAAATACTGTCAAAACACATATAAAAAAATATGGCATGAATTATTCATGAAAAAATGTTGCATAAGTAGTACTCTGTTTTTCTTAAGGAAAACATATGAATGTATTGGCAACATTTCAAGTTTTCATGCGAAATAATATGAGTGGCACTTTTTTCGCATAGAATTTACAACAAAAACATAAAGATTATAACAAACGTAAATGTCAAAATTTTAGGATGAAATAATCAATGATGCCCAAGATTTTTCACAAATTTGAACACAGTACTAGGCTTAAGACTGAAACTTATGTATGTACAAGAGTCATAATACATTCTGCTATTATGCCCTTTATGTTGGAACTGATTAAGTTATCCTCATTCCGTTAAAATTACTTATATCATATCCAATTGTTTCTTAATAAATACACGAACTTTAGCCCCATATGTATTAACAAATTATTTGGATGTAAGAATAATAGTTGGGAATAAAAAATCATTAAACCGCAAAATTAATCAAAAATATAGAAGCCGCATGAAAATTTACGTGGTGCCCTTGTGTCTGCTAAATAAGGGCTTCTTCAAGGCCTCTTTACTCCTGCATTTTAACACTGACTTACACTGTGCCAATCAGAATGTAAGCCCAGCAAAAACGAACTCAAACCTTTGAAATAAGGTTCTGTTTAATACTTGAATTCAAGTTAATAATGATCTAAATATTAACATTTGACAACCAGTGTTTTATCAATTTGATATTCTCAATTTATACATCAACGAGGAAACTCTATTTAAACAGAAAAATAAATTGGAAACATTTTAACACGGCGATGTAAATGCATCTTTATTACAATTGCAGAAAATATACATATTTACTGTTTGCTTGTGAAAAAAGTATACATATGATTATGTGTAGTATATATATTGTTTGTGATTAAAAAATTAATTATCATGAGTAAAAACGTGAATAAGAAAAACATAAAATATGAACTTACAAAAAAATATTTTATTTATGTTCCACATTATACATTTGAAAAACATTTGTGAATAACGTTTGAAAGAAAGTAAGTTTGAGAATAACGTTTGAAGGAAAGTAAATTGAGAATAAATTAATTTCTCAATTTGAAAATGATTTCCCTTTGTGTTGAGAATGCTATATTTTTCAAGTTATTTTCAATATGGATGTATGTATGTATGTACCCAGGGGGAAAACTAAAAGAACTTCTTAGTTTAGGCCTTATTAGACATTTTTTTAATCAATTACCATTCTTACCTAACTGCTAAAGAATGCATTACAGAAGGCCTCGGCTCTCCCGTATAAAAAATAAGACACACATTCCACATTCGCTTCTATGAACAAAGGAAATTAGTTTTGTTCATCAAAAACGTACTTTAGAAATAACAAACACGTTTATATTCTTTTTCGCAAGTAATTTGTATATATACGTACAAGAGACATCATCAGGACTGTTAGGCTTTTTTCCCGAAAAATCGTCAAAAAATATGAAAAAAATCGTCAAAAACGTCATGACTTTCGAAAAATTCGTCAAAAAATCGTCACGTTAAGAAGATGTATAAAATAGACTTTTAGGCATGGTATAAGTATATAAAGTAGTTCCACTTTCTCTTTTTTTCTGACATATTATCATATGACAAAAAAGGAGATCTGATATTTAAACTAAAAATCGTACTCTAAAAAATCTAAGTTTTTTAATGTTAAAAATATAAACGTTATTAATTTTCAAAAGAAAATAAGAATTGTGTTCAGAGGGTGAGCTATTCAAACCAAACTGAGTTTGTAGACTGTGGAAGAGCCAATTGCAATATCCGCGATGTTAGCAATTTCTGAGGATTTTTTGCCATTTTCGCGATCTATCTAATTTTACGAGATAGAGTTGTTCTTTACAGTTTTAGAATTTTTTTTTCAATACATTTAGCGATTTTTGAAAATTTTCATCTTCTTTGCAGTTGTTGCGAGTTTTCAACAATATTAGACTTTGCTGTTATGCGGCTGTTAGCAAGTTTTTCAAAATTTTCGCCATTTTCGCGATTTTTACCGAATTTTTATGCGTTTGTTATGGCTTTAGCGATATTTAATCAAAATTGTGGCTTGTTGAAAATTTTATAATTTTTCGCTTATTTTCGCAATTTTCATAGTTTTTGCAACTTTCCCCGAGAGATTGACTTCATTAAATGTTTAGCGAGTTTTAATAAATTTTAGGCCCTGTATATTTCGAATTTTTGCGAATTTTGGAAATTTTCGCTAAAGGCATGATTTATTCAAAGTTTTTTTTCTG
Organism: Panzeria rudis; assembly: GCA_956483635.1. Taxonomy (NCBI): domain Eukaryota; kingdom Metazoa; phylum Arthropoda; class Insecta; order Diptera; family Tachinidae; genus Panzeria; species Panzeria rudis. Next base: position 74,560,644 of record OY101449.1, read on the forward strand.
GGAATATTTTTTCCTTTTCCAAATGTGGCAAGACTTCCTTAAATATTGACGTATGAAATAAACTTAAAAAATCTCTATTCTTGTCAAACAATTTAAAGTGGAAGCAAGGCAAATTCAGTGCCAGGTAGCCTTATCAGCACAGCTGATCATCAGCTGATTGCGCCCCGTCAGTCAAACTCCATATAAAAAAGAGTGAGTTAATGGTTTCTTAGATATCGTTAGTTCATATACACAACAATAAGGCTCGTTTTGGCTTATACGTCACTATTTGGTGTAAGCAGAAATTATTGTTAGCAAAATTCATAAAAAAGCAAAATTAAATGAAAACGTATTTTGCGCAAGCAGAGAGCCAAGCAATAATAAAAATTCGACAGCGACGGTAAGGCAATAGCGTACGTATTGCAAAAGCAGGAACATTAAAAGTTATATCAAATGACGTCGATAAAATTGCATACATACAAAAGTAAAGTAAAGTTAGCAAAAAATATAAAAATTGCATTTGGCTCGGTACGGGTATGTGGATTTGAAAAATTTTCTCACCAATAAAAGCTCACCTCATAGCACTTTGAAATGATACCTACATATATTGTTAATATCCGTGCTATATTATACATGTTATAAGCCATTAAAAATGAACATTTTGAACCCTGTAACTCCAGAACAAAGGATGTATACTGAAAAAAGAAATTACACAATATTTTCCAGTCTATTGCACCAATATATTTTTTTCTTTAGTATTTAAAACATTTTGTATTCTATATGTGTTTCCTTAACAATTCACATCTGTTTGTATGGATATGCAGCAAAAAAGGGAATATTTGAAAGATAATTATATGTGCAACATTTGATAAGTGTTTTGTTTTCAATAAAAGCTTAATAGCTGTTAATTATATTTATGACCAAACAAACTACTTTTTAAGATAATAGTTACATAGCGTCTTCACGATCCATTGATTTGTCTTGACAAAAGTCTAAGTCGATATGAAATAATAGGAAATAACATTTTCCTGTTTTTATGTATGAAGTTTGACAAATGTTAGAACAAATGTATGTCTCGTCAAGACGCTATGTAAATAAACGAGACATTTGTTCCCTTATTATCACAGTAGTGATGCCTGCGCTTATCATACATTTGACCAGTAGTTCAACCACTGGCGTAGCAAAGTGAATTTTTTTAATTGTGGGCTTACTAAAAGTTTTTAGGCCGTATCAAAATATTTGTACAGTAGACAACTAAGTAAAATATTTAAAACACAACAATAACATAAAATGTTACTTGTAAGCCAAGATGGTAAGTACTTGCCTCTAATGACATCCTCATATTAAAGTAATTTGTTAAAACCCCAAAATAGAAGTAGTGCATGGTATGTTTATACACATTTAACTCATTACTTTGCTTTCAAAATGTTTGCTTGGTAGTCTGACTTAACTATAAAAAATATAATAGGAGCTTATGATTTGATTGACTTACATATAAGAAAAACGCATATTTATAAATTCACGATAATTTTTAGGTTTATTGTTTGTTAATACTCTGTTACTAAATATTAAAAAAATATTCTTGAAGAACAATAAATTGTAGTTCAAATATTTTATTTTCTGAAAAATGATAAGTTATAAATCGTCAATATGTAAGGAGCACTACGTAAAAAATCGTCATTCGTCATTTTGCCAAATTTATACAAGAAAATCGTCAAAATGACGTAAAATCATCACATCTAACAGCCTTGGACATCATACATGCTGCTGTTATGCCGTTTATGTTGGAGCTGATTAAGTTGTACTTATTCCGGCGAAAATATTCATGCCCAATTTCTTCTTAATAAATACCTTCGTATAAAAAAATACTTTAGATGAAAGGATATAATTCAAAATAAAAAACCACATTAATCAAAAATTAAGAAGCCGCTATGAAAAAACCGAACTTAAAGAAATGTACATCCATTTGCTTTTTGACTGACCTTCGTAGAAACTTTTCAAAGTAGCCTTTTTAGAAGGTCTGTTATCAGGCCTCACAGAACTAACAAACGAAAGACCTTCCCCGCAATGACAACGTGTTTAAAAAATATATGAATATGAACGGAGGGAGCAGGCCTTGTACATCCAAAAGAAGGAGTACAGAGGCCTTCTAATATTTACTCCTTCCATTTCCCGCTGGGTACGTAGTTTGTGTTCAAAAGTATGTTGTTTGGTAATTGTAACACATTACCAAATTTTTGCTATTGTATTTTCTCGGTTTGTTAAATAGAAAAATTATTTATTCTAAATTTTGTTGATTAAATTAAAAAAAAATAATAATTAACAATAGCAAATGAACGATTTCTTGGATAAGCTTAAAAATTTAACTTTTTGGTAATTTGTAAAATAAAAATTTAGCTGTACGCTTTTAAGTTAATGGAGGAAAAAAATTTTATTATAAAATCTTATAAGAACACACAGAGATATTTTTAATTTTAAGTTAATAAATAAATTATATTACTTTAGTAACATATTTACAGTTTGTTATAAATAAATTTTCGATTTTGGTGTAAATAATTGTTTAAGCTGTGTAAGATTTTGTTTTTCATTTCTATTAAATGCAATGAGATACGTTTGCTTAATTTTCGGTTTTCTTTATACATATTTTTTAAAAACAAATTTGATTACATATTTTCGAAATATATATTTGATTTCACATTTGTATAACTTTTTGCTTAATTTAAATGTTTTTTTTAGTATTTAGTGTTCTATACATAATATTTTTATATTTTAATTTAATTTAATTAATTCATTAATTAATTTAAATAATTAATTTTAAATTCAAGCAATCTCTTTCTATCAAGCTGTTACATACTTAAAATTAGTGACTATTTTGTTATTTATGTGTTAGTGATCTACGTATACACATGTATATTTTCCAAAGCTATGAAGAAAAAAGCCTTTATAAATTTTAAAGAGATTGGATGCGTTCGCGGCTTGCTACACAAGTGTTACTCAACAATTAGCTGAACGAATCAGTTACTGAGCGGTTAGTCAACATATTGAGTGAGCGTTTACAATTTTTTGATAGCAAGGAAAACGTGTAATACATTTTATCAATTTACGATGCCTCAGATGATTTCGTCTTTGGAAGTAAAAGCAATAAATAACAGTTACTTACATATTGTTTTCGCAAAAGCAATTATGTAGATTTTTGTCAACATATTACTTTCGTGGATACTCGCATATTTATTATTAAAATATTAACTGCGAATTATTGAATTACAAAGAATTTTAATTTGTTATGCGCTTTTTCCCAAATTAATAATAAATTTACAGCAACAAAATATATGGGAAATTTAGTAAAATGAGAAATGTTTTTAAGAATACACTGAAGTTGGCTACACTGGTTCATAAATTTTAAACTTTTTGTCATAACCACAAAAAAGAATATATTTTCTAAGCTAATTTGGGGTCACGGCACACAAATACGAAAATACTGAAAATCCCATTTTCTGATTTTCTCTAATTTTTTTGGGAATTGCGGGGCTCCCAGAAGCAAATTTTATAGCGTTTTCTTCTCTAGCAAAAATTAAAATTTTTTTCTTTTTAATAAAAAAATCGCAATTTCGCATTCCTTTAAAGCAAAAAATTACTTTGCAAATTTTCATTGAAAAGTGCAAACAATTACACATTTTTTTGTAAAAGAACGCCATTATTTTTTTCTTTCTTGGTATTTAGTACATACATTCATATACAACTGCAAAATTTCATTCGAAATTATCAATAATCAACGATTTTAATGATATTTTCGGACGAAATTTCGCAGTCATATAAGAATTTAGGTACTTAATACCAAGGAAGAAAGAAAATTAAGATTTTCCAAAGAAATTCCAGAAAATCCCGAAAATAGGATTTTCAGTATTTTCGTTGTTTTTTTTCGTCAAGCGCAAGTAATTTTTTGGAAATATTTAAGGGCATATTAGGCCTTAAAGTGACTAGATAAACTTTTTGATTGCAGCTTTAGGATTTGAGAAAACACGCCTTAAAACTGATATTTACAAAAATAACAGGTCTATTTGCAACGATATGGTTCCTTCAATAATAAAAAATTTTAAAACATTTTTTCTGTGATATACCTTATAGTATTGCCTTTCAAATAGGTATATATTAGGGTAATCATTTAATCTGGTTTCTGCTTTAATCGGTTAATCGCTCGATTAATTAATCGAAGTTTTGGCTTAATCGGTTAATAATCGGTTAGTTTCGGTATTAACCGGTTAATCGATTAATAATTTTTTTCATAAATCAAGTAATTTTAACAATTAAAAACGCATTAACTATCTATTATTTTGAATTTATTAGTACGAAAAACAATAACACAATAAACATAACAATTCTTGAACTACATCAAGCAAAAAAAAAACATAAATATGCATTCATTAAAAAATTAACAAAGTTTGTGAGATCATTTTATTAATTATTTTAATAGTTTAAGGACTTCTTCTAAAACAATCTTTCAGAATAATAATTTGCTTTAAATGTTTAGGATTTAAGAGATTCTCTTCTTTAGTTTTGATAAAACCTGACTTGAAAAAATCCTTTAATTTATCGTAAATGTTGAAGAAATCGAAAGCAATCCATAACACAGAATATCTAGTTTCTCAGTCCTTTTCTTGGATTTCTCTAAACTTAAAAAATTTTCCATTATGCCATTAGAGTCCTGTTTTTTTTCAAATTCTTAACACTTCTAATTGTTGACAACAGTATTATTGAAAAACTTAATACATAATTCCCTCAAGTTCAATTAGAGTAGCAGAGTCTTTACTAAACTCTTTTATAGCCACGTCCAAAGATTTTAATGTTTTAGTTAAGTTAAAATCACTGAACGCACTTATTTGCTTGTATGAAAAATAATTTGTAAACACATACATTTTGTATATGAGACGAAATAAATAATTAAACAAACAAAAAATACGTTATAATACTACAAAATATAAAAAAAATTTGTTACGTCGGTTAATCGATTAATCGACTGAAATTCAACCGTTAATCGAAAATAGCCAATTTTAAATTAACCGGTCAGTTAATCGGGTAGTAATTAACCGGTTAACCGATTAACGGTTAGCCGATTAACGGTTAACGTTAAGTCTAATGCAAATACATATGTATGTGAATTTTGTCTGCTAGTGTCAAGTTGAAGATTGTTAGCAGTTTCAAATTACATTTGCTAAAGTTAAGTTCAAACTAAGTACATAGTTTGCAACAATGAGTCAAAAAAGAAAGCAAATAAGCATAGAACAAAAACTGGACATTTTAAAACGTTTTAAAATATTTAAAAAAGTGTTATTTTTTATTGAAAAATCTATATTTTTCAGCTAAAATTATGAATCTCGGAACCAATTAGATGCAAATCAACACAAATGTATGAAAAATCATTTTTCGGTTTACGCGTTTCGGCTTGCGTCGCGTTTCTCCCGTCTCAATTAGCACCGCAAACCGGGGTATTGGTGTATATAAGGTAGGTATTTTTGAAACATTGTTTATAGTTACGATATATTTAACACACTTTTTTCTGCAAAAACGGGGAAAATCTACTTTTTTCAAAATTTTAACTTGAACCGCGTATAACTTTTGACTGAGTTCTATTCTTTAAACAAAATAATTTTTCAGAATATTAAAGACTGTTATAAATTAAAAAAAAGTTTTTGAATCCGGAAAAGATTTGACTTCCTCATTAGCATAGTTGGTCCACTAGTGTATAAAAAAAGAAAAATTTTAATATTTTTAGTCGAATATCTCCTAAACTGTAAGCGGAAACCCATAAATGCAATGCACTTTTTTTTGCCTCTTGGATATGAAAATCGACAGGCAAAAATTCTTTTTTATCAGATCATCACCATCAGCTTGGCATAGGTTTGCATTTTTCATGAGTCCGATTTGACCCATTTTTGGGTCTTGTGGCTCCGCCTCCTTTAAAGATATAAAGTCCAAACTCCAAACTTAAGCTCAGCAACACATTTTTAAACGCCGTATGAAATATTATATGAACCAAACGTCCCATTAAAATTGCAATTTATTTCCATTTTTCAAAAATCTGCCACTGTGCGACTTTAACACAATGAATTTTCGATCATTACATTAAATGTATTGGCTGAAAGAAGAAAAGCATATCGATGCAACTGTGTAAAATTTGTATAATTGCAATAAACCGTTCTCAAAATGTTTGGAAATAGCTTAAAAGACTGCAAAAACACATTTTTCTCAAATATCTCGAAAACTCTTCTTATGAAATATAAACGAATTTCATAATTGTATTTAGCAGCCCCCAATTATCATAAAAAACATATTTTTTGAGGTTAATTTTTAATACATTTTTTTGCATAGTATTTCTGAAGGGTACATATAGCTAATTTCTTTACGCATTAGTCGCAATACGAATAATCGGGGAAATTGTACCCAAAAATCTCTTAGAAAAACGAAACATATATTAACCCTTAATTAGGAGCATTAAGAAAACCACACAATTAGTCACATGGGGTGTCAAGTATGCCCAAAAAAAACTTATTGCAAAAGTCGAGTTAGAAATAAATAAATAAAGTCTGTTTTAGCAAATTTGCTAGGGTAATTTATTTTCAAGCTATATACATATGTATGTATATTAGGGTGAAGCGCCGATGTATGAAGGGAAAAAAGTTATCCAATCGATTTCGAATACCTCCAGAATGTTGAATTTAGCAAAATTGTATAAATTTTTTTTTCGACAGATCCTTAAGCGCTATACCACGGCTGGAGTCTAGAGAAATTGTATGAATTTTACTTTAATTTGATTCATTAATATTGAAAAAACATTTTAGTAATTTTTTTTAAGACTACACGTAAAAAACAAGTTTGTGCCGCATGAAAGAAGTTTAAAATCGAGAGGACACTGACAAAATATAAATGAAAATGCTGATATTATTTCCCATACAAAATTATTTTCAATGAAAAATAACTTTTTTTAATACAAACTGAATTAAATTAATTTTTTTTTAATATTTGAAAAATAATATAGCTGTTTTTACTTAAGGGCTAACAACTTTCTTATTTTTTTAAATCAGATTTTACCCTGCGTTTAGACAGGGAAGTGCTTGCATGCAAGTTCTGTGTACGTATTATCAACGAAATTTTCGGAAAAACGTCCGACTGTCTTGCAGGTTGCATGAATGTTCCTTGAATAAATCTGATTTGCCAAACTTTTAACATGCGAACATTTCAGGGATAAAGTTAGCGTTATATTATTTATGACTAGTTTTTTAATGAGAATGACGTTCTGATATGTCATTAGCTGTTTTCTTTATGTAGATTTGGTGAAATAATTTATAATTCTTTTTATATATACATAATTCTTTTTATATATACATAGGAATTGCTAATTTCTTCGATCTTTTAATAATAATATCGTCTGTTTTCTTCAAGCTAAAGATCCAATTTATTTTTGTTTTTTATAAAAAATTATGTAACAAATTTATTAACACCAATATTTCGCTGCCAACATTGATTGGGTAGCTTCTTCAGGGATAATATAATATTAAAATAACAATTAAAAATTATTATGAACATTTTTCTGTTACAAATAGTATTTTAAAATGAAAAATTATTTGATAACATTCTTTAAGGCATAAAAATAAAAAAATATTTTCTCATTATGTAAAGTACAGAAAAATAACACAACTGTAACATTTGAAATAGAAAACAACATATTATAAAAAATTTTCTCAACTCTTGCTTCTGTTAACTAAATATCTATAATTTTGGGCTACATTTTCTGTGTCTATTTTATAGTTAATGCGTTGTGTAGTTTGTACTTTGCTAATCTGTAACATTTCTAGCATTAATCTGCGTTTCTAATTATTTAAAATAAATGCAGATAAATACTTATAAACGCAGATTAATGCTGGAAATGTTACAGATTAGCAAAGTACAAACTACACAACAAATGTAGCCCAAAATTATAGATATTTAGTTAAAACAGAAGCAAGAGTAGAGAAAATTTTGTATAACATGTTGTTTTCTATTTCAAATGTTACTGTTATGTTATTTTTCTGTACTTTACATAATGAGAAAATAATTTTTTATTTTTACGCCTTAAAATATGAAGTTGCAGCACCACTTGCAGAGTACTTGCAACAGTGATGCCATTAGGATAGGAAAGATACATTTTTCGTATCTTTTGATGACTTTACGTACCATGTATAATCCTGACATTTTTCGTATCTTTTGAATCTGTACGCAAAATGTACAGAAATAAAATATTAAACTTTCCGTCTCGACAAAGTTTTTTTAAATTTATCATTTCGTTATGAATACTAAAAAACGCCTTTAGTCGTAATTAATTTTTACAAAAATTAGTTTGTTTTGACAACATCCAAAGATAGTTACATATCGACCCCTTAGCGCCAAATGATCGTAAGCGACATTTTGTAAGAAACTAAATTTTTTAATGAAATCAAAATTTTGTGACTACCCATAGTTTAAAATCATTAAAATGTCAAATTTGTTGTTAACTTCTGAAATACAGGCTATAACATTTGATCATAAGCGACAGTTTATGAATATAAATCATGTTTAAATATAATAAAAAAAACCCTTTTCCGGAAAAATTAAATTTTTGTCGCTTACGATCATTTGGCGCTAAGGGGTCGATATCTTAAACGTTAAAAACTGATTTAAAAATTTTTTTCAATATGTATCTTTTTGGGAAAAAATTTATCTTTTTGGAAACTAAAATGTATCTTTCTCGACATTTCACTGGCAACACTGACTTGCAAGCAAAATTCTCTTGCAAGTTACCTGAAAATTGGATGCAAGCAGGGCTGTCAGATATGGTGATTTCTCGCCAAACATGGCGATTTTTCAACTTGTTTGGCGTCTAAAATTTTGATTTAGCGACATGGCGATTTTTCTGGCGATTTTTATGGCTAATTTTTTAGCAAAATCGAACTTAAAAATTTTTGTTATTCCGGAATATTACTTTGTTGAAAGAGTATTTTCAAAAATAAGTCCCATTAAAACTTGCTTGCAAGAAATTAAAACAATGTCATTTTGATGATTTTTCTTTTATTAATTATAGTCATTAATGTGCTTTGAACTTGGATGAGAAAAATTTACAGAACAAAATAGTTTTGGCGATTTTATTTCTACTTTTGGTGATTTTCTAAATTTATAAACGATTGTTTTATAAAAATTTATATTAGAAAAGTATTATATAAAAATAAATTTATTATCAAATATATATTAAGAAAAACTACATAATATTGATTTTGGCGACTTTTGGCGATTTTTAAAATCAATTTGGCGAAATAGATCGGAAAAAATCTGACAACCCTGGCTGCAAGTGGCGAAAATGGAAGGGTGTTTGTTAGTAGAAAAGTGTGAGTGTATTGAGTTTTTCGAACTTGTACTTGCATGTGGCAACGGGCGGTTAAGCGATTGCATCTATCATGTGTTCGTCACAAAATTATCTTTAACTTACAGCTGGAAAAAATTACACAATATATTTTTCTATCTTAATGGAACATTTTCAAATGAAAATTTTTGGGAAAAGGTCTAAAAATGTAAGTTTTTAAAGCTTTAAGGCCTGTAACTCAATACATTGTCATCTGATGGACATAATTGTTGTATTAGCTTAAATAGTAGAGAGATATAAGTATATTTGATATATATATCAAATTTTTTAAAAATATTAGAAATAATAATGTTGTTTTAAATTGTTGGTGTCAGCAGTCATGTGTATTGAGGGTTACGAGTTTTTAGTAGGCTTCATTACTCAGTTTAATTATTAAAATTGCATTAACAACATAAACTAAAATATTACAGCGTAGGTTTGTACTTCTAAAAATTTACAACTTTTGTGATCTTTGTAAAATAGTATTATATTACAAAACGTTTTATCAATCAATCATCGTTTGTATCCAAAAAAAAAATGTATTGAGTGTTATCCATATTTGTTAAATATTATTGAAAATTTTTAGTCTTAAAATACATCTGAATTGTATTGCATTCAAAATAAAGTATGTGTTCTGAAAACAATATTGAATTCGTATACAAATGTATTGAGCGTTACGTAAATAATTTGTTTAAATATAGTTTATCTATTAATTTTAGGACGTTAAAAAAAGTTAGCAGCTGAAGGGTAGAAACGATGTAACCAACATTTTCTGTTTCCAAATTTCTTGTTTTCTTTGAAAGAATGTTGCTTCTTTCGCACTGTGGGTTGTTATATTAGTTAGGTCATATTTTGCAACAAAAAAGTTATTTAAATTTGACATAACTTTTGGCATTGTTGGTCGATTTAATTAAAATTTTTGCGCATTTATAAATGTTTGTAAAGTAATATTTTGAAACATAAACATTTTTTATTTTTCCATGTGAAAATTGAAAAAGTGGTCATAACTTTTAAATTCGTCCTGCGATTATTATAATTTTTTGTTTTTAGAGAGTAGATGTATGGCACTTTCAAGCCCTATACCCACTTTTTGTGATGTATTTTTTTCGCCAAAATCATTCGTGGAACAACCGCGAAAGCAAATGTAATATACAAAAATGTTAAAAAATCGAAATATATAATTTTATTTCAGAAACAATTGAATGACGCGAAAACACCGATAAAAATCCTATCTTCTCATTCATGTATATATAAATATTAGTTACATTGGTAAAAAAAATTACGTTTCAAATGAGAATCAGCCATAGTACTAGTATGTATGAGACTCTCCGCTTCTTTTGCATACGTTTTAAACGTCTGCTTTATTAATAATCTTATACTTACATTTATGCTAAACTTTGATTTCAGATTACAATTTTGTGATTATTCTTAAGATTAAAATACATATTCCTAGCAATTGTATTATTAAGATTTTTTTAATTTTAACTCTATGCAACTTTAGGCAAATTTCGAAAATATAGAAAGTACTCGTATTAAGATATATTAGATATGTTACTACTACAAATAAATTTTATAAACATTTAAGCCAAAAGAGAATTAAAAACTTATGTGTTGTTTTCACAATGCAAACAAGCATTGCATGTATACAATTTATATAAAAAGCACAAAATTTTTTGAGCGATTTCCATACATTTTTTTACTAAAGTCGCTTGTTGCATTGTGGAAACAGCACACTATTCAATAAATTTTAATTTTATTTACATCATCTAGCTAAACAGAAATTGCTTTAAATTTAAAAAAGTATTTTAATAGTAAAACTCAACTATATATAGATGACTTTGTATAAGTAAATCTATGGTTCCATTATCCTTTGTTTAAAAATAATCCATTTGTGGAGCATCTAAGGCTGAGTGCATGGTAAGCGTAATACCACGATTAATACTAACAGCTGGATAGAAAACACCATATAAATCACGAAACGCAATAGAACCCTGCGGCATGCCATTAACCAAGAAACTTAAAGTGTGTCTTTCTAAATTGAGTAAGACACCAATAGTGCTGCCAGTACTAATACCACCCTCAACGCGGCGTTCATGTATGGAATTATGTTGGAACCACGAACGTTGACGATCAATGTACATTGCAAATGATTTTTCATCTTTACCTGCGAAAATGAAAATAAAAGAACATAAAGATGGATTAGTTTTTCATTTCACTTTTTATTATTAAAAATAAATAAATCTCTTGAAGTTGGTAAAGTTTTACGGGAAATGAAAAAAACTTTATGGCTAAGAGCTTTCAATTTTATAAAACGTAAGAGGAAAAAATATTTATTTTTTTTCTGCAATTTTCTTACAACTAAGTCATAACAAAAAAAAAAACTGACCGTTATGCACTTTTGTTAATGGCTTTTCAATTAAAAAACAATATAACTATATATGTATAAACGAAACTAAACAGAGTAACAAAAGCTTAACTTTTTCACTTAATAAAGGAAGTATATGTAATTTTCTAACGGCTTTAAAACGCGATGTTACCTATTTAAGTTTATCATAAAATAGGAAAATAATATGACAATTTTCATTATTTAATTGAAAAAGGGAGGAACAAAAAAGATTAACAGCACCATTTTAAGAAATAAACAAAGTAAAATTATGAAAAATATAAAACACACTAAAGCTAAATATTTATTACGTATATATAACCTGACCAGACATCTCGCTTTAGGCGGGATTATTCCGCTTTTTAGAGGTCGATCCCGCCTAAAATTGTTATCCCGCTTTATCCCACTTTTTCGAGTTTTACAAAATATAGTTCTGTTATTGTAATTATTCCCAAAAATATCGAAAATCTTCAAATGAGCAAATTAGATCTTTCTTGTGTTGATCGAATAGAAACTCATTGAGTTAAAGGGACTTAAAATTGAAAAAAGTGTTTTTTAGACATTGCTTCAAAAATCAATACTTAAAAATTTTTAATCCAAAAATACTTAATTATTCAAGCTTAACTTCGTTCAATTTAATTCTTCAATTAAATTATTTTTATTGAAAAAGGAATTGAACCATCAGTTAGAAGAAGGGAATAAACGCCGTTTGTCCAAAATTGAGTTATACACATTTTTGTTTACTTGAAATATAGCTCTGTTATGCGTGTTAAAGACAAAAATGTAACACTTATATTTAATAGAATTTCATGTGACTAAAAAGAGTCGGATGGAAGAAGGGAATAAATCCGGTAATTTATTCCATTTTTCTAACTGATAATCAATAAAAAATGAATTCTGGTACAATGAAGTTCAAAAAAGTAACATTTTAATACCAAAAATTCTGGGGTCAAATAGCCACAATCGTGATCGTATCGGCAATCGTACTAAAATGAATTACGTGACACGTCAATCGTATAAAGTGTATGAGATTACATACGTTCACGTATGTCATAATCCGAAAATGGCGTTTTTACGTGACGAGTTGTACGTTCACGGATGTGACGATTTGAGCCCTGGTTTCCCGTGATATTTGTTACTTTAGAATTGATTGTTGATATTAAAAATTCATGGCAAAATTATTTAAAAAACACCTGTAAGTCATTGAATAAGAAAAACCTATTCAAGATATCAAATTACAGACATTTTGAATGCTGTTCGAGTCAAAAAGGTTATATAAACAATATGTTATGAATTTATAGATGGTTCTCCTAAACACATTTTTTTGCTTCAGAAAAAGTATGTAATCTCAAAATTACCATTTACAAAGGTATACACAAGGTAGATCAACACCAGGTAGTCGCAAGAGAATTCGCCTTGGAGAATTTACATTTGGGCTGTCAAAAAAGCTGATACATTAACACTGCTGACAGCCAAAATGTGTATACATTTACGTAAACAACTGGGCTCTTGCGGCCACCTAGTATAAATGCGCCTTGAGTATACACTTCCAAAATGCCAATAAATACGAATCAAATTAATGACATTCGAAAAATAAAGCAATACGTTCCCGTTGAATACAAAGAATATCATGATAATATTATAAAATTATCTCTTGAGCTACTATAACAACCGAAACTGCTGAAAACGATAACGAATAAATGATATTAACTACTTCATCCATTATTTTCATTATTTTAAAAATATACCCTTGTTAAAAAATTGACTTTTATTTATATATTTTTTTGATCAGTTGGAAGAAGGGAATAAATCCAAGAAGTTTATTTGTGTATATATCAGTAAATATTAATATTTGGAAATCTGGTCAACAACATAATCTCCTTTTAACTCAATACACTTAGTCCAACGTTTCTCCAGTTTTTGTATCCCTTCCAAAAAATTGGATTTTTCGAGGTTCTTAAAATAGGCATTTGTTTGGTCAATAATTTCATCGTTGGAGCTAAATCTCTTTCCACCGAGCCATTTCTTCAGGTTTGGAAACAAGAAGTAGTCACTAGGGGCTAAAGCCAGTGAATATGGCGAATGAGGTACCAATTCGTAGCCCAATTCATAGAGTTTTGCCATTGAGACTGCACACGTTTTACGTTTACGGTCAATTGAGAGCAAACGCGGCACCCATCTTGCAGACAACTCTTTTAAACCCAGCTGATCACTTAAAATCGAAACCACACTGCCATATGAAATGCCTATGCCTATCAACAATCTCACGCCCTTTTACTCTTCGATCGGCCAACACCATATCGTGGATTTTTCGACATTTTCGGGTTTACTGACCTGAATTGTCCTTCCAGAACGCCCAGCGTCATTTGTACGTGTGCGAGCACAACGAAAGTCAGTAAACCACTTTTATACCATTGAAATCGATGGTGCAGAGTCCCCATAGGTTTTATCGAGCTTTTCCTTGGTTTGGTTGACGGTTTTTTTTTCGCAAAAAATAATGTTTAATGAGAACTCGAAATTAACTTTTTTCCATTTTTAGAAAAATACACGAGGTAGCATGTTTTGAACAGCTGTTAAACGCAAAGTAAATGATGAAACTTGCTCAAAATTTGACAGTAGTCTATTAACAGGTGATACTTGATGGGAACAGTGTTGCATTTCATATAACTCCGAGGGAAGTCCGAAAAGTCACGGACTTATTATCTCCGTAATAGAATCTCCATTTCATCCAAATGTTATAAAAGGCTATATTGAGAAAATAAAAAGTTATGAAGTTTTTTTTCATTTATATCTATTCCATATTTTTGGAATTATTCCCTTCTTCCAACTAGTGGTTCAGTTTTGAAAGCATGAAATAATTATAACTTTCACAGTGTGAGGGTGGTGAAGTCAAGTAAGGCACGTAGTATTGAAAATTATTGATTATTGCAAAAATTCAATTGAACGACTTAAAAAATATAGAGTTCGACTAACATTAATACCTTCAATCTAAAATGTTCTCCATTAAGATGAAAAGAAAATCCAGAAAAAGCCTTCAAAGCCTAAAGTTGAAACTAATTTGGTGCCGAACACATGATAAATAAAATGCTTAAGAGCCGACAAAATAGAACAAAGTTACAAGACAATTAAGTGAAAAAACAGAACTGCTTTTGATCAAAAATATTCTTTTGACTATAAACTGAATTTTATAAAAGCTGACTTGGATTTTTTCACTCACTGACATACACTTCCTTATTTTTGTCGGGTCCTGAAGACTTCATATTTCATTTTATAGGAGAGAAAAAAGTCTAAATAAAATACTTTAAGTGACTGAAGCGTTTTTAATGCGATTGATTTTTATGATAATAGTTTGAAAATTTGTAGGGCGCTTCGATGTAACAATTAATAATTGAAAATGCAGCTGTAAATTTTTTCTTAGTTACGGTATTTCGCATTTCAGCTAACGATATGGAACTGTGTAGTTGCATACATTTATAAAAAATCATATATTATCATCAGTGTATTTACAACATCCCTCTTTCCATAATATATTTAAAAAAAATCCCGCTTTCTGATCATATTTTCATCAAACGTTCTTGCCCCGCTTTTGACAAAAACCTTCTGGTCACGTTACGTATATACAAATGCAGCACCTCTTCCGCCATTTTCCTAACATTTATAATTTAAGGTCAGAATTCTGACTTTCATGCAACTAAAAACGCTTTTAAACGCTCAAGAAATGCAGCAAAAAATGTAAATATGCCTTTGCGTATGAACAAGTACCATTGATATATTTTTAATATAAAACCAGAGACCCGGAAACTTTTTATTTTTTATTTCCATATCATATAAATATTTTTGTTGATGAAAATTTATTTTTTTTATATAAAAATATAAAATATTTATTTTCATTTTCTAATATAAATATCCATCATGATGAAAAAATTAATAATCTTCAACAATAAAGAAAAGAAAAATTGTCAAATGATGTTTTTTTCAAACTCTTCAAATTTTAAATATTGAAGAACAAAAACTTTTACTATACATTGGACTTTCCGCGATGTTAGCAATTTCTTCTGAGATTTTGTTATACTTTACAATATTAGTGATTTCTTCAACATTTTTAGCAATTTTTCGTGAACATGCAGTTTTGGCGGTTTCTATTTAATATTAGGGCTTGTTTTCGATTTTGCAAATTCTCGCGAATTTTCGCAATGCTCTTTACAGTTTACTCGATTTTTAAACCATATTCGACTTTGGTATCATGCCGCTGTTAGCGAGTTTTTGCGAATTCTCGCCATTTTCACCATTATTTTCAAAATTTTTGGCATTGCTTACAGTTTTGGCAATTTTTAATCAAAATTATGGCTGGTTTAAAGTTTTGCAATTTTTCGCTATAGGTGATGTTTTTCCGAAGTTTATGGGTTTCTTACATTTTTGGAGCATTTAATCAATCGTACCATTGTAATCTTTCATGTACAAGAAATTTTTTGCGAATTTTCGTAGTTTTAGCAATTTTTCCCAAGTCTTTAGTAATTTTTCAATTTGGACGTTATCTAATCTTTGTGCTCTCCTTGTATTAATTGATTCAAAACGTGTTCTAAATGTGCATATAAACATTTTATTATTTTACTGTTTTCCTTATATGATTTTTCTTGCAACTCATTTTTATTATAGTACATATAAAATTTTTTCATCCGATGAATGAAGTTGAAAATATCATAAGCGATAAATAATAAATGATTTTTATTTTATTTTCTTTTGAAAAGCAAATAAAATAAAAATGCTTTATTTCAAATAAAAAAATCCAAATGGATAAATATAATTTATCAATCACAAGTATTTGTTTTTTGATACGATAAAAACAAAATATATGGTTTTAAAAGTATTAAAATACGGTTCTCTGCATAAAATAAACATAATAATTCATATAACAAAACTTAAAAGCTATTTCAAACAAAAATCAGTGAATAACTCACACAAACTATTCAACCAATATCCCCGCTGTTTACGTTTACAAATATGTTTTTTTTTTATTTTCAAAATAAAAACCAACTCTGTACTTTGAATTCATAAATTCAAATACTTTTTTTTTGGAAATAGAGCCTACCACAGAATTCATAAAACTAAAAAAATAAAAAAGCACACTTTTTTCTATTAAAATAATCAGGGTAGGAAAAAATTCTGCTTGCGAATAAAATTTTATTTTATTCTTGCATTTTAAAATTTGTTTTCGCAAATTTAAAAATAGAATTCGCCAAAAGAATTTTAATTTTTATTCTTGGCTTTTTTAATTCTCCTCGCGAAAGAATGAAATCAGCTTTTGGTTATTTTTTTCGTTTGCGAGGAGAATTAAAAATATAAAGAATAAAAAATAAAATTAATATGATTATTTGGAACGTATTTGCTTTGTGAATCCAAATTGATTATTAGGCTAAGGTTCGTAACGTTATATTCAGAAAGAATTGGGTATGATTAATATTCCAAGGAACAAGGGAAAAACTAACATCAACTTAATTTTTCAACGTACACAGCAGAACAGAGTAGCGTCACTTTCGGAAGCCGCTACACTTCCATCGTCGGTGCTGATGCATGACGAATATAACGTTACGAACCTTAGCCTAATAATCAATTTGGATTCAAAAATTAAAATTCCTTTCGCAAAATCTATTTTTTAAAATTGTGGCAAACGAATACAAAACAAACACAAACGATAATAAGAAAAATTCTTGCAAAAATTATACATGTTGTGCTTTTTGGATGTGTGCGGTTGTGTATGTTGATCGTGACAGGTTTATTTAAAAATTTACTTTAGTGTGTTGTTTGTTGTTGGATATTAATAGTCCCGGTTGGCCAACTCGTCGTAGAGGACATTTTTATCAACGACTCGTTAAGAAAATTTTGACATTTGCCATGCACGATATTTGTCGATTACAGTTTCTTTTAAGATAATCTAAATCGTACTCAAAGAATGTGTAAAAATATATAAAAGTTCTGTTACAATCAGGTATGTGATGGAAATCGATTCCAAAAACGAAGCAGTTTTGAAAGGTGTTTTTTAATAATATATCTTTATTAAAAACAATTTTATCACAAATATTATACAAATATCTCATTATTACAAAAGATTTGTATCACAAAAAATATAAATATTTGATGAAAAGTGCGCTAAAAGGGACTTTCAAAATCGATTTCCATCACATACCTGAATGTCTATTAAAACTTCTTGTATGAAATACTCTCTGAGCGACAAATTCTTCAAATTGTTATTGTAGAACACGAGTAAAAAAAGAAACAAACGAAAAAATGTAATGGGGACATTTCTGAGGATGTTGTCATACTCATGGTCATCAATGAAAAGATGGGTGACAGTGTCGCTCTTGTTGTCATGTATGAACTTAGCGGCCATTTGTTCGAAAATGTCCTCACTGATCAATTTGAGCTGTCGCCAACAGGTCATCGGCGCTTTAACATTGTCATGCACCGGTCTTGCAAGATGTCTGAACGAAATGTCCAACCGGGATAGTGAAAATTATAAGTGCGCACTTACTTACATACATATGTAGGTAGAAATTTATAAGGGCTGTCAGACAATGTGTTTGGATGTTCGTGCATATATTATGTACATGTATTATGGAGGGCCCATTTCTTTAAAGAACAAGTTTTAAAATTTCTGAGTCGATTTTTTTATTGATTTTAAAGTCTTTAACGCTGTTTACATGATACAAATAAGTACCTCCCTTAACACAGTTTTTGGACAAATTATGTTATTTTAAGTGCATAGGTATTTGAATAATATGTAGCTTAATTTTTTACTATAGGTAATACCTATGCTTAAAATTGCATTCTTTACAGTTTTCAAAATAATTTGTTCAGGTTAATATCTTTAGCATTTCTCAGAAACAACACGAATATAAAAAATATAGTAAAATTAATCATAAGTGAAATGTGTGCAATTTTTAGCAACTGATAACACCTAGGTAGTGTAAGATATATTTTAACTATTTCAACCATATTTGAAGATTCTCCGTGACCATAATTTTTAAATTTTTGTTTATTTTCACAACACTTTCATGGGATAAAAATTTGATTTTTGCTGTTCCCGTACTTTTGATCCTTTTTGTGTGTTGTGAGAGTAATTCTTTATTACTCTCATTTGACCGAACTTTACCCATAATTATTTTTACCCGGAACTATTTAGTATTTCCTACATGTTATGGTACATATTTTGAAGATAATGTGAATGTGCTTTAAACTGCACTCTTTGTATAACCCTGCGTTTAGACATGCAAGTACTTGCATGCAAGTTCTGTGTACGTATTATCAACGAAAATTTCGAAAAAAAATGCTCAACTGTCTTGCAAGTTGCTTGAATATTTGCACGGGCAGGTGAAAGTTCATTTTAAAAATGTCGGCGAGAGCAGAACAACTAAAAAAAATTTCTTTATTATTGATATAATTTGCTGTACATATGGCGTACAATAGGATAGGAACGGTAAAAATTTATTAACTTTATAATATTTTCTTGACTTAATTTTGGCTCCATTTTTTATTTTGTTTACTTTTTAATGCAGAGTCGCCAATAATACAAAAATATTTCATTTTAAGGGAACCAGATAACATTGAATTTTTTTCGTATTTTTCTACGATATTTAAGTTTTAAAACTTCATTAACTGCTTGATTTATGTATATTTAAGCAAAATAATATTAAATTAACTTTTAAATTTATTTAAAATCAGTAAAAATACAATAACATTATATTGCAATCCAGTTAATATGTACTAAACTGTTGATAGGGTAACACTGTTATTTAACTTGTCATTTTACTTGTTGCAAGTGTCAAAAAATCACTGTCTTGTAAAATCCCTTGCAAGTTGGCTGCAAGTGCGAAAAGTATAGGTGTATTAATAAAAAAGTAAGACTGTATTGAGTTTTTCGAACTTGCACCTGCACGTGTAAACGCTAAGTTATATGCATATAAGGTGGACGCATAAAGCAAACAAATACTACAACGCAACAAAAACTAGATAATACTTGTCAAAAAATACAAATTTTTTACAACAAAATGCAATAAACTAACAGAGAATAAAAATAATTAGGTGCAGTAACGCTGCCACCTGTGGACTTTATTACACCATGACTGCGCTCGTGAGGTTTTGTCCTTGTGCCATAGACATGAAAATGATTGTTTGCAGGATCTTACAACAAAATCTTTTTAATAAACCTTTTATAAACATTTTATAATTTATTATGAATATAGCCCTTAACTTTTACTGAATTCTCATGTGATATGAATAAAACATAATTGAATTATTAGAAATTTAAGCGTTTTATTATACTCTCTGGCTAAATGCATATAATTTTCAGAATGGAAGACAATCACGATGATAAATAAATTTATACTCTTTTTTGACTAATTTAAGAAATAAACCACATTTGCTTACACATAATTCAATTTTATCAATAAGGTAAAAATTATGGTATTCAATCGAATAATGTTTGGCATCAAATAAAGTTCAACTAAACAAAACATTCCTATTTTGTTGCTAATGTGTTTATATAATACCTCTAAATGTTCTTAAAAAATTCTTAATTTTTTAAGGAAGTTTTTTTTGAGATACGGCAAAAAATTTACCTTTTTAACATAAAATTTCTAACATAAAATTACACCAAATTAGCAAAAGCACAATTTTAGCAATGTTATTACTTATTTTCTTTCCAACAATTTAAATTAAATTTAACATTTATTGCTCAAAATTAAGGTTCTAATTGTGTTAATCACGTAATCAAAATGAAATTTATGTATGTAGAGCAGAGATCGTCAAAACACCGCACATGTGCGAATGCTCTCACACTAATGAAGAGAGCATGAGAAGATAATTTGTATTTTTATTTAATAACAACCACACAGAAAAAAATAAGTTTCGTTTTTGATAACAAAAATCCCGGTATTCAATAATTTTTTTTTCAAATTTCCTGTGATAAAGAATTCCCCTATATTGATAACAAAATTATTTCAAATTAAAAATATATATATAAATTAAAAAAATGTTGACATGGCTGGAATACGAACCCGGACTTTCCGGACGTAAAGCATACACTCTCTAGCTGAGCCATATCCCATTTATTTTTTTATGGGATACAACTTGTTTTAAGTACTTATGTATAAAAAGAAAAGAAATAACCGGCATGGAAAAGAAATACTTACAACGAAATATTTTATTATGTTAGAGATAAATGTTATTGAAATTTAAATTAGTTTTTATAGAATTGTTTCTATTCAGGCTTCTAAGGTCATTAAATTTGATTTAAATGCAAATAAAAGACAATTTTATTTCATTTATTCATATCCGACGTTTCGTTGGGATTTTCCAACATCTTCAGGGATAATAGTTTTTATTGAAATCTGGTAACATTCATAAATAAATAAAAAAGAACAATTTTAATGTAATGACAATAGCGATAATACAACAATTAATATTTTACTTAAACTTACATATTTACTCTCTTAATAAAATTTGCACTTAAATTTTGTTAATGTAATTTGACGCGACATGACTACATACGACATAAAACACATAATTTAAAAAATAATTGCAAAATTAATAAAAAATTGGTAAATATCACAGTATAAGCTTATTCTTAACGTTCTAATATCACAGCTGGAGTTACACTAAAGTTTAACCTAATACAATGCTATAAGTAGCATTAGTGTTGTCTTTGTCAGTCTTGCTGTTCATTGCTATGTCCATTTTTTGTTGAATGCTTAAGATTTCCAAAGTGTATCTTTTATTGTATTTTCTTTCTTTGTGTAATATTTTTACATTTTCCAGATCAAAAAATATTACACAAAGAAAGAAAATGTTTATCTTTATTTGGATTGGATTACTTCCAGATTCGTGCTGTCCGTCTGTTAAACAAATTGACAACTCTCTTCACACCTATGGGTATTTTGTTATCCAACACACTGAGAGAGGTAATCCAACACTCATTAGAGAGCGTAGTTTTTGCACTTGAAAATGCACTAAAACTTATTTTTTTGCGCACACAAACACTTTTTTATTTTCTTTAATTTGTTTTTATTTGTATTATAATTCATTTTATGTTTCTTCTATTTGAAATTTTAAAACATTTTTTTATTTTGTTGAGTTTTGTATGTTGAAATTTATCGATGTTTTGGGATAAACTTTTTTGTACCAAATAAAAAATTGCAAAAAAAATTTTTTGACAAATCAATATTTTTTAGCTCAAATGTATTAAAAAGGATACTAAATTCACAATTTTCATTAATTAATGCAAAATTAGTTCTATATAATACTTAAAAATTGAAGTTTTAAAAAATATAAATTTAGTAAAATACTTTTTTTTACAACTAAGTATGGTTTTGGTGCTATGGGGAATTTTTTATTTTATTTTACCAACACTAATACACAATGTTCTACTAACACATTCTTAGACTTAGGTTTTTGACCAGCGTTGCCAGAAGCTTTTCGAAGAAAATCATAATTTGACAAAATAAAAATCATATTTTGATATAAAAAATTATCACAAATTTGTATTACTAAGTTGAACAACAAGAATCTTTTTAATATTTGGCAACCAATATTAAAAGACTTTTGTACATTTTAAAATTGTATGTAATCGTAAAAATTTGTGAAACAGTTTAAAAATATCGCCATGACTGTAAGAACATATGAAAATGCGACGAAATAACTTCCACAGCGAAAAAAAAACTCGGAAAACACAATTATATGCACTGGTATGCAAAAAAAATATTTTTTTGTGCCTTTAAATAAAAATATGTGTAATATACAAACTTTAATGCACAAATCCGTGCTCAGTTTATTTCCTATCACTTACAGATTTTTTAATGGGCACGACTAATATTTTACCTAACTCGAGAATGGTTTGTCCAATTTGAAGAAGTAATGCACCAAAATATACAAAATAAAATTACCTTTAAGTCATTCATATTTATTCTCTTATTTCCAACTGTTTTGGAGTTATTCAGAAATCGCGTTTCATGCAAAATTAAACTCTTTTTCGTTTTGAAAAAGTCATGAAAAAATTAAGAGGAAAGCTACGTAGGTATATTAGGAATATAATAAACTAAAAACCTTTAAAATCGACAGAAAATTTTTGATTTTATTTACAATTAGGTGAGGGAACTAATGTACACACACAAATTGATCATGATTCATGGCTTATTTTATGTCTAGCTAGCTGTCAGAATAATGATACAAATTTTAAATGTGTGTAATTTTAATTTCTTTTATGAGTTTTTGACAACAATAAAATTAATTATTAAAAAAAAAAAATAAGCCGGTAATTTCTGAATAACTCCGAAATAGTTGGATATATAAAAAATTAATATGCATGACTTAAACTGATCCAAACATCTACAAAACGTAAGGCATGATATCTTTAAATTTTTTTATTTTTTTTATTTTAGTTAACGTTTTTGCTCTCTTTTTATAATTATGAAGAACAAAACACGTCGCTCCAATTTGGAGCATCTAGCAACAACAGGTAATTAAAAATACTGTTACATTTACGTGATTTGGCTTAAGTTTCTAGGGATTCTATGTTGTTTACAAAGACTTGACAGAATTTTTAAATCTAAATCGGTCGAGAGCCATGATTTTTATCTGGGGCCATGGCAGTCCTTTTGCTGATAAATCCATTTCCACCGACCTACGCCATGTTACGCGTGGACGACCTCTGCTTCTGCTTCCCTGTGGCTTCCTTTGGAAACTACTTTTGGCTATGTCACCATTCTCTTTCCTCAGCGTGTGACCGATCCATCTCCATTTCCGTTGCATTACCTACCTTTATATCTTTCAATAGCTATTTATATATGTATCATCACAGAAAATGCAGAAAGCCCTATCTAACATTTTAAATGAAAAATATATTCACAATTGGTGCAAAATTTCACAATAAATATATAAATTTGTTGTGGCCTTTTTTACTTATATTGTAAAATTTTGCACTAGTTGTAAATATACTTTTCATTTAAGCAAGATTCATCCTTCTCCTGTAAAACTTTTAAAATGTGAAATGGGGCCTTTGCATTTTCTGTGACGATATACATACATATGAAAAGTATAAAAAATCATAATTTGCGAAAAAATAAATCATAATTTGGGGAATAAAATCATCAAATCATATTCTGGTTTAAAAAATCATCAAAAATATGATAAAATCATCATGCTGGCAACGCTGTTTTTGACAGCAGAATTAGGTTTTTGAAGTTTTAGTTGACTATCTACGTACCTATGATAACAACCAAGGTGATGTAATTTTATCAACATTAATTAATTTTATCAACATCAACTACAACATTACAATAACATTTGACATCTCAGCCCCTATGTCAACGTATACATATTTTGACATAGGAGCATCTAATTTGCGGAAAAAAAGTATAACAGCTGGCATATAACATCACCTGTATAAATCCACCTTGATAACAACCATGAAACAGAGAATAAAAACATTTAGTCTTGTTTGATTATTCATGTGGGTGGGTTGTGTACTCGCTTGTGACCAGCGTGACCGTTTTGCGACTAAAGTGGCAATTTGCCACTTTTTCAACTGCCTTGCCACTTTTACTGCCCCTTTTTAAAATTACCTAAATATTCCACCTTTTATAAAATTATGCCCCTTTTTCATGAAGTGATACTTTTTGTTTTAATATGAGTTTTTTTACTGCACGAAAGTGTTTTTACAAAAAAATATTAAGACAAAAATGTGTTTTGAGTCCATTATTTATAGTAATAAAAAAACTATTTTGAAATAGTTTAAGAGTTGAGATCTATAAATATTCATTATTGCACTAAAATTATTAGAAACTAACACCCTGATTCACTTACACGAACAAGAACACGTTCTTGTATGAAAAGCATGCAGTTTTAAATATTTTAAAAGTTATTGCCATTCAAATTTTTGAGTGAACGTTAGATTTATTTTTACTAAATCAACCCCCAAGACAAAAGTAATAATAACGTTTTGAAATTGTACGCGATTCGAAAAATTGGATTGACGAATTTTTATAATGAAGTCCCGTATGTCCTTGGTTTTCGCAAATAATCATGCATGTTACAAAATACATTCTGTGTAGAATATCCAAGAAGATTTTATTTAAAACCATAGTAATTTTTATTTACACGAATATTAGTGCTAAGACTTAAAAAAAAACTAAAAGGGCAACATTTCTTATACATAAAAGCAAAAATTATTTTTGACCGATACCAAAAAACGGAGAATACTATGAATTTTTTTGTATTTTATTTATGTATGCTACCTCAGAACTCCGCCATCTATAGACCATTTTGCTCCACTATTTAAAATTTTTATATTGAACTTGCTATCTTCCTTTCTCTTTGCCTTGCAGTCAGGTATAACTACGTATGTATGCATGTCAGAGCTGTGAAAGATTGCAATCAAATTAATTGCAATGCAACATGATTTCATGTTAATGATTGCTAGTTTTTTATTGCAACCAAAATCGTAAATTTAATTTCATGATTTCAATTTGAAATCTTGAAATCATTTCAATAAAAATGATTGCAATAAATTTTTTGAAATTACTTTCTATATTAATTGATTGCAATCAAATCCAGTGATTGCAATCAAAATTAAATCAGAATCAAAATCATCGTTCTACTCAAATGTTAATCATTTTTCTAGAAATAAAGATTACTCTGATAATTAAAAAAACTGCATGAAATGGGTAACTAACCTACGATTTGGTACGTTTTTTATGCAAACAAACTGATTGCAATCAATGATTTAAAAAATTATTTTAAAAAAGATTGCAACTAACAAAAGATCGCAATCTTGACATGATTTCAGTTTGAAATCTGAAATCATTTTGAAATCAAAGAATGAAATCAATTAGGTTGAAATTATTTTGATTACAATCAATATTGATTGCAAATTTTACAGCTCTGATGCATGTGTTGTTGTTAGAAAGCAGCGTACTTCGTTGGTGCTGGAAACTGTCTTTTTTATATAGAAAAAACATAAAAATTTATTCATTTTAATTCAAAAGCATTATATGCCCTAGAAATTCATTAAATACTAGAATTTGGTTCAATTATTCCCTTTTTAAAAAAGTTGCCCCTTTTTTTCGAAGAATCCCCTTTTAGGTGCCACTTTTTTCCTCAAAATCCCCTTTTTGTGCCACTTTTTAAAAATTTTCAACGGTCACCCTGCTTGTGACTGCGTTATTACATCCAGGGCTGCCACTTTGATCTTATAGTCTAAGACTTAGATATTCATATGAACAGGTTGTGTAGTCGCTTGTTACTAGACAACACTGAACAATATGTTTAATATAGAATGATTTTTTATTTGCCGAAAATTACTTCGGTAAAGCAGAGTGCTTAGTATGCCAACGCACTGTGATGCGCGCTTAAAAATTTTATATAGAAAGGCATTATCGCTTATGTCATGGTGAATACGATAAATTATCAAATAATGATAGGAAGGAATTAGTTTTCAAACTTAAAAAACTTTTTTTTAAAATAATTCATGATTGCCAAGAATCTCAGGTTGAAAATTTACCTGATCGTATATTAAAAAGAAAGGCATCATTTGTTATTGCCGCTGCACTTGCTAAACGTTGCCGTCCATTTGAAGATGGTATGTTTTACAAGGAGCTGAGCAATTCTGTTTTGGAATGCTTCGGCGAAAAAGGCACAGAAATGCGGAAAATTATTAATGATATTCCAATGTCCTCTAAAACAATTACCCGTCGTACGGAAAATATTAGCGCCTTCATTTATTCCAATATTAAAGACAGAATAATTAATTGCAAATATTTTTATATTTGTTTAGATGAGTGCACTGATGTTAATGATATATGCCAGTTGATCATATGTGTAAGAACTATTGACAATAATTTCGAAATCCATGAAGAAATGTTGACAATGGTTGCTTTTCATGGAAATGTTAAGGGTAGCACCATTTTCGATGTAGTAAATGAAGATATTTCTTCTTTTGCCGATAAAAATAAGTTTTGTTCTGCATGCACTGACGGTGCCAATGTAATGGTTGACAAAAAAGATGGTTTCGTCGGATTTTTGTTGAAAAACGGTTTTAACGTATATGTATTTCATTGCATAATAAATCAACAGGCTTTATTCACAAAAAACTTGAATTTATTGAATACTATGCAAGCTGCCATAAAATTAATTAATAAAATACGTGGCGGTCATAATTCTCTGACCCATCAAAAATTTAAAAACTTTCTTGATGAAATACATGCTGAATACGGCGATTTGTTAATGCATACTGAAGTTCGATGGCTGAGTAAAGGTCGTTGCCTCGAGAGGCTATTTAACCTTCGCAAAGAGGTGATTTCGTATTTTGAAAACAATCCGTCGAAAGACACAAGAGAGATACTTATAAATTTTAAAGACAAAAATTTCTTGCTAGATTTTGCTTTTCTGACTGATATGACGGAATTAGTTAATCAATTAAACCTTAAGCTGCAAGGAAGAAACAAAAACATATTTGAACTGGTTTTCGCAGTTCAGCAATTCAAAATAAAACTTGACTCATTAATATCGCAATTAAAAATAACAATTTGATGACCTTAAAACGAACTTCAGAAGTTTTCAATGAATTTTCAAGTAGTAAAATAACTGAATATGTTCATGTTCTTGAAATTTTGTTAGCAAATTACAGCAGCCGTTTTAATGATTTCGTCAAAATTGAAAATATGATAGAAATACATGACAATCCGTTGCTATGCAATATTGAAAATCAAACCACTGACATTAAAGAAGAGCTTATAAAAATGCGAAAAAATTTAGCTTTACCACTTGCAAAAGGAATAGATTTCTGGAAATATGTAGAGACTAATAGCCCAATTCACTATGTCGGTTTTACACGTTTTCCGACTAATTTCTGACTTATTTCTTTGTTTTGTATTCGCTAAATAGTTAAGAGCATATTTAGGTCGTTGTCTTTGAAAATGAAAAATTATTGCGTTCAATAAAATAATGGTTTGAATTGCCACATTAGAATAATTATAAGTTGAACAAAAACTACAGGCCAAATAATTTTTTAAACTATTATGGTTTTTGACTTGGCAGTACCTTATTTCCAATTTCTTGCAGGCAAGACAAGAACCTCGAAACTCAAACGAAAAAATAATAACGATTTATTGAATTGCTTTAGTGACTGATTTCCGTCTATAGACGTAACGTTTTATCGATATACTGAATTGGGCTATAAAAACAAAATTTAAAATACATACGTACATACCTATATATTTTATAATATTGATTTATTTTTAAAACAAATTTTAAAATTTGTGGAATGCAAAGCAGCACTTGGATTTCTATGCGTTTGTTTCGTGAAGAATTTTTATGGAAAACAAAAATAAGTTTCTAAGATATTTTCAAATTTGTTTGCTTTAATATAATTGAATACTAAATTTTTGTGATACATACCATTTTCTTAAAGGTTGTGAAAGGAAAAAACCAAAGTCCTAAAAAGACACAAAAACGCCTTCCTAAAAATTTCAGCATTTTTAAAAGACATTTAGACATATTATATAAAATATAGGTTTTTGATTTAGTCAGTGTTCAAAGTTTTTAAACTTTATATATAAGTAATTTTTCCCTACATATTCTCTTTAAAATAACATAAAATTCATCCAGATATTTAAAAAGTAAACTCAACACATTGGGTATACCTATTTGGCGAAATTATATCATTTTGAATATGTCTTAACTTTTGAAATAAACATTTTGAATTTTTCCTTTGGCATAATATCGTTATGGGTAGGATGAAAGAAAACATCTGATTTGACATGGAACTACCCATATGTATGCAAAATATATTATAAAATTGTTTCATAGTAGGTAGTTATTATAAAAATGTCTGCGTACAGTAAAGTGCCCCCTAATGTACATACGCACATACATTATTATTGTCTTTCAATCGATGCTTATTGGCACTTCTTGTAATTGTTACGAAAAAAAAAACACTTTAAAAGGTACATTTAACCCTTGTATGTACATATATATACATATTTATATTCGCATGAATGTGGGTACATCCTTTCATCCCTACGCAATCATAAATACCTACGTACATCCATACATACCATCCCAGGCAGAAATTGCCAACCGTACAAAAATTGTAGCACTGGGAAAGCACTTTTACAGAAGAAACCAAAACGGTTTGCCAACATTTCAGTTTACAACCTGAAAAATGGTTTGCCAATGCTTTTTAATAAAAAAATGCTTTTATTTTTTATTTGTTTTCGTTTTTATTTATTTCAATATAAATGTGCATTGGTATTAGAGTTTTTCATTTCCCGGACTTTTTCATTTCCCGGGAAAGCGGGATTGATTTTTCAATTTCCCGGGAAATCCCGGGAATTGCCGCCCAGTACAACACGATACAAACTAGCATTTCACTTAATTTATTTGAACAAAAACAAATACCAATTCACGAGATCTGTTAAATAAGGTTATGTATGCATTGAACGTAAGTAAAAAAATTATTAAATTTGAGGTCTTTAGCCGTGCCGTATGGTTTCATACTTTTTTATAATTTCCGTAGCTTCTTAAGTAGAAAAGATATTGCAATGATATATGATTTATTTCATAAGACACTAAAGAGCATTTCATACTGCTAAAGGTATGTTTACATGGTAGTACAAAGTATTAAGACTTTGTAGAATCAAAATATTATGAAATTCTCTTCGTTCTTAAAAAAAGAGAACAAAAGTCTGTTGTAAGTATTTTTCATGTTTACATCTCTGGTATGATGATAATACATAAGTTTCTAAAATGGTTTAGAAAATAAACATTTACCGAACGCTTGTCAGATTTTGTTTCCGTATTCTCTCCTACTCAATACATTTTGTGTTTACATGATAAGATTTTTTTCATTCTACAGAATTTTTTGACACGCCGTAATACATGTATTAACATGTAAGCATACCTTAAGCAAAACTGAATTGAAATAATTAAGTGGCGGAAAAGTGACCACCTGAATATTAAATTTTTTTTGTTTGTATCGATTTTTAATTGAACCCTGTGTGAACCTGTTGTACATAAAGCTTTGATTTTTTTTGCAAAAATTTATAATTTTTGAAAAATTCGAAATTTTGAGCTTCAAAAAACTCATGTGTGGCTTAAAATAACAATCTGATATTTTCAGAAAATATAATTCGCTAAAGCTAAATCTAAATCTTGATCGCTAAAATGATGAACAAATAAAAAATTAAACATTTTTGGCGATGACATAAAACACTAAAATTTCGGTGGATTTAATTTTTAAGACATTCCATAATTTAGCAATACACGTTGCAAAATTGTATTCGTAGAGGAAAATTGACAAATCGACCGTATAGATTTTTAGCGATAGAGATTTAGCTTTAGCGAGTTACAGAATAGGGGGGCAGTACTTCTTTATTATGCCCACTTTCGCTATGTCCACTTAGTGACAATCTGTTATTTTCATTTCTTCACGAAATATGTTTTTTGAGTGCTGCTCTTAGAAAAATATGAAAAAATGGAGACAAATAATATGTGCTCAAAACTAAAAATTTTTTCTTTTATTTACATGTTTTTCTAAATAAAAGCAGCACTAAAAATGTGTGCTTACAAAGAAGAAAAGTTATTATAATAATATTTAAAAAATCCCGGGAATTCCCGCACAATTTTCCCGGGATTTATTACTCGAAAAATGTGCGGAATTTTTCCCGGGAAATCCCGAATGAAAAACACTAATTGGTATATATATATATATATATATATATATATATATATATATATATATATATATATATATATATATATATATATATATATATATATATATATATATATATATATATATATATATATATATATATATATATATATATATATATATATATATATATATATATATATATATATATATATATATATATATATATATATATATATATATATATATATATATATATATATATATATATATATATATATATATATATATATATATATATATATATATATATATATATATATATATATATATATATATATATATATATATATATATATATATATATATATATATATATATATATATATATATATATATATAAGTTATTTATGTAAAAGAGTGATAGCAACTGTCTCGTTTTGAAATTTAGTAAGAATACACTTAACATCTACCATCTTTATGTCTATTCCAATTGTTTTCTGCTCTAAATCTTTAACGATATATAATCCTATGTCCCTAGATGACAGTGGATACTCAAAAAAAATCAAACATTTTGCTAAAAATATTGCCTTTTAGGTAAATATTATCAGATTTGTATATAGAAAGTTTGCTACTAAAAATTTCTGATATAGCCATAACATATCCGTTATTTAATAAACAAATATTATCAGGGGAACGGTTATTTTATAGCCATAAATCTTAACAAAAGAAAATAGTGTTTTCGATTCAACTGTCTCTATAATTTTTCCAAGTGAATATTTTCTATTTTTAACAAGAGGATATACTAATGAGATATTATTTGAGGAACTATTGGATTTGTAGTGAATTTTACAATTGTCTTTAAATACCCTAAGCTATTTTCAAAGTCAAAAGCTGAAAATTGTGATAAAGACGCTCCGATGTTAATTATCATCTGGTATATGGATTAGATTATGTATATTGCTAAATCAATATAAATCGGAGACAGAATATACGATTTTGTCTAAAATAAGTCGCTGGTTGGCTGCAGTTAAAGATCGGTATGGAGGAAGAAGAACCCGTTAAAGTTGCATATGTGTATATGCATGCATATGAAGTTACTATTAACCTTTAAACTTAAATTATAAGTATTATTAAAAATATGTGACGTATTGAATTGGTAAAATATATTATTTTTCTCTATTGGCATTTTGTAGAGTGAGATACTGCAAAAATGTTTTACTAAACAAAATTATAGTATTGGGGAAATGTTCTACTAAACAAAATGATGATATTGCTAAAGAACTGAATTTGTAGTTTTCACAATGATTGGCCATCGACATGACAAACAATCGGCCAAGCGTGGACGGACGTTATCAATTGCGTGTTGGTAAAACGTTGGCCCGATTGTATTTTTCTGAATGGAATGATGTTGGAAATGCACTGAATTTTTAGTTTTCACAATGTTTGGCCATCGACATCAAAAACAGTCGGCCGAGCCTGTATCGATGTTATCATTTTCGTGTTGGCAAAGCACTTTAATCGTTGAACGTGTTACGTCTTGCCATCGTTTGAACCACCTTAGAAAACGCTTTGCCAACATTGGCCCGATTGTATTTTTCTGCATGGGATTTTTTCGAAACACAATTACTGTAATTATTTTTCAACACCAGCAACAAAAGCCAAGAACACAACATGTACGATTTTGAATTTGCTAAAAAAATCTATGTATTAAAAATAAATTTCTCTCGCGAATTCTATTTATAAAATTCGCGAATAAAAAAGAAAAATTCTTTACAGTAGGAAAAATAAAATTCGTTCTAATTAAATTCGTTCGCGAGAGAAATCAATTCGAGCATTCTTCGTACTCTGCTTACTTAGTTTTCTTCATTTTATACAAGTAACTGCACACATATTCTAACCGCTCTGAAAATTTCAGAGTGGGCGCATGACTAGTCTATGAATTATGAGTAAAAATTTAAAAACATACATACTAGTAAAAGTATAAAAAATGTATTTGTTTTTTTATTATTCACTATTTTAAGCTACTATTTTGTTTCTATTTAATTACATTCTTTAGAGTTTGAAAACGTTTTGGCCAGGACTTTGGTTGATTAAATCGGTATATATGCGTAAAGACTTTGTGTGCTCTTAATTGTAGATAATTTTTGCAACCATTGATTTAAGAGCTTTTTCTCTCTTTTCCATAGTCTTCTTTTGTGCAGAATGCCACGTTTATGTTCGGGAGAGTTTTGGAATATTCAAGCAGATCAGTAGCATTTATAATTTAATTTTCTGTTGGATGTTGAAGGCTTGCTAATGCAGCAGCTCTTTTTAGAGATCCACCCACTTCGTCGCAAGGACCTTTTCCATGTGAGGTCGCGAAAAACTGGCATTCAGCATCACACTGAAACTGTCTTTTATGAAATGTTTTCTGTGTTTAAACTGAGCTGCACAGCCGTCAGAAAGATATATTATTTTAACAATATTTTCAATAATATGCTCTTTTATAAATTTAATATATTTCTTTTGAAATAAATGTACAGAATGATCCAAAATATCTGATATTACTACGAAGCTTTCGCGATTAATGCTACCATCCGTTTCTCGAAAATATGTGGTAAATTGGTGAACAGTATCTTGAGCGGTTGTTCAATGATAACTCTGTATGTAGTCTTGAATGACGAATGTGTCATTTTCTGCAAAGTCACAAATTGTTAAAAATTCTCCTATTTTTAAATGGGCTTTCGATTTGTCAAAAAATTTACTCTGCTCTTTTGCTACAAAGCTGTGTCAACTATTTTCTTCATTTTTTTAGAGAGTTCATCTGCTAACTCATCAATAGGTGTCGTCACTGATAAAAGATTTGACCTGTTCACCTGAACCCATTGCTTAAAAGTAACTTGTTATTAAGGCTGTACGCGTTGAGTAGAGATTCCTTAAGGAACCTATCACTTGGACAAAATAAGCAGCTCTCCATATAGCATTCTACAGCAGGTGGATTACATAAAGGTTTAGCAATCCAGTGTTTATAAGTTGAAAAATTCAAATGTTCTTGTTCAGCCAATTCCTCGATTTCCGCGCCCGTGTAGATTAGTTTTAAATTTTGGTACGTTAGTTTTAGATTTTGGCACACACACAAACCATATGAGTTCGACTTCCTCTAATTAAAACACATTCTTGTGGCGTCAGCTCAGCAAACTTTGAAAATCTTATTTTCATACAAGGGTTTGTTTTCTTGAAATTACAATTTTTTACCATTTTGAAGTCGTTTATTCCAGGCATTATTATTATTATTTTCCCTATATATTATTATTATTACTATTTAGCCTATATACCATTTCTGTAGGAAATTAAGGCCCTAAATGTGTAAATCACATCACCAAAGTGAAATTTATATTAAAACAAAAAGAAATTTGAAAAAATTTTTAAAATTTCTTTTTATTTTTCATACAAATTCTTCACCAAACAAACGCATTGAAATAAATTCAAGCGTTGCTTTGCCTGTCAAAAGTTTTAAAATTTGTATGAAAAATAAAACAAATTTATAAAATATTTGAAATTTTGTTCTGTATATAAATTTCACTTTGGTGACGTGATTTACATAATTAGGGCCTAAGTTTTCAACAAACTTTCTATTTACATTATTTTTTTACAGATGATTATTTCGGAGGTAACAGCAAAACAAAAGAGAATTTTAGGTAAAAATTAATTTTAGTGACCCGTACCAACTCACAAGTGCAAGCTACACTTTCGTCGCTATAGACACTTTTGAAGATTGTTTTATTCCGAGTAAATCGAGATCCAGTACAATGTACAGTGAAACTTCGATATAACGAATTCCAAGAGGATCCAAAAATACCTCGTTATAGCTATTGCTTTGCTATAAATATAATCAGCAAAGCCTTGATATAACGAAATTTTAAGAAATACGAAAAAAATTTGTTATAACTATAGTTTTTTTTGCTTTAAATTTTATTCTTACTTCGCTGTATAGAGGCTTTTCTACGAGTACTTCGTTGTATAGAGGCTTTAAAAATGCGCTTGTTGATACATTTAGACTTCGCTGTTTTTATAAAGGGACTCTACCATGCAGTACTTATTCTGATTTCGTTATATTGAGACATTTGAATGAATATTTCGCTATATAGAGGCTTTTTTGCTCAGAATTTGTTCGTTATAGCTATAGTGTATTTTTGTATGAAAAACTTTGCAATAACGAGGTTTTCTCAAGGGACTCAATAAAGCATACGTTATATTGAGTTTTTCGCTATAACGAAGTTCGTTATATTGAAGTTTCACTGTAATTAGATAAAGTGCATCTGAGATACAGAATTTTAAGAAAAACACAATATTCTTACGTGTATTTAAAATATTTTCACGCTCTTGGAAAGTAATTAAAAATAATCGGCCTGATTGTGTAAGGCGTGGGCGTAAACACCTATGCCGTTTTTTGTAATAGATTAAAGTAACACATAACATGTGTTCTTTAATCTACTACAAAAAACGACTCAGGCGTTTACGCCAACGCCTTACACAATCAGGCCCAATATCAACGGCTATAACTTTCAAGGTACAGTAAAATTCGCTTATGGTCCACTGGCTCAGTTGCACCCTTTTTGTGGATTATAAGACGAATCGGACTATATCTCGATTTTTATATAAGACAATTTGTGGCTTCTATGCGAGTCCCCATATAACTATTGCTTTTAATGAAGAAAAAGAAAACTAACGTTAAGAAATTACTTCCTTATTTACTCAATTCACAAATATTGCAATTAAGATTGCTAAAATAAAAACAATTTCTACTTCAATATGAGTAATATTTCTATAAGATTATGATTACAAAATATATTATCTTTGACTTTTGTATTTTGGATTATATCTTCCATAACTTGCATATATTGCAACGCCGTCATAACTCAAAAAACCTAGTTTTACAGAAAACGAGTTTAAAGCTTCAACTTACGCACAACTTAATGAAGAAAAAATAAATTTGTCTTCTCTTAAGAGTTGAAAATACTAGATATTTATATGAAACATTTACACAATATGAAAAGCGATATAGCGAATAATTCTACATTATTAGCTCAAAAATCATGAATTTTTAGTTATAACAACGTTGCAGCAAATGAGCGATAAGTTCCAATAACTACACCCAACGGTAAATTATATCAGTAAAGAGGCCTTCTAGAAGGGCTGTTTAGCAGGAATAAGGCCTGCCAATCCGCATTCCATACTCATTTCATTTTTCCCATGCTGTCATTGCGGCGCAGACCTTCCAAGCCGCTTCCCAATATAGGAATTCTTACAGGCCTCTTCTGGCATGCCATTTTGAAGGCTATCTAAGGAAGGTCTGTTAAAAAGCCAATGGAGGTGCACATTTTTTTCTATTTCAGTATTTTCATAGCGAATTCTTTCGGTTTGATTAATGTGTTTTTTTGTATTTCGAACTATTTCCTTTCATCCAAAGTACACGCAGAGAAAAGATATGGTTGTGGCATGCTTGCATCAACAAAGTCATGTTTCCCGGTATAGCTTATGGTTGTGGCAAATAAGTTATTATTGTTTTAAATAAATGTGAACCTTAATTAGTTTATGACAAAAAACTTATGCTTACATGTAAGCATGACTTTATTAGCATATTCATATTAATTACAACATGGTTCAATTTATTGTTAAAAAAATTCTACCTACAATCATGATATATTTAAAAACTCAACAACAGTATGGCTCCATAACAATAAAATATGGTTCTTGTCCATACTATTTTAAAGCAGTTTGTTTGCAATCAAGCTATGGTTACAAAAGAGAAATGGCTCTCCGCTTCCAAAAAAGTTTTTGTTCTATCCCTTTGTTGAATGCTTTTTTTTGTTAGTTTTTTGTTTTACTTGAGAGCTGTCGGTTTGTTTTTGTGTGTCGCTTGATTTGAACAAAAAAAAAATAACAAAAACGGACAAATGCTAGAAAACTATTTCTTTTTAATATCGCACAAAACAGTGGTATCTTAATCGGACAATTTAGTGCATTCGTAGCTTAGTTGGGATAAAATATCTAAAACATAAAAATTAAGTGAAAGGCTGCCATAAGTGAGATTTTGAGTTGAATTCTGCCGATTTCAAAACGAAATGGTTTTCAGAATATGTGCGATTGCAAATAGAATATGCGTCAACAAATATGAATGTATGCATATATCTACATACTTATGTGAAAATAGATCGTCCTTTTTTCAGATTCAAAACTTTTTATTTTATATTTTATTTCAAAAATATATATATTTTTAGCTGCTGTCAATTTTTAAGCAAAATATTATTAAGAAAACAACCTTTATATGGTTATTTAGGACCATAATATTTTTATATACAAATATAATATTATTAGTTTAAATCATAGTATATTTACATTCAATTAAACATTAGGTTGTATGAATCATATTAGTGTTATTTAAGACAACATTATGGTGTCTATTCGGGAATACGCGTCGACTAAGTAAAAAATACATGGCAAACAAAAACAAAGCTGCATAAATTGTTTTTGTTTATCATACAAAATTTACCGGTTTTAAAAGAGAGATACGCGTTAACATTCTCACGTTTATTTGATTTTAGAAATGTATAGAAAACAAAAACAATTTGTAAAATTTTGTTTTTGTTATCATTTAATTTTTCACTACTTCGACGCGTTTTCCCGAATAGACACCTATATTTAGAGCAGATTTATTTTCATAATAGTATGGTTTGGCTACAACCATATAATTCAATCATAGTATGCTGCTCTTAGATTATGGTTGCCTCAACCATGTTTTTTCTTTGCGTGTAGTTTTTATACATTGAATTGTATATGATGTAGTTCCGGCGGAATAATGATAAGTTAATTATTTCCGACATAATATCAGCATGTGTTATGTCTCTTGTATGTAAATTTCGGTCTTATATACAAAGTGCATGCGAAAAAAGAATACGTTTATTACGTATGTTTGTTATATCCACAGCACTTTTTTAATTTTTAATTTAGAAATACATTACTCCTTCCATCTTCCCTGCTTAAAGAAGGGAATGTGGAATGTATCGAACGAAAAAAAAAACAAAGCACTACTTCCACCTTCCCTTCTACAAGAGGGCAGTTTGCATGTGTATCGGTCTTGAAGGCCTTCAAGAAGGCCTGAAAGTTACAGGCCTGTTGACTTTTACCGCTGCATATGTATGTATAAAAATGTATGTATGTAAAAAAGCGGGACTTTCTGGTTATGCGGGACAAGTCCGCGAAAAACGAGATTTCTGGCAACTATGCACGTAACACATAAATATTTCTTTACATTAACTTTTCCAGCACAGAATTTCAGCTCCATTTGACACTTGTTAAAGAAGCGCATCACAAGTTTTGAAATTAATATTTCATAAGAACACTGCAGTTTAAATACAAAACTTTGTTTATGTTTTTCTCCCGCTGGTATTGAAGATTTGGTGGTGTCTGCAAAGCAGGAACTTTTAGCTCGTCCCGCGATACACATAGAAACTGACACAAATGTGTTGAAAAGTTTCACATCTGCTACTTAATATTAAAAGTTAACAGTGACTTCAAGGTATACTTTTGGGAGCGAACAAATTAGTTGCTTCACAATGTAAATTTTATATTATTATTATAGTCAAAGGAATGTAGGTAGGTAGAAGTGGTTACTTACCCAAAATTTTTAGCCAAGAAATTTGTTTGAAATTAGCTTTAAAATTAATAACAAGTTAATATCCTTCAATGAATGTTTTATTTCGAGCTCTTATTGACATTAAAAAGCAACAACAAGAACCAGTTTTTAATTTTCAGAAATGTGTTGTTTGATTTAAAAAAAAAGTTTTAGATATTATTTCAGTAAAATAATGTGTATGAAATGATAAATTGTTTTTGCGAATTATGGAAAAAAATTAGATAATTATTTTATCTGATGCAGTAAATTATTTTGATTCACAACTAAATTGATAATTGAGTCGTAGTATTCAAATTCTTATTATGGACTAGATGTGCCCGACCGCTTCGCGCGCTTAAAGATAGCTTTATGACTATAAGGTGTCTGTAAAATATAATAATATAAATTTTTTTACGTATCTTTTAAAGTTTCCGTTGTGACTTATTCCATATAAAACCAACGAAAAAAAAAATCAAGATTTTGGGACCGACCCCTTCGAATCGAACCAAACTCGGTATGGTACTTAAGTCTTACACAATTAACATTTTACCAAAATTATTAGGGGAATATTTCCAGTGGTTCCCAAATTATGATGTATTTAATGTATGATAAAATACAAAATTTGCTTGAAACTACTTTGATATACGTGGTTATAACTTTTTTAATATCTAAGCTAGACGAATGCTTCATGTCTTGTTTTAAAGGTATTATAATAGCGCTTCAACAGTTATAAAAATAAAAAAAGTTATTACAAATATAGAACTTGTTTTTTCATAATCCGCGATTCATGATGCTGCAACTAAGGAAATGGTATTTTAAAATTTTTCTGTTTGGCTCGTAAACCATCAATACTTCGAATTAAGTAGCAAAAGTTGTAAACATCTGAAAAACGACAGTTTTCGCAATTTAGTCGAAATTTTGTGGGTATACGAGTTAAACTGACATCAAATTCGGACACAGCGCGTCACAATACATATAGGTAGGTGGGTCTGAATCAGGACTCTAAGCTCACGGTAATGTGAACTCATAAAAACCAAGGTTGTTCACTTTATTGAGTTTGTTCACATTTTCGATTGCAAAAGTTTTCAACTTTACTAGCTTATTTAGTATAATAGAAAAGCCCACAAAGGAAAAAAAGACCAGGCGTTGGTAAAATAACATAAAATTTATTTCAAACTAATATTTTGCTGATGAGCTGGCAAGATTAGGGTCACCGTTAGATGAGGATTTGTGTGACAGATCCGTTAAAATACCGATCGGTCATTACTATAGGGAGCTCAGTGACTGGGTGTCGAGCAGGGCCAGCCGTTCATGGGGGAGTAGGGAGGATTGTAGAGTCTCGAGGGCCATGAGGGCAATACTTGACTTAGGTAGATTCGAACTACTACTGGGTATGAATAGGACGGTGCTAGGGATCTTAATAAGCGCATTGACTGGTCATTAGGGCGAGGACCAGCATTTGGGAGATTGGCACTCCAGATTTTTATAGCATGTGCGAGGATGAGGAGAAACCAGAAACCATGAAGCATGTTGTCTGCCATTGCCGGAGGCTGCAACGACACAGGCTTCGGTGGCTCGGCAGGAGTTTTTCATGAGAGAGTGATATCGCGAAGTGCAAACTTGAAGATATCAGGGGCTTCACCATGGGAATAAGGTGGCTTAATGGCAGATAACGGGGTTGTTTTCTGAGTACGGGAGGGGTTTTTCATAACACTGAGATCAAAATAAGGACCAAGTTCTTCATAATGTTGCAAAGCTTAAAGGTTGCCTAGAAAACAGATGGTATTGTACCTATGAAGTATTTGGTCCTTATTTTTATCTCAGTACTTTTTACGGCCGAAATTTTTGGATAGGAACTTGACTTTATTTTCACATTTATATTTTTGTGCGGATCTCAGTTCTTTTTTCTAAGCTTTTATTTGATAAAAATAAGTGCCCCATACAATAAGTCCTACACGCAAAGAAAAAACATGGTTGAGGCAACAATAATCGAAGAGCAACATACTATGATTGAATATATGGTTGAAAACAACCATATATATATTTCAAAACAACCATATACATGGTTCAAGCAACCATACGTATGTTTCATAACAACAATATATACGGTTCAAAATTACAATAAATGGTTTGAAATAACTATATATATGGTTAAAAACAACCATATGCATGGTTCAAGCAACCATGTATATGGTTCAAAACAACCATATATATTGTTCACAATTACAAAATATGGTCTGAAATAACCATATATATGGTTAAAATTAACCATATAAATGGTTCTAAATAAACATATATATTGTTCTATATAATCATATATTTATTATTTTCTTAACCATAAGTTGATTAAAAAATTGAAAGGAGCTTAAAACGTTTTATTTCAATTTAAATCAAAAACAAAATTTTTCCACTGGTCAGTGTGTTGAATCGAAAATAAAACTTATTATCTATTTTCACATATATACATACATATTTGTTGACACATGTTATATTTACAATCGGGCATGTTCTGAAAAACATTTCGTTGTGAAATCGGCAACTTTTAGGATAGAATGCAACTAAAAAGCTCACTTATTGGAGGTTTTCAGTTGGTTTTTGTGTCTCAGATATTTCACATATTTTATCAGAAGAAAGCTACGAATGCACTAAATTGTCCGATTAAAGAACACTTTTCTTCGCTTTTGAAATTTTGCTATTTCAAAACTAAATGATCTTCAGAACATGGCCGACCATTAATTGCCGGAATATATCACTTTTTGTTGTTTTAATTTTTTTTATTTTTCCACACCAACCGCTCACAAAAATAAACCAAACGCTGTCAAGCAAAACACAAAACTAAAAAAAAGCATTAAACAAAAACTGTTTTGAAAGCAGAGATCCATGTTTGTTTTATTGCAAACAAAATAGTATATATAAGAACGATATTTTATTATTATAGAACCATTCTGTTGTTGAATTTTTAAATAAACCATGATTGTAGTCAGAATGTTTTCAACAATATATATTGTTCAAGCCAACCATGTGTTAATTTTTATGAAATCTAATAATTTCATGATTATATGTAAACGTTAGTTTTTTGCCTTAAAATAATTAAGGTTCACAGTCATTTAATACAATAATAAGTTATTTGCCACATTCAAAAGCTGTGTCGGGAAACATGTCATTGCTGACGCAACCATGCCACAGCCATATTTTTTCTTTGCGTGTAGATGAAAAATTTCTGTTGTCCCATCTTTCTTAGTACTTTCCCATCAAGACCTACCTGTATACCAAATTTCAGCTTTCTAGCTATACCGGAAGTGCCCCATACAAAAAGGACACCCTAGTCCCCACAAATGAAAAGTGCCTGTTTTAATTTTTTTTTCGTTAGTTGGTCAGCAGGACCTACCTGTGTACCAAATTTCAGCTTTCCAGCTATACTGGAAGTACCCCATACAAAGGAGGAAAGCCCTACTCCCCCCAGATGAAAAGTGCAAATTTTCAAGTTTTTTCGT
Organism: Panzeria rudis; assembly: GCA_956483635.1. NCBI lineage: Eukaryota > Metazoa > Arthropoda > Insecta > Diptera > Tachinidae > Panzeria > Panzeria rudis. The sequence continues at coordinate 74,602,266 of OY101449.1, forward strand.
TAATTGCTCATCAGGGCCTACCTTTATACCTAATTTCAACTTTCTAGATATACTGGAAGTGCCCCATACAAAAAGTGGGCACCTAGTCCCTCCCGTTTGAAAAGTCCCCCTTTTCAGATTTTTCTGGTTAATTGTTCACCAAGACCTACCTGCATACCGAATTTGAGCTTTCTAGCTATACTGAAAGTGCCCCATACAAAAAGCGGGCACCGTAGTCCCTCCCGGGTGAAAAGTCCCCCTTTTCAGATTTTTCTGGTTAATTGCTTGCTAAGACCTACCTGCATAACTAATTTCAGCTCTCTAGCTATAGTGGAAGTGCCCAATAATTTTGATGAGTCAGTGAGTGAGTCAGTGAATATGTACTGAAATATGCACTTTTTACACCTTAATATCTCGGGACGCTTGTACGGTTGAAATTTCACCTATGGCGTTACCTCTGTAGTTAGACCTTATGTTTCTAGTTTCATTATTTTACGATAAAGTGGAGCAAAGTTATGAGGTGGGTAAAACAGCTCGAATGGTTTCGTGTAATAATACACACTGTGTGGCCGGAACTTGGCCTGGCGCACTACCGTGCGCCTAGATTTTTGAGAAGAGAACTCAAAACAAAATGGAGTTACTCTAAACACAATATGTTGGCCACAGGGTGACCGTTGAAATTTTTTAAAAAGTGGCACAAAAAGGGGATTTTGAGGAAAAAAGTGGCACCAAAAAGGGGATTCTTTAAAAAAAAGGGGCAACTTTTTTTAAGAGGGAATAATTGAACCAAATTCTAATATTTAATGAATTTCTAGGGCATATAATGCTTTTGAAATAAAACGAATCAATTTTGATGTTTTTTCGTTCAAAAAACTTACTGCTTTTTATATAAATTTTAGACAAACAATGCAAACAAGCCTTGTTTGTATAAAATTTATGTGAAAGGCACTCACATTTTTTTAGCAATTTCCATAAAAAAATTTTTACTCAAGTCGCTTGTTTGCATATGGAAACAGCACATTAGTAAAGTATATCGAAAAGCAGTTTCGCTGAGTAAAGATTTTTGCATAGCCGGCCTTCGGTCGGCGAAGCCGCTGAGTATACTGAGAGGAGAAAATCGTTAAGACCAGCCGAAGGCCGCTTTTCAATATACCAAGAAGAAAAAATACTTAAGCCCGGCCGAAGGCCAGCTACGCAAATAATATTTTGTAGTAAAATAAAATTTCTTAACAATTTTAATTAATTTCCAAATATTTCTTTGAATCGACGATGTCGATTGGATATATTTTAAGCATTGTTGACGCTATTTGCAAATTGTTCTTGATGTTATTTCACTTTTTAAAATGCAATAACGTCAATTGATCTTTTATTACTTGTCACCGATTGCAGAAGTAAAAGGTGAATAGGCAAAAACATGTACATATATTTGAATTTGTTTTCATTTTTAAAAGTGTGGACATTATGACACATTTCAAAGTGTCATAATGGTCATAATAATAATGTCATAAAGTCCATCGGCTTATTAAAAGTGTCACAATGCCATTTTTAGCAGTGACATACTGTCTTTGGACATTATATCACTGGATATTGTGACATGGCACCAAAATCTGCATGAAAATAATTTTAAAAATATTTAAAGCTGCGTGATTTTCATAAAAATTTTTAACAAGACGTTCTTGTTCGTGTTAGTGAATCAGGGTGTTATTTTTAATAATTTAAATACAATAATGAATATATATATATATATATATATATATATATATATATATATATATATATATATATATATATATATATATATATATATATATATATATATATATATATATATATATATATATATATATATATATATATATATATATATACATATATATATATATATATATATATATATATATATATATATATATATATATATATATATAGATCTAATTTCTTAAACTATTTCAAAATAGTTTTTGTCATAAGACTTTACATGATAGACTCAAAAACAAATTTTTGTCTTGAGATTTTTTTTTTTATAAAAACAGTTTCGTGCCATAAAAAGCTTATATTAAAACAAGAAGCAGCATTTCATAAAAAGGGGCAAAAAGGGGCAAAAAGGGGCAAAAAGGGGCATAATATTACAAAAGGTGGCAGATTTAGGCCATTTTAAAAAAGGGTCACTAAAAGTGGCAAGGCAGTTGAAAAAGTGGCAAATTGCCACTTTAGTCGCAAAACGGTCACGCTGGTTGGCCATTCCAAAATGAAGGATCACTATTTTGTATACACCCTCATGATATGGGTATCAAATGAAAGAGATTTGTGACAAGAACTAATTAATTAAAAACTTACAGCCTCAAAACTGCGGACTTCCCTAATCGTCTCATTGTTTCTGGTATAAATTGAAAAGTATTTCTGAAAAGAGAACTCAAAATAAGAACTATTTTTATAGGCCTGCAGATATGTGCGTCAAATGAAACGTGTTTTTAAAAATAAAACTGTAAGTGCCTTTTCACACTATGCCTTTTTAGACTGGCTTTTTTTGTTGACAATTTCCTTTTAAATCCTCTACGAAAAGTCACAGACATTTACATTACAGACTTTTTATCCATGCCTTATACACATGCTTAATGCTCTCTCAAACTAAAAAATCCTGCCTTTAAAGCCCGGAGATAAAGCCCGTGTTCTTTAATCTTTTACAAAAAACGGCTCAGGTGTTTACGCCAACGCCTTATATAATCAGGCCCATTGTATAAAATACAAAGTTTTGATAAAACAACATTAACTTTGAACAATTTTGAATAGTACATTTATATCGATTATGCTCTGTGTTTCATGTGGAATTAAAATGTGTAGAATTATCAGAGCATTGTTGTTATAAATATTAATTTACAACAACAATGCTTTGATAATTCCGCACATTTTAATTCCACATGAAATACAGAACATGGCCGTATATATTTGCTACTCAGATGGTGCTGCAAACGGTCAATATTTTCACAATAATAAAAAGGTCATATAATCAAGAATAATTGCACTAAAAATATTTACATATCGAGCATTTGCTGCAACAGAGTCCTAACTAAAAAATTCCGAGTAAACTCCAGGTATAATTTTATTTTAAATTTCATTTCATTTTAAATTTCATTTAAAATAAAATTATAACAATATGTCAAATAATAAAATTCTTAAAGGTTTAATTTGGATTTTATTTTTCATTTTGCCTTATGAATACTTTTATTGTTATCCAATGAATTTCTTATTGTGTAAATAAAATAGATTTATATCGAGCATAGATTATTTGCCGGGTTTTGTATAATTTTCAACGCTTACTTTGCTTATTTTTGAAAATCATTTACATATTTGTGAATTCTCAAGTGGTTTTTGAAAGTCTGTACATAAGATAAAGGATTTGTAACTTTGCAAAATTGTGTTTTAAGTCTACTGACGATTTGGTAAAGCACCAATGAAATGTTGCATATAGACAATGCTTAAACACCAGCAAATAAATTTCATTTAAAACAAAATTATGACAATATGTTAAAATATAATAAATTTCTTAATATGATTTTCTTTTTAATGCACTGCGGGTTTTTTTGGGATGAAAAATAGCAATTTTGGGGAACGAAAAATCGAAAATTGGGGATAAGGCCCTGACTTCTTGTATCAAATACTCTCTGAGCGACAAATTATTCAAATTGATATTGCAGAGCACGTGTAAAAAAGAAACGAACGAAAATATGTAATGGGGACATTTCTGAGAATGTTCTCATTTACATGGTCATTAATGAAAAGATGAGGGACAGTGTCGCTGTAATGTGTCGCGAAAATGTCCTCACTAATCTCTTTGAGCTGTCACCAACAGGTTATCGATGCTTTAACATTGTCATGCATCGGTCTGCAAGATGTCTGAAGGACATGGCCAACCGGGATGTGAATACATACATATCCATGTAAGTTCAGCCGTTTTATAATTTTGCTACTGACATGTAAATGAAACTCAATTGACAAATTTGTCCTTAAATTACAATGAAATCGTGATTTTAAATAATAGCGAATTCTTTAAATAAGTAAGAGTAATTAAATTATATTCATTTATTTAGGGATTTTAATAGAGTACATCACCGTTCACATTATAGCGATTTATTCGTACATATTTAAACTTAAGCTATTAATGAATCACAATAGTTTTACTTATTTTTATTGCCTGCAGATACAGCTTAAGTTTTGAGGCGAAACTTAAATTAAACAAAATTTTTTTAAATCGACTAGGATAAGGTTCGTAACGTGTTAATTCAGGTAGAATTGGGCATGATTAATATTCCAAAGAACAATTAGCATCAACTTAATTTTTCAACGTACACAGTAGAACAGAGTAACGCGCCACTTTCGGAAGCCGCTAAACTTCCATCGCCAGTGCTCACGTGTATTTTGCTTATCACCACTTGTCAGGTGGCTCTGTTGAATGTGATTTCAGTTCTTATATATACAACTTTTTCGTGAAAATTATATACCAGAATTAAATTCACTTTCAAGTTGATATTAACTAGATTTTCCCAGTTTTGCCATTGGTTTATTTTTCTTCATTCCCATCTTTCCGATTTCTGTTCTACTTATTTAAAAGATAATTTTTACTGAGGAAACTGTTAATTGGAAAAAATTGGACAATAATTTTTTCTGTGTAGAAAAAGTTAGAAAAATTGACAGAATCTTCAAATGAAGTATGTATGTAGTTTGCTATAAAAATGAGTTTAATATAAAAGTGGTTCTAAGCTAATTGTAGATAGCTGAACCCGAAACTGAATTTCGTTTATAATTTGATTTTAATATTGCGAAATCATTTTTAAAACATGCAAGAAAGATTTTAACCAGTACTTTTAGTGGTAAAGAAGCGGTTTCTAACTCAGCTAAAATATGAGGTAAACCCTTTGAGAAAAAACTTTCTTTCTTGCTATAAACTCATATTAGATCTATTATTGGGAAAAAATATTATTTAAATATTTTTAATCCACTGTACAGGATTTTAACTTATTTTTAATACATATTTTATTTAAAAAAAACTTAACTTTATATTACATTTTCTTAGACAGTGTCCCTTCACTCTCTTGCCTTTTTAGTTTGTACAACTTTAGGGACGTGATGACTTCTTGTTTTAGCTTATTTCACTATCAAGTATGAATTTTTTGTAATTTTTTGGTGCTGTTACGCGTTTTGCGTTATTTTTACACACAATACCATAAAAATATTTGTTACGTACAAAACTTTACGATTTTCCTGTTGTTTATCCTGGGGAACGATTTTTTATACATATCCTATGAATGATTGTAAGAATAGAGTTTATTCACGTCGCGTGCGATTTCACTGTTCTTTTTTATTTTTAGGCAAAAGTAAGAAGTATCAGTATATTTTTTCGAAAATATCTTGTTAAAGTTTAAGGAACTTTTAGGAAATAATATTTTGTTTTCAGTTCTTAATTCATTTTATATACTGCTTTCGTTTACACTAGCAATTTTATAAAGTTTATGATGTGGTACTAACATTGAGATATAAATACCGGGTTTCGAAATAAACTTAATGACACTCTATTGTTACTTTGCTATGCTTAAAATAGTTTTATTGTGGTTTTTCTCTTATTGTCAAATATGTAATTTTAATATACAAAGGGGTTTTTAATGAAAATATTTCTGCGGTACCAAATAAAGTTATTGAAACTTAGATTTATTTGTGAATATTCTTTTGATTGCTTTAATAATTTCAATGAACATACATTAGGGTGGAGCGTGAGAGTTTTTTTGCGAATTCCAACTTAAACGTTGCATTTTATTTTTAGATAGGTACATGGGAAAAATACCCTACGGTAAATGGAACTGACACAAAACAAGTCACGTAACCGGTCCCCAGGTGGTAGGGACCAGTCCGAGTTCTAACACTTCCTATGAAGCGGACCAGCCACTTTTACATGGGGATGGCCTAGGATGGGGTTAATTGATACTTTGTATGCACCTTGTAACTTGTCTCTGAACTATCTTATGGAGTCCTAGTCGGTGTAGAATAATATAGATTATATATGAATATTATTCCAAATTCAGCTGCAATTCGATTAATTTAACCTTCTATCACTCAAGAACTCCGATTTATTATATTTTTTGTATAAGGAACGATAAAAACAAAATAAAATACACGTATTTTTTTATATTAATTTATTTTTATTATTTGAAAAAAAAAATTGGAAATTAAGGGAATCTTGCTTACAGGCAACAGTGAGGTTTGTGGTCGAAATTTTTATTACTGTTGCACAAGTTACGAAAGAAACAATTCTTGTTTTTTGTGTAACATAAGGCTACCCCGCACTTTTCACATACAGTATGGGTAAACTTAATACACTTGGGAAGCTTGCATCTGATTTTCTTATCAGACCATTGCGGCCAGTGACCAATCTGGTCTTGACGGACTGCTTTTGGAGGTAAATGCTGCGCAGGTCCTTTGAGCTTTTTGGCATCAATCTCAGGCTGCAATGACCGCCGACCAGAAAAAGTAGCTTTTGAACCCATTTTGCAAAGGGTCACAGCAACCTCCTGACGAAAATCTGCTGATGATAACCGGTTTGATGAAAGCCCTTTGTATTCAGCAACCCTCTTCTGAAGTATCCATGCATTTGCCATCGTGATGTCCAAATAATGATAAAAAATTCGCATGGGCCATCTTTTGCTTCGCAAGCGTATTTTGTATATACCCATGATGCTGTCAAGGAGATCAACGCCTCCCATATGGCGATTGTACTCTCCGACATCACTAGGTCGCTTTATGTGCACATACTTGGAATTCTGTTTGTCCCATCTTCGAACATCAGTTTCAGGTTTTTGCCCAACAAAGGTGGACGCTTGGTTGACAACTCTGTTATCCTTCCATGCAACAGTTGATACATCGATCCCGTTGACGTCAGCTACGTATTCTTCAGAATAGCCTCTTTCTTTTTTCATGATTATTTTTTCTGATGACAACTTACAGTCCGGTATTCTATTTCTTCTTATAGTACCAAGGCTGAGAATACCTTCTTTGGCTAGATATTCCATTAAACGAAGAGAAGTGAAGTAGTTGTCAAAATACAGCTTGAAGTTCTGGTTTCTTGGAATCATACGCGCTAGCCTCACGACGCCATTAGAAGATGCGCCTAAGTCTGGCTCCTCTTGTAAGACAACATTTTCTTTACCTGTTTCGATTTCTGTTTTATAAGATTAATTAATTTTTTTGTTGTTACAAATCCAAGTAGAAATTGTATTTTATTTTTAAGCGGTGTCTTTGATAGAATTCGAACCGATAACCTCCGGCATGACAAGCTAGTACACTACCCACTCGACCACACATAGAAAAAATTATGATAGCTTTTTTTTAAACAAACATGTTTTTGAAACTGATCTTAAATCTTTATTATTGTCTCTATTTAGTTTGATAAATAATTTTGTTTGACTTATTATTTAATTTCATTTACCTACCGCCAATGTTGACAACCTGATAAAATTATGAAATTCTTTGATTTATTTTTTATATTTCTCTAAAACATTTTTTGACTGAAACAATTTGTTTATTGAAAAAATCAGAATTTTTTTTCAAACAAATTATTCCAATTTTTGCATTTGAATTTACAAATTTCTTTATAGGACCTAAATTGAACAAATTTACATTTGATTCAGGGAATTCGGTATTTGAAGTGAAAAATTAGTTTTTTTTTGTGCAGGGGAACTTATATTTCATTGTTATAAATACCAGTTAAGCTGGAGTTAATATCTGAATATAGTTACATAACAGGTTCCTGAGTGGCATGGCAGTTTCATTGAAGTGATGCAATTAATGTTATATAGACACTATGTGATAGGCCTAAGATCTAGGTGCATCGAATTTGTTCAGTGCCGTTTACTACAATACTAGCCGGAGTACCAACTAAATTGACTGAAAATTGTTAATATGTGACCATCTACACAATATGTCTTTTCACCATTCACTACTCCTTATTTTTGGTACCAGTCTCATTTCTCAAGTCATAGGACGAGTACTTTTTGATCATTTGTCACCAAATTTTCCGCAGGGCAATGCAAAAAATATTGGGACCTACTTTTACCCCTCTACCGCAGCATCAAGATTTTGAATATGAGATCAAATCGATCAATATGTGAAACATCATATGATGCAACAATATAGGTTCTTTATAGCTGTTATAACTCATTACACTCAAAATATCCATTATTTTTATAAATACAAGGTCAGATTTCAGACAAACTTAAGATGAAATAATGAAAAAAGTTTTCGTATTTCTATGTCTTTGTCATATCGTGCAAAAAATATTTTCTAAGCTAATTTGAGGTCGCTGAGCACGAAAATGATATTCATTTATTTTTCTTAATGCACTTTTTCCTGGTATTCGCGAAAAATAAGTTTATTTTTGTTTTTAAGAGTTTTCGTTTACTGGCGTTTATTCCGAGAACGGCTCACCTGCCGATCGGATAAAAAAGTATATTTTTAGACCTTTTTCCCAAAAACTATAATTTTAAATTGCTCCATTAAGATGAAAAAACATACTGAATATATTTTTTCAGGCTGCATTTCAAAGATAATTGATGGATGCAATCGCTAAGCTCTGATAAAAAATAAGAAAGTTATTAGCCCTTAAGCGAAAGCACCTGCATTATTTTTTAATTATTTTTCTTACAAAATTAATTTAAATCAGTTTGTATTAAAGCGAAATTGTTTTTATTGAAAATAATTTTATATGGGAAATAAAATCAGTTTTTTTCACTTAATGGCTTATAACTTTCTTATATTTTGTCAGATCGCCTCGATTTTAAACTTTTTTCATTCAACACAACATTTTTTTTACGTGTAGCCTTAAAAAATTATTAAACAATTTTTCTATACTAATAGCGCAAACTAAAATAAAATTCATATAATGCCTCTAGCTTCCTGCCGTGGTAGAGGGCTAAAAGATATGTCGAAAAAATTAAAAACATTTTTTTGTATACAAGTTGCAAGAATGTAATGCAACATTCTTGAGGTATTCTTAATCGATTTACCAAAAAGCATATTTGTAAAAAAGTAACTTTTTCAAAAAGTATATATCCGAAAAGTAGCAAATATATGTACAGGGTGCAGTGATGCCAACGTAGCTATTTTCGAGCTAGATTTAGCTCTATTTGAGTACTTCTAACTCGTAATTTTTTCCTTCAGCTCTTTTTTAGAAAAAAAGAGCTAACACAGCTCTTTTCAATAATGTAAACGGCACGTTTGCCACTTTTTGCAACTTTCATTAAATTTTCCCGTTTTTACCCTCTTGGTTCGTCTTTTCGTTATTTACGTAAATAATATTGGTACCAAGGATGCGAAATTAGCCCTTTTCGGGCTAGATTTATCCACTTTTTAGTCACTCAAAACACGAAAAAAATGTCTAGCCCCAAACAAAATAACGCGCAAATTTAGCACTTTTAACAATTATCTTTTAGCCGCTTCTTACTTTTTGATCAATATTTTTCGTTTTGGCAACAATTTCTTCCTTTATTCTAGTAATAGCGACTTCTGAATTAACATCCTAACATCATTTTACTCATTTTCTTTTGTTAGTTTGCTGTGCCAGTAATAAAAAGAAGAGTGTATAATAATCTTCTATTTCTTTAAAGATTGGTTGAGATTTTAAGTTAGTCCCAAAATTTAAACGTGTTTTATAAGTAAGCCCTTTTTGCGCTTTTTCGAAAAATTTTACTTTGATATTGCTTTATACGTGTCTTTTTTCCATTTAGCCCTTTTTAGCTCCTTTTACAAAAATTTTTGCGCGTTTTGGGTTCCAAAAGTTGGCATCACTGACAGGGTGTCCAATTAATCAACGTCAAGCCGAAAGTGGATGATAGGACAAGTAGTGACTGCTCCAAAAAAAGTTAGAAAAAAATCTTTGTCACTTATTTTAAAAGGTGTTGCCAGCTTAAAAAAATCACCCTTGCTGACACTTAGTTCAACATATTATTCTATAAAATGTAATTTTAATTTATAAATAACAATAATAAATTTTGTTAGTCACTGTAAGTCAGTTTGTTAACATATAATTCAATTATTACTAAATATGCCAAAACGCAATTTTACTTTAACATAAAAGGTAAGTCATTTAAATTCCACAATAAATTTATGTCATTGAACTTGCCATTGATTACTTCAACACAAATATGCCTATAGAACCGATTTAAACACAATAATTAAAATATGTAATTCAATTTACTCGTTGCACAATAGTTGATTAAGCATTTTATTTTTTTGTTATTATAAAGTTAATTTACGCAATTTATTATTAAGTTAAATTAAGCAATTTATTAAATTAATTTAGTATAAAAACAAGAATTAAAATAAAGAATTTGTCAATCTTCTTAAGGCATTTAAGGTGTTGTATTGATTGATCTTTACTGCGTTTTTCAAGTTCAACTGCTTGAAGGGCATCCCGGCAAACAAAAATAGTGTCAATACAAGTTTATGTGCTTGGATTGAAATTACTATTGCCACAACATTCATTGGTGACCCCTAATACTTTCTAAATTCACTGAGATTCCCCCCACCAGTGGTAAGGATTTCTTTAGAATTTTAAGGAAGTAAACGCGCAACCAAGTGTAGAACATCAGTTCACACACCAATAATATTTACAAACAGTAGCACAGGGCTACGTTGAAAACTCACAATTATTTACAAACAGTAGCACAGGGCTACGTTGAAAACTCACAACTACAAACAGTAGCACAGGGCCACAATATCCAACTCTTCAAACGCAACACAAACAATTAGTCAAGATGTCATCAGTGCAGGAACTTATGAATCAGCAAGAGGCGACTGCAAGCGAGATTGGAAGAGTCATTTCAACCATAAAAAAAGCTCCGCTAGACAGAAGAACAGAGGTATTTTACAAGGCAAAGCAAGATGAATTAGTTACCCTATGGCAATCGTTCGAAAAAATTGAAAACAAAATTCGGAATGATGCTACCTTATCAGAGGAGGATCCCTATATTACAAAGGACATTTACAAATCCATTGGCGAACAATACAGTTCAACAATTGAACATATTGAATGTCAACTAGAAAAATGCATGACACCATATACCAAACCTGTACCATCCGTAAGAACACTAGTAACCAAATCAGTCAACCAGGATGAATCAGAGGAAGTACGAACACCAGGACTAGCCAGGTTAATAACTGCACGCATGACATCACTAACACGTTTGTTGCAATGTTTGTAAACACTAACAGAAGAGCAGCCAAAACAATTTTATGAACTAAAATCAGAGACTATAAAAAAGTTATGGTCTCAAATCCAAACTTTGTATGACGACGTGTGGCAACAAATCGAAGATCCATCAAGCCAAGGTTTACATCAAGATGACTACAATAACCTCGAAGACGCAGTTCACCAACATCTAGTTAAACTCGCTGTGCACGCAGATCAACACAAACAGCCTATAAAGGACGAATCACAAGTGGGAAGCAATTCAGCTATACTTAGCCCACTGCCTCTTCCAAAGGTTACGATACCGAAATTCAGTGGGGACTATCTGAGTTGGCAACCATTTTTTGATATGTTCAATGAAATGATTCACAAAAAAGCTATGCCCGCCATACAAAAAATTGGTTTTTGAAAACAAACACCACAGGTGAGGCAGCTAGGCTAATACAAAATTTAGCCTTAACCGAAACCAACTATGAAACAGCTTGGAAAATGCTTCAAGACCGCTTCAGTAATTCACGAATATTAACAAATAACATCATAAATAGACTACTGGGCCAACTACAAATTGCTGATAGTCCCTCTGCTGTAGCCATAAAAGGAATACATGACACAACACGAGAATGCATCTCAGCACTAAATAATTTGAGTATCAATACTTCAACATGGGACCTGATGTTAGTTAATTTATTAATCAAAAAACTGGATCAAGGCACACACTTATTATACGAGCAATCACTACAACTACCAAGATTATTGCCAACATTAGAAGAACTGTTGGGCTTCCTGGAAAGCAGGCTCCAATCATTAGAAGCAGTCATACGAATACAAACAACGTCAAAGAGAACTTTAGCTGCAGCAAGGAAAACAACCATTGCAAACTATGTAGCAATGGAATTCATCAATTACACTATTGCAACAAATTTTTATCGATATCAGTACCTAATCGACTGAAGTGGATACAGCAACAAAAACTCTGTGTTAACTGCTTCAAGAGTGACCATATGTCAAAACATTGCACAGCAAGTTCCTGTCGAAAATGTAAGAAAACCCACAACACACTCGTACATTTGGAAAGGCATCCACAGAACACCAACGCCTTGTCCTTAACATCAAACAACTCTTACACTGAAAGTAAGGCATCAACATCAACGGTAGCTTCAGCTCATTGTCCTGGAACAGGAAAGGACTACGTACTGTTAGCCACAGCTCGGGTAAAAATTACAGGCAATAATGGACGGTCTGGAGTCTTCAAAGCAATCTTAGACTCAGGACCACTAATAAACATTGTGACTAAACGGCTACTAAATCGTCTATCACTCAAGCCATCGCAGACATCCTTATGTATCGAAGGAATCTTCAATCAGTCCAGAAACACAAATCAACGCATTAATGTTAATCTTCAGTCTACAACAAGTAATTACCACACAAGACTAGAAGCCTTTGTTCTTCCCAACATAATTCCGGCCCAACCTTCAACAGAGTTCAACTGTATCTCCTGGCCAATTCCAGAAAATATTCAACTGGCCGATCCTGAGTTCAACAACACTGCTAATATTGACGTTTTACTAGGCGCCGAATATTACCTCGAATTGTTGACCACCGGAAAAATTCACCTCTCACCAGAATTACCAATTTTAAAAAATACAAGGCTGGGTTGGATTGTAAGTGGAAGGATAAGGGAAACGAATAGCAACTCAGCGGTATGTGCAGTATACAGTGAAAAGGAAACACGCACAGAAGAACTTGTTCAAAGATTCTGGAAACTAGACGAATTCGAGTCAGACAGCACTCTCACCACCGAAGAGATAAGGTGTGAACTACAGTTCATCCAAACAACGACAAGAAATTCTGAGGGCCGATTTGTAGTTCGGCTACCCTTTTCAAAAAACCCAAGCTGCCTTGGAAAGACAAAAAAGTTAGCATTTTCAAGATTGATGGCCTTAGAAAGGCTTTTATTGATAAACATAGACCTTAAGCAACAATACATTGACTTTATGAAGCAATATGAAAAATTGGGTCACATGACCCGCATAAATAACTCAGAGGTAGTAGGCCGTCATTTCTATATTCCACATCACTGCATAATCAAACCTGAAAGTAAAACCACCAAACTTCGAGTAGTGTTTGATGCATCGGCAAAATCCTCAACAGGAATATCTCTCAATGACATCTTGTACGTAGGTCCTCCGACACAAGGAGATCTCTTTGGACTGCTACTGCGATTCCGAATGCCACGATTTGTTTTTTGTACTGATATTGAAAAAATGTATCGTCAAATTCCTGTTCATTCAGCAGACTGTCCCATGCAACTAATATATTGGAGAAATAGTCCAAATGAAGTAGTGGAAACCTACAAACTTATCACTGTGACATATGGAACATCCGCAGCCCCATATTTGGTAACAAAATGTGTACAGCAGTTAGCAGATAAAAACATGAAAAATTATCCATTAGGTGCAACAACATTAAGAGAAGATTTTTATGTGGATGACGGTATGAGTGGATCTGATAGCCTTACAACAGCAATTGAAAAACAACAACAGTTGACTACCTTGTTACAAGGAGCTGGCTTCGAACTAAGAAAGTGGTGTGCAAATCATTCAAGGCTACTATCTGGCATTTCTCCTGAAGATATAGAACTAAATCTAGGTTTTGATAATCAATCAACAAAAATTTTGGGATTAACATGGAATCCCAAGGCGGATAATTTTTGTCTCAGAGCAGACATTCAAGACAATGACAAAATAAACAAGCTAACTATAACGTCAGATATAGCACGAATATTCAATCCGTTAGGAATCGCCGGACCTGTTGTCGTCTCTGCTAAAATTTTCATACAACAACTATGGTAATTACAACTTTCATGGGACGAACCGCTTCCAGCAGATCTTAACAACCAATGGGTACTGTTTCGTCAAAATTTAAAACACCTTAATAATATAAGTACCAAAAGGCACATTTTTGATGGTCAGATTTCAAAAGATACACAAATACACACTTTTGTGGATGCTTCTGAAAAGGCGTATGGCGCCACAGTATACATACGATCCAAGATACAAGATGGACGACTAGTGGTCAGACTTCTACGCGCCAAATCACGCATTACCCCTATAAAAAAGGTAACTCTACCAAGACTAGAACTATGCGCAGCGCTTCTTGGGGATCAACTTACCACAAGAGTAAAAAGAGAACTACGAGCTGAAAACATGCCTACATATCTATGGTCAGACTCTGAGATAGTACTGCATTGGATCAATGCAACATCATCCTCTCTTCGTACCTTTGTCGCAAATAGAGTAAGTAAAATTCAAGAGCAAACCATAAGCAGTCAATGGCGACACGTCAGTTCTAAGCAAAACCCGGCCGACCTCATCTCAAGAGGTTTGAGTCCAGAAAAATTATCACAATGTAGCCTTTGGTTTTTTGGACCAATGTTTTTACACGGCAACGAGAGTCAATGGCCAAAGGAGTTCAACAAAAATCGGAAACCATCCTCCACTGAAGAATTCAAACCAAATTCAGTCATTGCCGTATCTGCAATTTCAACCTCATTGGAAGACATTATATATAAAATCAACAACCACAACTCATTCAAGACACTTCAAAGAGTAGTAGCATGCATGCAACGCTTCATCCAAAACACCAAATTGGCGAAGACCGAACGACCGACCAGCAATGCACTAAGCCCGTTAGAACTCACTTCAGCTAAGTATCTTATAGTCAGAACTATGCAAATTTCAGACTTCAAAAATAAAATAAGTGCATTAAACAAAGGGAAGGAGCTCGATAAGGCAAGTCCTATATGTGGATTATCACCTTTTCTTGACGAAAATAATATATTACGCGTCGGCGGAAGGTTGAAGGCTTCAAACATCTCATACGATGCTAAACACCCAATGGCTCTTTCCTACAACGATCCAATTTCTAAATTAATAATGAGAATGTTACACAACGACAATCATCATTGCGGCCCACAAACACTACTATCCATCTCCAGGCAACAATTTTGGATAATCAAAGGGAAGTCAATTGCCAGACACATAGTTCAAACCTGCATCCGATGCACCAGATCAAAGCCAAGGCTAATGCAACAAATCATGGGAGATCTACCTGCCTCCAGAGTGACTCCGACTCGGCCATTTATAATATCAGGCGTCGACTACTGTGGCCCACTGTGGGTACATTACAAACTAAAAGGTAAGAGACCGCACAAGGTCTACATTGCAGTTTTCGTATGCTTCTCAACAAGAGCAGTACATTTAGAAGTGGTAACTGACCTCACTACAGAAGCATTTATTGGAGCTCTCAAGAGGTTCATCGCCCGACGTGGACGTTGTCAAACCATCTATTCAGACAACGCTACGAACTTCGTTGGGGCACGGAACCAGCTCGAAGAACTAAAGAACGCTATATTTTCCAAACCTTCACAAGAAGCAATAACTCGATCTTGCAGTAATGACGGAATAGAGTTAAAGTTTATACCTCCTAAGGCAGCACATTTCGGTGGGTTATGGGGGGCAGCTGTTAAGTCAGCCAAACAATTACTTTTACGCAGTATATCAACGGCTTCGCTAACGCATGAAGAATTAGAAATAGTCATCATTGAAATTGAGGCCATTCTGAACTCACGGCCCCTTACTCCTTTATCAAGTGATCCTAACGATTTAACAGCTTTAACTCCCGGGCATTTCTTAATCGGGGAACCACTGACGGCACAAGTCGACTCTCAAGTGCCTAATCCTACTTGCTCACTGGCAAAAAGATGGAATCTTGTGTCGCAGCTTAAACACGAATTTTGGAAGAGATGGTCATTGGAATATTTGCACCAGCTACAAGAAAAACAGAAATGGAAGACATCATCTCAAAATCCGAAAGAAGGAAATTTAGTCATAGTAAAAGAGGACAATTTGCCCGTAATGGAATGGCCACTGGGTAGAATCCAGAAAACTTATAAGGGAACTGACGGCAAGGTCAGGGTAGCAGATATAAAGACAGCCTCCGGAATAAAGAAAAGACCTATTCATAGATTAGCGCCACTACTGCAGCAGGAAGAACTACCAACAAATGAAGTGACCAAGCTCACTTGCCCGATAGCAGTTGATGAAACAGAAGGTCCACCATAAAAAAAAATCTAGGCCTATGTCCACTTCAATGCTACTTACTATAATAACAACACTATTTTTAGTTCCAGTAGCAATGAGTAGCAATATCAAAATAACTAACTTTCATGATAACCCAGTACTATACTTTGAGGAAATTGGAAATGTAAAACTAGTGACGGCTGAATGGAGAATAATGATATACTACGACCTAGCACCATTTAATTCCGAATTGAAGGCCTTCCAGTCAGGAATAACTACCCTACAACAGCTCTGTTCGCCCATTAAACATCAACTAACTTGCAACATTTTGACAACCAACTTCAATTTAATAAAAAATGGATTGATTCAAGAGAACGAGCTATTCTCCAACTCCAGCAGTATAGTAAAAAGGGGAGCCTTCAACATTATTGGAAATGTTGCACGATCTTTGTTTGGCGTTCTTGATTCCGAGTACGCAAATGAAATGTCAACCACCATCAAGAATGCTAAGGAAGAGTCAAACTATTTGTTTCAACTGCTCAAAAATCAAACATCTATTATTGACTCAACCATTAATATCATTAAGCAAGACGAACAAAGTACTCAAAAACAAATAATGGATATAATAGACAAGGTTAATGAACAAGAGAATGCAATAGCTAAGCAGGTTGACCAAACCAACCAAATGCAATAAATCTCACTTCTAGCTAACCAGTTGACGTTGACAGCAATAAACTTACAAGGAGTTGAAAGGGAGATTATTGCCGTACTAACCGATACCCACCATGGAAAAGTTAGTCCACTTTTATTGTCCCCGGCACAACTAAAGAACGAACTAAGGGTAATAAAGGCTTATCTTCCAACAAGCCGAACACTTCCAATTGAAGACGACAGTTTAATCCAACTATACAAATTAATGAAGGTCAACGGAGCGGTAATAAATAATGAAGTCATTTTCGAAGTAATGTTACCTTTAGTCGACCATCAATATTTAGAACTCTTCAACATAATTCCGGTACCGACGATAAGGACAATAATTTAATCTCAATCAACTCAGTGGAATAATTTTTTGCCATAAACCCCCATAGAGACGTATACCTTCCATTCACAACCCAGGATATATCAAACTGTATTACGCCTAAAATTGATGTATTCATATGCAATAACAAACAGTTCAAGCTTAGGAAGAATGAGGGAAGTGATTCCTGTGAAATCAACATTTTTAACAGCCGACAAATAACTAAATGCAAGCTTATTCGGTTGGCAGACAACTCCACATGTACACAACTAAAATATCCAAATAAATGGATCTTCGCTACCACCGCAAAACTAGAGATATCAGCAGTTTGCGGTTCTGAACATGCCCGATATACAATAAACGGCACCGGAATAATAGAGATCGAAGCTAGCTGCACACTAATACATATCTATACATATATATCTAATACACTACACACATCATATGCTCAACTACGGCCCATAGATCATATTAGTACACATCAAGAGATAACTAAAATATTTAACACATCCAACAACCAGATTGAAATCCATCAAAAGCAACTAAGCGCACTGAAAAAACACCTAAACGAATCAACCGTTGTTCACATACCAGCACTCATCAATTCCAATAGTTTTCACCATCATGCAGTCAGTTATTCTGCACTTGTAATCTCCGTATTATTCGCCATCTTAATCATCAACACTTATTTAAAACAGCAAAGGAACAGCAATTTCACATGCAACCAAACCACCCAGCCAGTTCCACCACCACGAGCCATCAACATTGATGTTGGAGATACCTGAATTCAATCTTATAGCACCATCGACCATTGGTCAATGCGGGGGAGAATGTTGACACTTAGTTCAGCATATTATTCTATAAAATGTAATTTTAATTTATAAATAACAATAATAAATTTTGTTAGTTACTGTAAGTCAGTTTGTTAACATATAATTCAATTATTACTAAATATGCCAAAACGCAATTTTACTTTAACATAAAAGGTAAGTCATTTAAATTCCGCAATAAATTTATGTCATTGAACTTGCCATTGATTACTTCAACACAAATATGCCAATACAGCCAATTTAAACACAATAATTAAAATATGTAATTCAATTTACTCGTCGCACAATAGTTGATTAAGCATTTTATTTTTTTGTTATTATAAAGTTAATTTACACAATTTATTATTAAGTTAAATTAAACAGTTTATTAAATTAATTTAGTATAAAAACAAGAATTAAAATAAAGAATTTGTCAATCTTCTTAAGGCATTTAAGGTGGTTTATTGATTGATCTTTACTACGTTTTTCAAGTTCAAGTGCTTGAAGGACACCCCGGCAAACAAAAATAGTGTCAATACAAGTTTATGTGCTTGGATTGAAATTACTATTGCCACAACATTCAACCCTGTAATGATCTTTCTATTGCTGTGACTACAAATCTTCACTTTTCTTATTTTTTTCTTTCTCCTATATCATTGTCAGATATCCTTCTGTAAATGGCAGTTAAAAATTCATACTGCAGTGGCCTGATTTTCAAAGAAAATCTTAGATTTTGCCAAACGACGTACCAAAATTTATTACTACTCCCAACTTTAACCGGCAGTGTTGAAAAAAATGTACTAGGTACTTTTGCCAAGTGACATTAAAAGTTGGCGCGTTTATCACGAATTCCAAAATGGTATAATACTTGGTCGATTTGTTTTTCAAGCTGCGAAAAATAAATGTTTTTTCCAACAAAGATACCTATTTTTTTAAGTAAAAAAAATTTTTTAGCCGTTGTTCGAACGGGGTTTCAATTTAAATAAGAAAACGTTCGAATAATGATTAAAAAAATAAATATTTTTGTTGGAAAATTTTTTTTTCGCAGTTTGAAAAACAAATCGACCAAGTATTATACCATTTTGGAATTATTTTTTCAATACGGCCGGTTAAAGTTGGAAGTAGTAAAAAATTTAGGTACGTCGTTTGTCAAAATGTAAGATTTTCTTTGAAAATCAGGCCACTGCAGTATGTATTTTTAACTACCATTTAGAGAAGGATATCTGACAATGATATAGGAGAAAAAAAAATAAGAAAAGTAAAGATTTGCAGTCACAGCAATAGAAAGATCATTACAGGGTGATTTTTTTTAAACTGGCAACACCTTTTAAAATAAGTGACATAGATTTTTTTCTAACTTTTTTTGGAGCAGTCACTACTTGCCCCATCATCCGCTTTCGGCTTGACGTTGATTAATGGGACACCCTGTATACAAACATATGTGTGGCTAAAGAAACATGCATTGTAAATTTTTGTAAAATGTGTGATAAGGGTTATGAGATGACCATATCTATATACACATAAAATATATATGCATAGAAAAAGTACCAAAATGAAGTACGGCTTTTATCTCGTATATGTTCGAATTTAAAAAAATACCAACATATATTTGAGGGATTTTTAAGGAGAGTAGAATACAATTTGAAGGTACCAAAATAAAATTTTTACCCTTTTACTCCCGCTAAATGTATAAATTTCAGAAACTGCCTTTTTTTTATTGAACTATGATGATTTTTTTATTTTACGTCTACCTTAGTTGAAACTGAAGATATAAGATTACCGACTTTACATGTCCTTAGCCCTTTTTAACCCCTTAATTATTGTATTCCAAAAATCCCTTCTTAGTGGATCTATACATCGAAATGGAAACTGACACACAAAATGTTTTTCTACTAAAAACTATTCATTCAGCATTTCAATGTCCATAAAAAAGTATTGTATAGAAAGAAGTACTAAAATGATCTACAAATTTTACCCTTTTTACGCATTCGAGTTTACAAAAAGTACCGAAACGTCTTCGACGGTTTCTTATGGAGAGAATATAGTTTGAGTTTCATTTCTATCTTAATTATTTCAGGAGATAAATGGGTTACAAAAAAGTACCAAAATTATATGTTTACCATTTTTCGCCCCCAAATGTAGAATCTTCAAATAAGTACCAATCACCTGTCCGCTTATTTTTTGATCTTATTATGATGTTTTTTGAATTTTATGTCTACCGTAGTTAGATACGGAGATATAAGGTTACCGCTTTTACCCTCTTAGCATTTGAATTTCCAAAACTCCCTTCTTAATGGATCCATACATCGGGCCTATTGATCATATTAAAAATTATTTTGTATATATTCAGCATGTCAATTTACATAAAAATAGCTGTATAGAAAAAAGGTACTAAAAAGAGCTACAATATTTAACCATTTATATATTCAAATTTTCAAAAAGTACCAAAACTTTTTCGAAGGCTTCTCAAGGAGAGAAGTTGAAAGTTAATATTTTTTTCTAGCTTTATTACTTTAGAAGATAAATAGGCTACCATAAAAGTACTAAAATTATATTTTCACCCTTTTTCATCTCTAAATGTTCAATTTTAAAAAAATACCAAACAACTGTCCGCTTAGTTTTTTATGTTATTATGATGCCTTTTAAATTTTAAGTCTATCTTAATTAGACCCGGAGATATAAAGTTACTGAATTTACCCGTTTTTACTTCACTTTGATCCCTTAGCATTTGAAATTCCAAAAATCCCTTCATAGTCGATCTATACATCGGGAAGTCTCTGGCTTTAGTCGTTTGGTCTGGGCGATGATACCCCAGTCAGTCAGTCAGCCAGTCACGTTACTCTTTTACATACTCGTTAGGGTATTCACTCGAATATAGTTTGCTCGATTAATCGAATAATTGAAGTCAAATAATGTTCGATCAAAAAAAAAAATTTAAATTTCGAGTAAAAATTTATTCGAGTAATTAAGGTTAATCGAATAACTCGACTAAAAAATTGTATGTAAATTTTCTTTTTTTATGAGTTTTTAAAGATTTCTTAATGAAAACTGGCAAAAATTTTTAAATTATATGAATTTACCGTAACGTTCGAATGACATGAACGTTATTTCATACCAATAGACCACATCATCAAAGTATTAAGTAAATAATGTAATAACAATAACATGGAGAAAGGAACTCATTTCCAATATATATCTTGTAAAAAATTCGGAAATATATCTTGTGAAAAATTCGGAAATATAACCATTAAACAAAAATTATATTAAGAAAAGAAGATATTTCGAGAGCAATAAATAGATTTTTCGTATTCAAATATCGAATGTATCTTATGACGAAATTTAATGAAAAATTAAAAACATTTACAAAATCAAAGAGCAAAAAAATTGCTTTTGTCATATAAAATATTACTATATGGATCTAGAAAAAACAAAGAATTGATCCGATAAATTGGAAATGCTTTCTAATTCACTTTTTTCAATTTATCCAGCGTCAACGATTAGTGAAAGATTATTCTTAATAAAAACGCGAAAAAAACTTGATTTGTTTTATTTCTCTCCACAAAAATGTACAAAAAACCGAGTAATTAAAAAACTTTCCGATTAACTCGAATAATTTTTAGCAGTAAAGCTCATCCTTGCAAGAAAATTATCTAGAAGACTTGCTTCAATTTTATTATAAATTCTCGTGGTTAACACTTCTACAATATTCATTATGTTCAACGTTATAAATACAAATGGAATTACTTACCCAACATTTTATTGCGATTAACATCAATGCGTGCTACGCCAAAGGCTGGATCTGTATCAGCAGTATAATTGTTAATTGTAAACTCCCAGTAGTGTATGCCACGTGAAAAACCAACAGAACCTAATGCAACACGATGTTCCCATCCTTCAACTGAAACAGTAGAATTATTATTGCTAAATATGAGACCAGAGCCAGGACCACCACTTAAAACAGGATCGAATGTAAACCAGGCAACTGTAAATACAATAAATAAGAAAAAAACGAGTGAGTAATCTTAAAAAATAAGTAAAGGAAAAATCAAACACCCTTTCATAAAATCATAAAATAGGTGAACCACCGTCAAAAACTTAACTAGGGAATAAACTTAGTAAATCTAGGGAATAAACTTAGTAGAATCATTAAGTGTATACCATAGGGTAAGAAGAGGCCAAACAGAAACTTCAAAAACCTAAGTGTGCTGTCAAAAAAGTCTAAGGTTGTATTAGTAGAACATTTTGTATTAGTATTGACTTAAAATACAAATTCCCCACAGCACTAAAACCGCATTTGGTTGTAACAAAAAGTATTCTAAGCTATTTATAATTTTTATATATGAATTTTTAGAAGTTTATGTAATTATTGTTGTATTTATTAATGAAAATATTAATTTAGAATGCTTTTTAATACATTCGAGCTCAAAAAATATTGATTTGCTAAAATTTTTTTTGCAATTTTTCTATTTGGTACCAAAAATTTTTATCCCAAATAGGAAGAAAAATACAATACTGTTCAATGAAAAATAAGGTTGAGAACTTTGATAAATTTCAACACACAAATGTCAACAAAATTAAAAAAATATTTTAAAATTACAGCAAGAAGAAATATAAAATTTATATTAAATCAAATAAAAAAATGAAATAAAACTGAAAAGTGCTTGTGCGTGGAAAACAAGTTATGATTTAGTGCATTTTCATGTGGAAAAATGATATTCTCTCAAGTGTGCTGAAATGCAAAAATGGTGTCCTCTCAATTTTGTTGAATTCACAATATCTATATGTGTAAAGAGAGTTGTCATTATTTTATTGACAGTGCGAGATCTTGCTATCTATGTTTATCAATGGTATATACCATAGGGTACATAGAAGCCAAACAGAAACTTCAAAAACCTAAGTGTGCTGTCAAAAACCAAGTCTAAGGATGTATTAGTAGAAGATTTTGTATTAGTATTGGTTTAAAATTTCTTCACAGCACTAAAACCGCACTTGGTTGTAACAAAAAGTATTCTAAACTATTTATATTTTTTATACATGAATTTTTAGAAGTTTATGCAATTATTGTTGTATTAATTAATGAAAATATGAATTTAGAATGCTTTTTAATATATTCCAGCTCAAAAAATATTGATTTGCTAAAAATTTGTTTGCAATTTTTCTATTTGGTACCAAAAATTTTTATCCCAAATAGGAACAAAAATACAATACTGTTCAATGAAAAAAGGGTTGAAAACTTTGATAAATTTCAACACACAAATGTCAACAAAATTAAAAAAATATTTTAAAATTACACCAAGAAGATATATAAAATTTATATTAAAACAAATAAAAAAATTAAATAAAACTAAAAAGTGTTTGTGCGTGGAAAATAAAAGTTACGATTTAGTGCATTTTCAAGTGGAAAAATGATAGTCTCTCAAGTGTGTTGAAATGCAAAAATGGTGTCCTCTCATTTTTGTTGAATTCACAACATCTATATGTGTAAGGAGAGCTGTCATTATTTCATTGACAGTGCGAGAGCTTGCTATCTATGTTTATCAATGGTATATACTCTTAACAAATTTTAGTTTTTTATTTTGAGGATAGGATCGATTTTTTTTTTAGCGATTTATTAATGTTTAATGCGTTTATTATTTTTCACAAAACGCTGAAAGCGGTAAATAAATCAGTAAAACTCGATCCTAACCTTAAAATAAAAAAAACCAAATTTGTTAAGAGTATGTACTAAAAGATTCTCAGTTATTTTATTTCGTAGCTAGTAACGCTTTCAGCATAATTGTAATATAATTTCTTCAACTGAAAAGTAGTAAAATTCAGTTACGTGTTGTTTGCGTATGAAAATCGATATGCATGAATTTGCTTTTAGAATGACTAAAGTTGCTTTATTCTGTATATTTTTATTAAGAAACAAATTGTATTTTTTGTATTGAGCTCGGTTGATTCCAATCACTAATTTTCAAAATTCCCCGGAACCCCGGGAATAAGAAATTTTATTTCCCAGGAATGGGAAAAGTCCGAAAAACTAGAAACCCTAATGTTGCACCAGATGATGTTTTATACTCGTAATTTGATCGATTTGATTTCATTTTCAAAGTCTTGCTGCTGCGGTAGAGGGCTAAAAGTAGGTAACAATATGTTTTTCAACATTTTTCCCATGTAGCTGAAAATAAAATGTAACTTTTTGCTATTCGAAATCGAAATTAAAAAAACAAAATATGCTGACGCTCAACCCTACATGCATATTTCCTTTGCTCTCAGTGTGGGAAAGTATATCGAAATATAATCATCACTATAAAAATCTTCATAAACCTATAAATTTTCAATTTCCTACACCTTTTGCTTTAATACTTCTATTAAAAATCAACAATCATTAATATGCTGTCTTCTTCGCAACACACGTAGGCATCAAATGTATATATATCCTTGTCATTTACACACTTTTCCATTAAGTAATTAAATATTAAGGACTAATCAATTTTCTCTTTAAAGTCCCAGAAGGCATTTTATGACTAGACCTAACTGCCTCTTTGAAATGTATGTCTCATGGCGTTCTAAAAAATAAAACACAATTTAAATGAAAGTTAAATAAAATATCGCGTTTAATGAAATCAACACTCCTGCTAAGTAGCGAACATCTAATAAATCTTTCTCCAAGTAGCAGCAGCAAAGCAAGTTTCTATAGCAACAGCAAACGAAAAATATTAATCAAAGTTAAATTAAAAAAAAAACGAGAAAAAGGAGTTAAATTAAAGTTTCTTATATAATAAAAAAGTAGCTAGTGCAGTCATTATAGAAGTAAAAATTGGTGTAAAAGAAACTGGCATTCAAGGATAACTAAATAAACATGTAATAGTAAATTTAAAACCCTTAACCACTAAATAATATGCGAAAAAAATTCTACTAAATAACAAGAAAAGGACATAGTTTTACATGCAAAAAATTAAATTAAAAAAAAGAGTGCAATGGAATTATTTTTATTCAAAAAATTTCGGAAAAATATTTGTTTCCTGTATTATTCGAAAAGAAGAACCAAACTTAGTTTTAACTAAAACTACAAAAATATTTTTATAAACTTGTTTAACGCTTTAAATAGTTCAACGTATTAGCTAAAAGGTTAAAAATTTTAGTCAAAATTACAAGTGACTTAGCGAAAAAAAAACAACACTAAGCATTTGTATATTTTACATAAATTGTGGAAGAACTTATTTAGTTTTAGTTGGATTTAAATTCTAATGGTCTTTTTTCACCTAAAGAAATGCAAACAAATACCTGTTAGTCATACACTCCAGAGAGCTTTGAACTTTATGAACTTACCTTCAGCCGTTTGTAATCCAATAAGTTCAGAGTATTCACCTTCTCCAGCACTATTAAAAGCCTTGACACGAGAATTGTACATTGAATTAAAATGTAAACCATCAACGGTGCATATTGTTTCTTTGCCACAATAAACTTCCTATAAATGAGGCATGGAATGAAAGGCAAAACAAAACCATTGTTTAAATATAGAATATTTTGTAAAATGCTTAATGCTAAAAATTGCAGTGCATTTAAAAAGTAAACACATGCTTAGATACCTACATTATTTGACTTATAAAAATATATTTCAACCCAAAGCACTATAGGAAATTTTAACCCTTTTTGTGGTCATAATTAATCACAGCTAAACGACAGAAGCATTTAAATAATTTTTTGGATTCGACCTTTCACAGCCTTCCTTTAAAATTCCTTAAAAATTTATATTACTTAATCTCCCGAAGAAAAAACTTTTATAGCTCACTCTCACGCCTTCTCACGCATGCCAATTTTGAAATGCTCATTTTTTATACTTTCATTTGAATGGGTGGGAATAACAAGTAGTGGTCCGCCACTTTGGGGTGTACGCCATATTGTGTATATAAGAATACCATTTTATTTTGAGTTCTCTTCTCAGAAATCCCTTTCATCTGATATCCATACTATGAGGGTGCATAAAAAAGAATGATCCGTCGGTCTGGAACGCCCGCACTTTTGGAACGGCCGCTGATTTCAATTTAGATTGATATCGTTTTATTTTCAGCTCTCTTCTTAGCCCATATCATAGGGCTAGTAAAAGATTGTTAAACGCATAACACGGGAATAGATGACATGGGTGAAAACCCGACGAAAACGGATTTTCACGGCAAAGGATGCCAAAGGATCACGAAATAAAGCCAGTGACTTCAGTTAGGGTCAGAAGTATTCAGAAGTGGTAATCGCTTGCCCTTGTTAGCCTTTGCTAACTTTTGCCGCACTAAAAAAAATATGTTTTTTAGTCAATATCTGTTATTGCAATTTAACTAGCATCATTACGTAAATGTAATTAACCTAATACACAATTTCGTAGCTCTTGTAATACAAAATAAATTAATAAATTAGAGATTTTTTTCAGGAGTTGCTAAAATTAAAGTTTTTAAATTTATAATCGCACTATTTTCCAAAATTAATATTTCATTTATTCAGTAAAATATTAATTGTTTTACAAAGATACATTGAAATTGCTCACTGAGGGGTATTATCTAATTCCTATGCGCACTTCACTAGGGCTAAAATTAGATCGCCAGGAAACCTTTACCGAAAGATCTCATAGAAAGTTAATTAAATACTAGCAAACTTTTATTTAAATAAATAAGAAGCTTAAACAATATCAAAGTTTAAACATGAACTCAGTGATCACGATGTTTTATTTTATTTTCTTAATTATATACTTAAAACTTAAATTTATATTGAGCAGTGATCAATAGCAATGGGCGCGTCCATAAGACGTAGCTGTTGAGCTGAACTGCCTTACAGGTTGCCTAGAAATGAGATGGTATTGTACATATCAAGAACTTGGTCCTTATCTCAGTAATTTTTACGGCCGAAATTTTTGGATAGGATCTTGGCCTTAATTTCACATTTCTGGCGTTGTGCGTATTAAGTTTACAACTAGAAAATGCACTAAACACATTCACCACAACAGACTACACGGATACACGACTTCAAATGTCGCTAGCTAATTATATTGAAAGTGGCAGCGAGATCTTGCCAGCTGACATTTCGTTACAGAACGACATACTTCAGTGGTGCCACTTTCAAATGTTATACTTCTATAATAATAAAATCGCTTATTCAAAATATAGTTAGATGTCGCAAAACGTAAAAACAAATAAATTTATTTGTTTAATATATCTTAATTGGTATTGCACTTTTCATACTTAAATTTTTTGATGTTGTCTTTGTTAAATAAAATAGAATATTGGCCAAGTCAAGAATACCAGCATCGTTGAAAACTAAAAAAAAAATCATGAGGTAGTAGCCTTTTTTAACCTTAAAATTTTAAATTAAATTCTTTGGGGGATCTCCCTTGGCTCTGGAGTTATGGGGTTCAAAACTTTGAGTTTTTACTGGCCATAACTGCTAGTATTTAGAAAAGGTATAAGTGAAATGAGTATCACGTTAAAGTTCTGTAAAATACCTTCATACTGATGTATAAATTTCTGAAATCTATTAACCCATTGCGTGTGAAATGCAACTTTAAAATCTTGTTATCTGACTTCTCGCAGAATAACCGTTATCTTAAAACTAGTCGATACAATGGTAGATAAACATGTATCCACTTTTATAGAGACCCTTCCATGCTTTTATTTTGTGTATTTTTCAAACTTGTCACCGATGAAATACATAAGTTATGGTACTTTAAAAATGAGTTTATGAGTTAAGTTATTTTTAAAATCTTTTTATAGTGCCATAACTTAAAAATTAAATCGATGACAGATTCCAATTACATATTAAACTAAAGCTTGGAAGGTTCTATATTAAACTTAATACATGGTTAAGTACCGTTGAATCGGTCAGTTTTTAAGATAACGGTGCTTTTAAGTGAAAAGTCATACAAAAAATAATTTAAATTCCATCGCAATGAGTTAATGGATTTAAAAATATTGTATACCAGTGCTATGGTATTTCAGAGCTCTTTGTAATGATACCTATATCGTTTATATATGTTCTATATTGTGGGAATTATGATTAATAAAAAATTAGAGTCTCGAACTCCGGAAACAAGAGCGGGCGCCGAAAATAAATTATACAGAAATTTTTAACAATGCTGGTATTCTTGACATTTCAGAATATTTTTATTAAGCTCCTAATTATTTCATATTTCGCATTATGTTGGCAGCACTAATTTGTTCATTGTGGACCACAAAAATAGAAATTAACTTTGAGTATGATCGTGGAAAAGTATATGTATAAACGAGACATAAGACGAAAAACATTCATGATTCTAGACATGTATGTATATGAACTTCACTCAATATTATAGAAATACAATTACTTATTTTGACATGTGCATAACAACATAAATTTAATTATTTAAAAACTCGATACATATATATTGTAACATTTAAATTTTGTAATTATCTTTTTATTTACAATAAAAAATATTTCTAAGCGCTAATTTGCTTTACATATTTTGTTATATTGTCAACACTGTTCTTGTGTAGTAGCCAACAAAAATAGAAATTAGTTTAATTTGACTACACGACAGAAGTAGTCGTGTAGTCGTTTAGCCGTGAAAATAATCATTTTCGAATACACACATGTATTATACTTTTGTCATTTTGTAGTCGGTAGCCTGCTGTGGTGAATGTGTTTAATGCAAATAGCATAACCTTCATGTAACACACATCTACTAAAATTGTCCAAAGTTATCCTCCATGCAGGTATTGGAACAATGCTCAAATTTGGTCCATTTGCATGGTTAACAAGGTGCATGGAACCTCCAAAACAATACATTTTCGATCTTAGTGGTTAGTTGGCTACTGTTTAAGCCTTATATTGTATTACATATGTGCCAAAATGCCGTCGACATGTCGTTACTTTTAAACTCATTTCGAAACCGCACGAAAAATATATAACTTAACGGTAAAGTAGCGTAAAACAAAATATAGACAGATATGTTTAATTTGTTGGGGTTTTCATATATTAAAGCCAAAATAATTGCGAATTTTCTATATAAATTAGTTTAGTTTTATGCAAAAAATAAGGTACAATTTCCTAAAGTGCACTGGCTGCCTAATTTAAAGCAGAGCTAGGTGAGGAGAAATCTTAATAAATAAGAAATAATTTGTTGTTTAAGTGTGTTGGTGTTTATTTGGTTTTTTATAGTAGGGGGCGACGAACGTTCGCATTCGCATTTGCGATCTATTCGCTTGTATTTGATATTCGCATTCGCTAAAATTGATGCGAATATTTAAAGCGAATAGTAAAATAAAACATAAATCAAAATTTTTAAAGTTGTCAAATTATTTTGTTAGAAAAGAAGGGCAAATTATGCTTTTCTTGTAAAAAATGTTT
This sequence comes from Panzeria rudis, assembly GCA_956483635.1. NCBI lineage: Eukaryota > Metazoa > Arthropoda > Insecta > Diptera > Tachinidae > Panzeria > Panzeria rudis. The sequence goes on from OY101449.1 coordinate 74,631,738, forward strand.
TGTATGTTAGTTTTTTTTATTAATAAAGTAAGTACAGTTGTCCAATTTTTCATAAGTGTAAAAATACTATGTGCCAAGGCGAATGAAGAAATTTACCGCACACACGAGGAAGGTGGTCTGCTATTTATATTTTTTCATGTTTTTTAAACCCAAAGTTTTTTATTCAACTCAAACTTTTTTATAGTGCATCCTCTTTCCTTTACGTGAATACAAATATGGATGCGAGTGTTATTTTTACTTCGCAATTTGATTTTTTATTCCTCCATTGAATTTTGCATGAAAATAAATGTGCCTCGGTAGCTTAGTGGTTAGTATTCTAGTCTACCATGCGGAGATGATGGGATAGACTCCTGGGGGTTATTATGCATTTCTATTCGAAAGAAAACATTTTCGAAACACAATGAATAATGTATACAAATACGAATGATTTCCGTTTCGAATCGAATTACATAATAACCCCCCTGATTCAATACGCGAACAAAAAGCATTTAATAAAAATAAAAACTGTAGTGTTAAGTAGTTTCCATAGTTGTAAGTTATCTTATATCGTTTTTGTGTCTCAGTAATTCATATGTAGTAGCATATTCAAAATTTTATTTGTATAGCATATGACTTAAATGTAACTCTTCGCATTCGCAAAACTGGTAGTCGGTACACCCCTAGTTTGTAGGTAAACCACATTTTTATACTCTTGTTGTTGTTTATTTTGATTCTTTGTGTTGTATAAATGTAAATAGCCGACAAATACACGACAAACGTCGTAGCCCATAAGCAAAAATTGCATGCCTCTGATTTAAAGTTTATATTAAGATTAAGTATTAAGATATCTAATAAAAATAAGGTCCGATAAGTGAAACGAAGATATGGCATTAGAAATAAAACAGATATGAAATGATTTTGATTTCAGATTCATTTTACAAACTGAAATACATAATACATTAGTTTGCATTTTATTAAGCTTTTTATTTCTCTTAATATATTTTTAAAATTAATGATAGGCCCTTTTGCATTTTATATGACGACTTGATTTCATTAGCTCATTTTTATTTTGACTTGATACTTTTTATTTTATTGAAATAATTTTCTGCAGCAGCATAGTGTGATATTTGGAAAATCTATATGAACAAAATTATTTCCATACGTTTTTGTTCATTAAATAAATTAATTATAAATAAAAGACAAAATTTATATATCATCATATAAAATGCAAAAAGCCCTAACATAATTTTAAGAAAAATGTTCAAGAGGAAAAAAAAACTTAATAAAATGCACACTATTGTAATTACAAAAGGTGTTTTTTCAGGATAATAGCATTAATTCAGACTTAATGACGAATAAGAAAATGCATCAAAAAAACGTGCATAAAGACTTTCTGCATATCTAATTACCGTGCCTTTTTGTGCATATTGAAAAACATTGCAGTTGCTTCTGCAAAACCTTTTTTCTCTTCGTTCTTCAATCGAAAATAATTTTATTTGTTGGTTTCTTTCTTCTTACATAGGTATTATTACATGATCAACGACATGAAGAAAAAGAAGAATTTTTGGTGCCGAAATTAGTACTTTATATATATATCTATACATATATATATATATATATATATATATATATATATATATATATATATATATATATATATATATATATATATATATATATATATATATATATATATATAATATATATATATATATATATATATATATATATATATATATATATATATATATATATATATATATATATATATATATATATATATATATATATATATATATATATATATATATATATATATATCTTTATATATATATATATATATATATATATATATATATATATATATATATATATATATATATATATATATATATATATATATATATATATATATATATATATATATATATATATATATATATATATATATATATATATATATATATATATATATATATATATATATATATATATATATATATATATATATATATATATATATATATATATATATATATATATATATATATATATATATATATATATATATATATATATATATATATATATATATATATATATATATATATATATATATATATATATATATATATATATATATATATATATATATATATATATATATATATATATATATATATATATATATATATATATATATATATATATATGTATAGATATATATATAAAGTACTAATTTCGGCACCAAAAATTCTTCTTTTTCTTCATGTCGTTGATCATGTAATAATACCTATGTAAGAAGAAAGAAACCAACAAATAAAATTATTTTCGATTGAAGAACGAAGAGGAAAAAGGTTTTGCAGAAGCAACTGCAATGTTTTTCAATATGCACAAAAAGGCACGGTAATTAGATATGCAGAAAGTCTTTATGCACGTTTTTTGATGCATTTTCTTATTCGTCATTAAGTCTGAATTAATGCTATTATCCTGAAAAAACACCTTTTGTAATTACAATAGTGTGCATTTTATTAAGTTTTTTTTCCTCTTGAACATTTTTCTTAAAATTATGTTAGGGCTTTTTGCATTTTATATGATGATATATAAATTTTGTCTTTTATTTATAATTAATTTATTTAATGAACAAAAACGTATGGAAATAATTTTGTTCATATAGATTTTCCAAATATCACACTATGCTGCTGCAGAAAATTATTTCAATAAAATAAAAAGTATCAAGTCAAATAAAAATGAGCTAATGAAATCAAGTCGTCATATAAAATGCAAAAGGGCCTATCATTAATTTTAAAAATATATTAAGAGAAATAAAAAGCTTAATAAAATGCAAACTAATGTATTATGTATTTCAGTTTGTAAAATGAATCTGAAATCAAAATCATTTCATATCTGTTTTATTTCTAATGCCATATCTTCGTTTCACTTATCGGACCTTATTTTTATTAGATATCTTAATACTTAATCTTAATATAAACTTTAAATCAGAGGCATGCAATTTTTGCTTATGGGCTACGACGTTTGTCGTGTATTTGTCGGCTATTTACATTTATACAACACAAAGAATCAAAATAAACAACAACAAGAGTATAAAAATGTGGTTTACCTACAAACTAGGGGTGTACCGAATACCAGTTTTGCGAATGCGAAGAGTTACATTTAAGTCATATGCTATACAAATAAAATTTTGAATATTCTACTACATATGAATTACTGAGACACAAAAACGATATAAGATAACTTACAACTATGGAAACTACTTAACACTACAGTTTTTATTTTTATTAAATGCTTTTTGTTCGCGTATTGAATCAGGGGGGTTATTATGTAATTCGACTCGAAACGGAAATCATTCGTATTTGTATACATTATTCATTGTGTATATACAGTGGTGGACATTGGGTTAGCACATTAGTTATATGCGCTCTTCTTAACAAAAAATTATTTTGTAGATTTATAACTTTAATCATTCCTGTCCGCTAATGTGTCACGTGCTGCCCAAGAAACACGTGACATTATTTTGTTTAAGTTTTATTTCTTGTAACAACTTTATATTACTTTGAAATAAAACAAAACCCAAGAAATGACTGGACAGTAATTTAGCAAATATTAAAAAAAAAATTATTTTCATAAGAAAAGAGAAAACGATTAATTCATTTCACTTAAGATTTAATATTTGGTAGGAAAACCCTAATTTTTAATTACAGCTGCACATCTCCTGGGCATACTGTTCACAAGTGTCATACATCGTTCCTTTGGTATTGCGTACCATGCCTTTTGTATTTCCGTCCACAAATCGCTCATATTCTTGGGTTTAACAGCTGTAATGTGCTTCTTTACATCATTCCATAGGTTTTCTATAGGATTGAGATCCGGTGATTGAGCTGGCCATTTTAATAAGTCGATATTATTTTCTTCCAAGCAACACTTCACTGTGCGTGAAGCGTGTTTTGGATCGTTATCATGCATAAAGCGCCATCTAAGTGGCATATTTTCCTCTGCATATGGAATCATTGTGTTCAAAAGTATATTTTTGTAAACATATTGATCCATTCGTGCATCAATTTTGTATATGGGACCAACACCGTGCCCAGAAAACGCTGCCAAAACCATCACATTTCCGCCACCGTGCTTTACCGTCTTTGATGTGTACTTCGGATTGTGCTGCATGTTTGGAGGACGCCATACATAACATTTTCCGTCTGATCCAAAACGACAAAACTTGGATTCGTCACTCCACAGGACATTTGTCCAAAAAAGCATTGGTTTCTCTAAATGTTCACGGGCAAAAGAAATTCTGGACTTCAAGTTCTTCTTTGATACTAGTGACTTATGTTGTACAATACAGCCACGCAAGTTTCTTTCATTTAATCTTCTTCGAATTGTTCGTGAAGAAATATCAATACCAAATTTGATTGAAAATTCTCTTTGAATTTCATTCGAGGTTTTAAATGGGTCTGCAACTGAGGCTCTATAGATAAAGGAGTCCTCCCTTCGGGTGGTTTTTCTAGGTCTAGTACCCTGTGCAACATTCTTGTACGTCCCATAAATCTGAATATGACCTAATGCGTTGTATACCATCTTCCTGGAGCAGTTCAAAATGGATGCAATCTCAATAACGGTGCTTCCTCTCGAGCTCATTTGCTGAATTACCTGAAGTTGGACCTCTGTGCACCACTTGCTTTTAGACATGTCTAGTTATTATTTTCTGCTTCTTATTTAAACTTTTTAATTGAAGCATTTATAAAACTTACCTCTTTAAGATTTTAAGGACGGAGAATAATGAAATATATAAAAATTTGTAAAATGTGCTAAACTGCTGTCCAGAGCAGATTTCTTACTATTTGCAATTAAACAAACGTAAAACAAAAACCACAAAAGAGAAACAAGAAAAAATAACGGTACATATTGATCACACCATAAACAACACTAATGGGTAAATACTTACATTAATCTTTGTTAACTAAAAAATAATGTGCTTTTGAATGTAATGTATATGAAGTGTGCTAACCTAATGTCCACCACTGTATATATATATATATATATAAATATATATATATATATATATATATATATATATATATATATATATTATATATATATATATATATATATATATATATATATATATATATATATATATATATATATATATATATATATATATATATATATATATATATATATATATATATATATATATATATATATATATATATATATATATATATATATATATATATATATATATATATATATATATATATATATATATATATATATATATATATATATATATATATATATATATATATATATATATATATATATATATATATATATATATATATATATATATATATATATATATATATATATATATATATATATATATATATATATATATATATATATATATATATATATATATATATATATATATATATATATATATACATATATATGGATTTTTTATTCCCGGAAAAGCTGTAAACGAAAATAAGCTAATTTCCGAGAATTCCCGGCTCGGGAAATTCCGCGAAGCCCTAATTGTAGTGGACTGGCACATGTAGTGTTAGTATTTTTATCCTAAATTACGTAATTAGTTTGGCTTAAGTTCGTTTTTATACAGTTCAACTAATTAATAACTCAATAGTTAATACTTTTAGTTAAATTTCTATAGGATATCGCTTCTTTAACTGTTTCATTGATATGGTTGCAGTTTTTGTTGCTAGGTGTGCCTTACCTGAAAAAGAGAATTTTATCTTAAAAGGTAAACAGTGATGCCGTTTTTAGCTCTTTTGTTTACGATATGACAAAAAATGATATGACATACTGTATTGTCATATCGTTAGTATTTTATGATATGACAACCAGTGATGCCGTTTGGTTACATTTTTTTACATTTTTCGTAACTTTTGAAGGCTCAACGTAACATGTATAATTTTTTTTTTTATTTGGCCAAATTTTCATAACTTTTAACATATGGCAAAGAACGAAGTTCTTGCATACGTCATTAAATGAACTTTGTTGTCACATTTCATACGAAAAAATAGTTAACTATGAAGAAGAAAAAGAAAACTAAAGAATTTATTAAATTTACAACCAGTTTTAGTAAATAAAATAAAAATTTTCGTTAGGGCATTTGTGTTGAAACAACAATAAAAACACTCAAATTTGTTTTTGTTTTCAATTCAAAGTCCCTAACGAAAATTTTTATTTTATTTACAAAAACTGGTAGTTATAATTTGAGATATTCTCCGAATTCTATTTAAAATAAAGATATATTTGTTGAGGGTTAAGCAATGTTTATACAGATTCAAAGAGAATATAAATTGTTTGTTGGGTTTTGTATAAGTTTCTAAGCCTACTATGCTTATTTTATTCTCGAGTGATTTTCAAAAAAATTATTAGTAAATTGTCAAATGGTTTTTGAAAGTCTGTGCATATTATAAGAGGTTTGAAGCTTTTCAAATGTATCATTGAATTCTACTGATGATTTAATAAAGCACCAATGAAATGAATTAGATATTGCTAAACTCTCAACACATAAATCTTTATTTGAAAACTAAAGAGTTTATCTATTTTTATTCTAAGTTATGTTTTTGTTCAATAAATGAATTTGTTGTCTATTTATTCCGGTATGTGATGGAAATCGATCGATTTCAATCGCGCGGATAGAAAAACAAATTCTACTGAAGGATAATTTATTGATGCCTTTTTATTGTTTTCGAGGCTTAGAAAGCTTTATTCGAACTTAGATACGATTTCACTGTATCGTCCGATTTACAGAACACCTGTTTAGTGTAATCGCACGATTTGAAATCGATTGATTTCCATCACATACTAGATTATCACTGCGATATGGAGTAAAAATATTTATTTTATATAAATCACATAAATTTACTATTTATTCAAGGAATATATCAAAATTTAACTTTTGGGGTAGAACGAATCTTTTTTTGAAAGAAAAGCGTATATTTTTTTATTCTTCCCGTGGCAACACTGATGACAACACTGTGTATGGCTATCTTAGTGTTGTTATATCGTAAAAAACTTAAGCTATGACAACACTGTATGTCATATCGTTTATTGTCATATTGTAACAAAGAGCTAAAAACGGTATCGCTGCTGGTAAACATATAATAATTTTAAGGAAGAGCCAGGCAAAGAGAAAACTAAATAAAAGAGAAAAAAATTGTTGTTTAAGTGCGTTGGTGTTTAATTGCATTGTTGATAGGCACAAATGACTGTAAAGGCCATGTCAGATAAAACTTTTGCTTCGCGTTGCGTTACAGATTCGCTTTGACATCTAAGATGAAATGTACATACTTATACGAAACATGTCACATAAAGCACTTTTAACGCAGCGTGAAGCGAAAAGTTCGGCAACTCTCATCTTTTTGCTTGCTTTGACAATCAGCTGGAATAATTTTCTTTTATTATATTGCCAAACGAAACATATTGCGCGTTTGAATCTGTTTTAATAAGAGGTAAATATGTATGTGGCATTTATTTATTTATAATAAATCGTAAAATAACATAATTGACTTTTATTTTTATAAAAAATATATATATAAATAGCAAAATTATCAACTACTTTTTTGGTAAACGATCAATGCGCGAGCAGAGGGCGAAGCCGATGTAAAATGGTGATCGGCGCCGGCTAAGAACAAATATAGTCGGCGGCGGCTATTAGCCGGCTAAGAGCCGAAAATTTTTCGCCGGCGGCGGCTACCTAAATTTATCGGCTAACGGTCGGCTAACAGAGTATTTCTTGCTTACTTACATACAAGGTATATTTACAACAGGTATACTCGGCCCAATTATAAATAAACTTGCCTTTCTAGACGATTTACTGCCTTATTTATAAAAATAATTTTCATAAGAAATTTTTTTCATATGTTCCAAAACCGAATTAAATATTTTTAAATGCGCATGTTAGTAAATATCCACTTTTTATTATAAAAAATCGGCTTAGCCGCTACCCGATATTAGCCGCAATAATCGGCGGCGGCTAAGTGATTGTGAAAATCACCGGCGGCGGCTAATAGCCGGCTATTAGCCGACCGGCTTCGTGCTCTGTGCGCGAGTGTTGTCAAAGTTTTCATTGTGTCATACACCTTTTGCTTTACACTTTTCTATCAAAGTTAGAAACGTCACGCAAAGCGACAAAGTTTTATCTGACACGGCCTTAATGCTGTTGTTGTTGTTTATTGTGATTGTTTGTGTTGTGTACATATAAATTGTCGGCTGTGTCATGTAAAATTCAAAAGTTGCCGAAAAATAGTTAGACAACGTCGTGGCTTACGGGCTACACATCGCCTGCGTCTGTTTTAAAGGTAAAATGCACCTAAGCTAAAATTGCTTCAATTCTATTTCCATAACGGTATTTGACGTGACTTTGAAACTTTGACAGATAGACCAAATCATTCCAAATAATCGATTTTCACATTTCGGTTAAGTTTTTTTGTGTTTATGGTTCCAGTTCGCAGCTTACTCTTAAAGTATTCGCAACAACAAAATATTTGCAAACACTGTTTTGTTTAATATTTTATACCTATTTTTTTCTTTTTGTAAAGTAAATCATAAACCTATAAACGAGTAGGCACACAAATAACAAACATATTAGATGAGTATTCATATATATGAGTCAGGGATGGCAAATGAGATTTTAAAATTGTACCAATCGTTCTCTAAAATTTTACTTTTTTGGACACAATTGTACCAAAACAGATTTTTGAAACCAGAAAAAATTTTTAAGTACATAAAATACATCACTTTTCTGTACATATATCTGTGGCAAAAGGGAAACTGTGCTTAAGTCGGATTTGGCTATTGTAATTTCTAATCTAAAATAGCTCACAAGCTAGCTATTGAAAGGTAGAACGACATACATAGTTTCAATAAAGTTCCGAAAAATTTACCTCTACTACAATGCAAATAAATTTATAAAATTTAATTTTTGCAGACTCTAATATGTATCATGATCAGTAAGAGCTTGAAATAATAGAGACGTTTTATGAGCTAACCTTATTTGACGAAAATGATAAGATATTTTATTACAATAAAAGAACTGCAATAAGTAGATTTTCTAAAAAAAATAGAAAAATTATTAATTGTACTAAATAAGCCATTGTACTTTTAAAAAATGGTACAATTGTACCAACTTTGCCATCCCTGATATGAGTGTCAAGACAAAATAAGAACAACAACAAACAACAGAAATGCCTACGTTACTGTTGTTTCTACAGAATGTGAAAAAACAGTAAACAAAAATGTATACTTGTCGTCAAAAGTATTCCACCGGGTACTCTCAAATTCAATGTCAATGAATGAGTGATATAAAAAAAAATTTTTTTTGAATCAGCTTCACAGCAACGAACAACTCCCAACAATATGAGCCCACGACTACCCGAAGAAAAAAAGAACAGGTAGCGGCCCCCTAGAAAATGGTACAGAAAAACCAAAAATCCAATTGGATATTGATCGTTACTTTGATGTTGTAAATAATAAACGAAAAAGGAGTCCAAATCAAAAAACCTCGCTCTAGTGGCGAAAATGCTCAAAGATGGTAAATGTGATGAGGCGCTTTCTGAAAATCGTGTCTCTCGTGTTTGGCTGAGAGCAAGAGTGTCCCTCCTTCTCAGCCGAGTGTATTCTCTAAAATTAATGATGTTGCGGGCTAAGGGGTTTGGATGCCATTCGAATTTTTTTATATATGTTGTCACATGTTTTGAAAATACAGTCTTTACTAATGGAACAACTAGATCTTTATGGATACGCTGGTTTCTGACATACCAATCTACCGCTGTAATTACACGCAGAATTTTATTTTATCGCCTTTGAATTTTCTGTATATTTGATGGAGAGGCAGTGCCCCATAATTAAAAAACATAGCATCAAATTGGTTTAAGTATTGTGTTGTATAGAAGAAGTTTAAAGTCTAGGCTAAGTGTTGAATTTCTTCCTATTAGCCAATTAAATTGAACTGCTTTCAATTTCATTCGGGTCAGCTTTGAATCTATGTAGATCTTCCATGTTAGACGACGATCAAGGTGAATTTCTTGGTCACAGTCTAACCAGACGTGATACCAGCCGGAAGATATTGCGTAAGCAGCCAGCATCACAAAAGAGAAATAAGAATGTATTAGTGTTTTCCCTATTTTTGTTTTACGCATACATTTGTAAAATGTGCAACACTTAAAATTGCATAAAATGAAACACCAACACGTAATTGTTGTCTCTTTCTCAGCTGGTCGGCATAAAAACCTGATTTGGGCAATTTTCAACTGTGAAAGTTGACCTGTCTGGTTATACTGTGCCTTGGTATTGTAACTCAAAGTGCTGCGGTATGATATGATTATTGATATAAATAGGCGGACATGTTTCCCTGCGTAATGTAAACGTAACATGTACACATTTCTGTTTGTTTATTTTTATTCTCCACTGCTTTAGCCATTTTTCCAGATGCAATACATATTCCTGCAATTTTTCTAATGCTTCTTGTGGACTTGCGCTTATGCTTAAAAAAGCTGTATCGTCATCAAATGTTGATGTGGGAATGTCATAGCCTGTTGGCATGTCGGAAGTATATATCAGGTATAATAGAGCATCCAAAATACTACCTTAAGGAACCCCAGCTTGAATCATCTGAGGTGTGCTTAGAAAATTATCTTCCTTGATGATGAATTTTCGTCCAGTTAAATAGCTTTCTAATAGCTTGTGAGTATTAGGCTGATGTCAGAGTGCGCGCTACAAGCGATAATAGTTCTTGCTATACAAATGCTACAAGATGTCAGAGTGGATGCTAGATTGAGCAAAGATAGTTGCTTAGTTCAAAGTACATAATTTTTGTTGCTTTTAGAATGTTTATGCATCTTTTGCTAAAAAGAATATTTAAAAACTGTATAAAAATCCTAATAAAGCTAAGACATAAATTAATAATAACTTAAAGAATTTCAAAAAGCGTGTTAAAAAAATCATAAAATATTTCTTTAAAACTCGTAAAAAATAAGCAAACAAAACATATATGAAGCGATAACATGCTACAAACCATTACACAACCTGCTTTATAGCACGTACCCTCTTCTCGCTTTGCTTTCACTCTGACATCTTTTGAGCGATCACATAAGAAAACATATGCAGTGGTTTATAGCGAGTTGTAGCTTAATATTACATAATAGCTTATAGCGCGCACTCTGACATCAGCCTTAGAGGGTAAATTTTGCTTTAATTTCCGGATTAATCCTTCATGCCATACTTTATCAAAAGCCTGAGAAACATCAATGAAGAGAGCAGAACAATATTTCTTTTCTTCGAACGTGTTTCTAACTACATTTACAAGCCTATGCGTTTGCTCGATAGTGCTATGTTGTCTTCTATAGCCAAACTAATGATCTAGGATGCATCCACTCTCATTTAGTATGGGAGTCAACTTATTCATTAGCAGTTTCTCAAATAGTTTTGACATATTTGACAATAGGCTTATAGGCCTATAAGACTCGAATTTAGTAAGGCCTTTTCCGGGCTTAGGTATCATAGTGATCAATGACATCTTCCATTCCGCAGGATAGTATTCTATTTGTAAAACAGCGTTAAAAATTAATAGAATTATCCTTTTCGCTACATGGGTTAACTCTATAAGCATTTTGTTGATGATTTTATCAGCACCTGGGGCTTTCTTCGAATTTAAGTCAGCGATAGCATTTTAAATTTCCCGAATGTTAAATCTCGAAGGAACGACAGCTTCAGCGACAACTGGTGACACCTCAACTATATTAGAAGGTGTGTTTAGAGTAAAGTGGTTAACGAACAGCGTACCTTCTTTAGCATGAGTTCTTGCCTAGTCTTCATTCAAACTTCGTAATGGAGGTTTACACATCACCGGTCTGGCTACTCGCATTGGCTTTCTCTTCGAACTCTTCTTTTTCAGAGAATAGCCGTTCCACATCTTGAGAGTAAATTTTGTTAAATCTCACCTGTCGAAAAGTAGAAGTAGTTTTTCAGCGGCTTGCTTAATGTTAGCCTCTAACTGTGTAATATAGACGTATATATCTTCAGGCGTTCTTAGTGGCAAATTTTAAGTGCAATGGTCACTTAAATATTTTTTGTATTTTAGCCAATTAATTGGTGCGTGCAGTAGATTGAAAGTGGGTGAGGTTTGTAAGTGTACACAAATGTATTCGTAGAATGTACTCGTATGAATTTCGTGTGTGCATAGATGTATGTTCTTATGTATATACTTATGTATACATGCATGTACATGTGTGTACATACATAGCCACGACCAAATATACATATATACATACATATATACACATATATATACAAAAAAACATACATGCATACACACAAACATACATACGAGTACTTTCGAATATATTCGTGCAGCCCTCTAATATGGTAATAGTAGTGGGTGAGTGGTGAAGATAAATCTAAGGGAGCTTCAACCTTAATTATTTCGCTGGAAACTTCTTTTACTACTCCGAAGTCAATAACGTTATTGACATGTACATCAGGAATTTTTTGACGATCTGTAGGCCAATAAGTTGGCTGACCACTTGAAATAACATTCAAGCCTATTTCAGTAATTGTGTCGAACAAAACGCGACCTTTAGGAGTGATTAGCCGCGATCCCCAAAAGAATGTTTAGCGTTGTAGTCACACGCGGCCAAAGCGCGTGGGCCTAATGAATTAAAAAATCTGCTATATTGACTTTTTGTAATAGAATACCTGGGAGGAGGGTAAATTTATGAAATCACCAGGTTTTGAAGAGCATTTTCAATGCATATATTTGTTGCTTGAAGATAGCAGATGTTTGTTGCTTGAAGATTACGCCTTTTATGATCAATCATTAAGTAGTGTTTTAATCGCGGTTTTATTAGCATAGCACACCACAAGCTCTACCTTGGAGGTCCTTTGTGTCCTACAGAGTATATCCGTTGATTTTAAAAGAGCTTCTAGTTGTCAGATGCGTCTCAGAGATAAGCATAATATCAATTTGTTCATCCATAATGAAGTATTCGAGTTCGTTTTCATGTTGGCGCATGCCGTTTGTGTTCCAGAAAGAGATTTTTAGGTTCATTGTTTGTTGAATGCAGCCTGGTATAATATAGACTGCATTTTCAACATTTCAACAACTGGGGATAATTGGAGTTGTCAAAAATAATAGGTTGAGCATAGGTATGATTACGTCTTTTAAGCGAATGCCACACAGGTCAATATTCAGCTTCAATGTATGTGTTTGTGTACGTTTGCTTACAAAAAATATGTACACATACGGAGGGGAAATATTGAAGAATATCAAAATGCTTTTGATTTTCATAACAAACGCACACAAGCACATATATTGAAGCTAAAATATTGATCCGTCTAGCAGCCACTTTAGACAAAGACTGCGTGACATGTATATAGCTATTGCAGCCACTGTAGTTGGCAATATGATTTTCATGGCAATTGTCTTTTGGGCTATCACAATCGGCAGTGCTGTGTAGTTTACCACAGACGACACAAACCGTACGCAACTTGCAATATGTTTCGGTGTGGCCATATTCTTGGCAAGACTGGCATTCGATAGGCCCAGCTCGCTTATGTGGTTGCTCTACGGTAATTCTTCGATGCAGAAAATATCTTAAATTATATATAGGGTGTATTTCCTTCTCTTTTAATTTCATGTCACCCGGTTCCAGTTCTACTCGAAACAGTGGTTGGGGGACCCTTTCTCTGTTTTTAATGTTTGCTACTTTTTTCACTTTAGCAATATTATTTATCAGACACAATTTTAACTCTTATGGATCCACGTATGAATCAATACCTTTTATCACTACCTGTACGCCCTTTGCACTTTTCAATTTGTAGGTGTAACAATTTTTATTTTGTGTTTCAAACTCCGAAACTACTGCGCAGCAGAGCTGTAAATGAATCATTCGTTTTTGATTTTAATTCGTTACGAATTAGCTAAATTTTGAATTAATTCTTTTCACATCAAAAAAGAATTTAATGAAATTTGAATCAATTCAAACGAATTAGGCAGAAATAATTTCAATTCGGTTTTAATTCAAATGAATTCGTTTCTAATTCAAATGAATCTGTAAAATGAATTGCAATTCATTTCCAATTCAAATGAATTTGCTAAAGTGAATTGCAATTCATTTCCAATTCGTTTGAATTGAATTGACTATGAATTCATTCAAATGAATTAGAACAATGAATTGCAATTAAAATGAATGGAATCAAATATGACTTACACTAAATCAAATTCAAGAGCACATCTAGGGGGAATGAAAGCTGGAAAGTTCTCCTACCAAAATGAAAATATTCAGTACAAAAATTGAAAAGCCTTGTCAAATCTAAGAAGTTTTTGTTTTTGGATTATACTAGGTGATATATAAAACGATAGTAATGCTTGCTGTTTTTTACATAAAAAAATTCATTGAATAACAAAACGACAGTGATGCTTACTGCATATTTACTTAAAAAATCAATTTAAATTGCAATCAACTCAATTCAAATGAGTTGGTAATGAATTTCTAATTATTTTTTTCAAATTCAGTTGAATGAATTCAAAATCAATTCAATTCAAATGAATTGGAAATTAATTGCAATTCACTTTGACAAATTTATTTGAATTAGAAACGAATTGCAATTTATTCTATAAATTCATTTGAATTAGAAACGAATTGCAATGCATTCTACAAATTCATTTGAATTGGAAATGAATTGCAATTCATGTTTCCAAATTCATTTGAATTGACTCAAATTTCATTAAATTAATTTTTTTTTGTGAAAAGAATTAATTCAAAATTTGCCAATTCAGTGCATGAATGATTCGCGAATTAATTCAAAAATGAATGATTCATTTACAGCTCTGCTGTGCAGTAATGATTTTCTTCATTTACTTGAATTTTTGTCTGATCAATCGCGCCGCATTTTATTGGGATGACGTAAAACGCCTCTTCACCGATTGATTGTATAAGCCTTTTAATTAACCCATTTGAGTTTTCCGCGAGACACGCTTGACGGCTAGAAGCTTTTTTAAAATCTGCGGATATACTCTGTACGACACAAAGGACCCCCAAGGTAGAGCTTGTGGCTATACTATACTAATAAAATCGCAATTCAAACACTACGTATTGGGTGATCATTGTAAAGTCAATCTTCAAGCCACCAACATCTGCATTGAAAATGTTCACCAAAACCTGGTGATTTCATCAATGTATTCTCCTCCCAGGTATTCTATTAGAGAAAGTACATTTTTTAATTCACTAGAGCCACGCTTTTTGGCCGCCGGTGACTGCAACGCTAAGCATACGTGCTGGGGATCGCGGCTAATCACCCCTAAATGTCGCGTGCTGCTTGGCACAATTGGCGATTGGATGTTGTTTTAAGTGGACAGCCAACTCACTGGCCAACAGATCGCCGAAAAATACGTGATGTTATTGACTTCGGAGTAGTAATAGGAGCTCCCAGCGAAATAATTAAAGTTGAAGCATCCTTAGATTTATCTAGAGATCACTCACCCACTATTATAGTTTTATACTCACTCACAACAACCTCATCCACTCGCGGTTTGATGCACACACGCATTGATTGACTGAAATATAAAAAATATTTAAGTGCGCATTGCACGGAAAATATGCAGCTGAGAACCCCAAAAGACATAGAGGCCTCTATTACAAAGGTAGAGGCAAACGTTAAGTAACTTGCTGAAAATGCTACTTTTACCTTTCGACAGGTGAGATTTAACAAAATTTACTCTAGAAATGTGGAACGGCTATTATCTGCAAAAAGAAGAGTTCGTAAAGAATGGCAACGCTACAGATCCCCGCAGTTAAAAAGTATGTTGGAAGAATGCACCAAGCAGTTTAAAACATATTAGCACTCCAAAAAGCTGCATCTTTGCAAAAATTCCTGCACGAACTTGACGCAACACCACAAACGGATTATTCGCTATGGCGAGCAGCCAGAGGCCCTAAAAGGCCGGTGATATGTAAACCTCCATTACGATGTTTGCATGACGATTGGGCAAGAACTGATGCTGAAAAAGGGACGCTGTTCGTTAACCACTTGAAAAAGGTATTTACTACTCTAAACATATCTTCTAATATAGTTGAGCTGCCACCAGTTGTCGCTGAAGCTGTCGTTCCTTTGAGATTTACCATTCGGGGAATTGTTATCGCTGACTTAAAGTCGAAAAAAGCCTCAGGTGCTGATAATGTAACACAAAATGTAACACATTCACACATCAACATTTGCTGATGATACAGCTTTTATAAGCATAAGAGCAAGCCCTCAAGAATCATCCACAAAACTGCAAGAAATTGCATCTGGAAAAATGGCTAAAGCAGTGAAGAATAAAAATAAACTAACAAAATGTGTACATATTACGTTTACATTGCGCAGGGAAACATGTCCGCCTATTTCTGTCAATAATCATATCATACGACAGCACGTTGAGGTTAAATACCTAGGAATACACCTTGATCGTCATCTAACATGGAAGACCCACATAGAATCAAAGCTGACCCAAATGATATTAAAAGCAGTTCAATTTAATTGGCTAATAGAAAGAAAGTCTACACTTAGTCTAGACTGTGAACTTCTCCTATACAACACGATAATAAACTCAATTTGGTGCTATGGCATTCAGTTATGGGGCACCGCCTCTGTATCAAATATAGGGAAAATTCAAAGGCGACAAAATAAAATTCTTCGTTTGATTATAGTGGCACCTTGGTATGTCAGAAACCAGCGCATTCATAAAGATCTATTTGTTCCATTAGTAAAGTCTGTGTTTTCAAAATATGTGACAACATATATAAAAAAGCTCGAATCGCATCCAAATCCCCTAGCCCGTAACATCTTTAACTTTAGAGGGCACTCTCGGCTGAGAAGGGGAGACACTATTTTTTTATTTTATTTTTATTAAGAGAAATAACACAATCAGGCAATTAATGTCTACCAGTTAATTAATTAATGTGTTACCTTCCTTGGGAAAGGGATAGTGTAGAGAGAACAGGTGGTGAAGTGGGAGAGAGATAGAAAGCTTAATTCATTTACAACCCTACCATTGCGCATTTCTTGTAGAGCAGTGTTGCAAGCCCCTCTGGTGTCAATTAGAGGCATTGAGTTGTTTTTTTAAGCTGCATAGCCATTTTATTAGTTATTTTGCTTCGCCGACGGTTCTGCAATACCGACGAAGGAGGGTTCTGTGAAGTGCATTAGGATATGTCAGCAGAACACGAGAGACGTAAGACATCTAAAGCGCCAACCGTTGAATCCAAATATTTTGTCTAGCAATGTCTGGACTAATTATTACAATTAAAGATTCAATAAATAAATTTATAAGTTTAAAAGATGGTCCGATATGGTAACAAATAAACATTTGACCATAAAATATTTAATATTATTGAGTGTAACACGAAAATCTGTTAAAAAAGTTGCACGTTAATTATATATGTATTCCAAGATATCCTTACAAATATATCTAGTTTTTTACAACCCTCCTAAATTGTGAAATTCTATAAAAGCACATATATGTAAAATATGTAACATATATGTAAAATATGTAAATATATAATATAAAAGTACATGTACATATGTATGTATGTGTACATAAATACCTACTTTAAAATATACTGTGTTAAATTTTAGGTATTTAATTTATATGTTATTTGCAACAAAATTTATTATTCAGAACAGAGTAAATAATGCAGTACTTATACTTACCCTAAACTCCCCACCACTGCCATCATCCAATTCTAAAACGTAGCCCTCAACAAATGAATGATTGGGCGCCTGCCACGCTACGGTAACAGAATTATTTTCCGCTGAACAATCTTCGGGTATAATTGCAGGAGGTTGTGGAGCTGAAGTTTTTTATTTCATTTTTGTATTTTCCAGCAGAAATATTCATAGACGAGAATTTTGTTCACACACACGTAAAGGAAATAGAAGAAAATAAACAATAATAAGTTTGTTTAGCATAAATGTAAATTTACTAATAAATTATAGAAATTTCTGTTGTATTTGTTGTAGTATGTATGTTTGCTTTTGTGTGTAAATAAGGTTATTTTGTGTAGATATTAGTAAATTCAAGTATTTAGTATTTTAACTACAATGATACAGTTTAATTATTATGACTTAAGGGAATAATAAATCATAAATTAAGGAGAAAAACATATGTATATTATTTAAATTCTTGGAAGAATAAAAAAAGTGCAGCAATGAACTAACTGTAAGGAAACATAAAATAGTAGAAGACGGAACTTAAGTATTTGGAGTAACACTAAACGAACATCAACTTGAATGAAAACAACATTAACACATCAAGATCCACAGTTGCCGAGTGTGTGCAGTAGGGATGGGCAAAAATATCGATATATCGATATTTTCTTAAAAATATATCGATATATATCGTCAATATTTTTAATTTCGATATATTGATGTTTTTTTTTCAAATATATCGACAGTATCTAATTCGATATATTTTTAGCTTTCGTTTTTTTTTATATTTTTAAGAACATTTCGGCGCAGTCTTCATCAAAATTACTAACAAAATCTTTTGTTTTATTTATAATATGTATTTTATCTATTCGAAAAATTATCATTCTTTGAGTATAATTTTGTTGATGTATGTTCCATGAAATATTGGCGGAACAGTAAGGATCTTGGAAATTAACTCTTTCCAGCTTAATTATTTATAAGAAAGATACTTTTTTTGTTTTATTTAAAAAAAATTGGGGACTACGTATGAATTATCATTGTTGAAAAATATCGATATTTCGATATATCGATATATTTTATTCGATATATATCGATGCCGATAGATATTTAAAAATATATCTATATCTATCGATATATGTTTTGCACTTGCCTATCCCTAGTGTGCAGTAGTTACTGTTTCTAACTAACAGGTAAAAATATTAAATACAAATTACTAAAGTAGCAGGAAACCGGAAAATTGATTGCAGCGTTTGTAGCTGTCGGTTTATTTTTGTTCTCCGCCAAACACAAATAGCATTTGTATTATACAAATGTCATATAAAACAAATACATTTAAATTTATGTGCAGTGTGATATGTACATATGTATATCATGGAGATACATATATACGGAAAATGATGGTCAAAATTGAAGCATCAATGAAAGACGAAAGAACATGAATATTAACTTAAAGGTTAGTGACAAAACATAAACTTTTTTAGAGTAATATGCACATAAAACAATTAGAATAACCAATTATAGTCCAGTAAAATAACCATTTAGTGTTGCATTTCATAAAGAATGACATTTTCTTTTTATATTGCGTTACACATGTGATCGTGAATTTAAATTAGAGTTGTTCTGAGCTTTTATTCTCTATTAAGTACCATTTCTGCACCAAGTGCAGAGTGCTGTTGGCTAGAGTGCTGTTGGCTGAGTAGTTACCGCGTTTGACTACAAAGGCATAGCACTGATCACTTCGGCATAACCGGCAGCGAGTAATACTAACATATCCTAATGCACTTCACAGCACCCTCCTTCGTCGGTATTGTAGCAAAACCGTCGGCGAAGTAAAAGAACTAATAAAATGGCTACACAGCTTAAAAAACAACTCAATGCCACTACTTGCCACCAGAGGGGCTTGCAACACTGCTCTACAAAAAACGCGCAATAGCAGGGTTGTAGATGAATTAAGCTTTCTATCTCTCTCTCACTTCACAACATGTTCTCTCTACAATATCCCTTTCCCAAAGAAGGTAACACATTAATTAATTAACTGGTAGGCATTAATTGCCTGATTGTGTTACTTCTCTTTAAACAAAAAAAAAAGTGGAAACATCCTGAAATTTTTTGAGGATTTTTGACACGTGTTAAAACATGTACCATAATACTTTCGCCAAAAATAAAAAGGTTCAACATCTTCATTTTCAAAAATGAAGCTAATCGGTTTAGTAATATGTGCAAAACGTAACAAAAATTTGTTTCCAAAAAAGTTTTCATAATCCTTAAAAGATTTGGAACAAAAAAGCCACAGTAGTTTTGATGTAAATGCCTTTTGTTTAATAGCACTTTTGACTTAACTGCACAAAATTATTATCTGATGTCACTATTCCTTAAAATCCCATAGAAATTCGTTTTTTAAGTGCACTTTCAATACCTGCACTTTTAAGTAAATGCCTTAAGTTTTTGACATTTTAAAATTATTTTCATACAAAAAATCAATCTTAGCTGCATTTTGACTTAACTGCACAAAATATTTGTTTTCTGTGATTTTTCTTCAAAATCATATTTTAAGTGTACTTTGTATACCTGCACATTTAACATATTTTTTTAGGAGTTTTGAGTTTTTTCATATAAAAAGTTGAGGTTAGCTGCATTCATTAAATAATTGTGTGTATGTGCACATTAAGGCAGATAAGTTCATTCATTAAATAATATTGTGTACGTGCACATTAAGCCAGATAAGTACATTTAAGCTAACATCATTTTCGACTTATCTGCACAAAAAATCGTGAAAAGTTGATTGTGCAGCTAAGTCAAAATTACGTACAATCTTTTGAAAATATCCATAAAAACAAAATATTGACTTTTTCGACATTGAGGTCACCACAAGGAAACTAGGGGAACAAAAAATCTGAAAAGACTCGTGGGAACTGACCTTTTGTCGAGGACACCATTTCTGTGAGTTGATTGCAAACAAACAAGAAAAAACGCAAACACAGCCATATATATTTATTCCTTTTACTCCTATGGGGAGATAGGGCCGTTCGTCAAAGCGTAACGACTCTATTGTTGTTGATTTCAAGGCAAACTTTAATAAGCTCTATTGTGGCTCTAAATTACCTCGTGGAATGAAGAAAAATCTCGACATTTGTATAATAGTTTTTGCTAAAAAGCGCCTTATAAAAAACTCTTAATAAATTTTGCTCTAAAATCAATAACAATAGAGTTAAGTATTGCTCTTTGAAGAGAAAAATCACTTAATTTAAAATTGTTTGCCTTGAGTTCGGTTTTAATTTAATTTTTCAATTAAATTATATTTGTATTGCGGTGGTTTAAACTGACGTTTCTATAGCTCCCGCTCCCGCACCTAGCAAAAAGGATGTTCATGTTCAAATAAACTGAACAAACAAACATTCACACACAATAATACTTGTAATTAAAAAAATTAATTCATACTAGAATAGAGAAATTATAAAAAGAAGCTTAACACAAGACAAAAGTGAATATCAATAACTATCAAATGAAATTCAACTCTAAGACTGACAGTATGAATTGATTAAAAGTAGATGTAATTCAACTCTTGACTGCAAACCACCGACTGTGGTCGAGTAGTCTGATGAGATTAGCGGGAGCTATCGAAACGTCAGTTCAACTCTCCGCGTAGTCAACATTTTCTTTGTCTACATGCTTCACATTTATCTCTCAATAAAAATATAATTTAATTGAGAAATTAAAACCGAGCTCAGGCCAAAAAGAATTAAATTTCTTTGGATATAAACCATACAGTTCGACTAAACTCATAACCTAATTTTTTGCCTATTATTTTGAGTGGAGGTTTTACGCAATATTATTATCTTTAAAAAAACTTTTACAAAATTTTCAGATTCTTTATAGCTTACGAGAAAGTCTAAAAAATCTAGTCGCACCCATATAGCAGGCATTCCCTACCAATTTGACCCCGACAACTCAAATTAAAGTTCATAATCACATATGTAACTAAACACGAAAGGAAAATTGCACACTATATGAAGCAAAGTTGTTCCTTTTTGCACGATTTTACTGGACTATTTTAAGTTTTAGTAATAACAGAAAGAAGTAAAAAGTTAATAAGTTAAAATAGCATTGGTTAATATACCAGCGATAAATGAATAACACAGCAGTAACACCTAGAGGTGGAAAACTATCGGTGGCACTATCGATAGTATCGATATTTAATTTTTTGTATGACTATCGATGTTTTTATTCTACAATCGATTATTATTTGAAAACAATCGATAGTTTTTCCGTTATCGATCGTAAATGACACACTACTATTGTTGTGCTAGACATGTTTTTCAACTATCGTCCGTAGTTAAATTGGACTTAAAAATCATTGAACTCTCACATTTTTCTTATATTAAAATATTTCAAGCATTTTAGTTCTGTTATTTATTGAGCTAAGAAATAAAGTTCTGTTTTGTTTAAAACCCGGTTTTATTTAGCATTTTTACATACATATTTAGCGCTTTCTCTGAGAACTACAAAACTTTGATAATATCGCTGATATATCGATAGCTTTTCTAAATTTTGATAGTTTAGAATCGATATATCGATATATTTTGTCAAAATATCGAAAATTTTCGATGGTGACACTATCGATAGTTTTCCACCTCTAGTAATACCGCTTTACGCAAAAAGGAGTTATACTTTTCCAGCAACAGTGAGCAACTAAATTTTTAAGTTTAGTGCAAATAAATTTTTAAATTTGGTTCATCAAATGCGTAAAATTCGCACAGATTTTGAATTTTATGATTCTGATTAATATTTTTATTTTTCGACCCATAAATTAAAATTTTAAACTTTCTTTATGTTCTTTAAATTCGTAGTGTATATATATTCTACTCATCTTTGCCCAGCGCATAATGCAAGAATTGCTTTGACTCCATTTATGGTTCTTAGTTTCTAAATCAAGGATGTTCATTTCAACAAACAATTGTTTATACTCTTTATTTCATTTCTTTTTATACTCTTTATTTAGTCGTTAATGTGAGAGCGACGATTGTACATGCATGGTAGCTGTGTTGGTATTTTGATTATGACGTTTCTGGAACAATTTTTGCATTTTGGCGCTTACTGTCGCTTAAAAATATTTATTTCATTCTATACTTATTGATAAAAGGGATATTTCGTGATTTATTTTAGCCAATCCTATCAACGTATTTTCTTCACGTTTAGAATAAAATTATGTAAATGAAATTTTAAATTTGGGATATAGAATATGTGAAATCAAAGTGTGCTACGCACAAGGAATGTAAAATCAACATGACGCAATTGTGATTCGAAATCGTATTAAATTTAGAAGAAATAATTTATCGTTGAAATGTGTTAGTGTTTATTTGCTTTGTTCATTGCTACAGTTCACTGTTAGCCTTAGTTGTGTGACTTGTTGTTTATTCTTATATGTTTCGGATATGTAGACGACAAAAAACGAATTACCAGCGAAAATTTACTGCTGCTGCTTTAAAATTGCCATTGTTTCATATTAATGTTAAATAAAAAATTATTAATCTAACTTTAAATCGCTTTGATTTAAACATTTTTACTGTTAAAACAACTTTGTTATAAACGTTACATTTCATTTTAAATCAACATGACTATAACTTTCATTTCAAATAAGTTTTATGTAATCATTTAAATCATGTTGAATTAAAATGAAATTCATTTTACATACGATGGGTATTTATTTAGTGTATAGCTAAAGTAAAGTTTGATACTGTTGTGGCTGCAGTAGTTAGCGCGCGGACTATCATGCACGAGTTCAAATCTTGGCATGGGCAGCCAACTACAACACTAAGTTTTCTGATGCCTATGCTAATAGCCAATACGCAAGTAAAATAATTAATAAAATAGCTCCATTAAAGTCGTGTGCAGCGATGTAATTTTTAGGTTTTTTGCGACATGACAAAAAACGATACGACATACTGTGTTGTCACATCGTAAGTTTTTTACGATTATCATATCGTAAACTGCGATATGACAACACCGTGTATGACCTATCTTAGTATTGTTATATCGTAAAAATTTACGATATGACAACACAGTATGTCATATTGTTTTTTGTCATATCGTAAAAAAAGCTAAAAATGGGATCGCTGGTCATGTGTTTTAGTTTGATATAGCTATAGTTCAACATGATTAATAGTGATTCAATATCAAATTCACGTTATTTCAACTTGAAATAACTTTGATTCAACATGACTGTTAGTGTTGTTTCAATATCAAATTCACGTTATTTCAATGCGAAATAACTTTGATTCAGCATAATTTCTTGTATTATTTCAGTATCAACTTCATATTGATTTAACTGTACTGCAATATTAAACATGAAATATAGTTAATTCAAAAGGATAAATATTCTTGCAAGGTTATTGTAAATCATGTTGAATTAACATGAAATACATATGAAGCAAAATCACTACCGAAAAATGTTAAATTAACCTGGTTCTCGACGATTTTACATTGAAAATTTTTCTCAATATTTGTTTAACCATTACGTTTATATACTCAAAGATAAATACTAATTCATTTTTAATGCTCTGTTTTGAACTATATTCTACTTAACATTCTTTAACATGGCATTTCAAATAATGTTTCGTTTAAAAAGTTCACATTAAAAAATTTAGTATTTGTGAAAAGCGGGATTCAATAATCTAAAAAACCCGCGGATCTAAAATTTAAAAATCCCGGGATTCGGCATTTGTTAAATCCCCCATTTCTCGAGATCGGGATTTCCCATTTGGTGTCTCCCCTTGGGAGTGACCAGTACGATTCCTTCAACTGTTCAACTGTCCAAGCAGCTAGCTACTTTCGGGTTTAGACCAAATGTTTCCCGAACACTTGCTTTATAGCAATCTCTTCTAAAACAAACTAGAGTTGGAAGGCGTTAAAATCATGTATCCTGAGAATCTGAGAGACGTCTCAGGAAAGTATGATAGCAGCCTTATCATAAATCAAGGAGACAAGCAACGAAAATGCTAGCTATACGGTTCGTATCTATCGTCTCTAGATGAAAAACCGAAATACTCGCTGAGCACTTTTGCATTTCGAGCATGGATTTTGACTGAATACTGGAACATAAGAATGCTTACCCAGCAAAAAAATATAATGTTTCTGGAAGCAGTAAAAAGCTTTCTACATGCGATCTTTTGAAGCGCTTCCGAGGGTGCTCAAAAAGAAGGCAGAGATCTCTCAGTGTTCATAATGTTTAAATTACGACCCAGCAAAAAAGTATCATGTTCTGGAAGCAATAAAAAACGTTCATGCCTTTCACATGCGATCTTTTGAAGCGCTTCCGAGGATGCTCAAAAAGAAGGCAAAGATCTCTCAGTATTTTTGATGTTTAAATAACGAAGTTAGTCAGCATTTTACATTTCTTCATCACGAACTCCAAAATAAACAAAATCATATTCAGTAGCATTGTAGCTTTCAACAGTATAGGCTCTAAGGAATTGTCGCACGCATTGTTTCAAATAAACACTAACACATTTGAAAACTCAAAGCCCATTTAAAGTATGCTCTCTTTGTACATTTCCTACCTATTGCATGGAAGAGAGAAAGTTATAATAACACGCGATTTGTTTTGTCTGTCGCAAACAAAAATCATGCATATTTGAAGCGCTTTTCGAAGCAGTAGAATCAACAAAACTAGCTTCTCTCTCTTACAAACCTGCATGATTTTTGTTCGCGATGTCCCACTTTGGAGCTCTTGTTTTTGATATAAATAAGCGCTTCTTTCGATGCATCGAAAATTCTCGGAAATCATGTCTCATTATATCATCGTTAAACTACAGACAAAACAAATCGTTTTATTATAAATTTCTCTCTTCCATGCAATATGTGGGAAATGTAGAAGGAGAGCATATTTTAAATGGGGTTTGAGTTTTCAAATGTGTTAGTTTCTTTAGAAACTATATTGTTGAAAGTTACAATGCTACTGAATATGATTTTGTTTATTTTGGAGTTCGTGTTGAAGATATGTAAAATGCTGACTAACTAACTTCGTAATTTAGAGATTATGAACACTGAGAGATCTCTGCCTTCTTTTTGAGCATCCTCGAAAGCGCTTCAAAAGATCGCACGTGAAAGGCATGAACGTTTTTTGTTGCTTCCAGAACATGATATTTTTTTGCTGGGTCGTAATTTAAACATTATGAACACTGAGAGATCTCTGCCTTCTTTTTGAGCACCCTTGGAAGCGCTTCAAAAGATCGCATGTAGAAGGCATGAAAGTTTTTTACTGTTTCCAGAAAAAATGATATTTTTACTGGGTATCAAAAATATGTCCTTCAGTGCTTTGAATGAGACGATTTGCTATTTTTTAGGTTATGTTTCTGACAGCTCATCCATCAGATGTGTGTTCGTCTAATTTTCGGCCAAAGATTATGAAATGATTCATAAAAATGTCACTTAAACAGGCAAGGTAATGCAATGCAGCATCATCGTCAATTAATAACTTGTACGCATCAGATGCAGCGCAAAATCGCATTTCTAAACAGACATAAAGTTCTTTCAACCAGACCGCAGAAACAAATGCACAAAATATATCTTTCGTCATTTACTACCCCTTTAGCATTGGCTTTCATGCTCCCGAGGCAGCTTTAGTAATTGAAGGCAGTTTTTGAGAAGAAGTTTTCTTTAGTAAGCAAAGTCGTCTTTGGACGGTACTTCAGAGAAGAAAAAAACATTTCTGTATTGGTAATCTTCGGTCAGACGCAACGATTTTCTTCTCTGTGGTACGTACGTGGAAAATCAGCTTCGCTTAATATGCTTAATATGTTCAAAATCAGCATCGCTTATTAAAAAGATTAAGCGTTCCGATGATTGTCTTCCCTGGGATATGGCTGAAACCGGTTGCACTCACTAAAATGTTATTGCATTAGGACTTAATTAATTTTATTATATGGGACTTATGAAATGGTAGGTTTGAGAATATTTTTCGCAATTTGGTCCATTAAACTTTGTTGAAACCTATTTAACTTTTCAAGACGTATTTTCTTCATACACAGAAAAAATCAGTTTCGTTTTTGATAACAAAAATCAAGGTATTCAATTAGTTTTTTTTTAATTTCTGGTGATAAAAAATTCCGCTATATTGATATAAAAAAAAATTGGCAAAATATATAAATTTTTTAATCAATAATCGAAATATTTGAATGAATAAAACATTTTATCAATAACTTATAATTTTTTCAATAAACTTTATTTCAAATTTAAGTAAGTTTATTATTAAAACTTGGAAGAATATTGAAAAAAGGTACTTAAAACTTACTTTAAAAAAGTACACAAATAGAAAAAAATGTTAATATGGCTGGGATACGAACCTGGGCTCTTCGGAAGTAAAGCACGCACTCTACACTTGAATCAGATAAAACTTGTTTTAAAGTACTTACCACTGGAAAGCATGTCATTGTATACATCGAAATAAGTGCATATGTATTTGATTTAACGACTATGTGTATTAAATGTTTGCAATTTTTCATTAACTTTTTTATCAAACACTTCATTGCGAGATTTTTAAAATGCCCAGTCTTGATAAATGTTGTATTAACTTAAGGACAAATGCTATTGAAATTAGTCTTTTTTCAACAACATTATTTTATTGAACATAATTCTTATCTATTTTTTTCTGTGTAATGAATTAAGCTGCGAAAGTTTATATGGAAAAAAATAAAGAGTCGATAAAAAAGCAATAATAGTCTAAATACAGCTATATAAAAATGTTGTTAAGAATTAGACATTAAACAAATAAACATTAAACAGTTATCTAGAAAATAAACATTAGAGAAAAATAATATCTAGCACAAAAAATAAAAATATATCCATATGTACATATGTATGTTTTTTAGGCATGTAAAAATGTTGGCAATTTTGTTGGAAAATATAAGGAAAAATAGAAAATATAAGAAAAAATGCATACATGATATGGATTCGTCGTAGTTAATTAATTTTCTAAATGCATTCATTTTCAAGGATATTGATGTTGAGGAGGAAGATGATGATGATTTATTGGATTTAGTGGAGCGCAATGTTGAGGTTTTATTGTTATCATTGTAACTGAAGGATAATAAGCTGGTTTGCATAGATGGTATTGACGTTGCCGATGTTGTGGTTGTCATTGGATTTGCTATAGGTGTTATTGTATTATTGTCTATTACAGAGGTATTGATGACTGTATTGGTGGATAAAATGGATGTGGTAAATGTTGTATTGCTGATTAAATGATCATCTAGCATCTCACCTGCTGGTAGTCTTTCATCGCCATCTTTAGCAGCTATAAAAGCGTAGTTATTTTGTTCATTATAAAAAATTATTTTAGTTATAAAAATATAATTTTAATTATTTTTTAATTTAAAAATGGATAAAGCCGAAGTTTGGATTTCATGAATGCGATAAAATTTTATGTTACATTTTTTTAAAGTATTTTTTATTCATAAAAGCAGCATGTAAAATAGTGGTAAGGAAAAAGAGAGAAAGAAAAATATAAATATATGTTTTAAACTTTCTGTTTGATTAAGAACAATGTATAAAAAATTCAAGTTTAAATAACCTATAGTTTAAACTAGGGATGTAACGATACGCCGTTTTGCCGATCCGATACCGATACTCAAAAAGAAATATCACCGATACCGGTTCCGATACCGATACGTATATTAAAATTGAGTTCAAGTCTAGATTAACAAAACTCAAGCAGGTAAATTTTTTTATTATACAAAATTACAGTGTAAGAGATTATTAATATTTAAAATTTATTTAACCAGTATAAAAAATTGGAAGTAGGTCTAAAACCTTAGTCGTTAGTACCTTTCTTTAAAAATTTAATTTCATAATTTATTATGTTTTTAAATATTGTAAATAAATAAATAACAAAATTGGAAGTAATTTTTAAGGAACTACATTGTCATTGCTCCAAAAGAATCTATTACACCGTTTATACTTAATTTGAAATCGTATTTTCTCATATCGCGTTCGTAAGAAACCCAATTATACACACACTTTTGAATCGTATCGAAAGTTTTAACACACAGAAAAAAATGAAATGTAAAATCAACATGACGCAATTGTGATTTGAAATCATATTACATTTGCATGAAATAATTTGTCGTTTAAGTGTGTAATTGTTTATTTGCTTTCTTTATTATTACAGTTCACTGTTGTGCTTAGTTGTGTTAGTTTTTCTTGTTTATTCTTATATGTGTCGGCTATGTAGACGACAAAAAACGAATTACCAGCGAAAATGCTGCTGCTAGTTTAAAATTACCATTGTTTTATAATAATTTTAAATGAAAAATTATTAATCTAACCTTAAATCTCTTTGATTTTAAATTCCTTACTGTTAATAAAACTTTGTTATAAACGTTACATTTAATTTTAATTCAACATGACTATAACTTTAAGCTCAAATAAGTTTTATGTTAAATAATCATTTAAATCATGTTGAATTAAAATGAAATTCATTTTACATGCGATAGTATTTATTTAGTGTATAGGTAAAGTAAAGTTTGAAGCTGTTGTGGCTGCAGTGGTTAGCGCGAGTTCAAATCTTGGCTGGGGCAGCCATCTACAACACAAAGTTGTCTGATGCCTATCACGTAAGTAAGATAATTAATAGAATAGCTACGTTAAAGTCATATTGTTTCAACATGATTCTTAGTGGTGTTTCAATATTAAATTCACGTTGTTTAAACTTGAAATAACTTTGATCCAACATGATTCTTCCTGTTGTTCCAATATCAAATTCACGTTGTTTCAACTCGAAATAAGTTTGATTCAACATCATTTTTCGTATTATTTCAGTATCAACTTCATTTTGATTTAACTGTACTGCAATATTAAATAGACATGAAATATAGTTAATTCAAAAGGATAAATTTTCCTTCAAAATTATTGTAAATCATGTTGAATTAAAATGAAACGTCTATGAAGCAAAATCACTACCGAAATATGTTAAATTAAGCTGGTTTCCGACGATTTAACATGGAAAATTTTCTGTGTGAAGTGTGTTATGTCAAATCATATTTTCAATGCGGATAAAGAATTGAGAACCGTATTAATGTGCTATTTCCATAATGCAAACAAGCACTGCTTGTCTAAAATTTGTATGGAAATCACTCAAAAGACTGAGTGCTTTTCATATAAATTTTAGACAACCAGTGCTTGTTTGCATTTTGGAAACAACACATAAGTCTAAGTATAAACAGGATCTGCATAAACACAGTACTTTATTTCATAAGCGGTGTTGTGAAAAATGTACACACAGTTAGTGATTTCCTTGCAAATTTAAAATAAATATACAAAAATAAATTATTATGCGATAGAATATGTTTTTCAGCCTTTTTTGTTCAATTAAAAACTTATCAAAATTATTTTTCAAGCTTGAGGCCATTTATTTCTTTATCCACTGTATTCACTGCCTTCACATTAAACATTGTACAATGTTTAATGTGAAGGCAGTGACTTCTTATTAATTTTTTATCGTTGTTACTCAATTCCTTGAAAATGATATCCGTTGGATATTGAAATATTGAATACAGTGGATAAAGAAATAAATGGCCTCAGGCTTGAAAAGTAATTTTGATGAGTTTTTAATAAATTATTATGAAAAATTATTTAAAATTAGTTTAATTTGATTGGTTGTATCAAAAGTCATTTCAATACGATTCAAATATTGCGCGCAGGCGATACGCTTTGTTAAGTAGAAACTCTAGCAATTTAAACGTGGTACTTCAATTCGAAATGATTTCAAAACGTATTTACAGAAGTATAAATAAGGTATAAATTAAAAATATGCAGATAATTAGTAGAAAAGCAATTAAAAGTTTATTTAAGTTATATAAAAATTTGTAATTCCTTTACAATTTTAAAAAATTCTCAAAATGCTCAACTAATATTCTTCTAAATAACTTAATAGCTAAATTGTTCACGTGAAGTGGCACGAAACTTTCCTGTATAACGATATAGCGATTTCAAGGTCGGTTTCTGAAAAACTTAAGTCGCACGATCTCAAAAACTGCAGATTTGGAGTTGGCATGTTTAAATCTATTAGCAACTATGCATTTTTAATGTATCTTATTAGTTCTTAAGCGTTTTGTTTCGTTTCATATACTAAATTATAATACCGGTAGTAGAGTTTCGGTAGCGGTATATACCGATACCGATATAACTTAAATACCGCTGTCGCTACCAAAATAAAAAAAATTCTAATGCCAATACCGTTATTCGTTACGGTTGTCAACCTTGATAAAAATGTTCGGAGTTGTAAAAGTTGTAAATTTAATATTCTTATAACAAAAATGCTTATGATGTTTATATTATTTGGCCAATTTTGTAGCTTGGTATTGTTGATTAAATAATCTTCAGCTAATAGGCATAGCGCAGTTTATGTCAATAATTATGACTATTTTTATTTCGCATTGAATGCAGAACAGGGCCCTATTCCACAAAAAACTTTTCAACTTTTCACTAATCAAATTTCATCTTTTGGCAAAGTGATAAGTGTTTCTGTTCCAAAATATTCTTTGCAAATCACACTTTGCACTAAGCAAATTTTTGCAAAGACTTTGCTCTCTTTGCAAAGACTTTGCTCTCTTTGCAAAAACTTTGCTCTCTTTGCAAAGACTTTGCTCTCTTTGCAAAGACTTTGCTCTCTTTGCAAAGACTTTGCTTTCTTTGCAAAGACTTTGTATTCTTTGCAATGACTTTACACTCTTTGCGCTCTCCTTGCAAAGTGTTCCACAAAGACTTTAATCATCTTTGCATTTCTGTCTTATCACTTTTTCACTTTGCATAGCTAAATATATGTAACTTGTTAAAATGGGCCGCATAATAAAAATGGAAAAATTGCAGTTTTACAAGTTATTAAGGTTAGGTTAGGTTATCAGGTCGCTGGTGAAAATTATAAAGAGAGGGTTCCAGCCCACTTGGGTCCAATAACAATGGTCCCTTTGTGATACCTGTAAAGGAAAGGAAAGGAAAGAGAGAACAGAACAGTGTATCAAATAGAGTGAAAGGAGAGGAGTTAATAGAGGTATTAGAAATTAGTTCAAAGAGAAGAGAGAAAGAGGTAAGGCGTACGGAGTTCCGTGCAGGAAGGGTCGTTCGTGTTTTAGAAACGCCATTTGGGTAGTCAGCGAGTGAACCACCCGCTGCTCCTAATGAAGGAACTTATGTTCTTGAGTTCTATTTCTGAGAACTCGGAGAGGCTACCGAAGAAACTTTTGCCCAGTAGGCGAAGGCGGTGGTCCTCCAGAGCTGGACAAAGGCATAAAAGGTGCATTACATTCTCTTCTTCTTCTACGTCATTACAGCTTGTGCAGTAGTCATTGTATGGGAGACCCATACGTCTAGCGTGGGTTCCAAAGGTGCAGTGCCCCGTGACCGTGGCCATGAGGTTGCGTAGGTGTGGTTTCGTGAAATCTAGAAGTTGTTTAGTTCTGTTTATGTCAAGGCGAGGCCATATTGTTCTCGCAATAGAGCAAGTTGGTTCATTGTACCATCTGGTTTGAGCCAACTGCAAGAAGGCAGCGTCAATTCGTCTCCAGCAAGATGAGAGTGGGATCCCGCAGAGATCGTCAATATCGACATCCCGAAGCAAGGTTCCCCTCTTAGCCAGATCATCCGCAATGATGTTGCCTGAAACGGACTCGTGTCCCCTTACCCATCTGAGGGTGATACCTAGATTGCTCGCCATCGTGTTAAGTGCTGTGCGGCATTCCAGGACTAGGCTGGATGTGGTGTACACACCAGTGAGTGCTTTAATCGCCGGTTGACTGTCAGTTATGATCTGAACGTCGGCATTTGATATCCGGTAAAACCTTAGCCAGTATATTGCTCGTTTGATGGCAGATATTTCTGCTTGTAGGATGCTACATTCGTCCGGGAGTCTGAAAGACATTTTGATCCCGAACTCAGCGATATAGACACCCCCGCCAACTCTCGTTCCCCATTTGGAGCCATCGGTATAAATGTGTATGGCCCCGTGTGGTGTTGGGGAAAAGTCCCCCGTCAAGGAGTATCGGAATTCTTTCCTGAAGGAGGGCTTCGGAGTGCAGTAGTCAATGAGATCCGGAATGGTATCGGTAGTCTCTAGAATGCTAGCATGACCCCACGGTAGATGGTTCCATGCGCCGATTGCGTTAAGCCTAATTGCTGTACGTAGTGCTTGCTTTCTGGCCAGCAGATCCACTGGTAGCCAGCACAACGCAGCGAAAAGAGCCTTTGTTGGTGTGGATCTTAGGGCACCAGTTATCATGATTGCCATTATGCGAAGAACCCTCTCTATACGAGATCGATTGCTCGCCAAGTCCAGTGCTTTCCACCAGACGGATATGCCGTAAAAAAGTATAGGCTTGATCACTGTCTCTAATATCCAATTGACCCCTTTGGGATATATACCCCAGGAGGGGCCAATGGCGTTTCTGCAAACATAAATTGCCGTTAAGGCTTTAGCTGCTCTTGCATGAAGATTGTCCCTCCATGTTAGCTTGCTGTCAAGGACTACACCGAGATATTTGGCGTTGTCCGAAAGGGCTAGTGTGGTGCCATTTAATTTTGGTAGCGTGAAAGCTGGAATTTTGTATCTTCTTGAGAAGAGTACTAACTCCGTTTTGGTAGGATTGACACTTAGGCCATTCTGTGAACACCAGTCACTGACCTCGTTAAGTGCCGTCTCCAGCCTTTGTGTTAACGTGTCTAGATGGAAGCCAGATATCGCCACCGCAACATCGTCTGCGTATGCAATGGTTTTGATATACATGGATTCCAATTTCTTAAGCAAAGCTTTTACCGTCACATTCCACAGGAGGGGTGATAGTACTCCACCTTGCGGCGTGCCTTTACGTGCGTGCCTGGTGATGCGTGCTACACCCAAAGTGGATGTGATCGTTCTACTTTGAAGCATATTCTTTATGAGCTGATATTTGGATCGGTCAATCCCTAGCTCCATGAGAGCCTGGATGATTGCCGCCGAGTTAATATTGTTGAAGGCGCCTTCAATATCCATGAAGGCTACCAGTGTGAAGTTTTTATGCTCGAGTGATTTTTCTATGTATCCTACGAGCGAGTGCAAGGCCGTCTCAACTGATTTCCCCTTGGTATAGGCGTGCTGAGAGGCTGAGAGGAGAGTACTGTCGACAGTTGTTCTGATATGAACGTCGATCAGCCGCTCCAGTGTCTTTAGAAGGAAGGAGGTAAGGCTGATGGGTCTAAAGTCCTTCGCCTTGGAGTGCGATGCTTTTCCCCCTTTCGGGATGAAGATAACATCGCAGTTTGTCCATTGGTTTGGAATATATGACCATGAAAGGCAGGCCCTGTATATGCTAATTAGCCAGGGGGTAGCAAGATCTAAGTTGTGTTGCAGATCTGCAGGGATTATGCCATCCGGACCAGGTGATTTGTACGGATGGAAACTTTTAATAGCCCAGTGTAACATGTCCACAGTGATTTCTATGGCTACAGGGGACTGGCTAGTAGGGAGAGCCGCATTTCGCGCTTCCGTGTAGTGTTGACAACCTGGAAAGTGGGTGTCAACCAGGACCTCCAGAGTCTCCAAGGAGCTGTTGGTCCAGTTGCCGTCCGATTTCTGGATAAATCCAGGTATGGATGGCTGTTTAGCTAGGATTTTACGCAGTCTGCTAGTCTCGGAGAAGGATTCTACATTGCTGCAGAATTCCTTCCAAGACTTGCGTTTAGCGTTCCTGACAAGGTTCTTAAATTTGTTCACGGAGGACTTATAGAGTGTCCAGTTGCCTGTTCTCTTAGCCTCATTGAACAGCCTTCGGCAGTTATTAAAGGAAAACAAAAAAATTTATTTGGCACTTTTCAAAACAATAAAGTAAGTATTTTTTTATAAAATTATTTTAAATATTTAGAATATATTAAAGTCAACATTTCATTTTGAAGGTAAATAAAAGAGATAAACAGCCTGCCTGGGAGGAAGTTTTGAAAAAAGCAACTGGCATCGGAAAGAAACTTAGACCTATGCGAGTGACAGTCTGTTTGGGCTCTGGAAGCCGACAAAGCATGACTGCGCTGCTAAAGGGATGGGCAAAAATATCGATATATATCGTCGATATTTTTATTTTCGATATATCGATATTTTTTCCATATATATCGACAGTATCAAATTCGATATTTTTTACCTTTGGTTTTATTTTTCATGAAATTTTTAAAAACATTTTGGCACAGTCTTCATCAAATAGAATATTACTAACAAAATATGTTGTTTTATTTATAACATTTTGTCTATTCGAAAAATTATAGTTCTTTGAGTGCAATTTTGTTGATGTATGTTCCATGAAATATTGGTGGAACAGTAAGGATGTTGGAAATTAACTCTTTCCAGCTTAATTACTTATAAGAAAGGTACTTTTTTGTTTTATTTTTAAAAAAATTTTTGGGGGGACTACGTATGAATTCTCATTGTTGAAAAATATCGATATTTCGATATATCAATATTTTTTATTCGATATATATCGATGCCGATCGATATTTATTTTTTTCACTTGCCCATCCCTAGCTGTTAGTATGCTGTAATTTTTCTCTAATTTTATTTAAAATTAAATCAACTTGAATTTGATTTAAACGAAAGCACTCTTTAAGATAAAGTTTTGTAGTCCCGAAAAATTAGTTCGGTCTCTATAATTTCTTGTTATGACCGCGTCGTCACTTTCGTCGAACAAAAACTCTCGTCTTAACATTTTGAAAGCTTCACTAGTTATAACAATATGAATTTGCAAAGCTATCGTTTACCTTGCAAATTTTTGACAGACTTATCAAAATTTGCTTTTCAAAAATAGAATTTACAGTTTTTGTGGAACGAAACCACATAATTATTTGCAGTCTTTACACTTTTCAATATTAACTTTGCACTTTTCAGTAGAGAACAAACGTGGAACAGAAATTGCAAAGAGAGTATAAAATTGCAAGGACTTTGTAAATTACACTTATCAATTACAACTTATCACTTATCAAATTTTTTAGTTCTGAGGAACACAAAGTTTTGCAAATTGACGAAAAATTTAATAAGTGCAAAGTGAAAAGTTGATAAGTTGTTTTGTGGAACAGGGCCCAGGTCGCAAGTAACTAAAAACATCAAGAGCAGATTGGAATTAAATTAGGAAGGTAAATAATTAACAAAAAGAAATATGAATTACAATTATCTTAAGAGGAGTGATGAGACGAGACGGATTGTTTCTCAAACTACGAAAAAAAATTTTTTCCAACAAATCTATCTATTATTTTTAAGAAAAAAAAATTTTTTGTCGTTATTCAAACGTTTCTTCAATTTAAACAAGAAAACATTCAAATACTACTGACTAAAAATTTTTTTTTACTTAAAAACAATAGATAGATTTGTTGCAAAAAAATATTTTTTTCGCAGTTTGAAAAACAAATCGGCCAAGTATTATACCATTTTGGGATTCGTGCTAAACGCGCCAACTTTCGATGTCACTTGCCAAAAGTATCTAGAATATAGAAAGTTGATAGTAGAAATAATTTTAAGGACATAATTTGGAAAAACTTAAAATTTTCTTTAAAATTCGGGCAACTGTAGTACGAATTTTTAACTGTCATTTACAGAAGGATATCTCACAATAATATAGGAGTAAAAATAAGAAAAGTGAAGATTTCTAGTCACAGCAGTAGAAAGATCATCACAGAGTGATTTTTTCTTAAAATGGCAACACCTTTTAAAATTAGTGACATAGATTTTTTTTCAAAATTTTTTCGGAGCAGTCACTACTTGCCCATACATCTGCTTTCGGCTTAACGTTGATAAATGGGACGCCCTGTATATATAAAAGTGAGAGACAGAATAATCAAAATACAGGCTACTATCAAATTTCTCATACGTTGCTGCAATTCAGGTATAAGACCTACATTTATAAAGAGTTCCACTAAAAACCATTTAAATTTTTTGGAGATAAATATATCAAATTTCTCCACCAATCGATTTCAAAGAATATACGGGAAATGCGGAACAAGATCTTTAGTTTAAGTATTAAACAAAAACACTATACACTAAGAGAAAATAAAAAAAATTTAGACCGAATAGAGGATAGTTTGAAAGATAATTTTACATATAATGAAATCAATAATTTTCTAAGTCATGAGAAGAGATTAGCTTTAAAATTGAATAGTAAAGTTAAAAACATACATAGGAAAAAGTTTAATCATCTGGTTGAATTACAGAAGAAAGATTTACGAATAAAATTCAACAAAAAATGGTTTGTAAACAATTCGGATGTAGACATCTCATTTTATATTCATAAAAATGCATTACCCATCTCACAAGGACATTTTCCAGTTCTAAACATTATAGCAGATGGAGAGAATTTTGTACAGACTATTAGAGAAAAGGAAGTGCAGGAAATAGCTAGGACTAGACTAACTACTATAAGAGAAGACCATATGAATAAGATTAGACTATCTGAGACGGATAAATTTATTCTTAATAAAGTTAAACAGACTAACAACTTTTTGACAACTAACCGCACCATTTTAATTCTAAATGCGGATAAAGGTAATACTACTGTTGCCATGAACAAACAGGATTATATTTCAAGGATGAATGACATTCTTATCGATAAAACTATATATCAAATATTGACAAAAGATCCAACGAACAACCTACAACAGAGAAATAACGATTTTGTTGACAAACTTTACAGATTAGAAATAATAACAACTTTTGAAATGAGAAATCTAAGGACAACAAAAATATTTTGTTATATCTATTGCTTCGCTATAAATACAATCAGCAAAGCCTTGATATAACGAAATTTTAAGAAATACACAAAAAGGTCGTTATAACTATAGTTTTCTTTGTTTTAAATTTTATTCTCACTTCGTTGTATAGAGGCTTTTGTACGAGTACTTCGTTGTGTAGAGGCTATACAAATGCGCTTGTAAATACATTTAGACTTCGCTGTTTTTTATAACGGCACTTTACCATTTAGGATTTATTCTGATTTTGTTATATTGAGGCGTTTGAATGAATATTTCGCTATATAGGAGCTTTTTTGCTCAGAATTTGTTCGTTATAGCTATAGCGTATTTTTGTATGGAACACTTTGCAGTAAAGAGATTTTCCCAATTGACTCAATAAAACATACGTTATACTGAGTTTTTCGTTATAACGAAGTTCTTTATTTCGAAGTTTCACTGTATTTACACTGTCACAGCAATTAACTAGTTATTATTTGATTTACTAAAAAATAAGTAGTAAGACAAATAAATTAAAATCACACTTTGTTTTTTTACCCAGCTGGAATACGAGCCAGTGCTCGTACATATTTGAAGACATGTACTTTACTCACTAAGATATTGTTGACTTCTAAGTTTAAGCGACAAAAATTAGTTTTCATATGTTGACTTAAAAAGTGCTTATCTACTTATTTTATTAACACATAACAACAAATTATATCTACTTTTAGATAATAAGAAAATACGTAATAATTTTATTAAAAACAAAGAAGTAGCTTTAATTTGAAGAATAGTAATAAGCTAAATAAGTACCACTCATTACTTTGTAACCCATTAAAAAATACTACCGACTACAAAAATTACAAAAGTTTTTGCTTGGATATTTCTTTACTTTCATTTTGGAAATAGTGTAATTTCTACAAATAAAATAGTATTTAATATTGCGTTGTTTGTTTCAACAATTAAATTTTTTTCTTTCTTTTAAAATTTTTAAAGTTGCAAACACACAACAAAATAAAACAATCAAAACGAAATAAACTGTTATTTTATTTTGGTTGGAAGTTGCAACTTAATATATGTAATTAATTTACCTAATAGTAAAACTGATTTGTCACAGCTGTATTTTAAGCATGTTTATGG
Organism: Panzeria rudis; assembly: GCA_956483635.1. Taxonomy (NCBI): domain Eukaryota; kingdom Metazoa; phylum Arthropoda; class Insecta; order Diptera; family Tachinidae; genus Panzeria; species Panzeria rudis. The sequence goes on from OY101449.1 coordinate 74,670,321, forward strand.
TTTCTAAGGGATCACCCTTTTTATAACTCACACACATTACAGTATTTTTCGGTTAATTGCACATCAAAATTTGCACAACTTTTTGTTCAATTAACCGGGGAACCATTTAGCCGATACCCGCTTAATTGAACAAGTCGTTCAATTACAAGAATCCCGTTTAATTGAACAGTTTGTTCAATTACAGAAATCACGCACAATTGGAACTACTAATGAATTAAAAGAAATCGCATATGAGCACTTTAAGTTTTTCAAAATAATTTTTTTTTACCTTAAACGAAAAAAATGCAAGTAACAGAACAAAATGTACATATATGTGTATACGCAGGTATTTATTATTGTAAGTACATATGTAGTTTTACAAAGAAATAAAATTTAGTAAAATAAAATTAGTAGAGATGCCACCCAGTGTTTTTCACAAATGATGTCAAATATGTATGTGCAAAAATGCCAGATTATTTTTCAATAATAATGCAATTAACCGGGTAAAAGTAAGAGGAAATTTATTTTTGATGACATGAATTTTGAACCAATTAAGCGGGAAAATCAATTAACCGGGTTCAATTATCCGAGGAAATTTACATGTGTTTTCGTATGCAATATTTTTTTGCCCGATCATGTGGTTCAATTAAGCATGGAAACCAATTAACCGTAGGGTCAATAACCGAAAAATAATGTAACAGAATAAACTAAAAATATATAACTTACACTTTGGTACAAGTCAGTAACAAATTACAATACATGATGTGACTTTAATGTTATGTTATAAATTTAAAATTTTGTGTAAAAGTGGGGAATTTAAACTATGTGTAGTTGTGATAAGTTTGAGTCTAAAGCATGGTACTGTGTTCATCATTTCGTGCGAACTGCTGTCAAAAGTTCATATAAAAAAATGGTCACGGATTTCTCATGAAAAATTGTTGTTGTGAAAAACATATGAAATGTATCTACTAGGCTTTAGCACAAGTGCACATTACAAATACTACATGCCACTCTCCTTTTTTTTGTCAGCTTGCTTGAAAATTATAACGGAATTTTCTCTTATGAGAAACAAGCCCAATAAGAATTGTACTTGTACCAAACAAGACAAGCAAATTTGAGTGGTTTAGGAATGTAAACAAAGCAAATAAGATTGTTGGAATGATTTACTATAATACGCGAGTATTTTGTATTTTATTTATTGTATTTGTACGTTTATTAAAATTAATGTTATTGCTCTATAACTTAAAATTTATTTTATATTATTAACATATTGATTTATAAATAAAAATGAAATTTGAAAATAGAAATCAAGAAAATTTCTGCAGAATACTTAATACTTCTAACAATATATGTAATTATTTCAACAATTCACTCCAATTGTTTCAAAATCACTTTAAAAATGAAAGTAAGCAAAAACCAAAATAATTTAACGGTTAAATAAAATAATATAAATACATAGGTACATAGTTGGAAAAACAAATACTTTAAATATTTTCGATAACACTTAGAGTATACCAGCAAAATCTTGTTTGCTTTATTTTCTTAATATTTTACAAGTGCGAGTAAATATAAATTATTGGGACGTATAAATAGAGTATAAGGCCCCTATTATGATTCACAACTAAATTGATAGTTGAGTCGTAGTTGTCAAATTCTTATTATGGATTACAACTTCATCAAAGCAGTTGTCGCAGGCCCCTATTATGATTCACCACTAAATTGATAGTTGAGTCGTAGTTGTCAAATTCATATCATGGAATACAACTTCATCAACGCAGTTGTCTCAGTTTTTTATCAGTTGTGATTTGGTTTTTATTTCGACTATTGTGTTACTATTAATTACTTTTAAAATTGTACTTTTAGGCGCCAATCTATCCCATTTGTCAACCCATATTGTTGCCATATGCATAAAACATAAAATCTCAAGAAAAAATAGTGAGGCCAAAACTAAAAATATTTAAAATATTTTGTGAAGGCTACTATGGTTTCAAAAAAACAGAGAGTATAGATAAGAACCTTTTTTCGAAAATTTTTTCGAAGACAACTAAAATTAGTTGTCAATAATATTACAAAAAAATGGTTGAGTTGGGTCGTAGCATTGACAACTGAACTTAGTTGAGTTGTGAATCATAATAGGGGCCTCAGTTTTTTATCAGTTGTGTTTTGGTTTTTATTCGACTATTGTGTTACTTTTAATTACTTTTAAAATGGTACTTTTAGGCGCCAATCTATCCCGTTTGTCAACCCATATTGTTGACATATCCATAAAATATAAAATCTCAAGAAAAAATAGTGAGGCCAAAACTAAAAATATTTAAAATATTTTGTGATGGCTACTATGGTTTCAAAAAACAGAGAGTATAGATAAGAACATTTTTCTAACATTTTTTCAAAGACAACTAAAATTAGTTGTGAATCATAATCAGTGTTGCCACCAAAGAAACTAAAAATAGTACAGAAATTAAGCAAATATAGTGCAAAACCAAATGAAATAGTACAACATTTTTTTTTCGATATAAGGAAATAGCTAATGCCCCCCATAATCAATTCAATGTTTATAAAAATTTTAAAAGAAATCTTAATTGTATACGCAAGTGCTCAATATGGCGATTTCTCGCCAAACGGTGCGATTTTTCAACTTGTTTCGCGTTTAAATTTTTGATTTGGCGACATTGCGATTTTTTGGGCAATACATTTTTTGACGATTTTTAGGCAATTTTTTTAACAAAATTAAACTTCAAAATTTTTGTAATTTAGGAAAATTAGTTTGTTGAAGAAGTATATTCAAAAATAAATCGCACCAAAACTCGTCTGCAAGAAATTAAAACACTGTGATCTTGAGTCTTTAATGGCTTTTGAATTTGGATAAGAAAAATTTACAAGAAATAATTTTTGGCGATTTTATTCTACTTTCGGCGATTTTCTGCCAAATTTTCATACGATTATTTTGTACAAATTTATATTAAAAAGAATTATTATATAAAAACAAATACATTATCAACTATATATTAAGAAAAACTTCATAAAATTTATTTTAATTTATCAACCAAATTTGACGAAGGATGACGGAAAGTCGTCCCAAATTAAAACAAAAGATGTTTGGCCTTTTAAATTAGTACAAACAGAATTATAATTATCGAATATGAAATTTGGTTTGTCTCCTGCGAAACCATCAAGGTTTTTGAATAGGACTGCCTTTTTCATAATAGATTGCTTTAATAGCGTGTATATTTCCATGGCCATTGAGCCTTGACATTTTTCCAAATAGAAAAATGCATATTGTAATTTAGAGTAGCTATCATCAAAATAAGTGAGGAAAGAAATATAAAAGGAAAAGGTAAAATTTTAATAAAAGTAATGAGAAATGTATCGGCGTGGATGTCGTTGTTATTATCGCCTATGCTTCTCTCTGAATGATTTTCGGTCAACGTTACAATCTTGCTCTTTTTCATCAATAAATCCGGCTTAGTTCTATGCATATTCACGTTTTTTTTAATATTTTCGAATCTCTAAAAGCTCCTTTAAAGTGGGCAAAATGCTCTCAATGCAGAGAAATGGAAGGTTATTAGCAGCAGTACTGTCAAATGTAAATAATAAATTATGTTTTAAAAAGGTATATTTTCCAACAAAAGTTTAGGAAACGTTCAGAAAAAATTGCTGTATGATTTATATACTCATAATTTATTTTTCAGAATTTAGTTAAATAGTACAATAATAGTACAAAAATTATATGGTACAAAAATAGTAAAAACAATTTTAAATAGTACAGTTTTTGTACTATAGTACAGAAAGTGGCAACGCTGATCATAATAGAAAAAAATCGTTGAGTTGGGTCGTAGCATTGACAACTCAACCTAGTTGAGTTGTGAATCATAATAGGGGCCTAAAGTTTTGTATTTGAGTTTTCTTTCTTTGGATTTGCTTGCTTTGTCCATCATCTGCACTTGAATTACGCTGAGAATGTTAAAAAAGCAAATGTATTTGATTTAATATATACTTGATGCTATCCCCTAGTATCTACAACATTTTGAGTCTTCATGCGAAATAATATAAGCACCACTTTTTTCGTGTGGAATTTACAACAAACACATTGGATTTTTTTAATAGCGTACACAATTGCAGCATACTTTCAAGGGCTATTATAATTGTTTACTTGCCATATTTTTCGTATGAAAAAACTAATGTTGATCAACATTTTTCGCAAATTTGAACAGAGTACTTAGCTTAACGGGAAAATTATTTTTGGTACTTTTATGAGTTCCTATCTAATAACCCTTATTTAGAAAGTAAAAGTTTAAACTAAATTTAAACATATGTCTCCAATAAAGTTTAATGTTAGGTTATAAATAAATTTAAAATTTTGTGTAAAAGTGGGGAGCTTAAACTATGGCCCCTATTATGATTCACAACTAAATTGATAGTTGAGTCGTAGTTGTAAAATTCTTATTATGGAATACAACTTCATCAAAGCAGTTGTCTCAGTTTTTTATCAGTTGTGTGTTGGTTTTTATTTCGACTATTGTTACGTTTAATTACTTTTAAAATGGTACTTTTAGACTCCAATCTATCCCATTTGTCAACCCATATTGTTGCCATATCCATAAAAAATAAAATCTCGAGAAAAAATAATAAGGCCAAAACTAAAAATATTTAAAATATTGTGTGATGGCTACTATGGTTTCAAAAAACAGAGAGTATAGATAAGCACCTTTTTTCGAAAATTTTTCGAAGACAACTAAAATTAGTTGTGAATACAAAAAATGGTTGAGTTGGGTCGTAGCATTGGCAACTCAACCTAGTTGAGTTGTGAATCATAATAGGGGCCTATTTGTAGTTGTGATAAGTTTGAGTCTAACGGGAAAAATTAGTTTTGGTACTTTTATGAGTTCTTATCTAATAACCCTTATTTAGAAAGTGAAAGTTTAAACTAAATTTAAACATATGTCTCCAATAATTTCTAAAATTTATATTTTAAAGATTAAGTACTTATCAATTAAGGGCAACATTTACTGCATTCAAGCCTTTTGTATGAAAGTTTACTTAGAAGTTTTGTTGTTCTTATTCTCAACTTACGTTTCATTTGTACAAAATTTAAATTGTCAATAGCTCGTAAAACGGAAGCATCATCGAGGCTTAAATCAACAATGGGTGAAACACGTGGGGCCGCATTTGTTACTTCCTGGTGCCAAGTCATATCGGTATTAGCAACACGATTTATAAGCATAGATCCAACCTGAAATGAAAGAAATGAACAGTTTTTCATGAGTTAAATAAAAAATTAGTTCAGTTTCAATATACGAAAAATTTTAATTATCCTTAAATTGGTAAGAAGCAGGGTATAAAAAGTTTAAAAAAATTATATACCTGTAAAAATGCTGCACTATCAGTCTCCTTTAATGCTTCAATACAAAATTGTATCAGACCAGTTGTCTGCTGTAATTTGCCAGTACAATTCGATTGTTGATCCTTTCAAAAATGTAAAATATTATGAGTAAATAAAATAAATTATCAAGAAAAAGCCTTTACAACTCACTTTTAATATCCGTAATTTCGTATCTTTGTCCATGCGTATTGCTTCTAATAAATATTCACGTCTATCATGTATGGCTTGTATTAAGGCTTCACATTGTGCTGCCACCAGTCTTTCAAATTCTATGCAGGATTCCTATCAATTAAATAAGAAATATTTACAAAAAAAGAAGAAAAAATTCAAATAAATATGTTTAGCTGTTTGTAAAACTGTGTATTTTCTTTAGTTTTATGTTTCTCTTTTTTAATAAGCTTCAAATAAGCAAAAAAGATTAGCTACCAAAGTATAAAAACTATAAGTTATAAGCAAAACAAAAACTTGGCGGAGTTTATTAATTTTTTTTTACAGGTAAATGAAAGTAGACTTCACAAGTACGATAAGTTAGATTAAAAATTAAATACTTGTAAAGCAAATGTCTGGTACAAACAGCTCTTACACGAATAACTGCTAAATTCTTTGGGCAAACATATTAACATATCGTCACGTAAAATGCAAAACAACGTATCATTGATAATCGCGTTTTTGATTGATTATACGTGAAACTATATGAAATGATAGTGATATATTCCTATAATTTAACTCTCAGTGTAGAGATCTGGTTTCTTACAACAATATAGCAAGATATGTATATGTAAAAGGGCGTCGCGACCACATTTCGCTATATTTGTATCACATATTTAAACTTAAATTTGAAAATCTTTTAAAACTTAAATGCCTCATGTTTTACATTGAAATTTTTACCGGGCATTAGGTTAGTCCACAACATCAAAAAAGTTAATTAAGGGCGTAAAAAAAGAAAAAAAATATTCTTCAACGCAACGCAGCCAAAAAATCAAATTATTAACACGGCAAAAAATTTTGTGCAAAGAGTACTGGACATCAGCGACAAAAAATTTTACGCAAAAAACATCCAAAAAATCACTAATATATTAATAAGCAATAGTTTTCCCACAGGATTAATTAAATCTTTAATTAAATCCTACAAACCTACAAAAAACAACGAACTTGGCAACCACAACCAAGATAAACGTTTTTATAGTGTAAAATATATTCCCGGCCTTACTGACAACAAAAACATTAAAACAACAATAGATAAAATGGATATACATTTTGCTTACAAACCAAATAAAACATTAAATTCAATATTTACAAAAACAAAAACACCAGTACATAAACTACAACAAAACAACGTCGTGTATGAAATACCCTGTAAAGGCAACGACATGAACAGCTGTAATCTTTTGTACATTGGTACAACAAAAAGAAGTTTGGAAATAAGAGTAGGTGAGCATAAAGCTGATATAAACAAAAACAAAGAAAGCACTGCTCTGTCACAACACATACTACAAACACAACATAAACCAGATTTTGACAATATTAAAATACTGGACAAAATAAACAACACTAGAAAAAGATACATAACAGAAAGCTTAAGAATTCAACAGAAGATAAACAAAACAATGAATATTAAAGAGGACACGGATAATTTAAGCGCCAGTTACAAAATTGCAATAATATAAACAGGCTGTGATACTAAAAAGAATTATTTTAAATTTGAGAGTTTAAAGTTAAAAAAGTATTTAAAAACTTTTAATGTAAAAAATTTTATATACATGTGAGTTAGTAATTGTAAAAATTTCAATAATTTTTTAGAAATGAGTTGATGTTTTGTTTTTTATTAAATAGACGAAGATCCCTTGAAAAAGTGAACATAAAATTCACGAAACGTCGGGACAATATGAAATAAAACTTGCATTTTTATTTACATACAACACGGTAGGCCAGTAGCTTATATTACAAATCAAATAACAAAAGAAAAAAAATATTTATATTTATATTTATTTTTAACCGACTTCAAAAAAGAAGAAAGTTTACAATTCGTCATGTATTTGTTTTTTATTTTTTAAGTATGTTCCCTCAAAACTCCGCCATTTATGAGCCGATTTCGGTTTTTTTCTCTATTCAAAACGACGTACTTCCAGATTGCTCCCGTTGAAAAATGGGCGGGGTCACACCCATACAAAATAAATATACATTCGTTTTCAACTACTTCTACTCAACCGATTCTTATGAAACTTTACACACACATTAAGCTTCTGTTTAAATACTACATCAGGATCAAAAAAGTGGGCTGTGCCACACCAGAGTATTTCCATGTCAACTCGTAAGCAAGTCGGATTGGCCCTCTCCGATTTCAATGAAATTCACCATAGATAGTGTGTGTCGGAAGATTTTTGATTTAAAAAATTTTTGGACACTAAGGTTATTTGGTTTCCGAAATATGGGGTCATCAAAATGAAACAAATCGTCAAAATTTGAGAAAAGTGTATTTACGAAGTCAACTATAACTTCTAAACTACAAAAGTGCAACAGTTTTACATGATGTAATTTTGCAGGTAAAAATAAGGCTTCTGATATGGTGTACATTAAAATTTTTTCCGCAAAAAGTTCAAAGGTCCTTTGTGGAGGTCTTGAGTTTAAAGACCTATATCTCAAAAAACTGTTTTTTTTTAATCTTAAAAAAATTTATATTAGTCATGAAACACTTTTCTATACACTTGGAAAGTTTCATGGTGGTGCCGCTTCTAGTTTCGGAGTTATAGAGTGTTAAAAATGGCCCAAAGTTTGTTTTAGGAACAAAAAATATAGGTTTTAATTTCTTAAGATATGTTTTATTAAAATCAAAATAACTTATATTAAAAAAAAGTAGTTTTAAAAGTTACGATTAGAGCATTAAAAATCATTTTTGAATTGAAATTTTAAATAAATATAGACAATTAGCTAAGTGTATAAAAGTAACATATTTTTCTGATGGATGTGCTGGCCGATTTAAAAATAAAAAATCTTTGTAAATTTATGCCATCATAGTAAAGACTTTGGATGTGATGCTGAGTGGCACTTTTTTGCTACAAGTCACGGCTAAGGTCGTAGTGACGGCCTTACAGGGACAGTGAAAAGCAAGTAAAGCAAGTTTACAGCGTCCACTTGACAATCAAATCACAACACCAAAACTATTATTTGATTGGTGCTAATAGAACCTTAAAAACTGCAATTTCATATTGCTTTCTGAAGAGGATTATATATAAGAAGAGGTACTTCTTTGAGATCGATTTTTTGGACTACGTACTTACTATTCCCGGTACACAAAAATATCACTGCTTTATACCTGAAGGAAAAAGAAAGATTAAAGTTAAGATTTACTCAAACGTCAGCAATTTTATAACTGAAAACATATACACTTAGCTAATTGTCTATATTTATTTAAAGTTTCAATATAAAAATGATTTTTAATGCTCTAATCGTAACTTTTAAAACTACTTTTTTTAATATAATTTATTTTAATTTTAATAAAATATATCTTAAAAAAATTAAAAATTTTTTTTTTGTTCCTAAAAGAAACTTTGGGCCATCTTTTGCTCTATAACTCCGAATGTAGAAGCGGCACCACTATGAAACTTTCCAAGTGTATAGAAAAGAGCTTCATAACTAAAATATATTTTTTTAAGATTTAAAAAAAAACTGTTTTTTGAACTCCAGACCTGCAAAAATGACCTTTGAACTACTTGCGAAAAAAATCGAGATGTAAATCATTTCAAAAGAATTATTTTAACCTGCAAAATAACATCAAATAAAAGTTTTTCAGTTTTGAAGTTTAGAAGTTATAGTTGGTTTTTTGTGGCCACTTTAGTCAGATTTTTACAATTTTTCCAATTTTCATAATGGTTGATTTCAGAACCGTGAGGGGTCCGAGGTATGAAAATAAAAATTTTTTTAATACCTGTAATGGAGAACATTTGTGGCAAATATCATCAAAATCAGAGTTGGTGTTTCCGAAAATGGCGTTTTTTGTCGATTTGACATGGTTTCAACTAGGGATGTAACGATACGCCGTTTAGCCGATCCGATACCGATACCGATATTTAAAAATAAATATCGCCGATACCGATTCCGATACCGATACGAATATTTAAATTGAGTTCAAGTTTAGATTAACAAAACTCAAGTGCAATTTTTTATTATACAAAATTACATTATAAGAGAGAATATTTAAAATTGATAAAACATTGTAAGTAATTTTTAAGGAGCTACATTTTCTTTGCTTCCAACAAATCTATATTAAAAATATGCAGATAATTAGTAGAAAATCAAGAAAAATTTTTTAATTCCTTTATAATTTAAAAAAATACTCGCCATGCTTTTTAAAAAATCGATTTTTTTTAAGGGACATTTATCAACTAATATTCATCTAAATAACTTAAAAGCTTAATTATTAAAAGACTTCTAAGTTTATATTTATTCACTTAAATTTACATGAAAATACAGTTCTAAGTTTAAATTCGCATAAAAAAATTGTGAAAATGGGTACTTGTTTATCCTTTTTCCTTAAGGAAAAATCATTATAGAATACCGAAAAAGAAATTTGTCCTAGCATCGCTTCCAATTCGGTGATTGGTAATCGAAAAACAGAACTTCTTGCAAGGGCAAGGATATGTAAAACTAATTAGAAATTATCCAAATTTGCAATACTTCCAGATCGCGAATTCTACATTTTCATGACTTCTTTGGAGTATCTCTTTTTTATTGGAATAAGATTTAAAAAACAACGGCTTGAATTTGAATTCATGGTAAAATTAACAAAAAAATAAATAATTTTTTTACAAAATAACAGCATAAAATATTATTAATTTTTAAAATTGATATTAATAAGATTTAAAAAATAATGAAGTGTATTTAATTCATGGTAAAATCGAACAAAAATAAATTATTTGTTAAAAAAAAACTCTGAAAAAATGTTTGAAAGTATCGTCGTATCGGCAGTAAAATATCGCCGATACCGATGTATCGGAAAATCTGAAGTATCGCCGATATATCGGTATCGGTATTCGTTACATCCCTAGTTTCAACCATCAATGAAAAGTAAATATTATTTTTCAACAACTTCTACTTACGATCGGCAGGTCACAGACCGAAGCCGACAGGCCTAAGTAGGCCTTGTGAAGGCGACGGGTGGTAGGCTGAAGGCGACAGAAGCTTCGTTCCTACCCGGTGCCCTATAGCACCATACGTTTTTAGAGTTGAGTACACCAAAAGTGCCAAAGAACCCTATTGTTTTCGTTACGCTGTCCGTCTGTCTGTCACTGGGTGTTTTCTCGAGAACCGTAAAAGCTACGGACCTGAAATTTTCAAAGAATATGTAAAATTTTTGCCGCTAGAACAGCAAACAAAAATCGCTATTATCTAAAAAATCACCAAAACTAAAAAAAATCGCCAAATAAACTTAAAAAAAAACGCAAAAATAGCGAAAAACCGCCAAAGCGAAAAAACTGCCACAACATAAAAAAAATCGCAAAACTAAAAATAACGTAAAAAAATTAAAATAGTCGAAAAAAAGCTAAAACTAATAAAAATCGCCAAAACAGAAAAAAATTCCCAAAAACAAAAAAACTCCAACACTGAAAATATCGCCAAAAGCAAAAAAAAGTCGCCAAAACAAAATAAAAAAAAACGCCAAAACTGAAAAAACGCCCACGCTACGCCTAATCGCAACACTGAAAAACTCGCTGAAACTAAAAAAAAATCGCCAAAACTGAAAAAAATTGCCAAAACTAAAAAAATCGCCAAACTGTAAAAACCGCCTAAAACTAAAAAAAAATCGCCAAAATCGAAAAAAAATCGCCAAAAAAAAAGCTCCAAAACTGAAAAAAACGCCAAAAGAGAAAAAAAAAAATCGCCAAAACCGAAAAAATTTCCAAAACTGAAAAAAGCTCCAAAACTGAGAAAATCGCCAAAAATAAAAAAAATCGCGAAAAGGGTAAAAATCTTAAAAAATCGAAGAAAAAAATCGCCAAAAATGAACAAATCGTTAAAAACCGAAACCAAATCACCAAAACTGAAAAAAATCGTCAAAACCGAATAAATCGCAAAACCAGAAAATTTAGTTTTTGGCAATTTATTTTATTAAGCGATTTTTAGCATTTTTGGCGCTTTTTTAATTTTGACGATTTTTGTTCGGTTTTTGCGATTTTTTTCACTTTTGGCGATTTTTTTAGTTTCGGAGCTTTTTTGTTTTGGCGATTTTTTTTAATTTCGGTTTTCCGACTTTCTTAGTTAAGACGATTTTTTCAGTTTTGACGTTTTCTCGTTTTGGCGATTTTTTCTGTTTTGGAATTTTTTTTTAGTTTTAACGTTATTTTGCGATTTTTCGTCTTTTGACGATATTTTGAATTTAAGCGATTTTTTAAAATTTTTGGCGGTTACTTTTGTTTTGACCACTTTTTCGGTTTTGTGGCGATTTTTTTAGTTTTGCTAATTTTTTAGATTTTACCGATTTTTGTTTGTTGCTGTAGCGGCCAAAGTTTTTCATATTCTGTGAAAATTTCAGGTCCGTAGCTCTTACGGTGAAACAGCCAGTGGCAGACAGACAGACGGACAGCGTAACGAAAACAATAGGGTTCCTTGACACTTTTCGTGTACGATCGTAGTATACGTATGCTACAAAGTTTGTTGTTCCTATGCATTGCATACTTAATATATATATATTGGGTGTTTTTTATTGAGGTATAGAACTTTAAGTTGGCATCACTTTTTTAACTGGCGGCCATTTTGTCAGCTGTCAAGTGATTAATATTTAGTTTGGTTTGCCATTTCATCATGAACAGGTTGACAAAAGAACAACGCTTGCAAATCGTGCAAATTTATTTCGAAAATAATGGTTCAGTTCGCGAAGTTTACCGCAAGCTCCGTCCATTTTATGGTCGACATAATCGTCCATCAGAGCAATTAATTCGGTTAACCATGGATCGTTTTCGCACTACGTTTACTCTATGTGATAATACGCATCCGCAGAGACGTCGAACAGTGCGCACCGAAGAAACAATTGCCGCTGTAGAGCAAAGTGTTGAAGAGGACCCGAATGAATCGATTCGCCACCGTGCACAGCAATTGGAGCTTTGTCCATCAACTTTATGGAAGATTTTGCGCAAAGATCTTGGCTTGCGACCTTACAAGATCCAGCTTGTGCGAGAATTAAAGCCGCGAGACCATGCAATGCGTCGTGATTTTGGTGTATGGGCCGAAAATGAGATTGATCTCGATGCTGATTTTCATCGCAAAATTTTGTTCAGTGATGAGGCTCATTTTCATCGTGTGATTTGACACCATTGGATTATTTTCTTTGGGGATATGTGAAGTCGCTCGTCTACGCCAACAAACCAGAAACGTTAGGGGACTTGGAAGCCAACATTCGTGGCGTTATTGCCAACATACGGCCCCATATGCTCGAAAAAGTGGTTGAAAATTGGACCTGTAGAATTGGCTTTATTCGAGCCAGCCGCGGCGGCCACATGCCCAAAATCATATTTAAACATTAATGGCATAAAATTATCCTTCCAATAAAGCCAAATTGATGGACATTAAAACGATTTTCCTGTGTTTTATTCCAATTCGAAGTTCTATACCTCTAAAAAAAACACCCTGTATATATATATATATATATATATATATATATATATATATATATATATATATATATATATATATATATATATATATATATATATATATATATATATATATATATATATATATATATATATATATATATATATATACATATGTATATATATATATATATATATATATATATATATATATATATATATACATATGTATATATATATATATATATATATATATATATATATATAAATATATATATATATATATATATATATATATATATATATATATATATATATATATATATATATATATATATATATATATATATATATATATATATATATATATATATATATATATATATATATATATATATATATATATATATATATATACATATGTATATATATATATATATATATATATATATATATATATATATATATATATATATATATATAATATATATATATATATATATATATATATATATATATATATATATATATATATATATATATATATATATATATATATATATATATATATATATATATATATATATATATATATATATATATATATATATATATATATATATATATATATATATATATATATATATATATATATATATATATATATATATATATATATATATATATATATATATATATATATATATATATATATATATATATATATATATATATATATATATATATATATATATATATATATATATATATATATATATATATATCATATATATATATATATATCATATCTTGATATATATATCTTGAGGTCATCATACAGGTCTGTAGAGTAATTGATATTAGTATTAAGCGTTGATTCCTGCATCTAACTCAATCTTTTTAGTTTTGGTACTTGCACCCATTACACATTACACAAACCACTATGAATATGTACTTTTAAACCATCCTTGACTAAATTTTTCTTTCAGCAACCATCTAAATGATCATTAATATTATATGTAAATATTTTCAAATAAAATAAACTTAAAATGCAAAAGAAGAAAAACAAACGACTTTTTTATTAATTATATGAGTCAGCCATATTTTGGTTAGCAAAATAGAAATGAAAAAATACTTGAGAATAAGCATTTACTTAATTAAGAAATTACAAGTTAACTAAAAGTAACTTACTTGCTATTTTAAATGCTTTTATGTTAATGTTAAATGCTTTTATGTTAATGCTTTCGGAGAAACGCAAATATCATGAAACAAATTTAAATAAAAGTTTTATTCTAAGAGAATAATGTTTATTTAGCACTGTGTTTGTTGCCCAAAAGGGTTATGTTTTAATGCAAATTTTTTCTTATGTTGCAACAAAAATAAGAAAGTTAAGCTTACCGTCACTTTATCACTCATGCCTTTTAGTCGTTGTATAAATTCTGTTGTTGAACGTGCCTTTTCTGACAATTGTTGCAGATTGTGTGAAAGTTCCGTCTGTTAAAAAGAAAAATAAGATACGAGCAGTTTAAACAATATGGAAGATAAAAAATCATTACAGACTTATAATGAAAAACTGACATACATAAATACATACATACATATCTACATAAACAAATAAATTCTCATAATAAAATGTTTTCTTTATATTTTTTTTTATTATTTTTTGTGATATTTTATAATTTAAACGATAAAATATGTTTTGCAATGCTTTTATATTCGTTTGCAAATTTCGTTTTTTTCCTTTCTGGTGCTTGTTTGAGTCATGGCTTCCATGTTATGTTTTCGCCTCAACACATTATTATAAAAGTTACCACGAAGCCCAGGATTCATAACAATGATGTCCTCTGCTTCCTTACAAACATTTATAAACCTTATTTAAAAAGAACAATTAAAGGCGTGAAATGAAAACTCTACTTTGAACAGATTTTTTTTCATTTTTGGTGGAAAGGATATTGTTGACAAATTAAAAAATTATGAAATGTATGAAAAAAATGATGTCGGAAACCATAGAAAATAAAGCAATTTTAATGATAATTCCAAAGTTTTCAAGCTAAATAATTATATAGACATTTCTTTTTAGACATAAGAAGACTATATCCATATATGTCATCATAAAAAATTAAGCCACTATATACTTAAGTCTTAAACAAAAAATTATAAGATTAATTGCTTGATAAATTTTTATTTATGTATTTCTATATGGAAAAACTATCATGTTGATATGTATAGATGATTAATTTTTTGTATGCATAGAAATCAATTTCCTTACAAAAAAATTGAAGCAAAAAACAAATAAATTAATCAAAAGTCGCGAAAAACGGAATGTCAAGAATTTCGTGTTCAAACAATTGCTTCAGCATTAGGAATAGAGTAATAGTAATAATGATAACCAGCGAAGCCGCAAATATGCAATTGCATGTTTTTTCCTGTGCGATGTATTTAGGCCAGTGTTGCCACCAAAGAAACTAAAAATAGTACATAAGTTAAGCAAAAATAGTACAAAACCATATGAAATAGTACAAAGAAAATTCGAAAAAAAATTTTTTTTAATTGTATAAGCGAGTTTGCGAGAACGATATGTAGCTGTTGTTGTTCAAAGTTCATGTTGTTCGATAACACCTTCAATGCAATCGTTTTGTTTTTTTTTAATTAACAAACACAACCGGCGACGCGATTAGCTTGTCTGCGGAAAACACCCAGGGATTATGGCGGGAATCGAACCAACGACCTCTGGCCTAGCCTGTCAGGCATCGCTACCACTCAGCCACAAGGGCACAGGGGCAGCCCTGACAACCATCTAGTTATGACAACTGTTAAAATGTTATCAACTGAAAATATTGTTGGAACTCTTGGGGCTTACACTCTCGTAAACAGTAATAATTAAAGTAAGATCTAAGCCAGAGATGCAAAATGAGATTTTACAAATTGTAGTTATTTTTAAGAAAAACTGTACTAAATTCTTTTTCTATATTTTAAAATATTTTTTTACTCAAAATTACATGTAGATGTGTGTAAAAAATATAACAATGAACAAAAAAAGCACGTTGAAGTGCATTTGCACTAAGTACTTGTATATGATGATCCTAATGAAAAGGGACCTTATCTTCCGGATGCCAAAATTCAGTTAGCTAACTTTCCTAAAACTAGATGAAATTGTGAAACAAATTACGATTTTTCGTTTTTTTTAAGAGTGAAAAACTGATGTATTGCATAAAATCTTGTGTATAAAAATAGCATTCCAGAAAAGAGACCCTAAATTTCCCAATGCATTCCATATGAGGGAAGTTATTGTCCCTTTCTATCTAAATGTAGAGGTTAGGAAAAATCTCTTTTATAATAATTTCGGGGGTCAATATAGGGAGAGTTCCACTTGTAAAGTGGGGCGAACATGCCTAATCAGCGATAGCAACCATAATCTCAAAACCAACTAAATTTACTCAAACAGGTATTTTTGGCTCTACTGAAAATTCTTGCTAGGAAGATGGGGTTCCTTTCTAAATATCGGTTTTAAAACTAATATAGCTTTTTACAAAACATAGCTGTGGGTTTGGGAGTATTTAACATTTCAAACTTTAAATATAAAATGCACTATATTTTGCATGCAATTGGCATTTTGTATGGCGCATACGAAGTATTCGAAATGGGTTAAATTTGTTGTTTTATATACAAAGTTGTCAAGAAGAGAATGCAATGATCGGGTGGCAAATATTATTTTCCACCATAAAAACCAAAAAAGTTAATTTCGAAAAAATGGCGCTTTATGGTTTAAGAAGAAACGCGACGATTTGGAAGCTATCAGATGTACTAAGTGACAAGAGCACTTTGCCAACACAACAAAAGATGTTTGGCCCTTTAATTTAGTACAAACAGAATTATACGGCCATGTCACAGAGTTTAATTCCGTTCGGAAACAGAATTCAACCTACCCCATTTTTGTAGCAGCTGGTGTCTAAAAGAGAAAACTAAAATACGAAAATTTGTCAGGTGTATCCAGCTGTTGGCGGCGCTACTATACTACGGTATGCTCCAGCAAGGGCTTGACATATTAGGGTGGATTGAATTCAGTTTCGAACGGAACTGAAGTCTGTGACATGGCCGATAATTATCGAATATGAAATTTGGTGTGTTCCGTTGCGGTTCAAACTTGACATGCTTCCAAATAGAAAAATGCATGTTGTGATTTAGAATAGCTGTCATCAACATAAATGACAAGAAATGTGAATCCAAATTAATTATTAGGCTAAGGTTCAAAACGTTATATTCAGAAAGAATTGGGCATGATTAATATTCCAAGGAACAAGGGAAAAATTAACATCAACTTAATTTTTCAACGTACACATCAGAACAGAGTAGCGCCGCTTTCAGAAGCCGCTATACTGCCATCGTCAGTGCTCACGTGTATTTGCTTATCACCACTTGTCACGTGGCGTGAAAATTGAATACGAGAATTAAATCACTCTTAAGCTGATATTAAAGTGCACTTTCTCAGCGTTCCCATCGGTTTTTTTTCTTCATTCCCATTTTTCTGATTTTTGTTCTACTCAAGACAAACTTTTTTGGTTTGATTTTATACTTAAGTATATATGAACATGTAAACATGTGTAAAGCTCAAGCCAGTAGCTAATTGTTTATTAATATGATTATTTCGAACGTATTTGCTTTGTGAATCCAAATTGATTATTAGAAACAATAAGGCATGATTAATATTCCAAGGAACAAATATGATGTTTTCTTATATTTTTAATTTTTCATATAAATGATAAAAAAAGAGCTACGAAGCAACGTGTTTTTCTATACAAATTGACATATCAGTTTAGTAAAGAAAAATAAAAGGAAAAGGCAAAATTTTAATAAAAGTAAAGAGAAATTAGGCACAAATAAAATATTTATACGTTTCAGAACTTTTTAAAAATTTTGCTATCAATTTGTTAGAGCATATTTTTGCATATTTTACCCTTTACAGCATGTTTTTGCATACTTCATACTTAGTCGCATATTTAAGGCATTTTTATATTTTTGTGGCATATTTCGCTGTTTTCCTGCTTATTTTGGCTTTTTAAAATTTTAATATTTACGCAAAAAAGGAAAAATATGTTTTGCAACGAAAATTTAAAAATTTTTCCACATAAAAGAAAAATTTCTTTTGCAATTTTAAATTTGCTCTAATGTATTTTTTCCCCAATTTCTTAAAAATTTCCTCATTCCATTGATTTATTGTCAGTTTATTCAGAGGTTTAAAAATTATCAGTTATGTAGTTTTAAGGATTTTTTAAGCAATTCTAATTTTGTCGAGATTGGTGGTTTATTTGCATTTTATAGATATATACCAGGACGATAATAGTAGCGTTTGGAGAATATTTAAACTATTTATGCGATTTTGCTGATTTGTTCCTAACAGGAACCACACAAGGGGTCTTGGTGCACAACATTTTATATATATTCGGACAGATTAGACTCCAAGCTGGCATTGTTAAATCCACACCCATATCCATAAGAAACGAGAATATATAGGTGGCATGTTATAACGTCCAATAAAATAGTATCCATGGACATTATTTCTACGTTTAAAAGGAAATTATGTTCATTAAAAAAATGGAAATAAAGCCCATGCTCATGGTAATGCAGAGTAGAGTTTGACTACATAGCAGGGCTTTGACCGGGGTTACTTATTTTTGTTTTCTTAGATTTTTGACTAGGCAAAAAAACTTTACTCTGCGAAGTCGCTATTCAACATACCTATGAACATTATATCCTTTTTGAAGTATAAACGAAATGGTAAAATTTTAAGAGCATATTTTTTAAAATTTGGCAGCATATTTCTAAGTTTTTAGTGCATATATAATGCGCATAAAACACATTTTTCAGGGCATATTTCTGGTTTCCCTGATGATAAAAATTAAATGATAAGTAATAATAATAATATTCGGGGTCTCAAATAAAACCTTTTTTGTACGAATTAAACATTATAGTTAAAATATTTTTCTAAAAATATAAACAGAAGTCCATATCAACTTTCTTTTGCAAAAAATTTTCAAATGTACGGGTTCTATGACCTCAATAACAGCATTTATATTTTCTGTCTAAATAAATAAACAAACAAAACAGTATTTCGTTCAAAAACTTAATTAAGAAAATGCTTTAACAAGGACACAAGTCATTGGCCAACAGATTAGACTTCAACACAGCTTTCTTGCAATTTAAATTATGAATATATATTCAAATTTTGCCAACGAAACATACTTATAAATAGATTTGCTTTGAAGTAATATAGAAAAAAACATCTAAGGCCCAAATTCACAGTCATTAGTTAGCTAATGACAATAGTTTAGCCAATGATATTTTATTCACACTTCTTTTTTTACCATTAGTTTAACCGTTAAACGCCATTGGTTAACAATTAGTTATATGCTTTGGAACATGGTGCAATAAGTATACAGGTGGCAGCATAACGTCAGCTGATTATATTAGGTTCTAGTACTTTTGTACATAAGTAACGTCTAGCACGTGTATTTTTTTGACAAGCATTATCTAGTTTTTTGTAGTATTTATTGAACCTGCATACTTATTGCACCATGTTGTGGAAATTATTACGTTCATATAGCACACTTTTAGGAGCGACAAAAAACATTTGCTCCATTAGCTTTGCGTGCTTAAAAATCTTTAAATTGCCGCCGTAAGATGTGTAATATTCTTTATTTCTTTATTTTTCCTTGTTTATTTATATTTGATAGGGTTACCATTCTTTACCATGCTAAAAATTTTAGTTAAACAATACACTGTAAATATGAAGTTTTAGTTAAACAATAGTTATCATTTTAGTTTACTAATAATTAACTAATGACTGTAAATTTGGGCCTAAGACACACGCAATTCTAGGCTTCTAAAATTAGATTTGTTAAATTAAAAAGTTCTAAATAAATTCATAAAGAACTATACTGGAATGAATGACCTTATGACATTCAAGCAAAATAAGTAGTTTGAAGAGAGTACAAAATGCGGTTAAAAATAAGGAATATATTCCACATTAAATAAAACAAGAAATGTTCTATTACAAACAAGATTCCCCAACAGATGCACTCTTATAAAACACTTGGAAAACGTTTGTTACACTTTAAAATCAGGAATAGAAAGCTGGTATTTTGTAAATGATATCTGTGTTATTGAAATATGTGTCTAAATTATCTTAGCTTTTTTAAAACTTTATTTTATAATAGATGTGTTTAGTAGCAAGGGCTACAGTGTTAAAACTAAAAAATTTTGTTAAATGCAGGTATGGACACATAATAGTAATATATATCCGCACAAAAACATAAATATGAAAATAAGGCCAAAAAGTTCCTATCAAAAAATTTCGCCCAAAAAAAATTACTGAAATAACAATAAGGACCAAGTTGTTGATATGTACAATACCATCTCATTTCTAGGCAACCTGTAAGCTTGGCAACATTTTTCCCATTATACAGAATTATATAGAATAGAAAGGCAAAAAAAAATATTGCCAAGCTAGCTAACAGGTTACCTAGAAATGAGATGGTACTGTGCCTATCAAGAGCTCGGTCCTTATTTTGATCTCAGTAGTTTTTAAGGCCGAAATTTTTGTATAGGAACTTGGTCATATTTTCACATTTATGGTTTTGTGCGGATCGCAGTTATTTTTTCAAAGCCTTTATTTTATACAATAAGTGCGCCATACAATAAAACCTAGATGAAAATTTTCCGTTTTCCCCATTTTTCTTAGTACTTTCCATTAAGACCTATCTGTACACCAAATTTTGGCTTTCTAGCTATAGTGGCAATGTCCCATACAAATAAGGGGCGCCCTAGTCCTTGATAATAAAAAGTGCCCATTCTCAGATTTTCCGTACCAAATTTAAACTTTCTAGTTGTACTGGAAGTGCCCATACAAAGAAGGGGCACCATAGTCCCCCCAGATGAAAAGTGTATATTTTCAGATTTGTCTGACTGTTTTCGAATCGGGAACTACCTGCGTACTAAGTTCCAGCTTTCTAGCTAAACTGGAAGTTCCCCATACAAAGAAGGGGCACCCTAGTCATCCAGATGAAAAGTATCCGATTTCAAATTTTTTCGTTAATTGATTATGAGGGCCTACATGTGTACCAAATTTCAGATTTCTAGCTATACTGGAAGTTCCCCATACAAAGAAGGGGCACCCGAGTCCCACCCAAGTGAAAAGTGCCAGTTTTCAGATTTTTCTGCTCACTAAATTTCTTTACCAAATTTCAGCTCTCTAGCTATAATGGAAGTGCCCAATAATATTGATGACTCAGTGAGTGAGTCAGTGAATATATACTAAAATATGCACTTTTTACACCTTAATGTCTCGGGAAGCTTATACGGTAGAACTTTCACATTTTACCTATAAGATTACCCCTGTAGGGACATCATATGTTTCAAGTTTCATTGTTTTATGACTAAGTAGAGCAAAGTTATGAGGGGGGTATAATTGCTCGAATGGTTTCGTGTAAATATACCACTGTGTGGCCGGAACTTGGCCTGGCGCACTACCGTGAGCCTAGTTTACTCTACAACGATTCAGACTTCAAAAAACTGTTTATATTACCGCTGTGGCCGCGGCGTTGACCGTCCAGAATTAATTTTAGACTAACTATAAAGGTGGTGGTACATAATACGCGTTAACGCGTTTAGTACGTTTACAACTTCAGACGCTTTAAAACTGGCTAGTTACACATCACGCGTTATACAGTTTTTGTAATCAGCTGATGGAATATGTAATGCTTTGCTGATCATATTCCAAGTTTCAGTTTTTTTATTAACAACAAATATATGAAAGTCAGCCAGGGATGGCAAGTGAGACTTTAAATCTGTACCAACGTTGACTAAAATTGTACTTTTTCATACCTAATTGTACTAAAACAGAATATTCACCTTGGAACAAGTAAAAAAAACATGGGTAATAGCCCCATTTAAACAAAAAATTTTTGTGAAATTTTTTTCGGCGCTCTTGGTTCCGGAGCCGGGGTTCAAAACTTTTGTTTGTTTCAATTTTCTAATTATTGCGGTTCATAAGATGCACATTAACCTAAAAATCACATTACCTAATATAATACCCTTAAATTTTAAGTTTGTTTGTTGTTTGCTTACTGGTGTATTCTATATAATAATAAACTAACTCCAATATGTTAATTGTCTAGACATATATTACAATAGAATTTTATCAATGTCAGTAGTTGCTGTTGTAGTGGCCCAATTTACACATATTCTGTGAGAATTTCAGGTCTGTACCTTTTACGGTTCTACTTAAGAGAAATCGGCAAAAAAAATTAAAAAACGAAAAATCGCCGAAAAACAAAAAAATCACCAAAATGAATACAGCGCCAAAACCAACAAAAAAATCGCTATATAAAAAAAGAGACAAAATATAAAAAAAATAATATTAAACGGAAAAGCAAAACGAAAAAACTGCTAAATGAAAAAAGGGCAAAACGAAAAGGGATAAATATATACGGAACCCTTCGTGTGCGAGCTAAAGTCGTACTTTACTGAATTCCTACATTCTGTGTTCAATGGTATATTCTAAATACCACTTTTATATGCAGATTTAAGCTTATACATATTTTATGAAAAAAGTTGTTGCATGTGCAAAAAGGAATAAGTATAGGATTTATTTAAGCGCAAAAGGTGAACGTCAGAGTAGTGTTAGAAGCAGAAACCGATAATAACAGTATTTATGAATTTTTAAACAAAAAAAGCACACAAAAAGAAATGTCGGAGATAAGATTCACGCACACCATTTTCATCGTCATCGTCAATATATTCCAGATACGTTGTGCTTTTTATTTTTCTGATTTTTATTTTTTTGAGCAAAAATAATAGTTATTTTTAACTTATATATTTTTTTTTGGGCAAGAATAACAGTTATTTTTAACTTATATTTTTTTCAAGCAGAAATAAAAGTTATTTTTAACTTATATTTTTTTCGAGCAGAAATAAAATTTATTTTTAACTTATATTTTTTTCGAGCAGAAATAAAAGTTATTTCTAATTTATATTTTTTTTTGGGCAAAAATAAAAATTATTTTTCAACTTATATTTTTTTGAGCAAAAATAAAAGTCATAGGCATACACGCGCAAACACCCAGATATTAGAAAATTATGCAACAATCGAAAAACGTATCAAAATTAAGACATAAATGGTAAAGTTGTGAAAGAGAGAAGATAAAAGCTGGAGAAATATCATGCCTGTCGCGGAAATGACAATAATTTGCTAAGATTGCTAATATCTGAAATAGCATATATGTATGTATGTATATTGGTTCAGCATCATTAAAGACATAAAAGGTGGTAGGTAGATAATATGTGGCGAAATCCTCATATTTCGCTTTCGCGAATATGTGCAAAAAATTAAAAAATCTGAAAAACATTTAAAATTACTTCTTAATTATTTAAAATATAAAAGGGTGTTAATTGGTGAATATTGTTTGCATGTATCGCACAAGTGACGAATATTTGCAAAAAAACTTACAAAATCGGAAATAGTTTCAGAATCTGTTCAGAATCATTAACAATATAAAAGCGGGCTAGAACTGGGGAAAAATTGTAGCTATGGCGAAAATTGAGAAAAATTGCAAAAAACTTCAAAATCGGAAAAAGCTTCTAAATCAGTTCACAATCATTAAATATATAAAACTGGCGGAAAATTGCATGTATCGCGAAAATTTGCAAAAACCCGAAATAACTTAAAAATTGGCTCAGAATCATTAAAAATATAAACGGGAGTTAAACCTGGCGGAAAATTGCATGTATCGCGATTATACCAAAAATTTGCAAAAATCGGAAACAATTTCAAAATTGGTTCAGGTTAATTGAATGAAGTTAAAATTGGTAAGAAATTGCAAGTTTTATATTTTCAATTATCGTGAACCAATTTTGAAATTGTTTCCGATTTGTGCAAATTTTTGCTATAATAGCGATACATGCAATTTTCCGCCAGGTTTAACTCCCGTTTATATTTTTAATGATTGAACGTTTATATTTTTAATGAATGAATGATTGAATGAATGAACCAATTTTAAAGTTATTTCGGGTTTTTGCAAATTTTCGCGATACATGCAATTTTCCGCCAGTTTTATATTTTTAATGATTGTGAACTGATTTTGAAGCTTTTTCCGATTTTGAAGTTTTTTGCAATTTTTCTCAATTTTCGCGATAGCTACAATTTTCCCCCAGTTATAGCCCGCTTTTATATTGTTAATGATTCTGAACATATTTTTAAGCTATTTCCGATTTTGTAATTTTTTTTGCAAATATTCGTCACTTTTGCGATATATGCAAACAATATTCACCAATTAACTAACACCCTTTTACATTTTAAATAATTAAGAACTAATTTTAAATGTTTTTCAGATTTTAAAATTTTTTGCACATATTCGCGAAAGCGAAATATGAGGATTTCGCCACATATTACCTACCTACCACCTTTTATGTCTTTAATGATTCTGAATCAATTTTGAAGTTGCTTCCGATTTTTGAATTTTTTTCGCATATTTTCGTAATATCCGCAAAACTTGCAATTTCTTACCAACTTTAACTCCATTTTATATTTTCAATTATACTGAACCAATTTTGAAATTGTTTCCGATTTTTGCAAATTTTTGCTATAATCACGATACATGCAATTTTCCGCCAGGTTTAACTCCCGTTTATATTTTTAATGATTCTGAACCAATTTTGAAGTTATTTCGGATTTTTGCAAATTTTCGCTACACATGCAATTTTCCGCCAGTTTTATATTTTTAATGATTGTGAACTGATTTTGAAGCTTTTTCTGATTTTGAAGTTTTTTGCAATTTTTCTCATCTTTCGCGATAGCTACAATTTTTCCCCAGTTCTAGCCCGCTTTTATATTGTTAATGATTCTGAACATATTTTTAAGCTATTTCCGATTTTGTAAATTTTTTTGCAAATATTCGTCACTTTTGCGATACATGTAAAGAATATTCGCCAATTAACACCCTTTTACATTTTAAATAGTTAAGAAGTAATTTTAAATGTTTTTCAGATTTTTAAATTTTTTGCACATATTCGCGAAAGCGAAATATGAGGATTTCACCACCTTTTATGTCTTTAATGATTCTGAACCAATATACATACATACATATATTCTATTTCAGATATTAGCAATATTAGCAAATTATTGTCATTTCCGCGACAGGCGTGATATTTCTCCAGCTTTTATCTTCTCTTTTTCATAACTTTACCATTTATGTCTTAATTTTGATACGTTTTTCGATTTTTGCATAATTTTCTAATATCTGGGTGTTTGCGCTTATATGCCTATGACTTTTATTTTTGCTCAAAAAATATAAGTTATATTTGCTTAATATGCATAAAAGTTAAAAATAACTTTTATTTTTGCTCAAAAATATATAAATTAGAAATAACTTTTATTTCTGCTCGAAAAAAATATAAGTTAAAAATAACTGTTATTCTGGCTCGGAAAAAATATAAGTTAAAAATAACTGTTATTTTTGCTAAAAAAAATAAAAATCAGAAAATAACTGTTATCATATAACTTTTACGATAAAAGTTATAACTGTTACGGTCCCTGTTTAGAAGTGTTTACCGTTTTTTAGTATATTTTGATTAAAAAGCTGAGTGTGGCTGCTGACTGCTTTATGTTTTACTTAGTATCAATTAATAAACGTATTTTACAACAATTCTATAAAAGGAAAATAAAAATATACTTAGCTTATGTGAGTGTTTCAAGTCTGTGGTATAGTATTCATTCCTCTGCGCTTCATATACATACATATATGTAACAATGTCTAATAGTGATATATCCTTTTTATATCCTTTTTATTGGAACCGACAGACGACAGTTGTCGATCAAATCGAGATTTGAGATGAACAAATCATTTTTCATGAAATTTTTAATCATATCATCGACGACGGCGATGTTAAAGTGTGCGTTGATTAAGCCATTAACACAGAAGGTAAAGGATATCAAACTTGATATAATTTCTGCATTTTGTCAAGCAGGATCATATCGCACACTAAATCATAAACAGTCACAACTCAAAAATCTCAAGTGTTGCAGAGAGGCAAAAAACTGTTTTTAGGAAAATGGTTAAGAGTTTTACAATTAAATTGAGTTCCACAGTAAAGAACTCCTTCTTTAAACAAAGTTAGCTTATTTGTTTTTCTAGTTTTGTCTTGTACTTTTAAAAATAAGGGATAATTTTGAGTTGTGGCCCTATTGTTGAAATTGTTTATAAAATTATTTTATTAAAAAAAGTCACTTCTCAAGATAATACAGGCAATTATGTAATTAGTACATTTTGAGGGTTCCGTACACCAAAAGTGTAATGGAATCCTATTGTTTTCGCTACGCTGTCCGTCTGCCTGTCTGTGCATCTGTCTGTGACAGGCTGTTTTCTCGGGAGCCATAAGAGCTACGGACCTGAAATTTTCACAGCAACGAAACATTTTGAAATACTAACGTAATATACAGACACTTATTTAATAGACACTTTAAATTTTCAAAGTTAGTCTTAATTGGTGTAGAATAGACTAGACTGTAGAATAGACTACGCCAATTAACACTGATATTTAAAACAATAAATCGAATTTTTCAAAAATGCTAAAACTAAAAAATTCCAAAATTTAAAAAAAATGTCAAAACGAAAGATCGCCAAACTGAAAAAAGGGCTTCAAGGAATAAAGCACCAAAATTAAAAAAAACCGCTAAAACGCAAAATATCACCAAAACTAAAAAGATCGCCAAAAGACTAAAAAACGTCAAAAACCGAAAAAAAGTCGTCAAAACAAAAAAAAACACTACTACATAAAAAAATCGCTAAAACTAAAAATATCACCAAAAAACGAAAAAATCGACAAAACAAAAAAAGCGCCAAAACTAAAAAAATCGCCAAAAACCAAAAAATCTCCAAAACGAAAAAAGTGTCACAACAAAAAAAAATCGCTTAAACCTAAAACATCGCAAAAACCGAAAAAAAATCCCCAAACCCGAAAAAAGCGCCAAAACTGAAAAAAGCGAAAAAACTAAAATAAAGCGCTAAAACTAAAAATAACGCCAAAAAGCGAAAAAAACGTTAAAAGAAAAAAAACGCCAAAACCAAATAAGCGCCAAAACTAAAAATCGACAAAAAAAATGGCAAAAAACCAAAAATCGCCAAATAACGAAAAAATCGTCAGAACGAAAAAAAGTGACAACCAAAAATATCGCTAAAACTTAAGAAGTCCCCAAAACCGAAAAAATTGCCTAAAAGGGAAAAAATCGCTACAACTGAAATTAATCACTAAACTAAAAATATCGTCAAAAAGTAAAAAATGCGTCAAAAAACGCAAAAACCAAAAAAATCACCATAACTAAAAAGTCTTCAAAAACAAAACAAATGCAAAAAAAGAAAAATCGCCGGAAAAAACAAAAAAAAAATCACGAAAATTAAAAAAGCCAAAAACCAAAAAAATCTCCAAAAACAACGAAAAATTCTTAAAAAATAAAAAATAGAATAAAACAAAAAAGCATAACGAAAAAACAGCCAAAATAAAAAAGGGGCAAAGACGAAAAGGGGTATATGTACAATCAACTTCTGCAAACACTTTTAAAAAGCAAAGAAAAGTTCGAGTGAATCAACATAAACCATATGTAGACCTAAACACACCAGCTTCATCATCACATCAACCAATTGCAACCACAATACGTATGTATACATATGTGCCAACTGCAGCGTTGCGGAACACTAAAAAAGGACTCAATAGATGTGTTCGATTTGCAAAGTGCCTCTTTTTCTAAACAAAACAAAATCTTGCTTTGGCGATTTTCATAAATGAAGCATTCATTTTGTGTGCGGTGTTATATATGTAATACCATGTCCTTTCTCAGAATTCTTTAAGGATAAAAATTTTTTAATTACGTATTTTTCAATAAAAGTCGATCAGAAATGAAAGCAAATTAAAATTTTGTTTAATTTCTACCGATATCTTATAGTGCCCCGGAAAGAGTTAAGAAAATGGATATATGACAGCCAGTTTCTGGTAGAATGAGTATTTTTCAGCAGGTTCCATGAATGAATGTATCTGCTATTCAATTTTTATGGTTAAGGCTCTACATAGGAGCTATAAAAGTCCTTGCGCCGATTTTTTGTAAACTTCGTATTTTTCTTAACTATTCCAATTTATAACAGCGCACATAGGGGCAAAATTATGTTTTTGTGGCATCAATTAAACCGCTGGATTTTAATGAGCGTTATATAGATAATTTTAAAGAGATCAGTTCTTAGATTGTATTTATGTGAAAACATTGGCACCAACATCGGTATAGTATTGGGATTATATGTATATGTATTTGCAGACATATAAAAAAAATTATGTATAAAAAATTAATATTTTACTTAAAAAATTAGAAAATTAGAATGTGACATATTTAAAGCGCAATTGCAGAAAAATGGCACTTTTCGAATGCTGGCAGATTTGACGGATGGACAATTAAAAGTAGTTTAAAACAGGGGTGGCTACAACGGATATTGAACAAAAATCCAATAATTTTCAGCATCCTATTTTTACCATAGAACGAAATCAACAATCATTGTTTTATGATGCAGTATTGTGTGCTTTAGAATTTTAGTTTAGGTAGATAATTTTGAAATAAAAAGATCCGTTTTTTCATAATAAAACATTTTACTTGTAGCTATTATTTTGAGCAGTATTTCTATAAACAATTTTACAATTTTTACACATTTTCTGTTTTTTTTCTTTCTCATGAGTACATTATTCTAAAAGTCTCCAGTTAGTCTTCTTTACTACATTTACTATAAAAAGTAAACAAATAGAGCTAATTTTAAGAAATTAAAGACTAAGCGACAGAAAAGAAAATAAATAAACTTTTGTTTTTAATACTATTTTTTACACACACGTACTAAAAACTTATGCAATACTCTCACTTAGCATTCTTAGATGTATAGACATACATTAAGGTGGGTCGAAAAACAAAATGATAGAATGATTGACAAAATTGTTTTGCCACGGCCAAAAACATAGCACTTTTAATTTTGTATACCTATTGAGCACCGCCGTTAAAAGTCCGTTCCTATTATATCGCATACCATTTTCTTTCCTCGGCTGGTTTCTTAGTCCGACATCAAATTCTGAGCGCCACTTGTGCCGTCTCGGATTCTTTCCTTCTAATATCCAGTTTTTCGCCCTTCTAAAACTTTGAATATCTATCTTTTATTCTAGGGTCTATGGTGCATTTTGTTTTCAATTATATTAGATCGATCCAGTCTAAAGTAATTTGTATGTGAAAAAGATAAAATAGGCTCAATTTTTGGACGTGGCATAAAACTGAGTATGTATATTAAAAGCTAGATATAACATTTTCAAAACGGCTTTCTTGTCACGCGAAAAAAATTGCACACTAGGAGAGAAGGGACCGAGATTGCATAAGTGGCTCGCAGAATATGATGTCGAATCAAAAAGACTCTCGAAGAAAAAATTAAGCCACAGTCAAGTCATGCAATATAATGAGATCGGACGTTAAATGGCGGCGCTATATAAGAAAAACAAAAAGAGCTGTATTTTGGTGCTTGGTAAAAACGTATTTTCCTGCTTTAGAAACGTTATACAAATATCTTTCATACTAGGCACACCATGACTGGCACACCTTTTTTGTAAGGGGCCGACCCGGTCTAATGTAGGTATCTCCAAAGTTCTTTTAGTATGTATGTAGCTATGTATGTAGATTAGAGTGGTCGTAAGAAATTAAAAGTTGGATTTCTTTAAGTCTCATAACCCCAAACCGATGGGTATTTATAAAAACTTCCCTAAAAGAATTTCAGGTCAATTAGTTAAGAGAAAGGCGTGTCTTGTCGCACGCCCACCAAAGTTTGAGCAAATGATCTTTTTCTGCCTTTTGTGTCTCATAACTTAATATATATAGTATTTTTTATAAAATTTTTAATTTTTATTCTTGAACTTAATCGATATCTCTGAAAATAATGGCCAAATTTTGGTTTATCTTTTTTACTGAATAGGGAAAACCCTTCTCCAGTTATGTTAATATATTAATACAACACATTAATGCCTACCAGTTAATTAATTAATATGTTACCTTCTTTGGGAAAGGGATAGTGTAGAGAGAACAGGTGGTAAAGTGGGAGAGAGATAGATATTCGTCTACAACTCTGCTATTGCGGGTTTTTTTATAGAGCAGTGTTGCAAGCCCCTCTGGTGTCAAATAGAGGCATTGAGTTGTTTAAGCTGTGTAGCCATTTTATTAGTTCTTTTACTTCGTCGACGGTTCCGCTACAATACCGACGAAGGAGGGTGCTGTGAATAGCATTAGCATATGTTAGTAGTCATAATATGTCATCGCGCTAGGTACTTCAGCTAGCGGCATCAATTTAAACTTAACTAAGTTTCAATTGACCTGAACTTATCTTTCCATGGACATTATTTCCATGGACGTTATTGCATGCCATCACACAAATATGCAAATATTTCCAGAACCTTAATAAATAATGCTTTCTGCACAAAGATATGTTGTATTCAGGTGCGAAAAATCGAATAAGTTTTTTTAGTATTTATGCGAAATGCTCAAGTTAAATTTAACTGAAACTCAATACATAAATTTACTTTGTGTTAGTTACCTTTTTTAATTTAAATTTTAAATTTAATGTATTGTAATAACATCAGGTTAGTTTTTATTGTTAAAAAACTTCTTTAATACGCGGAATTAACGTACTAAAACCAGCCTTCAAATTAAACAAATTGTGCAGAAATTAGATACAAATTAAAAAAAATCTCCTGCAAAATTTGATTTCTGTAGTTTACGTTATCATAGATGTGACATTTTAGATCAACGTGTCCGAAATGTGACCGACAAAAATAACGTAACTGACAAAAAAATTTCTGAGCGAAGAATTAAAGAATATACAACTCGAATAAGGCCATTAGTAGACTACATGTAAATTTTCATTAAAAATTTGTGAACAGATTGGAAAAAAGTAAAAAAAACCTTCTAATGTACAATTTGATTTTTCCTGTTTACGTTATTTTAGCGGTTAGGGCTCGATATATTCACAGTTTTAACAATTTTTAAATACTGTTTATGATTTTTCAACCATAACATTTTTTTCAATATTGTTCATAGAAAACAGTTCATAGAAAAAGAACAATAAAATAAAAATCGCGTCTTGCGAATATTAAACTATTTATGCGATTTACCTGATTTATAAAAAAAAGTATGGAAAACATGTACGATGTACGAGTATTAGTAAGAATTTAGCTCCATAATTTATTTAGCCTTGGTGCTTTATATTTTATCTTCGTACATATGACTGCAAAGTAGGCTACCATACCAATAACGAACAAGAATTTATACACTTCGTGGTGTCAGAAATGAATGTTAGAAAAATTATAAAGGAAAAGATAGATTTTGTGTATCACTATATAAAAGCATATTGTTTTAAGTTTTGGGTGCATATTTTTAAGTTTTTGGCGCATATTTAATGCGCATAAACACTTTTTAGGGCATATTTCTGTTTTCCCTAGTTATGAACATAAAAGCAGGAAAAAATTATTTGCTCAAACACGCCTTACTGCCAGTTTTTGTAAATAAAATTAAAATTTTCGTTAGGGACTTTGAATTGAAAACAAAAACAAATTTGAGTTTTTTTATTGTTGTTTCAATATAAATTCCCTAACGAAAATTTTTATTTTATTTACAAAAACTGGCAGTTAATCTCAACTGATTGACCTGAAAATTTTTAGGATAGTTTTTTAAAAATACCCATCGATGTGGGGTATGAGTAATCTGAGCAGACATCCCGCTTTAGGCGGGATTATCCCGATTTTAAGAGTCCGATCCCGCCTACAATTTGTATCCCGCTTTCTCCCGATTTTTCCAGATTTAAATTTTATAATTGTACTTTTTTAATTATTGCCAAAAATTTAGAAAATTTTTCAACTGAATAAAAAAATATCTTTCTGCTTTTTCACCCAGTAAAACTCATTTTTAGGCGTTGCTTGAAATCTCATTACATCAAAATTTTTAATTCAAAGATATTTAGGGCCATATGAATAGCGAAAACTTGGCATGAAGTAAGCATGAGTCTTGCTGACTTTTCCACATATTTTGAAATGGGAATTAATAACAGAATATAACCACGAGTCTCGGCTACATTCTAGTGATTTTTAAATTAAAATTTTATATTAAAACTCGTTAAAGTCCAGTTCAATTTCGTCATTTATGACAAGTTTTCGTTATACATACGGCCGTTAATTATTTAGGATTAAGTTCATTTCATTAAATTTTTCTATTAACTTATATTTATTGAGAAAGCAATTTCCAAAGCATTTAATAACTGAAAATACAACTTCTTGTCTGTATAGGCGTCGAACTTTTGTTTTCGAGATCAATCACTATCTCATCATCAGAGCTCTTGTCATACCTGCTCCCACTGTGATGGTGATGAAGTCAAGTAATGCACGTAACATTAAAAATGAATGATTGTTTCAAAAATTAAATTCAACGATCTTAACCCAGAATAATCAAAAATCTTTGGATTCAAACACATGCAATTCGACTAAAAAATTAAAACTTCATTTTAAACATTTCTACTTTAAGATGAAACAAAATTAAGAAAAAGTCCTCAAAGCCAAAATGCTAAACTAATTTTGTGCCGAATGTATAAAACATAAGATGCTTAGATCCTTAGATCCGACAAAAATATCAAAGTTACAAGACAGAAATTTTTTCATACAAAATTTTAGCCATAAACTGAATTTAAGCAATTTTATAGGAAAGATAGCTTCGGACTTTTTCACTTACTAGCTTACAATTTTCTTATTTTTGTTGGGTCTAAACGATTTATGTTTCATGTGGTCTTTAACCTTAACCCTACGTCTCCACGTAGCAATATTTATTGCGGCAATTGCCAAAAACCTAAACCTACAACCTACAACCTAAAAAATTAATTAAAATTTCAATATGAAATTTTACAATTGCCAGCAATAAAACTTGATACGTGGAGACCTAGGATAAAGCAATTTACAAATTTGTT
The DNA here is from genome assembly GCA_956483635.1 of Panzeria rudis. Taxonomy (NCBI): domain Eukaryota; kingdom Metazoa; phylum Arthropoda; class Insecta; order Diptera; family Tachinidae; genus Panzeria; species Panzeria rudis. Next base: position 74,703,332 of record OY101449.1, read on the forward strand.
TTTTCATATATTAAAAATACATCAATTAATTAGTTGTGGGTTAGTTCGTCACTATGCCTGCATTTCGTTGGGTGCTATTGCCAACTCATCAGTAGATTTTTATTTCATCGTAACGGAGAAATTATAATTTTATGAACTTCCTAAGTAAATATCGTTAGCTGAAATGCAAAATCACGTATCTACTATTTAAAATTTTATAGGAGAAAAAATTAAATAAAATATGTATGTATGCACTTCAAGTTCCTGAAGTTAAGCTTCTTTTTTCGTTTTTAATTTGGTTGATTTTATGATAAAGGTCCGAAAATTTGTATGGACATGCGCCTACATCGAGGCGATTGTCGTAATAATTAAATAACAATGATAATTTTTTTATGAGAGAATAAATAAATAACAATGCGATTTTGAATTATTTATTAGTTACGTGGTTGTGCATTTCAAGTAACGGTATGGAACTGTATTGTTGCATATATTTAAAAGAAATCATATGTATACTCTAGGGTGATCGATTATTCGACATTTTCCAGAAACCGATTTTCGAATAGTTAGACTATTTGAAATTTTAGAAAAACCGGTTACGGTTTTTAAAATTCAGAAAAAACCGGTCGACCGGTTTTTTGTGAGAAAATTATAATGCAAAATTTTTGATTTTAATTTGCTTAAAAAAAAGAGTTAACAGTTCATGTAAATACTATCCGCATAAAACACAACTTTGAAAATAAAGCAAAGTTCCTATCCAAAAATTTCGGCCGTTAAAAGTACTGACATCAACTTGACCCTGATAAGTTCTTGACAAATATGATACCATCTAATTTCTAAGCTAACTTGGAAACATTTTCCCCATAATTCTTCCCAATATTGGAAATGTAAAAAAATATTGCCAAATAGCAGGTTGCCTAAAAATGATATTGTAATGTACCTATCAAGAACATGCTCTTCATTTTGATCTCACTACTTTTAACGGCTAAAACTTTTGCATAGGAACTTGGCCTTATTTTCCCATTAATGTTTTTGTGCGGATCTGACTTCTTTTTTCTAATTTTTTGTTTGGTACAACAGTATAATTTCCATCGCTATAATTTCACATAATTTCATAATTGCGCATTATAGTGCCCCTTATATGCTTCACGCCTTCCCATTACGTGATCAGTACAGTTTTTTTTTAACTAAAAAGACCTTTCCAGGAGGATTTACAATCAAAATCCGAAAAAATTTGTTCCACATATATAGGGGGAGCCCCAGTGCACAGATTTACATTTTTCTTTTTCTTGTTTATTTCTTGAAATTCACGCAACAAGCATTTTTTGTCTATGATGGATGTCGAACTCCATATAAAATATGAAGCTTGATATAAATTCTACATCACAAGGCCAATCTAATTAGCCCCTGCTACCATGTTATAAAATTAGTTCACCTTAATTGCATGCTTCAGTAAATGCTCTTGAACAAAAATACTTAGGAAAATCAACAGTAAAAGTTCGTCGAGTTTTAATGTAGTAAAAATTAATAAAATATACGAATCGAAAATTATTCGACTGGGCCAGTTTTTTAATTAAAAAAAAAACCGGACTATTCGACATTCGAAAAATCAACATTTTGAAAAAACCGACAACCGTACTGCGGATAAAAGCGGTTTAAAACCCGGTTGAAAAACCGAGTCGATCACCCTAGTATACTCGTATTATCATAGAAATGTAGCGTTTTTACATCATCCCGCTTTCCAAAAGAAATTTTATAATATCCGGATTTTTGCTCGTATTTTTCTTCAGAATGCCGCTTTTCAATTGCTCTTATCCCGCTTTTTGGAAAAACCTTCTGGTCACGTTAGGTATGAGACTTCAAGAAATCCAAATTTTAATGTTTTACGACCACTCTAATGTATATATGTACAAACAAATGTATGCAGAAATAGGTATAAAGAAAAAAAGCCAAGTTTCATGAGTGGAATAAGATAAAAATCGCAGCCACAATGGCACCAGGTGTTTGCATAAGTATTTTACTCACAGATACAAAGTTCCAAACATAAAATTGTGAATGCACATATACCTTAAAGTGATATGTATCTTCCCAGCAACTTTGGTCTGGAAAGCTGATATACACAGCAGGAAAAAGTGGTAGAAAAGTATTGAAATTGATACCATTTGGTATCGAAATTGAGTTAAGATCGTTTGTGCTTAAGAAAACGCATTACAATTATAAAACAATATACAACGTAATAAAGTATTACTTTCGTTCTTTTCCATAAAGATTTCTGTTCGGAGCTCTAGTAGAACAATTGCTTCTTTTAAGTCTTCTTTTTTAGGTATCGCAAACTTTTAAATGTGACATTGGCAGCTCCAAAAAACGGTAAGAAATTATTTTACGGTTTAACACAGAAAAAACTAAATTTAATTTCAGAGAAATTCAATGAATTAGTAAATATTTTGTCTAGAAACGGACCTACAAACAAATTTGTAAATATAAACAAAAATTTCATTGAAAAAAAAAATATTTTTTTAGTAAAAAATTTTTCCAAATCTATAAAATAATATATCTAAACATCTTTACGAATTGTAAACCAAATAATTTACTGAATCAAACAAAATTATTTACTGGATTTTCTGTAATATATCAAACAATGTTTTGCCTGAATTTATAAAACAAATAGTTTTTTGTAATATTTGATATATAAACTTTTTGTTTGAGTCAGTAAAAACTTGTTTTTCTAAATATTCAATAAATAGCATCATCATCTTATGAAATTTCACTTTGTTAAATCTGTGCAAATCTCCATGTTTATCTGCAGACTAAAAAAACTGAATGACAATTAACGCAACAACCACTGTTGCCAGAAATGCAGATTTATCTGCATTTTCAAAATTTTATCCCTCCAAAAAGTCGAAATGCAAATTTTAAGATTTCTGACCTAAAAACTCAGATTTTTTCATCTCTAATAATACGAGGGCGGATCATTAAGTCCGTGACTTTTTGAATAACACAGTTTTTTTTTGCAAAACAAAAATTTATTTTTCAACATAATCTCCTTTTAACTCAATACACTTAGTCCAACGTTTCTCCAGTTTTTCTATCCCTTCCAAAAAATAGGATTTTTCGTGGCCCTTAAAACAGGCATTTGTTTGGTCAATAATTTTATCGTTGGGGCTAAATCTCTTTCCACCGAGCCATTTCTTTAGGTTTGGAAATAGAAAGTAGTCACTAGGGGCTAAGTCCGGAGAATATGGCGGATGAGGTACCAATTCGTAGCCCAATTCATAGTTTTGCCATTGAGATTGCACACGTTTAACGTTTACGTTTATGGTCAATTGAGAGAAAACGCGGCTCCCATCTTGCAGACAACTTTCTTAAGCCCAGCTGATCACTTAAAGTCGAAACCAAACTGCCATATGAAATGGCTATGGCATCAACAATCTCTCGCACTTTTAGTCTTCGATCGGCCAACACCATTGTTGATTTTTTCGACATTTTCGGGCGTACTGACCTCAATTGGCCGCCCAGAACGTTCAGCGTCATTTGTACTTGTGAGACCAAAACGAAAGTCAGTAAACCACTTTTTTACCATTGAAATCGATGGTGCAGAGTCCCCATAGTATTTATCGAGCTTTTCCTTGGTTTGATTGACGGTTTTTTTCGCAAAAAATAATGTTTAATGAGCACTCGAAATTCATTTTTTTTTTCATTTTTAGAAAAATGTACGAGGTTGTATGTTTTGAACAGCTGTTAAACGCAAAGTACATGACAACACTTGCTCAAAATTTGACAGTAGTCTATTAACAGATGGTACTTGATGGGAACAATGTTGCATTTCCTATAACTACGAGGAAAGCTCGAAAAGTCACGGACTTATTGATCCGCCCTCGTAAGTCAACTTTTTTCACTTCTTCTTTGTATTGCTACTCCTTTTTATTTCTTTTATGTAAGAACGAAAATACGAAGAATGTTTTCCAAAATTTTCTAAATATATGATTTGTCTTTGAATTAAATTAATATTTTATATATGACTTATCTCTGTGTAATCACTAGCACTTTCATTTATAAGATATTTTGTTTTGTTGTGCTAGGCATAATTTAAATAAATAAATAAAATAAAATAAAACGACAAATGGTTTTTGGACTCGTATTTTAGAGCGTTCACATTTTTGAAATTGAAAGATATTATGCAAAAAAGACAAAACGAAGTTTATTGGAAAGAATATCTGGAACAAATCAAGCTAATTCTGATTATGCTTTTCCAACTCAAGTTTATTCAAAATATAATGCTTTTACTTCAAAGTCGTTTGGAACCTGAATCTTAAGTAGGCGCCTAGTTTATATTAGATTTCCTAGAAGTTTAAAATTCCCACATTTTTGACATATTGATATCTCCAGATATGCTAAAAAATGTCATGGATATTTATATGTACAATAAATTAAATGCCTTTTGAGTAGTTCTGAATGAATTCAACAAATAGGTTTGCCACATGGCTTTTAATTTTAATCAAACAAATTGAGAACAATTTTATACCTACTACCAGCGTGACCATTTTAGCTCTTTTTTACGATATGACAAAAAACGATATGACATACTGTGTTTTCATATCGTAAGTTTTTTACGAAATAGTAACACTAAGATATCCATACACGGTGTTGTTATATCGCAGTGTTGTCACATCGTAAGAAACTTACGATATGACAACACAGTATGACATATCTTTTTTGTCATATCGTAAAAAAGTGCTAAATGTGGCCACGCTGCCTACTACAAACACATAACCGTCATCTTTTTTTTATTTATTATTGTATAGCTTCTGATTAGTAACCACCCGAAGTAAAAAATGTTCACCAATTTCATACATTTTTATAATTGCTCTAGATCTTTAAGTAAAAAAGATATTGAAACGATTCATACTTTATTTTATAGGACAGTAATGATCATTTAATATATTGCTATGCAAAACTAAACTTGAGTAATTAAATGGCCGAAAAGTGGCCTCTTGAAAATTACACAGTTTTTTCTCATTTGATCGATTTTCAATTAAACCTGTTAAACATAAAGCATTGATCTTTTTTGGTAGTGAAGAAGGAACCCTTATGACCCCATTACATAAGTTTCATTGAGCTAAAATAATATCTTTTGTAAAACAATGCTACAAAAATTTATAAATTTTAAAAAATGCTAAACTTTGAGCTTCAAAAAAGCCATGTGGGGATACAGATAAAAATCTGATATTTTCAGTTCAAGTTTGCATAGCAATATTAGATGGTTACTACTGCCCTATAAAATAAAGTATGAATCGTTTCAATATCTTTTCTACATAAAAAACTAGAGCAGTTATAAGAATTAATAAAAATTGGTAAAATTTTTTACTTCGGGTGGCCACTAATCAGAAGTTATACAATAGTAAATAAAAATGATGGCGGATATGTGTTTCTAGTACCTAAAAGATTGTCCTCAATTTTTTAACCGACTTCAAAAAAAGGAGAACGGTTATCAAAACTTCGTCATGTATAATCCGATTTCGGATTTTTTTTTATATGAAAGGATGTACTTCCAGATTGATCAATGAACAACTAAAAGTATTCCAACTTTCAGCTTCTAGCTGTAGTGCAAGTGCCCAATAATATTAATGAGTCAGAGAGTCAGTCAGTGAATATGTACTAAAATATGCACTTTTCGCACCTTCCTCAGTAAGTTTTTATGACAGAACTTTTTATGGCAGAAGGAATTGCACCTATGAGGTTACCTCTGTGGGTAGACTTTATGATTCAAGTTTCATTATTTTATGATTAAATGGAGCAAAGTTATGAGGGGGGTGAGGGGGAACAGCTCGAATGGTTTCGTGTAATGTATATACATACTATGTGGCCGGAACTTGGCCTGGCGTACTACCATGCCCCTAGATTTCCAATCAATATTGCGTCATGTTAATTATACATTCCTTTTTTTTGTGTGTTGCCGAAGGCACTTGACATAAAGTCTTTCCTCGTAAAATCGTAAAACTTTGTAATCGTAATCGCGCGATTAATGGATTCGATTACGACTACGATTAAAAATGCGATTAGTCGCGATTGCGATTATAATAGCTTTAAGGCCCCTGCGCTGAGATAAATCTACGATATGTTACCTTGAACTAGATTTGCCTTACCAGAACGAGTACCCGTGAAAAATGAAATAATCCCGGACGCCGAAAGAGAAATGTCGACCAAATTAAGTAACAACCTAGAAAATCGCATTTAAGTTAAGAGTTTTCTATGGTGCTTTTTAATAGCCACAGCGAACTTTGAAGCAAAAAAGGACAAAATGTATACATATTTAAATTTTTTTGTTTTCTAAATTCATTTATTCGCGAGACCTGTTCAATGTATAGTACATATTGGCGAACTTCAGTGACAGCCAAAATTTCATAATTTTTTAAGAATAATTTTGACTGTCCAGACTATCATCATGTTTGACACTCAAACCGTCATTCAAGAAAAAAAATTAACACACACAAATATAGAAAATAACAAAACTTAATGCGCTTTATTGATAACAACAATTTCTTATAATGAATTTTTTAATTTAATTATGTAATTTCTTATAATTTAACAACTCCTCTTATGATTTTGACTTCATATCTCATAAAATAAAAAATAAATATAAAAAATCAAAAAAACCGACAGCATAATAAAACTAAAAGCAAAAAAGAAAGCATGGTGTCATGGGACACCGAGTAGGAACGTAGTTCCATACATTTCACTTACTTTAGAAATTGTATTTTCACTATCTCTGAACGGTGGGAATTATTTATGTCCAAATGATAAATTCTCTTTCAACCGTGGCAAGTAAAAGAGTTTCTTTCTTTTCAGAAAAATATAATTTTATTTGTACAATTCAGGTAAGTATGTATGTCTGTTTTAAAAAAGAAGGAGCGTGGTAGGTTCAATAATGTTAATGTCAAAGAGGATGAAATTTCCTCCTACTTACCCTCGTGGTCCTATTTAAAACAATTAAAGCCTATTTCTTCTTTTAGATTCCGATTTATCTCTGTTTTCATCAAAATCAGATAGTTTCGAAGAGGCAGAAATTGCCCCCTACCACTCCTCGTGCTCCTATTTAAAAAAATGTGTAGCCTATGTGCTTTTCTAGATTCAAATCTATCTATGTTTTGAATTTCATGAAAATCGGATAGATAGTTTCAAAGAGAAAAAAAATTCCCCCTAACACCCCTCCTGGTCCTATTTTTTAAAAAGTTTATGGCCTATGTTCTTTTTTAGACACAGATCTATCTATGCTTTCAATTGTATCAAAATCGGATAAGTAGTTTCAAAGAGGAAGAAATTTGCCCCTACCTCCCCTCGGGGTGCTATTTTTGAAAAAAATTATAGCCTATGTCTTCTTTAAGATTCAGATCTATCTATGTTTTAAATGTCACCAAAATCAGATAGATACATAGTTTCAAAGATGAAGAAATTTCCCCTATCTTCTCTGGTTGTCCTATTTTTGGAAAAAAATTATAGCCTTTGTCTTCTTTTAGGCTCAGATCTATCTATGTTTTGAATTTCATCAAAATCGGATAGATAGTTTCAAAGAGGACGAAATATCCCCTACCTCCCCTCATGGTCCTACTTTTTTAAAACTGTATAGCCTATGTCTTCTTTTAGACTCGATTGTATCTATGTTTTGAATTTCATCTAAATCGGATAGATAGTTTCAAAGAGGACGAAATTTCCCTCTACCTCCTTCGTGGTCCTATTTTTGGAAAAAAAATATGTAGCCAATGTCTTCTTTTAGACTCAAATCTATCTATGTTTTGAATTTCACCAAATTAGTGGGAGCTGCCACGCCCACTAATTTTTGTCGGACTATTTTCTCTAAAACAAAGCATAAAATCAATGGAGTAACTCCTACAAAATTTTAGGTGTTTTACCGCATTAGTTCCCATGATATGTCAAACTATATATTTACTATATATGGGAGGTGCCACGCACTTGTCCACTCCTTAATATTATCTCTTTAAAAATATTATAAAAGGAGTTACTCACACAAATTTTTGAGTCTTTCTTCTATATGGGAAGTGCCACGCCCACTTATAATATTTCAAAATTGTATTGACTATTGTTTTTTCCAGATCATCAGCAATATAGTGTGAAAATTTCAGCCAGATCGGTTTACTGGCTTAGGAGTACATAGCTTTCAAACATACATACAAATAAACAGCTATTCACTTTTGTATATATATGTCTATAAGATAAGTTTAGTTAGCTGAAGCAGCTTCAGCTGTCACTGCCACCAACCACTTATCCAAGTCACAAATGAAAATCTAAAAAATCCTAAAAGTATGCAACACCATTATGCCAGTATTTATTAAGTCATGCTATAAACACATTCGCCACAGCAGGCTACACGGCTACACGACTACAAATGATGTTGGCAGCAATCGTCGTCGTGTAGTCAGCTACTTAATTATTTTGAACACGGCAGCTACATCGTAACCAGCTGACATGTTGTTGTTGCAGTACATATTTCAGTGGTGCCACTTCAAAAGTTTTACTTGCATAAAAAAATCGCTTATTCAAAAGTTCTTACATCTCGCAAAATGTAAAAACAAATCAATTCATTTCTTTAAAACCTATTGATTTTTATGGCACTTTTTATACTTAAATTTTTTGATGTTTTTTTCTGTCTAATAAAATAGAATATTGACTTATACCAGCATCGTTGAAAATTAAAAAAAACTTATGAGGCAGTAGCTTTTTTTAACCTTATAATTTTAGTGTAATTTTATTTGGTCTCTTTTGGATCCGGAGTTACGGGGTTCAAAACTTTTATTTTTTATTACCCTTAACTCGTAGAATATAGAACGTATATAAGCCATATGGATATCACTTTAAACTTCTCTAAAATGCCTTTCTACTGGTATACAAATTTTTTAAAACAATTAATTTTTTTTACCTGACTTTTCACGCAGAAACTCCGTTATCATAAAACGTGGTCGATACAACGGTGCATATACATGTATACAGTTTTATAGAGAACTTTTCATGCTTTTATTGGTGTATAGTTGAAAGCTGTCACCTATGAAATACGTAAGTTGTGGTACTTTAAAGATGAGTTTAAGAGTTATATGATTTACCGCCAGTTTTTGACTCAGTAATTAGACATTTATTTAGTTAATTTTCATATAAATTTAAATTGTAATTAAATACAACTTCTGTTTTTCAGTTGTTCTTATTTAATTGTGACAAAAATATGGTAGCACCATAAAATACCACAAATTTCCCCTACATTTCCAAAAAAGCAGCTGTTCAACATAAACAAAGAAAAATTCCAAAAAATGTATTTTTCTTCATTCAGGAAATAAGAATAATGAAAAGTTTCTTCAATGTTTTAAAATAATAAAAACAGCCTACAAAATCACAAAAAGACAAATATAGACAAAGAAAGCCCAAATTTCTCGACAACAAAAGTTGAATTGTTAGCGGCCACAATTTTTGTTTGGTAATTTATAAAACTTAATTATTATTTAATTACACAAAGTTGGGCAATTAATTATTATTTAAATATGCAGTCAAAAACACAATTTCGTGTTTAATTATAACTTAAAAATAATTACAACTTAATTATCAAGTCAAAAACTGGACGTTAATTTATTTTCAAAGTGCCATAACTGATGAATTTCATCGATGGTGGCTTTCAAGTATACATCAAATGAAAGCTTGGAATGCTTTCTATTAAACTAAATACATATTTAAGTACGATTGTATCGGCCAGTTTTTAAGATAATGGTGCTTTTACGTGAGAAGTCATATAAAAAATGTTTTAAATTCCATTTTGCTCGCAATGTGTTAATGGATTTAAAAATTGTATATACCAGTAGAAAGGTGTTTTAAAGCATTTTGAAATTTTATACGCGGACTATTCGCAAACAGGTACCACTACAAGAACAGCTGTTTTAGTAAATTTGAGAATGTGTGCGTCACACAGGCAATAGATTTTGACACATGTCTGGGAGTTTTCTATCAATAACGGGCATGTGTTAGTAAATTTGAGAGAGGTTATGAATGTGTGCGACTCACAGTTGATGGATTTGACATATTTCTGGGGTATTTCTACCAACAAAATACATGTGTTTTTTGGTGTTGTATTTGTTTTAGTTATGGTGGTACCTGTAATGAATATGCCTTGCAAATAAGTTAATTCACTGTTTATATGGCATATCAAAATACAAAAACTTGGTAGCACTTTTATAGAAGACGTTTGTATTTTACAAAAAAAATAGTTGAAATGTATAAAGGAACAAACAATTATTTGTTTTAATTAGGGATGTAACGAATACCGATACCGATATATCGGCGATACTTCAGATTTTCCGATACATCGGTATCGGCGATATTTTACTGTCGATACGACGATACTTTTAAAATTGTTTCAGAGTTTTTTTTAACAAATAGTTTATTTTTGTTCAATTTTACCATGAATTAAATTCACTTCGTTATTTTTTAAATCTTATTAATATCAATTTTAAAAACTAATAATATTTTATGCTGTTATTTTGTAAAAAAAAATTATTTATTTTTTGTTAATTTTACGCTGAATTTGGATAATTTCTAATTAGTTTTACATATCCTTGCCATTTAAAGAAGTTCTGTTTTTCGATTACCAATCACCGAATTAGAAGCGATGCTAGGACAAATTTCTTTTTCGGTGTTCTATATTGATTTTTCCTCAAGGAAAAATGATAAAAATGACCCATTTTCACAATTTTTTTATGCGAATTTAAACTCAAAACTTTATTTTCATGTAAATTTAGGTGAATAAATATAAACTTAGAAGACTTTTAATAATTAAGCTATTAAGTTATTTAGAAGAATATTAGTTGATAAATGTCCGTTAAAAAATCGATTTTTTAAAAAGCATGGCGAGTATTTTTTAAATGAACTAAAAATGTTTTCTTGCTTTTCTACTAATTATCTGCATATTTTTAATATAGATTTTTTTGAAGCAAAGAAAATGTAGCTCCTTAAAAATTACTTCCAATTTTTTATACTGGGTTAAAACCAATTTTAACTATTCTCTCTTACAATGTAATTTTGTAAAATAAAAAAATTGCACTTGAGTTTTGTTGATCTAAATATGTTGATCGAATATTGAACTCAATTTCAATATTCGTATCGGTATCGGAATCGGTATCGGCGATATTTATTTTTAAATATCGGTATCGGTATCGGATCGACAAAACGGCGTATCGTTACATCCCTAGTTTTAATTGTCATTATTTTCTTCTATCAATATTTTTCACGAAATATTTTTCTATTTATTGCTTTTTATTAACAAAGCGGAGCAGCCAGCACCAATCGTTTTATTTGCAAATAGTGCGTTAATCGTGAATAGCTTTCGTGAGTTAATAAGTCGCAATAAAACAATTATATGACAACAATTTACAGTTTTATTTGCAAATAACCCGTGCGTATAAACGTAGTATATATCGTTTAAATCCGTTCTATATTGTAGAACTTATGATCAATAATATATTAAAGTTTTGAACCCCGTAACTCCGGAATCAGGAGAGCGCCGAAATAAATTACACAAAATTTTTTAGGTTAAAAAGGGCTATTACCCTGTGATTTTTTTAATTTTCAATGAAGTTAATATTTTTGACTTAAGTCCATATTCTATATAACAAAACAAATAGATTTATTTATTTAAAAATTCTTAATGCATTTATATTATAACATTTAAATTTTGTAATTTTCTTTTTTATTTTTCAATAAAAAACATTTCTAATCACTAATGTGCTTTACATATTTTGTTATACTGTCAACACTGTTTTTGTTTTGTAGCCAACAAAAATAGAAATTAGTTTAATTTGGCTACACGACAGAAGAGCATGGACAACAACCTGCAGTCGTGTAGCCGTGCAGTCGTGAAAATAATCATTTTCCTATACACACATGTATTCTATTTTTGACAGGTTGTAGTCGGTAGCCTGCTGTGGCGAATGTGTTTAATGCATCAGAAGTTATTATTATTTGGCTTAAGTTCACAATAGTTGAATTAATGTAAATTCAAATTATTTTTAAGAGTGGAATATTAGAATATCTAATCAGACTAGCAGAACGGATTAGTACCACTAATTTCGACAGCCGCTACGCTGTCATCATCAGCGTCCTTTGTTCGCTTTTACCACGTTTTATCGTGGATACTAGTATTAATGAAACATCATCTATTTAACCAAATTTTATGAGGAAATAGAATATGAGTCCTATTTCTTTTATTAATATGGTGAGCCGAACAAATTTCACCTTCTGATTCTTTATTCCAATTTTCAACTCTTATTTTTATTGGTTGTTGCTTGTACGTAAGCGCCGCCTACGATAAATCATAATTTGTCATAATTTGCATTCTGATTTTTCAGTTTTAAATTAGACCGCAGAAACCACACATATATTCAACTTTTTTTTTGCGGGTGCCGTCGCAAATTTTAATATTTGTACGTAATTATTATTTGAACTGAAACTGTGTCGGAAGTTATTATTTTAAACAAATTTTTGTTTTAGCCCCCAAGCAATGATTCTTGTTATTCAAAGCATTGATGTGCATGGCGCGCCATAAGGAACTTACGTTCCAAAAACAGGTCCAGTGTGCAGAGCATAGCGAGTTCTACATCCGCGAAACATTATTGCGAAAATTTGAAGATTCGGTTTTTAATGCTTGCAGTAGTGATATTCTGTAGCTTTTAACAATAACAACAGTTGTTATATTGTCAACAGTTGTTATATTGTCAAGTTGTTTGCACTAACGTATGTATGAATAACAATATTGCTTAAATTTGACATCATGTGGCATCTCTGTTAAAATAAACAAAAAGCACTTATGAAGGTGGATGCTTTTTACAAGGAAACATCAGCTATTTAACTAATTTTTGCCAGCAAATAGAATAAAAGACTTCTTTTAAATCCGTGCCATGCAGAAACAGATTTTTAAGTTCATGGTTTGTTTAATGCAGCCTGCAATAATGTAGACTGCATTTTCAACACTTCCTGCATCATGCAGGTCATGCTGGTTGTAAAAAAATTTACGGTTTGTATTAAATTTTCTATTGAAGCCTCAAGTCGATCAAAATTGAAACCACTGTTTTCGTTGGCAAGAGGCCGTTTTTGAGCTGGGGGCTGGTTAGACTTCAAAGCATTAGCGTACGAGAACTGGCTGTTTGGTATGTTTTGCGCTATGGGCTGGTTGGCCTTAAAAATGTTGGCGTATGAAGGCCGGCTGGTAGCTGGTTGGCGCAACTGGGGATAATTTGTATTGTCGAAATTAGGTTGAGCATAGGTGTGATTACGTCTGTTAGACAAAGACTGCTTAACATGTACATAGACAGGGCAGCCCCTGTAGTTTGCAGTGTGATTTTGATGGCAATTGCTACACTTTTTCATTTTGGAATCATCTTTTTGCTTATCACAATTGGCAGTGCTGTGTAGTTCACCACAGACGACACAAACGGTGCGCAACTTGCAATATGTTTTGGTGTGGCCATATTCTTGGCAATTTAGACATTGAATGGGCCCTGCTCGCTTGTGTGGTTCCTCTACGGTAACTCGTCGGTGCAGCAAATATCTTAAGCTGTAAATGGGGTGTACTTCATTCCTTTTTAATTTCATATCACCTGGTTCCATTTCCACACGAAATAGTGGTTGGGGAACTCGCTCTCTATTTTTAATGTTAGTAACATTTTTTACTTTAAAATTATTATTTATTAGACCCGCTTTTACTTCTTCTGGATCCACGTATGAATCGATGCCTTTTATCACTACCTGGAGGCCTTTTGCACTTTTCAATTGGTAGATGTAAAAATTTTTATTTTGTGTTTCAAACTCCGAAACTACTGAGCGGTAATGATTTTCTTCATTTACTTGAATTTTTGTTTCATTAATCGCACCACGTTTTATCGGGATCACGTAAAACGCCTCTTTATCGATTAATTGTACTAGCCTTTTAATTAGCTCATTTGAGTTTTTCTCTCTTAAGTATATCGGGGGCGGCTTGCTTGACCTGACAATGGTGATTTCGTCTTCGTCGTTTTGTAGAAGTGAAAACCGGTTTTCAGAGAGCGCCGCATCAGATTTACCATCTTTGGCCATTTTCGCCAATGGAGCAAGGTTTTTCGATCTTGGACTTCTTTGTCTTTTTTTATTATTTATCACTTTAAAATAGCGATCAATACCCATTTGGATTTTTGGATTTTCTGAATCAGTATCTAGGGGTACACTTTCTGTCGTTTTTTCATTTTCAGCTTGATGTTGGCTCATATTGTTGGCACTTGTGATTTGCTGTGAAGCTGGTATCAAAAAATTTACTTTTATATTATGGTCCGTCATAGACATTGAATTTGAGCGTACCCGTGTACGCAAGTGTAAATTTTTGTTTACTGGGTTATCACATTCTGCAGCAACAACAGTAACGTAGGCATTTCTGTTGTTTGTTGTTGTATTCGTACTCATTTGGTACGAATACCAAATATATTTGTTGTTTGTGTGCCTACTTGCTTATAATTATAATTTACTTTACAAAAAGAAATGAAAAAATGTATAGGTACGTAAAATATTAAACAAAACGGTGTTTGTTAATACTTTGTTGTTGCGAATATTTTTCTTTTTTTTTATAAATATTGTATGTAAAATAATATGAAAATATATTTTTTAATTTTTTATTATTATTTGAGATAAAAAACATAAAACAAACATAACTGGGTCTATTATTTAATGCAACCGAACTTTAGTTATGTTTCCAGTCTGCAACTGAAAATTAATGGTTGCCAGAAAGGCACTAAATAGTAACTGAAATTGACAGATCTGAGTTGCCATCAGTAGTATCACTTTCAGCAACTGGCAATACATCTGAGGCGCGGCTGCCATCCATAACCGGCCTATTAATATTTTTTCAAAAATTGAAAAATATGCATTATAAAAATTTGTATAACTCTAAACACATGCAACTACAAATCGATGACCAACTTCTTAAAATATTATGATTCGCATAGATAAATAGTCAATACCACTTTATCTATCACCACAAAAACATGCATTCGTAATAACCCAGCGGTAAAATGCAGGATTAAAGAGGTCTTCTAGGAAGCTTGTTTAGCAGATATAATGCTTTCCAATCCGCATTACAAACTCATTTCATTTTTACCCATGCTGTCATTGCAGCATAGGTCTTCCACAGTCGCTTCCCAATGT
This sequence comes from Panzeria rudis, assembly GCA_956483635.1. Taxonomy (NCBI): domain Eukaryota; kingdom Metazoa; phylum Arthropoda; class Insecta; order Diptera; family Tachinidae; genus Panzeria; species Panzeria rudis. Next base: position 74,718,524 of record OY101449.1, read on the forward strand.
AGGGATTTTTACAGGCCTCTTCTGGTATGCCATTTTGAAGGCTATTTAAGGAAGGTCTGTTAAAAAGCAGATTACCTTAATTTTTTTTTCTATTTCATTTTTTATTTCGAACTATTTCGTTTCATCCAAAGGAATTTTTTATACATTAAATTGGACATGATGTAGTTCCAGCGGAATAATGATAAGTTAATCAGCACCGACATAATAGCAGCATGTGTGATGTTTCTGGTATGTACATTTCAGTTTTATATACAAGTTACATGCGAAAAAAGAATACGAGAATGATTGCTATTTCCAAAGCACTTTTTTACTTAAATCTAAAAAAACAATACTACTTCCATCTTTCTTGCTTAAAGAAGGAAATGTGGAATGCGTATCGAACGAAATATAAAAATAGTTTGAAAAATCCAAAAGTGCGCGTCTCATAATCTCATTTAGACCGTGAAATTAAATAGGCTTCTATTCCTAATTATGCTGAAGCGTAAAAAGAAAAAACGACTCGATTAGTGAAGTCTTTTGGTCGTTATCGTGACCACATACAGGATACGTACATACAGACAAACGGACGTCCAAGACAGAAGTTTTTTAATTAGTTTAAGTAATAATAAATTAAGTAAAGTGCGACTTTGGCTCGCACACGAAGGGTTCCGTATGAATACACATATGTATATCCCTTTTTGTTTTTGCCCCGTTTGTCATTTTGGCAGTTTTTTCGTTGTGCTTTCTTGTTTAATTTTAGTTTTTTATTTTTTAAAGTATTTTTCGTTGTTTTTTGGGTTTTTTTTATTTTGGCGCTTTTCGTGATTTTTTAAAATTTTTTTCTGGCGATTTTTCGTTTCTTGCAATTTTTTTGTTTTTTGCCGATTTGTTTAGTTTTGGCGATTTTTGGTTATGGCATTTATTTAACGTTTTCACTTTCTGACGATATTTTAAGTTTTAGCAATTTATTTTATTTGTGGCGATTTTTTCAGTTTTGGCGCTTTTCTCGTTTTTGAAGATTTTTTCGGTTTTTTGTGGTTTTTTAGTTTTAGCGATTTTTTTGTTTTGACACTTTTTTCGTCTTGGCGATTTTTTTTGGTTTTTTGGCGTTTTTTAGTTTTGGCGCTTTTTTTTGGTTTTTGCGTTTTTGTGATTTTTTTCATTTTTTGGCGATTTTTTCATTTTTTGATGATATATTTAGTTTAGCGATTTTTCGTTTTGAAGACTTTTTCGATTTTTGACGTTTTTTTGGTGATAAATTGCTTTTTAGCGATTTTTTTAATTTTGACGTTTTTTCCTTTAAGCGCTTTTTTCATTTTAGCGTTTTTTTCGTTTTGAAATTTTTTTAATATTGGATTTTTTTAGTTTTAGCGTGTTTTAAAATTTCAAGATTTTACATCTTACGGTTTCCAAGATACAGCACATTGTCTCAATTACATAGTCAAAATTACAATAACTAATAGAATACCCTTTAATTTTTATTGTTTTAAATATCGGTGTTAATTGGTGTAGTCTATTCTACAGACTACACCAATTAGCACTTACTTTGAAAATTTAAAGTGTCTATATATAAGTGTCTGTATATTACATTAGTATTTCAACATGTTGCGGTATTCGCTTAAGAACACCCTTTCATTTTTAGCTGTCATATATTTGTTGTTGTAGCGGCCGAAGTTTTACGTATTCTGTGAAAATTTCAGGTCCGTAGCTCTTACGGTTCCGAAGATAGAGCAGATTGTATAAATTACATATTATAATTACATTGACTGATAGAACACCCTTTAATTTATATTGTTTTAAATATCGGTGTTAATTAGTGTAGCCTATTCTACAGACTACACCAATTAACACGAAAATTTAAAGTGTCTATATATAAGTGTCTGCATATTACATTAGTATTTCAACACTTTTCGTTGCTCGCCTTAGAACACCCTTTAATTTTTAGCTGTCATATATTTATTGTTGTAGCGGTCAAAGTTTTACATATTCTGTAAAAATTTCAGGTCCGTGGCCTCTTACGGTTCCCGAGAAAACATTACATTAGTATTTCAACATTTTTCGTTGCACACTTTAGAACACCCTTTAATTTTTAGCTGTCATATATTTGTTGTTGTAGCGGCAAAAGCTCTTCATATTCTGTGAAAATTTCAGGTCCGTAGCTCTTACGTTTCCCGAGAAAACAGCCTGTGACAGACAGACGGACGGACAGCGTAGCGAAAACAATAGGGTTCCTTTACACTTTTAGTGTATCGGAACCCTAAAAATGACATTAAAAATGTCATGAGTGTTAAAAAAAGTATTTTTTCTTAATATGAGTGTGTATATATTTTTTACAAGTGCAATATATGATAATATTAGAGCCATTTTAAGTTTGAAAAATCAGTAGTTTCGCGTGAAGTGAGAGTAGTACCCACCTCAACGCTTCGCTTATGAGGCGTGCAAAATTAAATACTATTTCTACAAGAAGGCAGTTTTGCATGTGTATCGGACGAAATATGTAAAAGAAGAAAAAATTTTTGTTGTAATAAAAAAGATCTTGCAGGCCTTCTAGAAGGCCTGGAATTTGCAGGCCTGTTGACTTTTAGCAGTAGGAATCTACACACTGTTAAACGAGTGTGTGGTTTATGCTTAACTACATATAAAGATTTAGTTGGCTGTCAGAGGAGCAGTTGCAAGCACAATAATAACTTAGAAGTTTAATATTTCGTTTTTATAGTTCTTAGTTGTACAGACAAAACTTTTTTAAAGATATTTACGAAAAATAAAACTTTTTTGTTGCATATTGTTTTAATTTGGATGCAATTTTGTTTTATTTTTTCAATATTTACTTTCTTAAGGTAGTCACAATATTAAAATATGTTTCTTCCAACAATTTTTTGCTGATGAAGAGATATTATCAATGTTTATAATGATACTACATATAATTTTTATCAGCAAATGTGGAAGGAGTAGCTGTAAAAGAGATCAACAGTACATAATGTTAAATGTTTTAGAAGAGGTGGTGGTAAAGGAAGGGAGTTCTTTGCGTGACGTTGTTTACAAAATGAATGAAACTAATTTATAGACGTCAAAGTGTTTCTCGCTGCAGTTGTATTTTTTTATCGAGTTAAATTCTTAATTGCAAAGTTAAATTAAGCGGTTACAATTTCTACAGAATTTTATATTTCTTTTTCGCTATTCAGTTTTCGAAAGCGGTAAACATTAAGGAATATACTATAAGAGATGCTCCTTTTATAAAGTGGATAATTTAGTTATGTTTACTTAGTAAGAAGTAACTAAGAGATTGTTCTTTTTTTTGATATTTACAAAAATAAATGTATGTATATACATATGTACAATGTACATTGTACAATGTACATTAGATGTAAACTAAAATTTTAATTTCTTCTAGTCTCATACCCCAAATTGATGGGTATTTAGTAGCGATGTAACTGATACAGATATATCGGCGATACTTCAGATTTGCCGATACATCGGTATCGGCGATATTTTACTATCGAAACGACGATATCTACTTTTTAAAATTTCTTTAGAGTTTTTTTTCGAACAAATTATTAATTTTTTGTTAATTTTACCATGACTTAAATTCAATTAGAGGTTTTATAATTCTTATTAATATAAATTTTATATATTAGTAGGTATAATTTACGATGTTATTTTGTAAAAAAATAATTTATTGTTAATTTTGCCATGGATTCAAATTTAATTCATCAATTAAACTATTAAGTTATTGTCCTTTAAGAAATCGATTTTGAGAAAGCATGGCAAGTATTTTTTAAAGTTATTATGACTTAAATAAATTTATACTTGCTTTTCTAGTAATTACCAGCATATTTTTATTATAGTTTCTTCAGAAGCAATGAAGATGTAGTTCATTAAAAATGATATTACTGGGTTAATATCAATTTTAAATACTAATAATCTCTTAGACTGTAATTTTGTATAATGAAAAAATTACCCTACTTGAGTTTTGTTAATATAAACTTGAATTGAATTTAAATATGCGTATCGCCGACATTTCTTTTTAGTATCGGTATCGTATCGGCAAAAAGGCGTATCGTTACATTCCTAGTATTTATAGAAAACTACCTTAAATAATTTTGAGGCCGATCAGTTCACCAAAGTTTGAGCAAATGCTCTTTTTCTATCTGTTATTAATATTCGAGCTCAGTGACCTCCATTTACTTCAAAAAATATATATTTTAGACTTCATTATCATTTTAAGTAGTGTTATAGATAAATTAATAACAAAAATAATATTTTAAAAATTCGAAAAAAATAGAAAAAGTTGAGATCACATTTTGAAATTTTCCTCAAAGTTACATAAAATAGAGTTGTATTTTTGGAAATGTCGAAGGGGTCGGACTTTTTGAAAATGTTGATTTTCATTTTGAAACGTTAATAGCTAAGTGATAATTACACCAAATTTTGTTTCTTGTTTTTTTCTGAAAGATCATTTAAAGACGAATAAAATGATACCCTACATTTTTAACATTATAATTTTTATAATGTTAATGACATGATTTTCAAATTCAAATTTAGCTAATTTGGTTAAATATAAACAGCATAAAGATGTTCATTGACTTTTTCGCCAAATAAATTTATTTTTTTTGCAAAAAACAATTTTACGCGAATAAAAAATTACGGTACAAATTTGTTTTATGTAAATTTATAAGAATTCAAATGATTAAAACTCAAAATTTTTAAAATTTACATTTTACTAAAATTTTAGCAAAAAAACGTAGATTTTTCACATTCTAAGTCTGTTGCTTATATAAAAAATTTGTTCTAGATAACCTTTCAAGTGCATACGGTTCTTTGGATCACTTGCGTCCTATGACAACCACGTGTTAAATTCATTAAGGTTTCACTAGTAATAGGTAGAACTACATTGAGCTGAGTTCATCAATGAAGTTATTAATGATTTGTATGTTAATGTTTTGCTGGGTACATTTTACTTCTCATTTTTTGTTTAATAATAAAATATTACATTTTTAACAATATAATAAACTTATTCTACTCTACTGGCAGTTGTTTGTTTATGTTTTGTTTTCAACAGTATTTACCATGTTGCAAGAAAGCAAGACAATACAATCATTGTTCGTTTTTCTTTGCAACATAAAATATTAAAAGTATCAAATGCAAGACAAAAGATTTCTGCTACATCTTTTTACGCATACATATGTTGTATAAGTATCATTTTTCTTTTCTACAACTTTTTTTATACATATAAGTATTTCTTAAGTTTGGTTTGATGCTGCAATTTATGGCATTATATAATGTGTTGTTGAGGTTTTTGTTTATTTTTAGCTCAACAAACAACATGTTTTATGTGTCTGGATAAAAATTAAATGACACAAAAAAGTACTTAAATAGAAACATTTTATTTTCTCTTTATATACTATTGATGCTCACAAATTCATACAAGTCAATTTCTTTAAGCAATTGTCAAAGAATTTGTTAAAATCATTTTATAATTTTACTTGAGTGCAAGAGGTAACAGCCAGGGCAATTTTATTGGCAGTTTTTCTATTAAGGCCGTTTATTTGTTTCATTGTTTCTTTTCTGAAAAAATTTATACATACATATATAGTATATTCACAAAATTAGCACTTTGTCGGTCCATGTAACAGATCTGTTACAAACCATTCAATCTCTATAACAACTATTAATTGAAGGCAATTGTTAATTTTATTTTTACTCAATAAGTTTCGTATAATATTATATAAAAAACTCAGTTTAGTTGACAATAAAATCACAACTAACTCGTCTCTAAACCAATATTATGTATCGATAAATTAACGGGCTCTTACATTCATAGAAAAATGTATCTTCGCTTTGATGACGCCATGTCATCAGAATTCTGACATCAGTGCTATGACAAATATCACCAATAATAGGAAAACAGACATCAATCGATGACAAACGTCATCATAGAATTTTTTCATTGTTTAAGGGTCATCTATGCTATGGCGATGCTACTTATTAAATATTATTAAAGTATAAAATATATATAAACAAGACATAATTTTAAAAAATCAAAAAAACCCGACTGCGTAATAAAATAAAAGAAACCCACTTTAAACCGTCACAGATCCTAAATGGTCATTTGAAATTAAAAGTCATAAGAGAAACCTAAAAATGATTTTCAAATACCTGTCGATTGTTGGTCGCCATATTGAATTTTGACCTCGGACTAAGACGAATCGATTGACGTAAGAATCGTTCAAATCGGTCTACGTGTTCGGTTGATACAGTGTCGCAAAGGGACACACATAATAAACACAATACCCTTCTTTGCGTCGCGCAGTCGGGTAAAAAGGATACAAGTTATAATGATTGTAATTAGTATTTGAATTAAAATAATTTTATTTGCTTAATTCATAATAGTCTTGTATCTTTGTATCGAGTGTAATATTGTATTGAATACTATAGTGTAATTATTTATCCGCTTCAGAACTTAAGTTATGAGCAGGAAAACCGCAAATATGAAATTGCACGTTTTTTTCTGTGCCATGTATTTAGTCACAAATACATTTCAGAACTTTTTAAGAATTTTGGCATTGATTTGTTAATGCATATTTTTGCATTTCTTACACTTTACAGCATGTTTTTGTCTATTCCAGACTTAGCCGCATATTCATGGCATTTTTCTAGTTGTTGTGGCATATTTGGCTCTTTTTCTGCACATTTTGGCTTTTTTAATATTAATATGCATAAGTATATAATACAAAAAAATTTAATTTTTCAGTAATTGTTTCATATTCAAAATTTTTTCTTTCTCGATTTTAAACTTGCTTCAATTTATTTGCTCGCCAGTTTCTCAAAAATTTTCTTTATTCCATTAATTTATTCCGAAAGTTCGTAGCTTACTCCTGAACACAAAATACATTGAAGTGACACGAGCCAAAAGATATTGCTGATCGCTTACACAGTGCTTTTAAATTTCATTTTCTTTTGCGGCGTCTTTCTACTCGAATTAATTTTGTAATAAATAAAATATGCATACATATATTTACACAATTCACATTGAAAATATTATTTATTAATTAATTACAGTTAATATTCATTTATCTTTTACTGGGGGTCTCCACGAGCAATAAACTTGGAAATAATTATGTTCTCATCTGTCAAATTCTATTTCCAACATCATATGTTCACGTGTGGACCGCAGAAACATTTATTTGCAAATAAATTGCGACATAATTGTTCAAACTTATGTTCAAGAAATAATGTTGAACATAAGCTGTTAAATTTGATCGGCATTTGTTGTTTGCGTGAATTAAACAAAAGAAACTTGTAGCTGTGGTAAAAATACAAAGTTTTTTAAAAAAATAAAGCAAATTAAAATAAAGTAGTTTTAAACAAAATTTAATAAATTAAAATAAAGACAAAAAACATCGATCCATTCACAGTGAATTTTTTAAATTTATGTCCAATACCACAATACGTGTTCTATAGCTCAGAACATAAGCCTATACATGAACATATTAGTGCTGTTATTCTGCCGACGTTAATTCTTATGTTCGGAAATAAATATTGCGCGTGGAGACGTGCAGTTACATTTAATCTTCATAATTACTGCAAAATTTCACAAATAATTGATCATGTGCATGTGTGTGTAAGCACACGCTTTATATACAAATAAATTAAGTAAAGTGGGACTTTGGCTCGCACACGAAGTGTTCCGTACGAATACACAATATGTATGTGTATCCCTTTTCGTTGTTGTCCCTTTTTTTCATTTTGGCAGTTTTTTCGTTAAGCTTCTTTGTTTAATTGTAGTATTTTAAATTTTTAAGTATTTTTCGTTGGTTTCTGCGCTTTTTTAATTTACGTAGTTTGTTTTTCGTTTTTTCCCGGTGATTTTTTGTTTTAGGCGTTTTTTACGTTTTTTCACTTTTTGATGATACTTTCAGTTTTAGCGATTTATTTTAGTTGTGGCGATTTTTTTCAGTTTTTTGTTGTTTTTTGCCAATTTTTTTAATTTTGACGTTTTTTTTTTGTTCTGGCATTTGTTTTCCTTTAACCTTTTTTTCGCTTTTTGACGATATTTTTAGTTTTTGCGATTTATTTTAGTTTTTGCGCTTTTTGCAGTTTTGGCGCTTTTTTCGGTTTTAGAGATTTTTCCGGTTTTTTGTGATTTTTTTAGTTTAACGATTTTTTTTTGTTTTGACACTTCTTTTCGTTTTGGCGATTTTTTGGTTTTTTGGCAATTTTTTAGTTTCGGCGTTTCGGTTTAGCGCTTTTTTTTGGTTTTTGTGATTTTTTTTTTGCGATTTTTTGTAAAGCACTACGACATTGCGTTGGATTGCTACATTTATCACCTGAATTCCCAATACTCACATAGAACTATGAATTAATATCAATATTTTTCATTAAATATCAATATTATTTATTATATCATGATTATTTTTTGCAGTTACTATTGCGAACTTTATTATTTACAGGTAATTTCTTTATTACATACATATAGCAATTTTTCGCTAACTTGCAATTTTTTGGCGTTTTTTCTGAACTTTTTATTTTTGACGGCTTTGGCGATTTCTAATAAATTTAAGGGGTAGTTTCCGATTTTGCAACTCTTTGCGAATTTTTTTCGCGATAAAAGCGAATTTATGCATGTTTTCAGCTTCCCAACAGTTTTGCCGATTTTTAAACAATATTAGACATTGTTATCATTCCGCTGTTAGTGAGTTTTTGCAACTTTTCGCCATTTTCGATATTTTTGCCAAATTTTTTGCATTCCTTACAGTTCTAGCGATTTTTAATCAATATTATGGGTTGTTCAAAATTTTGCAACTTCTAGCGTAATTTCGCTAAGTTCGCTATAAACCGACTTTTGGCATGTTTTCAACTACTCAACAGTTTTTCCGATTACTAAACAATACTAGACTTTGTTATCATCCCGCTGTTAGTGAGTTTTTGCGAATTTTCGCCATTTTCGATATTTTTGCCGAATTTTTTGCATTCCTTACAGTTCTAGCGAATTTTAATCAATATTATGTGTTGTTCAAAATTTTGCAACTTCTCGCGAATTTTCGCAAAGTTCGATATAAAACCGACTTTTGACATGTTTTCAGCTTCCCAACAGTTTTGCCGATTTCTAAACAATGCAAGACTTTGTTATCATCCCGCTGTTAGTGAGTTTTTGCGGCTTTTCGCCATTTTCGATATTTTTGCCGAATTTTTTGCACTCCTTACAGTTCTAGCGATTTTTAATCAATATTACGGCTTGATCAAAATCTTGCAACTTCTCGCGAATTTTCGCAAAGTTCACGATAAAAGCGACTTTTGGCATGTTTACAGCTTCCTAACAGTTCTGCCGATTGTTTAACAGTACTAGACTTTGTTATAATCCTGTTGTTAGTAACTTTTTTTTAATTTTCGTCATTTTCGCGATTTTTACTTTGGCCCCCGTGAAAGTTTTAGTACGAAGAAGGTTGGGTTTGAAGCAGTTTTAGTTAAAAATTAGTTTATTAAGTAGCAAACATAAAAAATGCAAACATTGGTTCAAATTTACTTTAGATAAAGGGGTTTTAAAGAAGACGTGGGTTTCTATTTGAGTCCAAAATAGACATTATAAATATTTAATGTAAACTTTTATTATAAATTTGTAAATATTTAAATTTGATTAATGTACATGAAATGTTAAAACGATAAAATAACGATACCTCTAGTGTTTTGAGAAATTACTATTAATTAAACAATTTTAGTTGCTTAGTTCACAAAACCTCTTGTATCTTTGTATCGAGTGTAATATTGTATTGAATACAATAGTTGTAAACTTGTTGTTAATAATTTTCCTGTAAAAATTAGTGTATTCAATACACTTTTATATCATATGTTTTGAAAAAGTCGTATTTATTACGATACTCAGGGAGCATTTGCATGTACTCTCTGAGAGTATTTGTATGTATCTTGTTCTTTATTTGTCCATTACAATATTACAAGCTGATACAAATTACACTAGACGGTCCCAAATAAATAAACAAAAAGTTTATTTGATACAAGAACGGCGATACAAATTGTTGTGACTTAAGCAAGTAAATATTATTCTAAATACCCAGCTAAAAAAGTTATATATGATCTATATATGGAATGGCATATATGGTTTGGATTCGAAATTTGAGGGTATATGGACATATATGGGTCATACATGCCTATATATACAAACATGTATATATTTATCCATGTATGATTATTTTACTTATACATACATTCATATGTATGTAAACATATGAACTTTCTTTACTCCAGATATATATAAATACACATACATATATTCGTGACACTTGATTAAGATATCAGATACAAACATATTTATTAAGAATATAATTTTAATTTCAATTATTAGGTACATACAATTTTTACATTTTAATTACATATCGACGGTCATACGTTGCCAATACGTAACTGGTTTCTTATTATTTTTCATAAAACGCAGAAAACGTTATATAAATCTCAAAAAGAAAACGTCCCAATCCTTAAAATAAAAAAACCGAAATTAGTTAGTTTTATATCGTGGCTAGTAAAGCGGTCAGCATACTTATAATATAATGTCTTCTACAGAAAAGTTGTAAAAATCAGTTACGAGTCGTCAGCGTATGACCATCAATTTGTTAATTATTTGTTCGATACCCGACTAAAAAAAGAGATGTATTACAAACTTGAAGTGTTTTTATGTGTGTCTGCCTGTGGTACTATAGTGCCTAAACCGGTTTCAGCTTTTTTCAAATGTGACCTGATCGAAAGCTTTCCTAGCTATATTTAGGTAAATCGGTCCAAGAGTTTTATATTTATATATCTAGCTTTGGGAAGGTATTTCATATCCACGCGTTCTGCCAATAAACCTGAAGAAATAAATTCTTGTAAAAATATTTAAACAACAAAGAATAAAAACTTCTTACCAACAATAATTGCCTGCGCCTTTGGGTCTTGCCGTTTAAATTTACCCCATAAATTTGCTTCGTTAGTTATTCGCGTGTTGCTTGTGACATTCTAAGTTCCAAGCCCGTCTTTTATTATTTCTAATTTAATTATTTTGTTTAATTTCTTTTTGTAATTTTTCAATTTATTTTCTGACGTGCTGACTTAAAATTCTGATTTTTTTTTTGATAATTAATTTTTATTAAAAACATACAGAATATATATTAAGGCATTAATTTGAAATTCTTTCCAAATTCAATGATATAATTAGTGAGCTAGAGGCTTTCATAAACGAATTGAAGCTATTTGAAAGTAAGGTAAATGACAAAACGTATGAGGCTATATTTAAAATACCTAATGCAGAAATGTTTTAGTTTGAAATAGGCAATTTTAAAAATATATTTAACGAAAGTAAATACACAAATTTATATAATTTTGTTGCATATATCGCGGTCACGCCGGCAAAAGCTGATATGTCAGAGGCACAAAGTTTTGGGAAATCAAAAAGTAAAGTTTTATTTCACTTCCAAAAGCTTCTATCAGTCGTATTTTAATGAGTAGATTTGTGCTTTTCAGCTCTTTTGAGTAAGCGCTCTTTTCAGCTCAGCTCACTTTACTGAACTAGGACTAGTTCAGTTAGTTCAATAGTTCAGTTGCTTAGTATATGTAAGTATGTGCACTGTGCAATTAATTACATCCAGAACAGGTAAAGTTGACAGCGTAGTTGATGACTTTTTTTTGTGCTGCTATCATGGTTGAATATCAAAATTTCTTTATTTGTTTTGTGCTTCTGACATCGTGCAATGATTTTACAGAAATAAAGTACTTGTTGTTTTTGTATATTTCGTACTTGTTGTACTCATAGACTACTAACTAGACCCGTCACTATACAACAATATTACGAAGATTGTATTAGAGAGAAAGCAAATCTTATTTTATAATGTGGTTTCTAATTTGACTATCTCTTTCTTTTCATCTTAGTAAGAACACTTTGCATGTAAGACTTCATAGCACATGATAACAGCCTTTTTTTATCTGTCAAAAGTGAGTATTCTGTTCCATATTCTGTAGTTGTACTAGCGAGTTTAACTGGTACGGATGCGCCTTGATTAAAAACTATAATCTAATTATTGTGATAGTGAGCGAAAAAGAAATATGAACTAAAAAGAAAAGTGGATGACAACGAAATATGAGCATAAACGAAATATGTATGAACTAGGGAGCTGAAAAGAGCTCAATGACATGACCAGCTCATTTCGTTCACTTGTGTGAGTAGTTCAATTGAACTAGTTCGTTCATAAACTACCTAACTCTATTAATAAGTGGTTACATCAAAAATGTACCAAGTATCTTGCTAAGCCATTGAGTGAAGACTTAATTAAAAAGTGTAGATGCACTATTTCTAAGAAATAATATCTACAAATGTACACATATAGTATTTTGAATTAAAAAATAGTGCTTTTATTGAAATGAATTGTAAGGTACAAATATTTCTTTTATACATATTTGTAACATTATTAATTTTTTGTTTTCTTTTATACTAAAAATTAAAGAAAGTTTTTATCAGCCCAATTATGAATTTTCCCGGGGAGTTTTTTCTCTTCCCATTCATTTGTTCCCGAGAAAAAATCCTCCTATTCTAAAAAGCCGTGGAATAAACAAATAAGAGAGAGAGAGAGAGGAAGAAATCTGGATCACCTGTTTAGTGTCTACATTTTATTCTGCACTAACGCAAGAGTTCAGCTATAGAAATTTATAAAAATTTTATGTTTTCATTGATAATAAGATTGTGTGTTAATATAAATATCTATTTTTGCTTAAATAAAAAGTAAAATGAACAATGTAGTTTTTCAGAACCTCGCGGAATAACTTTATGCGGAGGAAGTGAAGCGAAAACTGGGCCAGGGCCAGATACACTAAGTCCCCAATGAATGTGTGTACAAAGAAAATTGTAAATTTGTTAAACCGCAACAAAAGTTCCAATTAAACTGTCCGAAAATCAAATTTTTTATGTTTTCGAGGTCGGTGTATCCGAATCTAAAGTTGTTTTTTTCTGGGTCACGTCAGTTTTTTGTGCTACAGACGGGCAAGTCCTAACACACCAGTGCACTATGGCCGGAAATTGCAGAATTTGGCAAAAAATATTTCCCCACAAGCTAGCTTCACCAAACTTGGTATGCAGACTTGCACTGCAAAAATGTATGTGCAGTGGCGCGCATATAAGAGAGATCTGCACATAGTTAAAGTGAATCGGCATAAGAAATCTTGTAAGCCTTATGTTTGAGGTATTAAAATTTTTTAGCACTTTTTTGTAAAACACAACGAGTAGCATTTTTGTAGAACATTTTAACCCTCTAACTCTAGGCTGTATGGTATTTCCGTGCCTTTCTTAAAAATGGGGTGTAAAATGCCTTTCAGAGTTGATATAGCGGGCTAAAATGTTTTACAGAAATATTTTACAAAAATAGTTAACAAACAAATATTTTAAGACACTCAAGCTCTAAGCTCAACTGGAACGCCAGAAATCATTTAAAACTTAAACTATGTTTAAGCGTTAATTTCGTACTAATTCACAATTAGTACTCGGCATAGCAAAACTTGTAAACCTTACGTTAAAAGTATAAGATGTTCAGCATTTTTATGTAAAACTTTTCGAACACAATTTTTGTAAAACATTTTAGCCTATTATATAGCAGCTGAAGGGGAATTTACGCTACTTTTTTTTAATAAAGGGACCATACAACAAAGAATTAGAGGATTTAATTGTTTTACAAAAATGTTTGTTCCCCGCAGTGTTTTACATCTTATATCTTAAACGTAAGAATTACAAGATTTCCTATACCGAGTCACTCTAACCATGTGAAAAGTGCATAATTTTAGAGTTTCGACCTGTAATGTTTCTAAAGAAATACCTGTGCCCACACGGAATAATAGCAAAAGTCGAGTTAGGACAATATTAGACAATATTACGACTGTACTCCTCGCTTTCAAATGCACCTCCACTCAAAATTATATCATTGTAGCTCAAAAAATTAGCATTTTATATCCAAAAATCTAAACAACCAAAGTCAATGCGCCGCTTCTACGATTGTGGAATAACAGCCTATCTCATGTTTGTCCAAAAAAATTTTCTTAAATAGTCTTTTAAGTAGAATTAAGATTTTATTCCAAACCGTGCCGTGAGTTTTGTTGCTAAGCTCGAGTTTAGTCATTATTGAGTTATTTTTTAAGTTAACGTCAATTCATTAAGTTTGGAATAACAGCTAAAATAGAAATAGGATCTAGAAATTTAAAAACAACGAAAAGGAAAAGCAAGTAAAATTTTTATTTTGTTTATTAATTTTAAGTTAACTGTTTTTTCATTATAAATTAAATTACAAATGATCTAAATTCCCTGATTTCAGGTAACGATTTCAAACTTAAAAGTGCTGTTCTGAAAATTTGCCAAAATCGAGCTTATCTGTCATTCTTTGCGGGCACAGATATTAAATCCTGGTTAGTTGCAGATGTTTGCAAATAGTTTTAACATGATATAAAACTTAAGTTTCTCTAGAATAACTACATATACGAATCCCTTTTGGAGTCCATGGAAGTAAGTAAGTTCTACTCAACATAAAACGATTAAACTTTTGATACACAGAGAAAAAAGGAATGTAAAATCCACATGCCTCAATTTTGATTGCAAATCATATTAAATTTACAATAAATAATTTGTCGTTTGAGTGTGTTAGTGTTTACTTGCTTTGTTCATTGCTACAATTCACTGTTCTGCTTAGTTGTGTGACTTGTTGTTGTTTATTCTTACATGTGTCGTCTATGTATACGACAAAAAACGAATTACCAGCGAATAGTTACTGCTGCTGGCTTAAAATTACCATTGTTTCATATTAATTTTAAACGGAAAATAGTTAATCTAACCTTAAATCACCGTTAAAGCAATTTTGTTATAAACGTTATGTTTCATTTCCAATCGACATGACTATAACTTTAAATAAGTTTTATGTTAAATAATCATTTAAATCATGTTGAATTAAAATTAAATCCATTTTACATACGATAGTATTTATTTATTGTATAAGTAAAGAAACGTTTGAAGCTGTTGTGGCTGCAGTGGTTAGCGCGTGGACTATCATGCAGATGGAACGAGTTCAAATCTTGGCTGGGGCAGTCAGCTATAACGAAAAGTTTTCTGATGACTATCACGTAAGTAAAATCATTAATAAAAAAGCTACATTAAAGTCATGTTGTTTCAGCTTGATATAACTTTAATTCAACACGATTCTTCGTGTTGTTCCAATATCAATTTCACGTTGTTTCAACTTGAAATAGCTTTGATTCAAAATGATTCTTCGTGTTGTTCCAATATCAAATTCACGTTGTTTCAACTCGAAATTACTTTGATTCAATATGATTTTTCGTATTATTTCAGTATCAACTTCATTTTGATTTAACTGTACTGGAATATTAAATCAACATTAAATATAGTTAATTCAAAAGGAAAAATTTTCTCTCAAGATTATTGTAAATCATGTTAATTTAACATGAAACACCTATGAAGCAAAATCACTACCGAAAAATGTTAAGTTAACCTGGTTTTCGACGATTTTACATGGAAATTTTTCTGTGTGCAATTTCACAAAAAGTATGATCCACTAAAAAAATAAGTACGAAAAACAAACATTTATCAAATATGTTTTGCAACAGTTAAAAATATACAACCCGAGTCTTAGTATCCATATTCACAGGTATTTTTTGTTTTAATAAAAGTACATTTTGGAAAACAACGTTTTAATTTTTTTCGATTCACAGCTGATAATACGTATTATAAAAACAAATTAATATTGGCAGTTTTTTATACATAAACGGGCTTACCATACCATTTTTAGATTTTTTTTCTTTCCAAGATATTGGGAATTGAATAGTATTAAAAAATCTGAAGTTGAAAAAATTTACTTTTTGCCACAAAATTTCGAAATTCGGCCATAGTGCACTGTTAACTCAATCAATTTTTCCTATCTTAGAGAGGGTCGGATAGGGTTAATATATATGACCAACCCGCATTAATTTTTGCAAGAGGAACATTTTTGCTTTGGGACTTATCCCCCAGACCCTCCTTTAGGGGTGTGGAGGATAAGTCCCCAGTAAATATGTATAAACATATATTAATATTTCTATTTGTACTGCGAAAGTTTTGAAAATCCCGCAATTTTTAGAATTTTTGGAATTTTGTCCCTCTTTTTGGAAAAATAAAACTGGCAGCCTTAGTTATACAGGGTTAAGATTTATATAACCTTTTATTCATTCAGTCAGTCATTCCTGACAAACAAATAAACCAAATAATAAAAAAACAATTATTAACTTTTTGCCTTATCAATTCAAAACAGACGCTCAACATTAAAATCACCAACCACTCTGACATACAATTTCATCTTTTTGTTTGTTATACAATTTGCACAAATAATTCTAATGAATACAATTTTAGAAAAATAGAAATCCACAATTTTGATAAATGCGTTAAAATAAATTTCCAAACAAATTTGCAATTCTGTATCTGGTTTGGTAAATGGTCGATTTGCCTGTATGTCAGTTCAGTTCATAAAGGACATCCCTTAAGGGATTAAATTCATTCTTTTCTGTTTAAACATTAGAAGTGCTTTCAGCATTTAAAACATATTTTGCTCATTTGAAGATGGCTTGCTTTTTCATTCATAAATTAAAAGCACCAAAAAATAAAAAAGACTTGACTGGTGTATGTATGAATGTAGTTGCGTTTTTAAGGAAATAACACTAAAAATATTATGCAGATTGAACTGGATTTAGTTATTTTTAAAATAAGCACGCAAACATATGCTAGAGAGTCAAACATATGTTTATTTCATCTTAAATTCAATTTGATTTTTAAAAATATCTAGTCAAAACAAATTTTCACACAATATTGGTGAATCTTATTGATTTAGATACAGCTATAAGCAAAAATTACAGATAATACCGAAGCAATTTTGTGGGTGACACAATATTACAGATGCACTTACCATCTTTAGAGCATGTCGTTAATTTGATGCTCATAGTGCTAAAAAAATCCATAGATTTTTTAAGTAAATAAAAATAATAATTTTTCTTCAAAATAGTCTTTTAATTTTCCAAATCGATCTACAAATAGCGGAGTTATGATTGCACAGAAAAAAATTAAACATAATTCTAATAAAGTCGGTCCAATAAAACATCTTGAAAAATTGTTATTGTATTACATTATGAAAAAACCAAATTCAAACAAAATATGTTACTGAATCAGATAGAATTATTGTCTAAAAATTTTTTTCATTATCTGTAAAAAAACGTACATTCAGAAAATTTTTTTAATAAAATAGGACCTATAAATGATTCTTGTAAAATCAAGCAACACATTTACTGAAAATGAAACTCGTTTTTGTTGTTGCTTTTTAGCATAAATAAGAGCTCAAAATGAAAAATTTATTAAATCCGATAAACTATTTATTGAATATAAAGTGAATTCCAAACAAATGCTTGTCTGAACAGAAAATTAAAAAAAATGTTTGTGCGTGAACAATGTTATAAAAAATTCAAACGATTTAAAAACCTTCTTCTTTTTTAAGTCGATTAACAAGTTAATATTTTTTACAATAACTAGTTCATTTAATCTTCCTGTTACGTCGCACGTACAATCAATTATTTCATCAAACAAATGAAAATTTTTTTGGATTATATAGGCTAAAATTAGAAAGAATGAATTCTACTGGAATAATATTCCAAAGAACCAGCGAAAAATCAATATCAATTTAATTTCTAGTGTAAGCAGCAGAATATAGCGCAGTTATCGGGAGCATAGGGCCGTAACAATTTGACGCCAATCTACTCTATTTATAGCACGAACTGTTAATTCATTTAGACTTAAATTTAATCTATTAGCTTCACTTTCAATTTGTCGTTTCCACGTATGTGAAGGACGTCGTCTTCGCCTACTGCCTAGCGGGTTCCAGTCGATGGCCTGCCTTGCGATGTCATTCGCAGGCTTCCTTAGCGTGTGGCCTATCCATCCCATTTGCGTTTTCTGATTTCGAGATGAATTGGTTGCTGTTGCGTTACTGACCATAAACAATCGTTCGTAATAGTAATAGCATTCCATGACTCGCATCCGTAGAGTAATGTTGATTTTACATTAGAGTTTTAAAGGCTCAATTTCGTCTTCTGCGACATGATTGTCGACTTCCATACAGATTTTGTATGCAGAATCGTTCAGCATTTTCCACATTTAAGCGCATTGACTTGGTTTTTTTGTTTATATTCAGGATTACACAGCTCGCCGCTTCCTGCACTTGTGTCAGTTTTGAGTGCATGTCTGCAAAGGTGTGGGCAAGAAGGAAAATATCGCGTAGTCGAGGTCTTCTAGTCTGCCTTGCAATCCCCAAGTAATGGCTCTTCTATGTCTAGTAGCTTTTTGCATTACTAGATCCAGTACACAGTTAAAAAGAAATGGTGACAGAACGCACTGATTGCTCCACAATTACCCTTAAGCTGTTGATGTGGTCAATACATGACCGGTGTGGGCGGAATCCAGCTTGTTCCTTTCTGAGTCCAGGTAGAATGACGTCAGATAGTCTCTTGTTTATTTTACGAGCAATCACCTTGTTAGTCATGCTAAGTAGTGTTACCCCCTCCAATTCTTTCGCTCAGTTAAGTCGCCTTTCTTGGGTACGTTAACTATCAGTCCTTCGGCTATTTCGTCAGGAAGTGTCTCGCTTTGCCAAAAGCTGCGGATGATTGGCATGAGTAGCTGGGCGCTTAATTGCGGATGCGCTAATAGCAATTCAAGGGTTGTCACTTCCTGGTGATTCGTTACGCTTGAGGGATTTTATCGCTGAGCATTTTTCTTCGATATTATGGCAGTCAATAGGGATATTGGGGTTCTGCGTGTGCATGTCACAACTGCACAGCATAAAATTCATAAAATTCATGCCACAGTTTGAGTTATTGTTCTCTAGATGTTATTAACTCGCCATGGTCATTTTTCAAGGGTTTACCGCCAGTAATTCCATTACTACTCACCAGCTTCTTTGCAGCACGGTACAAATCTCGGCTACGATTTATTTCAGCAGCTGCCTGGACTTCTTTGGCGATGTTGTAAGCCGGTCTTGATGTTGCGCCTTGCTTATTCGTGTTCGACAAGAGTTAAGTAAAGCCTTAGCATCTTTCCTATCAAGAACAAGTTTCCAAGTGTCGTCACTAATCCACTCTTTGCGTGTCTTGACCTTGAACCCTATATGTCTTTCTGCAGCTCCTGTAATTAGGTTTCTTGTCTCTTCCCAGCTAAGGTTTGTGTTGTCAAGGTTCTGCTGTACTGCTTCTCTTAGCGCATTTGGATATGAGTCCGCAGCGGCCGGATTTCTAAGTTTATCCACGTCGTATTTTTTCCGTGTATTCGGTATTTTTTTCTTTATCGCCGCAATTTTAATACGAAGGGTAGCGAGTACTAGATGCTGGTCACTCGCTATGTCGGCTCCTCTCTTACTACGTACACCTAAGAGTGAACCTCGCCACTTTCTGCTGATCACGATGTGATCTATCTGATTTTCGGTGTTGCCATCTGGTGATACCCAGGTCACTTTATCTGATCTGCGATGAGGAAATAATGTACCACCGATTACCATATTGTTTGTGACACATGTTTCCAGCAGTAGTGTGCCATTTTCCGTTAGACGGCCTAGTCCATGCTTTCCGATGTTGCTTTCTCTGTTGGTGTTATCAGGCCCGATTTGGGCATTGAAGTCTCCCAGCAGAATCACAATGTCCCCCCGCTGTATTGATGTCAGCACTCCGCCAAGAATTTCATAGAACTCTGGATCGGAGCTCGTTACGTGATTTCGCAGAGTATAATAAGGTTAGACCGTTACCCGTCGTGAATTCGCCATAATCGCTTCAACGGATTTCGCACACATGTAATATTTCTCTTATATGATTTTATTTATTTATAAATCTTATTAATATTATTTATACAAAGATTATTTTGATACTTAAATATTTAAGTTGTTTTCTTTAACCTCTGCAATTACTACAGCCGCTTGATCTGAATGCCTCATTACAACAACAAAACGGAAGTAGTACAAAAGAAATGTCATTCTCCTTGACATTTCTTTTACTGCATTTTCATACTTCTTTGGTAGTCTACTTGTCAATCGCATACTTGTCACATGCTTTTTTTTTTTTAATGATTATTCAAGGTATCTCTTTGGTGGTCGCACTACTCGACCACTTCTTGTCCTCATCTCTGTCGTGACCCCTTCTCTGGATTTCGTCTCTTCGTCTTGAACACGAGCGCCAGA
Source organism: Panzeria rudis (assembly GCA_956483635.1). NCBI lineage: Eukaryota > Metazoa > Arthropoda > Insecta > Diptera > Tachinidae > Panzeria > Panzeria rudis. The sequence continues at coordinate 74,738,770 of OY101449.1, forward strand.
ACGGACATCTATACTATCCTCGGCTTCCTGTACTGATGCTCTATGCTCATCTGACGGAATATCCACCTCAATATTACCCTCATGTTCAGTATCTGGATCACCAGAGTCATAGTTTTCAGGCGATGGCTGCACCCTATAAGCCTCTGGTATACACCTGTCACAGCCATTACCAATATTCTCCTCCCGAAGTAAGTCACTAGCATTGAAATCACAATTTTCCGTTCTAGCAATGAATCTCCTATTACGTCTAAATAATCTATCACAATTGTCCTTTATTATATATGACCGATCGCTAACCCTTTCCACTACCACGCCATAATGCCACCCTTTACTATCCTTCTTAAAAATAACAAAGTCACCTATGCTAATTTCCGGCAACGATTTTACATTTCAATCATAATAATATTTTTGTCTTTCCTTTTTTTAAAATTTTTTTCTAAACCGAGTCCTCGGTCACATTATTTCTGGTTAACAATGAGCCCGATACTTCCAATTTTGTCTTAATTAGCCTTCCAAAAAATAACATAGATGGTGACAGCTGCATACCTGCCAAAGGTGTCGTATTGTATTCTAAAATTCTATATTGATACGAACCCAGATCACCTATTTCATAACAACGCTTCAATATGTTCTTCGAGATAGCCACACCCTTCTCAGCCAACCCATTACTTTGTGGATAGCGCGGACTTGAAAATCTAAATTGAATATTAAATTCAATAGCGTAACGATCGAATTCCCTGGATCCAAAAGGACTATTGTCGCACTTGATTATAGTTGGAAACCCAACCCTAAAAAATATCTGATTCATTTGGTCAATGATATGCTTCGATGTCTTGTCATGCAATGGTGTCGCTATCAAATAATTGGAATAAGCATCTACAATTACCACATAATCCCGACCAGCGTATTCAAACAAATCTACAGCCACTATATGAAACGGATATTTTGGTGATTCCTCTTGCATCAATGGCTCCTTTTGATTATTTCTTCGAAATTTTTCACAGACAGCACAGGACTGGACCACTTCTTTTATCCTTTTACCCATTCCAGGCCAATAATACAATCGCCTAGCACGTGCTAGTGTTTTTTCAATACCAAGATGTGAGCCATGTAACCATTCAGTAATTTTCCCTTGCAACTTCTCAGGTATTACTAATCTATGATCTAGCAATAGAAGTCCCTCCTCGATTTAAATTTATGAAAATGTTGACCCATATTATCTAACTGGTGGAAACTCGGCCACCCCTTCTCAACATATGTACAAATACGACTATATTTCTCGTCCTCATCCAACATATTCCTATAATATCTAAAATTCTCTTCCGACAAACAAACCGATTTCACTATATTATGTATTACACCTGACAAATCCTTCACTTCTTCCTCCTCCGATAACTGAGCACGAGACAAACAGTCAGCCACCAACATTTCCTTTCCAGGTCTATAAACTATATCCATTTGAAGATACCTTAGTAACATCATGAACATACGCTGAAGACGCATAGTGATATCATCAATATCCCGTTTAACTAATGTCTCCAGCGGTTTATGATCACTCTCAACCGTAAACTCACGGCCATATACAAAATAATGGAAACGTTGACATGCAAAGACAATAGCTAGGAGTTCCTTTTCTATTTGTGCCCACTTTTGCTCATTTTTCGCCAGTGTCCGAGATGCAAAAGCAACGGGATGCCCCTCCTGAATTAAGACACACCCTAATCCATCCTTAGACGCATCTGTTTGAATCCTCACAGGCAATCTAGGATCATAGATTGCCAAAACAGGTTCCGATGCAATGATATTCAATAGATTCCTAAACTTTATCTCATGTTCCCCATTCCATTCGAAATCAACATCAAATCTCGTTAGATTACGTAGCCCCGAAGTTATCTTTGACAGATTTGGTATAAATCTTGCCAAATATTTTACCAAACCCAGAAAACGCAAAACATCAGCTCTACTTCTCGGTTTTTCCATCCCCAGAATAGCATCACAATATTTCCTACCGGCTTTAATTCTATTGTGTGATATAGTGTTCCCCATAAATTCCAAAGATTCCTTGCGGTATTGTATCTTCTCTGAATTAAATCTAACATTAATTTCTCTTGCCCGTTGTATTACCATTCCCAGAATTCTGTCATGTTCTGCGACGTCCCTTGCACCTATCAGTATATCATCAAAATAAATATAAACCCCTGGAATGTCACCAAAAATCTTTACCATAGTTCTCTGAAACATCTCAGGCGCACAGCTGAGACCAAAAGGCAGGCAATTAAATTTGTATCGCCCAAACGGCGTCATAAACGTGGTCAAATCTGACGATGCCCTCTCTAAGGACATATGCCAAAATCCACTAGTAAGATCAATAACCGTGAATACTCTCGCATTGGCTAGACCCGATGTAAGATCATCAATTGTTGGGATAAGGAAATGTTCCCGTTTGATGCACTCATTTAATGGTCTTGGATCCAGCCAAATGCGCAATCGACCATTCGTCTTTTCTACAATCTGCAGATTATTAACCCATTTTCAATCTGTCCATTAATGCATGTGGTACCCGCTTCTTATAGTGAAGCATAGGCTTCGACCCCTCTTTTAAGTAAATCCTATATTCTCCCGGGAACCGATCAAATCCGTGAAACACATCATTATATTTTCCTATAAATAATTCTGCCCCTCTGGCAACGCAACTATGTCAACATCCATCCGTTTAACTAATCCAAATTTAATACAACAATCCAATCCAAGTATCGGCTCAAATTTATTATCCACAACCAGAAATAATACTTCTCCTTTACAATGAGATTTTAGATCAACACACCTTAATTTCACAGTACCAAAAATCTGTACTCTATTATTACTATAATCGTACACAGGACTACTTCTTTGGTAGTTTCACTTGTCAATCGCATACTTGTTACAACACACCAAGCATGGTAAGTTTGTACCTTACAAACTCCCGACATAGTTGAGCAAGGCGAGATGGTTCAGCGAGCGTCCTTACATTTCATGTTCCAATTCTAGTCCTTGTTTTCATTCCAAAATTCGTCATCGATATATCGGGTTTGATTGATTTTCTTCTTGCTTCGGTTTCGGTAATCCATTTTAATTTAAGACGAGTGAAAGATTAGACCAAACGTCCGATCCTGGTGTTGGGCCTGCCAACAGTGCAACCAGGCATGCTGATGCTTGCAGCGGCATTTCTTCCATGCTGGCGACGTATAGGGTTATACCGCCCATGATCGGGCGACAGAGTCTCCCTCGTTTGCGTTAACAAGACACCAAGTCCGTGCTGGACAGTGGGTGAGGTTGTCTTTTGAGAAGGATTGGCTATATGCACATATGTGGCATTTGCGTTCGCATCTCTTCTCCATTAGTGTACCTTGCTTTAAGTAAAAGTTAAATTCAGTAATTTGTTTATACTTTAAATTTATTTTATTTTTATCAGTTTCAGTAATACTTTACAATGTATTTTGATGGAAACCTCAACTTTGAAAGTATTGAGTAGCTACTTTTAAGCATCGAGTACTCAAAAAAAAACGACTGATATTGAGTACTCAATACCCAAATACCCAATACTTCTACAACACTACTGTACTGCAATGGCATCCCTAGTGCAACCTTAATATTACTGAAGATGTGTGGGACTTCTGTCACGCCAGGTCTATGAATCGGGTCGCCAATTCGAAACAAAAACTGTCTTGATTGATTCCATTAAAGAAGTCTTTACCAAAATAAACTTAGATTACTTGGCAAAATTGTATAACTCAATAATTGTGTCTATTTCAGATTCAGATAAAGGTTTTCCTCTACCCATTTAAATTGCAAATTGTATTAACGGCTTAAAAAGTTCAAAAATTTATAGGAACCGATCATTCGCGGTGAAGTTATAGTGCATACTAATAAAATTAATCATATACATATTCTGATGAGCTAAAAAATGGCACAGTTTTTGAACAAAATTTATTGTGTAGCAATTATTTAGACAGCGGTACAATATTCCGGTAAATTTTTTTTAACAGATTTCACTTAAAGTACGATCTGTTTTATATCATTTGGAAAATGGTACAGTATATTTTTACTAGTGTTGTCAATTACTTAAATCTAAATTGTTTAAATCTGTAAAACAATTTGTCTGAACATATTTACAAATTGTAAACAAAAGAATTTACTAAATCAAACAAAAAGATTTACTGGATATTCTGAAAAATATCAAACAATATTTTTGTTTGAATTTATAAAACAATTAGTCTAAAAAAACTTGTATATATTAAACAAAATAGTTTACTTAATCAAACAAAAATGTTTAATTAATTTTTTGTAGCACTCGTATATCAAAAAAAAATTTTGTTTGGGTTATCATCATCATCCATTAAGCATTTATGAAATTTCACTTTGTTAAATGTGTTCAAGTCTGACTGTTTATCTAAAGACTCTAAAAAAATTAATGCGAATTAACGCAAAGATATTAACGAATTGAATCATTCAAAAATCTTCATTAAACAAACTTAGTACAATCGCACTCCTTTTGCTATCATTGTAATTGTCGTTATTGGTGTGTATGTCGTCATCGGCGTTGTTTTTTAATGACACAGTTTTTTTTTTGTTTTTTTGTGTTTGCGTGCTAAATTAAAGTCAAACAAAAAACTAATTGATTCAGTAGAGAACATTTACTTAAAATTCAATTTATTTTTAGACAAACTTGTGTTTGAAAAATTTTTGATGATAATTTTTTCTGTTTGAGTCGTGACCGGTGAAAAGAGATCATATCACAAAATTATAACAACAATTTTAGCAAAATACCTCAATGTACAAGCAGATTTTTTTTTTCAAATAAAATATATTTGTTTAAAGTATAGTAATTTAACTAGTATTAAAGAAACAAATACAAGACAAGTACCTTAAGTTTGGGTCTAGAACATATCACTGAGTATCTTAGTTATGTCAATTGATATCCTCCAATGAAAACATCATATAAGGTTTCGAAGCTCGGACGGGTGACTAGTACTTGGGAACCAGTCACTCAACTTGTCTTGTGACGGGTTCTCTTCTCTCTAGGCTAGTTCAGACTTTTTAAAGACGCTTTAAAGACGATATACATTCCATCTTCAGCCAAACTCCTTCCCACATATTAGTTCTGTTCGATTACCTACTTCAAGTTAATACCAGGGTTGTCAGATTTTTTCTGAGCTATTTCGCCAAATTGATTTTAAAAATCGCATAAAAAATTTGCAGAAAATCTTTAATAGTAGAAATAAAATCGTCGAAAGCTATTTCTTGTCAATTTTTCTCATCAAAATTCAAAATCTATTAATGGCTGTAATTAATGGGCCTTATTGCGGTTCTCGATTCGACTAGAGAGTTGGTAGTAATGGGTGTTTTTTATTGAGGTATAGAACTTTAAGTTGGCATCACTTTTTTAACTGGCTGCCATTTTGTCAGCTGTCAAGTGATTAATATTTAGTTTGGTTTGCCATTTCATCATGAACAGGTTGACAAAAGAACAACGCTTGCAAATCGTGCAAATTTATTTCGAAAATAATGGTTCAGTTCGCGAAGTTTACCGCAAGCTCCGTCCATTTTATGGTCGACATAATCGTCCATCAGAGCAATTAATTCGGTTAACCATGGATCGTTTTGGCACTACGTTTACTCTATGTGATAATACGCATCCGCAGAGACGTCGAACAGTGTGCTCTATGGGCTGGTGGAGTCATTGGGCCATACTTCTTCCGAAATAATGCTGGAGAGTCAGTTACCGTTAATGGAGACCGGTATAGAGCCATGATAACCGACTATTTTGTTCCCGAATTGGATGGCATGAATGTGGATGAGTTGCGGTTCCAACAAGACGGCGCTACATGCCACACAGCGCACGTCACAATCGATTTATTGAAGGAAACATTCGATGAGCGCATAATTTCGCGGAATGGACCTGTCAATTGGCCACCAAGATCGTGTGATTTGACACCATTGGATTATTTTCTTTGGGGATATGTGAAGTCGCTCGTCTACGCCAACAAACCAGAAACGTTAGGGGACTTGGAAGCCAACATTCGTGGCGTTATTGCCAACATACGGCCCCATATGCTCGAAAAAGTGGTTGAAAATTGGACCTGTAGAATTGGCTTTATTCGAGCCAGCCGCGGCGGCCACATGCCCGAAATCATATTTGAACATTAATGGCATAAAATTATCCTTCCAATAAAGCCAAATTGATGGACATTAAAACGATTTTCTTGTGTTTTATTTCAATTCGAAGTTCTATACCTCTAAAAAAAACACCCGTTAGATTAAAGAAACATTTAGTCTTTTTCTTTAATCTACTACAAACTCTTTAGTCGATTCGAGAACGGTAATCAGGCTCAATATAAAAAAGCATCAAAATCACTTTGTTTTAATTTCTTCAAGACAAAGTAATTGTCTTGAATTATAAAAATTTTCAAGTTAAATTTTGTGGAAAAATAGCCATTAAAATCGCCAAAAAAATTTATTTATCGCCAGAAAAATCACCATTTCGCCAAACAAGTTTAAAAATCGCCACGTTTGGCGAGAAATCGCCATATTTGACAGCCCTGGTTACTACATTTACTATATTAATAACAAATAAATTATGAAAATTACAAAGAAGTTACGTACGCTCTTGCTCCCGAAGCTTTCATATTTGGAGGAAGTTTAATAACCACTCCAAAATGTACTAAAAAATAACTTACAACTAAACTTAAGAACTAGAAAACTAAAATCGAAAAACTAAAACCAAAAAACATGAAAAAAAATAATAATAAACAATACATTGGTGCAGTTCACACCTCATTCGGCAACCGTCCACTCGCCAAACCGGCAAAACCCCTCATACATTTGTTGTCAAAAAAATTTTTAAATAAATTTTACAGCAACAAAATACATGAAAAACTCTACCAATCCAACGAGCAAACAGCTACCGAATGTTGAGTGAACTGCACCATTATTATCCCCTATGAGTACCAGGTGTAGTTGTATTATAAAATTTACAACGAAGGGATGTGTTTATATCAAACGATAGAGGCATCTCATTTATATAACCTATAGGCGACAGGTAATTGATGTTGCACCAATTACAAACCATTTTGACGTCTGTATATTCTTTTTATAAAAGCATTGTCATGGTCCGAAACCCTAAGCAAAAATCGTTGCGACATATCACAAACATATAAGTCGACGGGAATGACCTTCGACTTTGAACAAACAAACAGATTTGAGTATCTTTTATGTGGTGATAAAGTTTTTTCCGATGCAACACCTCAAAACTTTCCTTTCAAAAGTCTCAAACTCTTTTAATACAGTAGGAGAAATGGTAAACCAAATTGGAAAAGCATATAAAAATACAGGTCTAATGCTAGTTTTGTATAAAAGGAGTTTAGTTTTTATTGGTAAGCTTTTATTCCTTAATATTTTTGAAAATAATCCCATTATTTTATATGCTTTCCAAGCACAACACGAGCATGTTTATTAAATTTCATAAGATTATTAAAATTTGTATCAAGGTATTTAATCTGTTCTTTTATTGCAACTTCTACCCCGTCAAGAAGAAGATGAAGCAACTTGCTCTGCGGAACTACAAAACTTTTGCATTTACCAGAAGCATTTCGGATGCAAATTGCTTCACTCTTTGTTGTATTAATTTTAATTCCCCAGCCATCATAAAAGGCTTTTACAACCCGCAAATGATCAAAAACGTTACTCAATGCTCTATTTGGGGACTCATCGTTTGCATATAATAAAGCGTCATCAGCATATAACAGACCTGTGGACTCATCTGGAAAGTGGGGAAAATCATACATAAATATGTTGAAAAGATGTGGTGCTAAAATATAACTCTGTGGAACACTACATTTAACAATGAGCGCTAAAACCAATTTGTACCATTTAAGAGAAAAATAATTTCTCTCTTACTACAAAATTACTACAACTTGCTGGAAAAATTTTGTAGGTAAACATAAAAATTATGTAAAATATGAGAAAATACAAAAAATATTTAAATTAAAATACAAAAACGTTTAAAATCATAAATACAAAACAAGTTATTTTTTCCTTTTTAGAAAAAAATTTATTTGTTCACTATGTGCCCATAATAATTGTACATTTGAAATATTGTAGTTCCTTGAAATACATTAAATAGAGACCGAAGCAATACATGTTTTTTTATGTTTTCTCTGTAGCCTGTGATTTCTTAATTCTTGATCTAAGGTCATTGCGAGATCCTTTGCTTCATTATCTAGCTGAAAATCCTATTAGGACCGTGAAATAACGTCAGACGTGTTCGTGTTCTCATCATGGTTTGGAACTGTTTTTATGTCCACTTTGATACTAAATGCTGGAAAAGTTGACTAAACGTCTAGTAAACTTAGTTTAAAACAGGGGTGACTACAAAGGGTTTTAAATAAAAATCCAATAATTTGTTATTAAAAAAACCAAGGAAATAAAAAAAATCATTGTTTCACACAGAACAAAATATCATCAAACTGCAACTAAGAATTTCAATTGTTAATATGTAATTTAAATTCAAACATATATTTTATTAATACAACAAATTTAATTGTTGATACGACAAACACAGAAATTTTTTTCAACAAACTGAGCTAACCAAATTTTTTGTTATGTATTGCGAAAAAAAGGAACAATCATCATTGTTGATATAACAAATGAATGCACACATATAAATGAAACAAAGCAAATCAAGAAATATTTTTCAACAAACTGAACTAACCAAATTTTTTGTTAAGTATTGTGAAAAAAATTAACAATCATCATTGTTGATATAACATATGAACACACACGTAGATGAAACAAAGCAAATCACATTTTGTGTGTATTCATTATTTGCGTATTTGATAACGAAGTGCTCTGTAGCTGAGAGGTTAGAACGTTAGTCTATTAGTCCAGAGGTCGCCGGTTCGATTCCGCCCAAAGACATTTAGTGTTTTTCGCAGACAAGCAAAAAGTCGCTTCGAGGATTGTGTATAAAAAAAATATTGTTAATACAACAACTATGATAGTTAAAATTTGTTCGGAAAATCAACAATTCATATTGTTGATATAACAATAATCTTAATTGAAATAAATTTGAAGTCAACAAAAACATTGTTAAAACTTTTTTCTGAGTTTTCTTTAACTTACAATTTCGTAATTGTATTTACAAAAATCGTTGTAGGTTCAAACTCAATTAATTATTTAATTGATATAACAAAAAAATTAATTGTATTTACACATTTTTTTCTGTGTATGAGGCAGTATTGTGTGCTTCAGAATTTTAATTTAATGAATTTTGAAATAAAAACAATTCCCGTTGTTATACAATAAAATATTTTACTTGTAGCTATTATTTTGAGCAATATTTCTATGAACAATTTTACTACATTTACACATTTTCTGTTTTTTTATTTTTTAATATTATTTTCCTTCTCGTGAGTGCACCATTTTAAAAGTCTCTCTTTTATTACATTTACTACAAAAAAGCATGATACAAAAATACAAGGTAATTTCATTTTAAAACTGTTTGACTTTTAAGCTGATTTTTGAAGTTTGTTTTTTAGAAATATTATATGAAAACCTTGCGACATTTACGAAATGGGAACTAGTAATTTGGAATTTTTTTTACAAAATGTGTAATTTTTGAAAATAATTTAATAATTTTAATAATTTAATGACAAATTATAATTATGTTACATAAATTTCCAAATTGCAAAATGTTTTAATAATGTCTCCAACTAACAAAAGGAATTATCAGCAAGTAATATAATTTTTCGTGATAAAACTTAATAGAAGTCAAGGAATTACGTTTACATGTAAATGTAATTGAGGCATTAACAATTACAATTACATGCAATGGGTATTTGATGTACTAGTAATTACAAATTATTTTAATTGTAATTGAAGATTTTCAACTACAATTGTATGTCTTTGGGCAAAAGTCATAATAATTGCCCATAAAGAGGTAATAATTACATTAACAATAAAAATGACTATAAATGTATTTTATTACAAATAAAATCTATTACATATTTATTAATATCAAAAATCATTCCCAAAAAATGTAACATTTTTAATGCTCAACTTATCTCTAAAATTAACTGGAAATCGCTTGAGCTCTTGAAGAGGATAAAAGCTGGAAAAATTACTTACATCGCGAAAATAAACAAAGTTAGCGAAAACATCGCTCAAAACATATTTGTCGCGAAAATTGCGATAATACTTGAAAAATTGTAAATAACTAAAATTATATGGAATGCAAAAAAGTCCTTAAAAATCGCGAATATGACGAAAATTCGCAATATTTGCAATAAAAGTCATTTTTTTCTGTTTTTGGTTTTTAACAGTTTAGTCACTTTTTTAATCAATATCAGACATTGCAATCTTTTTAATCTTGCCAAGTTTTTGGGAATTGTCTTCACTTTCGCTATTTTTTCCGAGCTTTTTGTATTCCTTACAATTTTAGCAGTTATTAAGCAATTTTAAAGCTTGTTTGAAATTTTGCAGTTTGTCGCGAATTTTCACTATTTTCGCGAAAAAAGTGATTTCTTTAGCCAGTTTTTGTATTTATTACAGTTTTACCGATTTTTAATCACTCTCAGACTTTTCTATGTTTTGAATGTTAACAAGTTCTTGCGAATTTTCGTCAGCTTCGCGATTTTTTCTGAGATTTTTGCATTCCTTAGAATTTTAGCGATGTTTAATAAATTTTACGGCTTATTTGAAATTTGACAACTTTTCGCGTATTTTCACAGTAAAAGTGATGTTTTGGATTTTGTGCTGCTCGTCAAGCTTGTGAGTATGAAAAAATTTAAGGGACTGTTTCTTACACAGAAAAAAATAGACAAGAATTATATTCAATAAGACCGTGTTATTAAAAAAAAAATATGAATTTCAATAACATTTATCTTTAACATAATAAAAGATTTCGTTGTAAGTATTTCTTTTCCATGCCGGTTATTTCTTTTCTTTTTATACATAAGTACTTAAAACAAGTTGTATCGCATAAAAAAATAAATGGGATATGGCTCAGCTAGAGAGTGTATGCTTTACGTCCGGAAAGCCCGGGTTCGTATTCCAGCCATGTCAACATTTTTTAAATTTATATATATATTTTTATTTTGAAATAATTTTGTTATCAATATATGGGAATTCTTTATCACAGGAAATTTGAAAAAAAATTATTGAATACCGGGATTTTTGTTATCAAAAACGAAACTTATTTTTTTCTGTGTAATGAACATACCAAAGGTTCTTTGGTAAGTTAGGCTTATTGATCTTGCTTGAACTAAGCCACTTTTGCCGAACATAAGGAATTGTTAAAAAATTCAAAAATTTTACACCAGAATCCTTAAAAAGTGTCTTGTGTTACTGCATTTTAATAAAAACTATCAGATTTTTTCTGTATTTTTTTATATTATTTTTATTTTTAAATAAAAGGGAAAAATTGGATTTCATAAATTAATATGGTAGCATGAATTTTCATAATTCGATTAAATGTCAGAACGTTAATATGGCGACGAACTACCTTCTATTATTGTATTATGCAAAAAAGTAAACAAACAAATCTATTTCTTCGATTAAATTAACATAACTTTTTTTTACATATTTCGTCATTGGGCCCATATTATTCTTGTCAGATATGTTTGGATATTCACTGAAACTTTCAATTTGTATATTGTGTACTTTACGAAAATGATGCAAGAGTGGATATGTTGTTGAACCGTCACATTTGCAGGCCTTACAACACTTTTTGAAAATAATTTGCCTTTTTTTGTCTTCATGCAAATACTTCCAAACTCTAACTTCCAGACACAAGTATTTATAATTTGGTGTAATTTGCGTAATTAACACATCCTATTGTTAACAGCTTAAAAAAGAAATTAACTTAAAATGCTATTTCAATGCGTAAATGTAAACTAATTTTTATAAAATGTAGTTTAAATAAATTGTTCGAATATTCGGCAAAAACTATTCAAATAATTGTTTATTCTAAATTAAACAATTTCGTTCGTTCGAACAAAAATGAAAAAAATGTTTCGAATATTCGAACGACAACACAAATTGTTACATATTGCTATGATGCAAAATTCTCACAAGATCGTGAATAGGGCTCATATGTATATTGGCATTAGCCGAGCCATTTTCCCATGTTAACTTAATGTAAAGCTGATCAAGCTTAACACCAAAGTACAAATAATTCTGGTAAAAAAGCGACTTCAATATAAATACCCAAATCTTGTATGCCATTTCATATAACAAATTTTAAAAATTGGTCCATACATGGCGATAACCAATATTTGGGGGTGTCCAAATCGGCCCGATTTTTCAAAAAAAATTATTGGACCAAACTGCAAGCAAACCTTTTGAAACAAAACAATAATTTAAAAATCGGTTCATTAATGGTTGAGTTGTGCATAATCAATATTTGTGTGGGAAGAGGGGGGTCAAACGGCCCATCCGATTTTCCAAAAAAAATGTTATTAAACTGCAAGCAAAGCTTTTCAAACATAAAAAGGATTTTGTAAAATCGGTCCATAAATACAGGAAATATACGATTTTCGGGAAAAATGGGACAAGACTGCAAGCAAGCCCTTCCAAATACCAAATTTTCCCCCCGATATTCGAAAAAAATGTATGTGACCAACGTGCAAGCAAGCCCTTTAAAACAAAAAAATTGTTTTGAAAATCGGTTAAAAAATATCAGAGTAATGCGTGTACAAACATAAAAAACACACACACGAATTGATAACGTCCTTCTTTTTTGAAGTCGGTTAAAAAGTAAATAAATAATGTTTTTCTTTTGGGAAACAAGCTTAACTGGCAAAAAGTGGTCTTTTCTGCGGAAATACCCATATACAATTATTATACTTATTTTATCATTCTACTTTTTGTATTCTTCAAGCTGTTTTCAATTATTTAAAGTTTAAATTTAAAACAATGCTGACCGCTTATCAAAAGAACCGTATTTTTAACAAAATTCCTTATTTTTCAAATATTAAAAGTAATTTTTCATGCTTGTCTGAAATTTATATGAAAAGCACTCAGTTTTTTTTAGTGTTTTCATACAAATTTTTTACTCAAGTCGCTTGTTTGCATTGTGGAAACAGTACATTATTCATTATTTCTTGAAAACAAAACAAAAAAGAAATACATTAATGACATTTACACACTCTACGCATTTATGACATTTACACACACACAAACTTAAAAAAAAACTAACCTACATAACCTTATGTGCTGTTTCCACAACGCAAACAAGCACTGCTAGTCTAAAATTTGTATGGAAATCACTAAAAAAAATTAGTGCTTTTCATATAAATTTTAGACAAACAGTGCTTGTTTGCATTGTGGAAACAACACATTAGACGTTTGAAACATCCACTGAACATTTGAAGCACAGCTGCGAATAACGTTGCACATTGGTGCAGAATAAAAATATTTCAAACATAGATCAGGCATTTCTAAATGGATAGTTCTATCGGAATAAAATTTCCCATTGACATAGCAGAACAGTAGTTCTATCTACGTTTTAAATATAAACCCACTTATTAGCTCAGGAGTGGAGCTATGAAGTCTCAAAATGGGCACTTCGGCAAAGTAAAATTTTTTACTGCTTGCTATTTTTTGTGTCTCATCGTATTTCAAAACTCTTTTGTTGTATTATATTCTTTAGCACGATCTTAAAGATACATGTTTGGTTGTATAATTATCTCTTATAGCTAGTGAGTTAAAGTCATTTGAAAACTGAAATTTCTCAATTTTCCAAAACTGCGGTCCAGTATTTTCCAGATATCGGACTCAAATATCATCCGATTTATAAAATTGTTTCTGCGCTAGTTGAAGAACAAAATTTCAAAGAGTTGAAAACATTTTTAGAAGTTCTGCCGTCTGAATTGAAAACTATTAAATTTTTAAATTGAAGTTTGAAAATATGTTGAATATTCGAACATTTTTGTTAAAAAAAGCACCATCTCTCTTTTATATATACCAGCTTTTTATAGACGAAATAGCTTTGCAAAGAAAAACCGACATCAATACAAAGGTCCCATTGAATAGTTGAAAAACGGACGCAATTTTGCTATAGTTTAAATGGTGTGTCTTTCTACTAATTGTGTGTTCGTCCGTATTTTTATAGTACCAAACCTTTCATGTCCTTTCAAATAAAAATTTTGAAATCGGTCAAGTTGTGCGAATAATCAATACTAACAGTTTTTTCGTTCCATTTTAACTTCTATGGGACCAAACCTCTAGTAAACCATTTCAAACGAAAAAATAGTTTTGAAGTTAAATGACGGAGTTAATCATGGATGGAGCAAAGTTCACCACCGATTAAAAAAAAATTATGGGATTAAACTTCAGGCAAACCCTTTCAAAAAAAAAATAATTTTGAAAGTCGGTTCAAAAATGACGTAGTTAAGCATGGGGAGGGGGGGGGTAGCAAATTTCCCCATCGATTTTCGAAAAAATATTACAGAATAAAACTGCAGGCAAACCTATTTAGGCAAAAAAATAATTTTGAAAATCACTTCATATATGACAGCGTTAATCATGGTGGGAGCGAATTTCCCCACCGATTTTCGAAAATAAATTATTTTACTAAGGTTCAGGCAAACCCTTCTAAACAAAAAACGAATTTCGAAAATCGGTTCACAAATGACAGAGTTAAACATGAGGGACAGAGGGTGGTTAAAAATTGCCCCACCGATTTCCGAAAAAAAAATTATGAGACTAAGCCGCAAGCAAGCGGCTTGACAAATGACAGAGTTATGCGTGGGGGACCAAATTTCCCTTATCCCAAATTTCCGAAAAAAATCATGGGACCAACCAACAAGCAAAACTTGTCAAACACAAAACGAATTTTGAAAATCGGTTAACAAATGACAGAGTTAAGAAAATGGCAGGGGGGGGGGGGTGGCAATTTCCCCACCTGTTTTGTAAAAAACATTATGAAACCTAACTGCAAGCAAACCCTTTCAAACCAAAAAATAATTAAAAACATCAGGTGGCAAATTTCAGAGTTATGCGTGGGGGACAAAATCCTCTCCCCCACCCCCCCTCGAACCTATATTCCAAAATAACTTGTAGGACCAAATTGCATGCAAAACCTTTTAAACAAAAACGAATTTTAAAAATCGGGTCACAAATGACAGAGTTAAGGAATGTGGGGGGGGGGGGGGGGGGGGGGGCATTTTGGAAAAAAAAATTAAACCCCACCCCACCGCATTTTGAAAAAAAGAAGTGTGGAACCTAACTGCAAGCAAACCCTTTCAAACCAACAAAGAATTTTGAAAATCAGTTAACAAATGACAGAGTTATGCGTAGGAAGAGGGTTTGACCAATTTTATCCCATCCCGGCCCAAAATCCGGGACAGTGATACAGCCTATATTAATTGTGGGCTAGATATCTCTTTATCTACACAATTTCATCTAAATCATTTCAGCCGTTTAGGCATGATGCCGTAACAAAAATCTGCAAACAAACAAACATACACCGCCTGAGTTTCAGGATTCCGTACACCAAAAGTGAAAGGAACCCTATTGTTGTCGCTACGCTGTTCGTCTGTCTGTCTGTCTGTCCATCTGTCACAGGCTGTTTTCTCGGGAACTATAAGAGCTACGGACCTGAAATTTTCGCAGAACATGTAACACTTTGGCCGCTACAACAGCAAATATATAACAATTAAAAATTAAAGGCTGTTCTAAAGCAAGCAACGAAAAATGTTGAAATACTAATTTAATATACATACAGTCGCTTATATATGGACACTTACAATTTTCAAAGTTAGTGTTTATTGGTGTAGTCTGTAGAATAGGCTACAACGATTAACATTGATATTTAAAACATTACAATTAAAGAGTGTTCTATCAGTTAATGTAATTTTAGCTATGTAATTAAACAATTTGCTGTATCTTGGAAATCCTAAGAGCGAACTCTAGAAATTTTAAAAATCGCTGAAACTAAAAAGTTCTAAAATTAATAAAAAATGTCAGATCGAAAAATCACCAAAATGAAAAAGCGCTTAGAGGAAAAAAAGCACTAAAATGAAAAAAGCGCTAAAACGCAAAAAATCATTTAAACTAACAAGATCGACAAAAAACTAAAAAAACCCAAAAAACAAAAAGCTCTAAAACCTAAAAAATCGCTAAAGCTAAAAATATCGTCAAAAACGAAAAAATTGCCAAAAAATGAAAAAAAAATCACCAAAACGAAACAAAGCGCGAAAACTAAAAAAATCACCAAAACACAAAAAAAAAAATTACAAAAACGAAAAAAATTTTAAAAACCGAAAAAAAGTCGCTAAAACTAAAAAATCCCCAAAAACCGAAAAAGCGCTAAAACTTAAAAAAAGACTAAATTGCTAAAACGAAAAATATCGTCAAAAAGCGAAAAAAGTGTTAAAACAAAAAACGCTAAAACAAAAATATCGCCAAACTAAAAAAATTAGAAAAAAGGAAAGTGTTTATTTGTACGGAACACTTCAAGTGCGAGCCAAAGTCACACTTTACTAAATCTTTTATTATATAATATATGGATAAATAAATTCTTTGAGAACAGATAGCAAATGTATACTTATTTGGAAGCTATATCCACAGAAGTGAATCGATAGAAAAAAATCGAATTTCCTAATTTAATTTAGTCCACATGTTCTAAAATCGCAAAGCTGGGATTCCAAAAACATTGCCACCCCTAAAAACCATTATGTTTATGTCGTTATTTGGCAAAGTATTAAATGGGCATTGGATCAAGTGTGCACGCTATGGGCAAAATTGATCAAAATTGAATTTTTTTTGGATATCTTGGAATTTTCTTAAGAATTTTGATATTCTCAGAAGAAAATCTTTATTTTTTCTTTCCTGGTATTTAGTACATTAATTCATATATAGCTGCACAATTTTATTTGCAAATATTAACAATCAACTATTTTTGAAAATCGGTTCCACAAATGACAGAGTTAAGGAATGTGGAAGGGGTGGAATTCCTACAGCGATTTTGAAAAAAAAATTATGAAACCCAACCCCACCGCATTTTGGAAAAAACCTAACTGCAAGCAAACCCTTCAAACCAATAACGAGTTTTGAAAATCGGTTGACAAATGACAGAGTTATGCGTAGGGGGAGCATTTGACCCATTTTATCTCCCATCCCGTCCAAAAATCCATGAAAGAGATACAGCCTATATCTATCTGTGTACCAAATATTATTTAAATCGGCTCAGCCGTTTAGGCGAGATGCCGTAACAAACATCTGCAAACAAACAAATATACGCCATCTCAGTTTTATATAATACTAGATGTGCCCGCCCGCTTCGCGCGCTTGTTTTTGTTAAAAGTTCTCGTTGCATATTAGCTGACGATACAGCTTTTCTAAGCGTAAGCGTAAGCGCAAGTCTGCAAGAAGCATCCGAAAAATTGCAGGAATATATATTGCATCTGGAAAAATGGTTAAAGCAGTGGAGAATATAAATAAACGAATAGCAATGTGTACATGTTAGGTTTACACTACGCAGGAAAACATGTCCGCCTATTTATATCCATAATCATATCATACCGCAGCACTTTGAGGTTAAATACCTAAACTCTAAAACATTACTTCAAATTTGCGATCATATATTGTCTAATTTTGTGTTGAAAATTTTTCCTTGTCTAAAATTACATAGATTTTGTAGTTATTTTATTAAAGAAAAAACCTTTCAAATTAAACATATTTAGTCCAAGTGGAAAAATATGTAACATAAAGTATAATACAGGTATGGCAGAATGGTAGATACGTCAGACTATCAGTCAGGAGGTTGCGGTTCAGTCATGAACGCAGACAATCGCTTTTTTTAGTAAAAACATTTTGTTGAAAAATAACGCGTGTGTAATTTTAGGTCGATAATAATCTGTAAAGTGTTGCCGACTATTATCGACGTAATTTTCAACAAAAGTGTTTTAGAGTGTAGGAATTCACCTTGATCGTCGTCTAACATGGAAGACCCACATAGATTTAAAGCTGATCCAAATGAAATTGAAAGCAGTTCAACTTAATTGGCTAATCGAAAGAAATTTAACACTTAGTCTAGATTGTAAATTTTTTCTATACAACACAATACTTAAACCAATTTGGTGCTATGGTATTCAGTTATGGGGCACTGCCTCTGCATCAAATGTAGAGAAATTCAAAGGCGACAAAATAAAATTCTGCGTTTGATTACAGCGGCACCTTGGTATTTCAGAAACTAGCGCAGCGCATAAAGATCTTAATGTTCCATTAGTAAAAACTGTGTTTTCAAAACATTTCAAATCGCATCCAAATCCCTTAGCCCGTAACATCATTAATTTTAGAGGGCACACTCGGCTGAGAAGGAGGGACACCCTTGCTCTTAGCCGAACACGAGAGACACAAGACATCTAAAGAAGAAACCGTTGAACCTAATATTTCGTCTAGCAGTGGCTGGACCAATTCTCAACAATTTTAGTTTTAAAATTTGAATACTTATTGTTAGTTCCATTTACAACTGAAGATTCAATAAATGAATTTAAAAGTAAAAAAAAATATTGTTTAAAGTTCCTCTTATGGAAAACAAACAGTGCTAACAATGTTAAAAAAACAAAAACATCTTTCTAATTTCAAACAAAATTTATATTAGAAAAATAGGATATATTTTCGTTTTTTTCTATTTTAACTTAGAAATGAGATATTTTATCGCAGTAAAAATTACCCTCAGTTTAAATCAGGACTATAAAGTACCTTCATACAAAATTTCATGAAAATCCAGTGATTTTTGCGTGAAGCGTGTTCGGACAGACATACGGACAAAAATTCCAAACTTTGGTGTTTTGCTCTCTACATCGATTACTGTTTACGCCACCATAAAAATTTTCCAAAAATATTTCATGTACAGACACGCCCCTTTTACAGTTTTATTATATGCATAGATATGGATAAAAAAAATTCTTTCGGAACATATAGTAAATGTATACTTATTTAAAAGATGTGAATCGACGGCAAAAAAATCAAGTTTCCAAATATAGTTAGATCTGGGCACATCCTAATACGACCTATTTTAAATCGAAATTTTGAATTTAGTCCACATATTCTATAATCCCAGAGCTGGATTCCAAAACCTTTGCCACTCCTGAAATCCCTTATCTGTATATACCCAGTAAAAAAGCTGCTTCCAATAAAGCAGGTTTCTACTATTATGGAGTAAAATAAGCGCTGACAAACCTGCTGATATCGCAGCTGATTTTTGTATGGTGAGTTCCCGGATTGGAGTACTACATTTTTGCTCACAAAAGCGCTTTTGAAGCGCTGAAAATCATCAACATTTTCAGCACTAGAACTGAAAATATATGAAAAAAATGGTTCGATGTGGATTGGCGTCGTTAACGCCATTTTGAATTTTTATTACTTCGTAACATTATTTTTATTAATTTCATATTTTTACTCACTGTTTGTTATTGACTTCAACTAGTATTGATCTAAGATCCTTCAGGTTTGAAGTCCAACGTACCAACCCCTCGGCCAAAAACACTGTTGCACAATGGCACCAAGAACATCAAATAAACGTACGCTTCTTTCTCGCTTAAAAACCTGCATTGGATCAGCGCTATAAAATCAGCTTTTTTGTATAGCTTGTGTACGAAGCTTTTGTATAAGTAAAAAGCAAATACTTTTTTATTCATACTAGCCATTAGATGGGTATACATTTGCTAATTTTCTCGCTTTAAAATCTGCATTGTTGTGGCGCTATGATATCAGCTTCTGAGCAAGCTCATATTTTAAGGCGAATTATGATGCGCTTCAATTTATAGCATTAACAAAAAATTTAATATGCACAAGACACCACATAATAAAATTTTTCCCCTCGTGTTATAAAAAGTCTGTAAGAAAGCTTTAAATTGTTAAAATCTTAATGCATTATTGAAAACTACACATAATTCTGTAAATTTTGGTGTATGATATGTCTACCTTTCTCTTTTATACGTGTACAATTTATCGACTTATAAGTAAAAACCAGTACTGAAAAAGCTTTACTTGCCTTCACAGAGATAATGGATACGTAGCGTATACTTAATATTTTGTAATACTCAATAAAAGGGTTAGATCTTAACCCCCATATGCAAAAAAATAAAGTGTGTTTGAAATGTATGTTAAAACCGGTTTTTCTATGGAAATTTTCTTTTAACATACATTTCAAAGACACTTTATTTTTTTGCATATGGGGGTAAGCCTTTATGACATTAATCTTACTGATTTTTAAAACTAGTAGATACTACTTATTATTACTCTTAAAAAATTAACGGTAATTAAAAAAAAAATGATATGTATTCGTTATAATTTACATAAATTATTTTAGATGAGAGCATAATCTCACTATATAGGTGAAAAAGTATATAAAAATTATTTATGTTACTAAAATTAATCAGATTTCATCTTTTTCATTATAGCGCTAATTTAAAATAGGATGGAGCGGAATATATAAGAAATGCAAAGTGAATAATGCAAGAATCTGGAATAAAATCTGACTTACTGTATATAAAAAAATTTTTGATTGTATATGTTCGAGTATTACAAAATCTCAAAGTAAAACAAAGCCTTTACATAAATGAAAGCTTGGCAGTTATTTATTGATCATATGAAAAAAGTACGCAAGATGCCAATAGAAAAATTTTACAAGACTTTAAATCGAAATGCAGAACTTAAAATATTGACTAAAATAAGAAATAGTTTGGAAAATACAAAAGTGCACGCCTCATAATCTCATTTAGACCGTTTTTTAAATAGGCTTCTATTCCTAATTATACTGAAGCTTAAATAGAAGAAAAAAAGGACTCGATTAGTGAAGTTTTTCGGTCGTTATCGTGACCACATACAGGATCCGTACATACAGACAAACGAACGTCCAAGACAGAACTTTTTTAAACAGTTTTTTGATTTGTTTAAATAATAAAAATGATATTAAAAATGTCATGAGTGTTAAAAATTTTATTTTTTCTTAATATGTGTGTGTATATATTTTTTACAAGTGCAATATATGATAATAATAGAGCCATTTTAAGTTTGAAAAATCAGTAGTTTCGCGTGAAGTGAGAGGAGTACCCACCTCAACGCTTCGCTTGTGAGGCGTGAAATAGTGTATTTGTCAATAAAAACGACATGGATGCATATATTTAAGCTTTATCTACATCTGAATTAAATAATAGGTTTTTCAATAAGAGTGATATATGATTTCTTAAAAAAAAACACACTTATTGTTAAGGAAACTCAAAAGTTTTTTATTTAATGTGAAGTACAATCGATACAATTAAGTTCTAAATAAGACGTCATTCAAATGGTTCCAACAAGACGGGGCCAGGTTCTCTTCAAGCTTTACAAGTTTATATTGAACTTGCCATTCATGACATACGACTTAATTTAGTGGAAAAAGTGCTCGCAAATTGGGTTCATCGAATTCGTTACTACAGAAGAAGTCGTAGAGGCCATTTGAATGACGTTTTATTTAGAACTTAATTGTATCAGTTATACTTTACACTAAATAAAAAGCTTTTGAATTTCCTCAACAATAAGTTTTTTTTTAAGAAATGATATCACTCTTATTAGAAAACCTTATACATCCAAATTTGCTCCAGTAACATCTACTGATGGCGAGCGTGTCTTTTCAACGTATTCAACTGATCTGTGTAACAATAAAAGATCATTTATCTTTGAAAATTTAAAAAAAAAAATATGATTGTAATGTGCGTTCGATATTCAATTTAATGAAATTGTATTAAAATCTTTATTTTTTAGCATTATTTTATGCCTTTTTTGTGCCATTTTTAAAGCTGTTTCGTGCCATTTTGCATATTGTCTTAACAAATTTTCGTACGATTCTTAATTTGCTCCGAAATTACATCCGGCATGTTATCTTTAAGATTTTGTTCATTTCACAATTTCAGTAATAGTTACCCTCACTTAAAGAAGTACCTCGCTCAGCGATCTATTTAATATAAGTTTATGTAAATATATAAAAAAATTTATAAACCGCTTTCATCTTTTTCTTTAAACTAAATTTTTAAAACTTTAAAACGACTGTGATGGAAATAAAATTCATTCTTTTCATTTCTCTTACAAACTTTCAAATGGAAATAGTTTTCTTGTAATTATTGACACAAGTTTTTAATGTGAACAAAATTTGCCTTTAAATACTAAAAAATTAATCTCTCATTTCACAACAACTTGTTTAATAGCAATGGGTTTCTTTCCATAACATTTAAGATTAGTTTTATGGTATTTTCATTTCCTTAGTTTAGACATTTTTCAAATATTATAGTATTAATGACTTGCAAAATGACTGAAGCTTAGTGTGGCACTATTAGAGTTGAGTAGCACTTAAATACAGTGCAAGCTCTTTAAATTCGACCGGTATACTAGATCAACCGGAATACCGGGAAAGAACTAAAAACTTGGTTCCGATATTACAATAATAAATCGAAACTCTGAAAACTTTAAATTTAGATTCTAGTTCTCTAAAAAGATCATTGGCCTGTTCAACGATGTCGAAAGAAAATCTAAGCGATCGAAAGCCAACTGCTCGACCTCTAGTCAATTTGGGTTCAACAATATCGACAGCTTTCATTTGCTTGAACTTACGTGTGTTAATTTTCTTTCTTACGTATTAACATTTTGCAATAATGCCATATTGTAAATTTCTATTTATTTGATGATTTTCATTAAAACACGTTATATACTACTAAATTGTTTGAAGAAAAATACAACCAAACATAACAAGAAGAAATCATATTACAAGGTACTCGTAGTTTTACAAGCAATTTTTTTATTTTTCGAATGAAAATGCTAGTTTTATGTTAGAGGTGCGACTGCCTTGTTTGATGGGTCTTGTACAATAAACAAAAGAGAAGTAAGAGAAGTAAGTTTAATTTTGCTTAAAAATAATCATTAATATGTATATAATTAATAAAAAAATAATAAGAAAGTGAACAAATATTATTATGAAGAGCAATAAAAAGCGCCCCTGCGGAAACTTTGGTGACAAATGATCCAAAAGTACTCGTCCTATGACTTGAGAAAATGAGACTGGTACCAAAAATAAGGAGTAGTGAATGGTGAAAAAAGAGATATTGTGTAAATGGTAACACGTTAACAATTTTCACTCAATTTAGTTTGTACTCCATGGAGTGGGTAGTGTACTAGCCTGTCATGCTGTAGGTTGTCGGTTCGAATCCTATCAAAGACAACGCTTAAAAATAAAATACAATTTCTACTTGGATTTGTAACAATAAAAAATAAATTAATCGATAATTACAGCTGAATTTACTGCTGAATTATATATAATCTATATTATTCTACACCGATTAGAACTCCATAAGATAGTTCAGAGACAAGTTACAATGTGCACACCAAGTACAAATTAACCCCATCCTAGGCCATCCCCATGTAAAAGTGGCTGGTACGCTTCATAGGAAGTGTTAGAAATCGGACTGGTCCCTATCACCTGGTGATTGGTCACGTGACTTATTTTGTGTCAGTTCCATTTGCCGTAGGGGTATTACACATTTAATGGACTTTTCTGCAAAATTTTACCTAAAGCATATGACAAAATCTTAATTAGATTTTAGTTTTCATGTCATCTCTGATTCTATCACTGAATCTCCGACTTTTGAAGAATGTTCAAAAACTTCTAGTCTTAAAAAGCTTCTTAGAGATTCATCCTGTTCTAAAACTCGAATGACACATGAATGAATTGAAAGCCATCTAGTAATACTATTTGTGATATTATTTTCTTAACCTCAGTCTTGAATCCCTCTTGTAATTCTTATTGCGCTTATAGCTCAATAAATCTTCAAAATGGGTGGGTAATTGTAGGCAAGATTTAAAAGCTACTAGGTGTATTAAGTGACGAGAGCATTTAATTAAAGCAATATGTGACGTTTCATTGCATTGCAAAAAAAGTATGGGACTAACTGCAAGCAAACCATTTGAAACAAAAAAGTAATTTTGAAATTCGATACAAATGACAGATTTATGCGCGACAAACATAAAAAAGAATTCTGAATAGTGGCCGTTTTCTCATTATATCAAAATCTTTTTATAGATATTTGTTTTGTTGAACTTAAATCAGCTGTTTCTGACATTATAGTAGAAAAACTGTTTATTTTAGTTTGCCACTCAACTCCTGAGCAAAACTTGAACGTAAAACATGTGTATTAAGGCTAAATTGCGCGTCCGATTTTCGAAAAAAGGAAACAAACTGCAAGCAAGCCCTTTCAACAAAAGAGAATTTTTAAAATTGGTATACAAAGCTGTTGGAGAAGAGAAGACTTGTCCGTCAAAAATTAATCAAGAAATAGAACGAAAAGTGAAATTACACACATATTACACAAGAAACTACCCAGTAAAAAATGTTCAAGTTTTTTGAAGCACTAAAGAAATAAAGCGCTTTATAATTCGCTTTAAAACATGAGCTTGTTCAGAAGCTGATTTCATAGCCTCACAACAATGCAAGTTTTGAAGCAAGAAAAGTATTTGCCTTTAACTAATACAAAAGCTTCGTACACAAGATATACAAAAAAGCTGATTTTATAGTGCTGATCCAAAGCAGGTTTATAAGCGAGAATGAAGTGTAAGTTTATTTGAGTTTCTTGGTGCCGTTTTGCAACAGTGTTTTTGGTCGAGTGATTGGTACGTTTGACTTCAAACCTGAAAGTTCTTAGTTCGATACTAGTTGAAGTTAAAATAACAAACAGTGAGTATAAATTTGAAATTAATATAAATAAATAAAGAAACGAAATAGGAAAAATTCAAAATGGAGTTAACGACGCCAATCCACATTGAACCATTTTTTTCATATATTTTCAGTTCTAGTGCTTCAAAAGCGCTTTTGTGAGCAAAAATGTAGTACTCTAATCCGGGAACTCGCCATGCAAAAATCAGCAGCGATATCAGCAGGTTTGTCAGCGCTACTTTTATTCCATAATAGTAGAAACCTGCTTTATTGGAAGCACCTTTTTTACTGGTGTACGTACCGTATTGACATAAGAAAATATACTTCAAATTAGAAATTATTAGAAATACATAGAACAAGAAAAAGCAAAACTGTTGGCAACCATCCGGCACTTTTAAAAATTGCAAAAAAAAGTCAGCTGTCGGGTTGCTGCCTGCCACCTGGTATGAATTTGCCTTGGTCGTTATTTTATTTTGATTTTGTTTTTAATTTTTTTTTTTGCATGCAAGGAATGTAATGTTTTTTTATTATTCTTCTAATTAATATTTCTCTATATTTTTATATTTTCGAACCCGAACCTTGCTGAATTTTAGGGTTCACCGGGTTCGGGTTCAAAGTCTTTATAAACAGCGAACCTGAACCCGTTTGGATTTATGTTCGGGTTCGGTTTCAGTCCCTGATAGCAAGCAATCAAAATGTATACAATTTAAAAAAAAACTATAAAAGAAGAAAAGTGGCAAAAGTACAAAAAAAAACTGAAAATAGTTATTTTACATACATCCTAAGCCAGTTTCTTGTCAATTTGAATGTCCCAGAAGAGCATAGAACGCACCCATGACGAAATTTGTCTTCTAATTGTTTTCTTTACATTAATGCTTTAGAGATATAAAGCTAATAAATATTTGAATACTTATTTATGCATGTTACTTGCGGTACCGAATATCAAAAATCAAGTAATGATGTATTTTCGTATGTAATTTAAGCAGAAACAAACTTAAAAATTATGTACAAAATAAACAAGTGTAAAAGTTTCCTCCGAAGTTCTGTTTAATAAATACATTTCTCTACGAATTTATAATTTTAGAAATGCCTTGTACCAAGTACCAAAAACATATACAGTATAATTCGTTTATAAGCCACACCGCTTATAGTAGTCTATAAGTAAAATACCTGCAAAATATTTTTTATTTAGTTCATTAATGCTATAGTCCATTTTCGCTTATACGCCACCAAGATTTGGTTTGAAATATCTTAAATATATACAAGGTATGGAAGATATAATCCAAAATGCAAAAGTCAAAAATAATATATTTTGTAATCATAATTTTATGAAAATATTACTCATATTGAAGTAAAAATTATTTTTATTGCAGCAATATTAATTGCAATATTTGTGAATTGAGTAAATAAGGAAGTAATTTCTTAACGTTAGTTTTATTGTTCTTTGTTAAAAGAAATAATTATATGGGGATTCGCATATAAGCCACAAATTGGCTTATATAAAAATCAAGATATAGTCCAATTCACCTTATAGTCCACAAAAAGGGTGCAAATGAGGCAATGGACTATAAGCAAATTTTACTGTATGTGCTGGATAGTCGAAACAACACATATTTTACAACTCTATCCATTTTAGTGATCAGCTGTTTTGCTAAACCTGTAAATTTTTGCAATTTTCCGTTCGATTACTTCTTTGTGCAAGAGCCATTCTTGTGAGTAAAATTCTCAATTTACCCAGAATTTACTCCACTATTGGATTTTACTGGAAAAGTAAACAAGCGGACCTATTCATTTACCCAATCATAGAAAATCTTAAACTTATTCTTTGATATCTGATAAATGATAGTGCTAGTGATAGCGCAAAAACAGATAAATCATACATTATATAAAAGATTAATATTTGAATTAATTGAATTGAATTTGAATTAAAAACATGAGCATAAGAAAACTAGAAACATAAGCATCAGAATTTTAAATAATTTTCCTGAAAATTTAACACAGCTGAGGTTATACTGTACTGCAAGAAAATGCACTGATCATTTCTTGTCGGCAATTATTTATAAATACAAAATATGTACAAACAGGAAAAGCATATATATTTTTTGTTAAAATTGCCGTAAATTCTAGTAAAATGTAGAGGCGCCATTTAACACAACATTAAACTACTCTTGCAACTATAGAAGTTGTAGCTCTAACATAAGTATGAGAACGCAAAGATATCTTAAAACATCCTTTAGAAATCTATTAAAGTCTTATAACAACTATTGACGTTCATAAGCGGAAAATTGTAAAAACAGCAATAATACAATTTTGATTTTTGTTTTTAGTATTGAATGACCACAGAGTAAACCAAAGAGACACACACAGAAGTTGTTTTGGAAAACTAAAAATTCGTAGTAACACATTAATGAGAATAGATGGGAATAAATTCAAGACGCATATAAAACATTTATTGCTTTCTTACTTTTATACACACTATGTAAGAGTAACTTTTAAATACAATAGGAGCCAGACTAATGATATAAAAAAAACGAAATATTTTACAACAAGAAGGGACATAATCAGATGGTCAAGCAGACAGACATCTGTGACTTGTAATTTTTGTAATAATAAGGACCACGGATCGGACTTTCATGCAACTAAAAATTGATTTTAAGCGTTTAACAAATGCATCTAAAAATTAAATATACGCGAAAAAATATGCATTTACCTACGAAAAAAGTACCACAACTAAAATAATATCAAAATATTTTCTTTATGTTTTTACTATTATTTAGAGAAAAAACATAAAACAAACATAATTGGGTCTATTATTTGATGCAATGGAAGTTTAGTTGCGTTACCAATCGGAAACTGAAAATTAATGGTTGCCATAAAGGCACTAAATAGCAACTGCAAATGACAGCTCTTAGTTGACAGTTGCCATCATTAGTATCATTGGCTGACTTCCAAATCGTATCAATGCAAAGTTTGTATACAGTTCTGCTGCGGTATTTAGATCGTGTACGTATGCGAAGTTGCTAAACATTGCATCAGCTTTGAAACCGATGCCCTGATTACTCTTTTCCGACGTTTCTGATACGTGTCGACGACGTTTTGAAAAGGTATGCATTGTCAATGCTTTGTACTGCGACGATATGAAACACTATACATTGTTCGAATACAAAGCAACTGACGTTTTGGATGTCAGCCATTGTCATCAACTGGCAACTCGACTAAGGCTCGGTTGCCATCCATAATCGACCTATTAATATTTTTTTTAAATTAAGAAATATGCATTCAACAACTTTTATAACCCCAAAAATATGCATTTATTGCCAAAATATGCAAAGATATGCACTTACCACCAAAATATGCAAAAATATAGGTGGCATGTCATAATGTTCAGTGACATAATGTCCATGGACATTATGTCACTCCAAAAAGTGCCATAACGTCCATGGACTTTGTGACATTATTATTATCATTATGTACAGTATGGGTACTTTAATATATGTGTCATAATTTGCATACTTACTTTTAAAAATGAAAAAAGCCTACATATTTATATGCTAATATGTTTTTATATATTGGTCCGGTTACCATGGTGGCAAATAAAGTCAATTGACGTCAACAAAAACTTTGAAATAGCGTCTGCAATGCTTAAAGTATGTCGACTTAAAGAAATATTTGGAAATAAATTGAAATTTTCAAGCAACTTTAATTTAATTCCTAAAGATTCTCTGCATAGCCGGCTTTGGGCCGGGCTTAAGGATTTCTTCCTCTCAATATATCGAAAAGCGGCTTTTCGATATATTGATATTTAGTAAGCCCGGCCTTTGGCAGGGCTTACTAATTTTCTCCTCTTAATATATAGAAAAGCGGCTTCGCTTAGTAAATATTTTTCCATAGACGGCCTTTTCAGGGCTTAAGGATTTTGTCACCGCTAAGAAGAAAATCTTACGCTAGCGAAGCCGCTATTCGATATACCAAGAGGGAAAATGTTTAAGCCCGCCCGAAGACCGGCTGTGCAAAAATCTTTACACTCTAAAAAGTGTTATAATCTCCATGGACCTTACGACACTGTACTCATGAGCATTATGACACTTTTTGGAGTGACATAATGTATGTGGACATTATGTCATTAGACATAATGACATTCCACCAAAATATGCAACTACAAATCAATGCCAAACTACTTAAAATTTAATGATTCGCATAGATAATTAGTCAATACGTCTTTATCTATCATCAAAAAATTTATGCATTTGCCAAACCCTGAAAATGACAATGACATAATAATGGTCATATTGGCGATATTCTTTCTTTTCTGTAAAGTATTTTATTTTTGCTCAATTTCTTTTCCTCTCGTGATTAGTTTTTATCAGATAGAAACAGTGTGACCATAATAGCTTTTTTCGAGTTAAATTTAGCTTTTTTTCCATTTAGCCGGAAACATTTGATTTAGCTTTTAGTCTTTTTGTAAGTTTTCTAAAAAAGCATTTAGCTATTTTAGCTCTTTTAAAAGTTTCAATTGCATGTAATTAATTTAGTTCTTTAACTGCCAGTTTTTGTAAATAAAATAAAAATTTTCGTTAAGGACTTTGAATTGAAAACAAAAAAAATTTGAGATTTTTAATTGTTGTTTCAATATAAGTTCCCTAACGAAATTTTTTATTTTATTTACAAAAACAGGCAGTAAATAAAAAATGTTTTTCAGAATAAATTTATGTATGGCAAGCATATAATGTAATTACAGACTATTATAAAAACGTGATAGCTTAGAAGCAATAAAAAACAATAGGTAATCAGATATTATGCGAAGCTAAAGTTAGTTTTTATATTGGTTTCGATACCTAAGATGGTAAACATATATCAGTCACTAGCAAAACAATGTTAATAGGCTTTTTTCTCTTTAACTCTACACGTTCGTCCTCACTGACTAAAAATAAAAAGTTAGACGGTCTCGTAAATAACTGGATAATGTTGATGTTTTATTTGAATAAAATTAATTTTTAAACTATTATTTTCTTTTTTTAAAGATTAACAATAGGTAATTAAAGTGGAAAAACATACAAATTAAAGTAAATGATAAAGCGTACGAGCGGTCATCATTAGACCTAACGTGCAACGCCGGCCGTAGCCTTTGATAAGGTAGAGCGAGATTGTCTTTCGTCGCCCTATGGTCGATGCTTTCACTTCACGTTAATTCCATTTCGGTCTTATGCTAAATATTCTCTTTATTTATTTATGATTAGATGTCATCAATGTCAGCTTAGTACTTTTGACACTATTTTCAGTGCTTTTTGATGCCTAAAAACACTTGGATTTATAGCTTTGGTGCTTTACTAAGAAAAATAGCTAAGTTGGTGGTTTTTCAATTTTTCGTCAGTGATTTTAGTACTTTTTACTAATTTTCATAATTATATTCACCCCTATTGCTAATAACAAGTGGAATTTATGTTCCCATGATATTTTCATTTCCCTTCGAGGGAAAATTGCTATCGTGAAGTTCCCGTGGACATTTTTTCCCGCTATCAGTTTCAGTGAATATAAATAAGGAAGAAGCTTAATAAAATAAACTAAAAATTAAAGAAATTTATGCTAAAAAATAAAAAAAATCAGTGCTAAGAATTGGAATTATCTTTGCATTCCATGAGGAATCTAAACAAAATCGAATTTTTCGTCCAGGATTGCTAGATGCATCCAATGCCTGGGAGTACCCGAGCCATTGCAGGCAGCCTAATTCAATCAAATAGTCGTTTGGTGAGTAAAACTGCGTTTTTATATATTTTGGACACGATGAGTGAGTGGTTCTCAACACACTCAGAAAAGACATTTGCTATTCATTCCATCCATCACCTCAAAACCTAGTTCATGTGTGATAGGAAGGTGTTGCAAGCAGTTAGCATTAAAATAAATGTGTTAATATTAAGATAAATGAACACTATTTACTAAATTTGTCCTAAAAATAAATATTTATAAGTTTTAATAACTAATTGGAAGGATAAAATAGCAATTACATAATGTATATTACCAGTTCGCCTGCTAAAATAAAGTGAGTAAAAACAGGAGGGAAAAGTTATTCATGATAAGGGAACTTTTTCGAATTTTTATTCATGATTGCAAAGCAAGGGAAAGGGAAAACATTTCGAGAGAAAAAGTATTCACGATAGAGGTGATTATTATATTTTGTTAAAATAATATGCTTGGTGTTGGTTTTACAAGTATCAAAGCAAAAATTAAAGCATACACAGAAAAAAAAAGATTTGTAAATACAATTAATTTATTTGTATATAGAAATAAAATATTATTTAAAAAGGCACCTACAACGGTTTTTGTAAATACAAACACGGATTTGTAACATAAGAAAACAAAATCAACTCAACTATTTCCAATTAAAGTTATTGTGTTATTCACAATTGAGTTGTTAACAAAAAAAAAATATTTTTAATAAACTGGGTTCTCAAAAAAACGTTGTTTTACAAGAAATAATTTCAATTAAATATATCAACCAAATAATTTGTCGACTCCCGTGGTGTACTGGTTAGTGTGCCAGGCTATTACCCGGAAGGTTACAGGTTCCATTCCTTCCAAGTGCGTTTCTGCAAAAAAGCCAAAAAAAATAACGCTTTTTATAATTTTTTTGTTAGATTTCAAAATTATATCAGTTGAAATTATTGTTGTATTAACAATGTGATTTGTTAAATCTTTGAACCAAACTTTATTATTTATTATCATACATAATTGTTATATCTGCGAAAGCACCATATGTCTTTGGCTGCAATCGAACCGGTGACCTCTGGACTAATAGACTGGCGTACTTACTTCTCAGCTACAGATCAACTCGTTAATAAATATAAATAAAACGTGATTTCTTCCCCTGAGAAACTTAAAATCGGTTAGTAATCAACTAAGTTACTACCCAGCAAAAACTACTGCTTCGCCATAAGCAGGTTTGTAAAGGAGAGATTTGTTATTGTAGCTTACAAACCTCCTTACGTATTGCATGATATTTGTTCGCGATGTCCTTACAATAGTGCATTCTTGTATGCACCACTGTAAGTGGATGTGTTTTTTAAGAGGATAAAAAAGAAAAATGTAAGAAGATTACGCATTTTCTGCCATACACTATTAAATATATTCAGGCAGTACATTGTTCACTACTTCGAAGCACATTTGTTTAACAGGACAATTATGTTCTGCTTCCAAAATTTCGATTATTTTTTGCTGGGTACCTTCTAAGTGCATAGAGGTGCCAAAGAGCGGAGTTTTACCCGTAACTTACGACTTTGGAGGTGTTTACCTAATTTTAAAACAGGTTCTTCTTGTACTCGACAATACCTAATTGTATCACTGTGTAATACATACATATATTCTATGTGTTCGTCATATTGTCCTTCATTATGTGTAAATATTTCACAGGAGAATAAAAGTTTCTTCCTTTTCCAATTAAGTTGTGGATGAGTAAATTGATAACTTTAAACCCGTTTTCGTTAAAACTTGTGAATTATGACGTTGTTGCATGTCACAGAAAGAAAATATATTTAAAGGCAAAACTCATACGTAGCTAAATTCTAAATTAAATTTGATCATAAATAGCATTTAAGAAGAAGTAACTTCTACCGTTATTGGACTTCCACGTGTACCATTTAGCGTAAAATCAGAATTTGGAAAAATAAAAGAAACCGCAGACGATTCAACTGAGAAAATTGCTAACAATATTTTCGTTCGTGCAGAAGATACATCGGCTCGGAAACAAGGTGATGCAGATTTGGCTGCAGCTCTACAAGAAAGTATGGAAAGCCCAACAAGTATATCAAAAATGCGGTTGCTTAGGTTCCAAAAATGACGAGTGTTTCCGCTCGTCAAAGTTTTAATAAACATGATGTTTTTTTAAATAAGGCTGAACCCACACCAACATAATACAAAATCATGTTTTTGACTAATACGGCAACAGTACATTAGTTATTATGAGACAACACACACCAAATTTTTTTTTGTACGTATTATAATGATACGAGTGTGTTTAACTTAAAAGACAAAAACGTTATGTCTTCTGTGGTGTGTGTTCAGGCTAACTCATGTTGAAAAGATATTTTTTTTTTGTTTATTCTGCCAGCTTAAAATCGGTTCAAGTAAGTTTGAAATATCGATGGTCAGACGTTGACAACACGTAACTAATTTTTTTTTAATATTTCACAAAACGCGGAGAACGTTGTATAAATCTCTAAAAAAAACATGCCTATCATCACAAAAAAGTCCGAAATTAGTTAATAGTTAATATTCATTTAATCGCGATTTTGCTTTAATCGGTTAATCACTCGAGGTTTTAGTTTAGTCGGTTAATAATTGGCTGATTTCGCTATTAATCGGTTAAGCGGTTAATAAAGTGCTTTCACAAACCAAAGGTTTTAAAATTTTACTTTAGTTAAAATCACTGAACGCACTTCTTTGTTTATATACAAAATAATTTCTAAACAACTACCTTTTGAGACGAAACAAATAATTAAGCACACAAAAAATATGTTATAATACTCCAAAGAATGAAAAATTTTGTTAATCGACTAAGCTTAACGGGTTTATGGCTCTTTTCACAATTTACGATTAAGAGGTAGCATGGACTTTAACGGAAACTTCGCCATACAAAACTTGCCGTTAAAGTCTACGTTAACTCTTAATCATACATTATGAAAAGGGGCGTTAATCGTTAATCGAAAATAGCCAATTTTAAATTAACCGATCAGTTAATCGGGTAGTAATTAATCGGTTAACCGATTAACGGTTAGCCGAATGAATATCCTAGTTAATAGTATCTGCTAAATAATTTTCACTTATTTTATTTCGTGGCTAGTAACGCTTTCAGCCTTTTTATAATGTAACTTCTTCAAATGAAAAGTTGTAAAATTCAGTTACGGGTTGTCAACGTTTGACCATCGATATGTTCCCAGTGAAAAAAATGCATGTCATTTTTGGGGAACTACTCTTTCTCTACTTCCAAAGTGTCACTTCGTGTGTATTTTCGAATTTCTGACCGATAATGGATTAGTTGCTTCCAGGAATCTGCGTGATCTTGAAAATCAATCGATGTCACGTTTGTCGCAAAGTTGTTAGCCAACATGAGTTTGCTGTATATCGCGTAGCTATTATCGACGCATATTTCGAGAAGATCAAAGAACAATCAAATACAAAACCGCCATTTGCTTCATACTATTAGTAAACCTTTTTTGTAAGTATCATTTTAAGTACTCTTTGAGTAACAATTTTATTTAATTTTTTGTGCTCGTTCAGATATGAAGACAAGTACTTTACCCACTCAGCTATTGTTAACTTATAAGTTTAAGCGACAAAAATTAGTTTTTATATACAAACATATCTTGACTTAAAAAGTGGTTGTCTATTTATTTTATTAAACCATGACAACAAATTGTAACTATGTACATTCAAATAATTATAAAAATACGTACTAATTTTATTATAAACTAAGTATTAGTTCTAATTTGAAGCATAGTAATAAGATAAATAAGTACCACTCATTACTTTATAACCCATTAATAAAGTACTACCGATTACAAATATAACAAAAGTTTTTGCTGGGATCTTATATGTTTTGGTTTGAATACCATGATTTAGAAGTATGATGTTATTAATTTAGCACAGAAAGTGGCCATTTGAACTATAGTAATATTAAGAGTTATTATATTTAATTCTTACCCGACTACGGCAACGCCTAAAGGAAAGCTTATGAAGGGTTATGTAGCAGTCTATCAAAAATGTTTGTAAGCATGATAGATTCGTTATTGTGCTGAAATGGCTACATTTGTTTCTCTTAAGTTTAAATTGGCGGACATGGGATAGCGTTACGAAATCAAAGCCTATCGTGATTTGTAACATATTAAAGCGCATAAAAATAATATTCTAACGCCATATAACAAATTTTTAATTGTGGCCATGGGACTGTACAATGTCAGAGACCAAAAATTGGAAACCTAACTATATACAGCAAATTCAAAATGGAGGCCATAGCACAGTATAATGACAGGAACCAAATATTTAAAATTATCAAACATTATCGTTTTGGATATAATATGTAAGCGCATCAAAAAACCACGCTAGAGATAATTAACAAATTCAAAATAGCGGCTATGGGATAGCATTACATCAGTCATTAAAAGTACACATGTTGATATATGAAATAAAACAATTCATATAAAAAATTACATGAAAAAGCCGAATACTCAAAAATTTCGTTTTGAAAAGTACAAAAGAATAAAGTATCCGTGGTCGTATTGCTCTTAGAATGTATTGTAGTGTAAAGAATACTTACGACGAAGTGGCATACGATGGCGGATACTTTATTGCTTTGTAGTCCGGTTTTAGTTTTTTAAAATCATTCTTTATTCATATTATTTAATTAATTTAATTAATATTTTGTTGACTGGCACGAGTTGGACTCGAACAAAGGAATTTTGTTTCATTAATTGTTTAAAAGTCAACGCTCACCATCTCAATCACATCATTTATATATAAAATAAAACTGTGAAAGTAAAGTGTCTGTACATAAAATATTTTGTGAAAATTTTCATGGTGGCGTTAACAGTAATCGATATAGAACACAAACTTTTGGAATTTTTGCCTGTCTCTCTGTCTGATCGCCTGTGTGTCTGTCTGTCCGAACACGCATCACACAAAAACAGAAATTTGGTATGGAGAACTCTTAAGTCCTGGTTCAAACTTAGAATACTTTTTGCCTTGATAAAATATCTCATTTCAAAGTTCAAATAGAGAAAACTGAAAATATGCAATTTTACTAACATAAATGTTGCTGGAAATTAAAAAGATGTTTTTTTTAACGTTGGTACCACTGTTTGTTTTGCATAAAGGATCTTTACACAATAAAGTGAACTTTAAGCGCGCGAAAAGGGCAGGCACATCTAGTCATCTACAGAAGCAACGACACAAAACTAAAATATACATAAAATAACTGTGAGAGAACACTAACATTTACATTTACAAAAAATTCCGTAGTAAAAAACTAAATAAAATAAATACATTTAATAAAGGACTTGCTAGTAAATTGAAATACTTTCGTTTGATCCACCATAACTCAGTAATTTTTTATCTGATCAATGCGAATTAGTGACTATTCGTAGTTTAGAAGCCTTTCTAACAAGATATAACATTTATTATTATAAGAGAGTAGAATACATCGAAAAACACGAATGTACCATCTGGACAATGACTGAAATAAATTTTTCTTTTTTCGTGTTTATTGCATCCTAATTAACATACAAAATGCATTAGAAATTTTAAACTTTCCAAAACTTAAAATTTGTAAAGTACAGTTGTGGCTGATTTAGATCAACTTGTTAAATTTTCTTGTTTTTCTTGGCTTATAACTCCAAAAAGGTTGGTGTTAAGTAAAATATAATTGGAATATTTTTAGGCAATTTTGTCACCTTTAACTATTTTATGCAAAAATTTTTGCTAAAATTATAGTTTCAGACCTATGAAAAAAATTAGATAAGGTCACTTTAAGAGAGCCCTCCTCCCTCCGCAAAACAGCAGGATTCTAGTTTCTTGATATATATATATATATATATATATATATATATATATATATATATATATATATATATATATATATATATATATATATATATATATATATATATATATATATATATATATATATATATATATATATATATATATATATATATATATATATATATATATATATATATATATATATATATATATATATATATATATATATATATATATATATATATATATATATATATATATATATATATATATATATATATATATATATATATATATATATATATATATATATATATATATATATATATATATATATATATATATATATATATATATATATATATATATATATATATATATATATATATATATATATATATATATATATATATATATATATATATATATATATATATATATATATATATATATATATATATATATATATATATATATATATATATATATATATATATATATATATATATATATATATATATATATATATATATATATATATATATATATATATATATATATATATATATATATATATATATATATATATATATATATATATATATATATATATATATATATATATATATATATATATATATATATATATATATATATATATATATATATATATATATATATATATATATATATATATATATATATATATATATATATATATATATATGAACAACAAAGTGTGATTTTCTCATCATGAACGAAGCTCAAGAGTCCCTTATTCTAGGGTGAGGTGACGTGCCCCTGGGTACAGAGCAAAATGGCAGCAGTCCGACAGCACCCCGAAAGGTTCGCGGATTTTGCCATAGTAAACCAACAACTCTACAAATATTGTTCGAGAGGGTTAAATGAAGTTGACTGTACACCCTGGAAATTGTGTGTGGCCACCCCGTTGAGGCAACAAGTGCTGCAGGAGAACCACAACACCGCTGCAGGCGGACATCTAGGTATCAAGAAGACACTACTAAAAATAGCTTCCCGGTATTACTGGCCGAGAATGGCACGAGACATCGCCCAGTATGTTCGTAAATGTGAGTCATGTCAAAGATACAAAGTCTCTCAGCAAGCGCCAGCAGGAGAAATGCTCACCCGGATACCCGAAGAGCCATGGGCAACAATTTGCGCCGACTTTGTGGGGCCGCTTCCGAGACGAAGCACGGAAATACAATGCTGTTGGTATTTTTTGATAATTTCTCTAAATGGTGTGAACTAGTTCCCCTTCGTAAGGCTACAGCCGAAAGCCTTGTGAAGGCGTTTAGAGAGCGAATCTTAGCTCGTTATGGGGTACCGAAGAATATCATCACCGACAATGGGACTCAGTTTACCTCGAACATCTTTAAAAAATTTCTGCACGGTTGCGGGGTACAACAGCAATGCACTGCCCCCTATACGCCGCAGGAGAACCCAACAGAAATGGCGAACCGGACGATTAAAACTATCCTCGCCCAGTTTTCCGGCCGACATCACAACACCTGGGACGAGTCGGTGCCAGAAATCATGCTGGCCATAAACACGAGCGTGTCTGAGTCCACCGGGTATACGCCAGCGTACCTGACGCAAGGTAGAGAACCCCGTCTGCCGAGCGCACTTTACGATGACGTAGCCACGGGAACAGGAGCGCGTAAGCTGGGGCCAAGCGAAAGAGCCGAAGAGTTGCACGAGGTCTTTGCCATCGTACGAAAGAATTTAGAAAAGGCATCGCAAAATCAAAAACGTCAGTACGATTTACGGCGACGCAAATGGAAACCGAATATAGGGGAGCTAGTGTTAGTTCGGACCCATCCTCTATCTAAGGCGGTAGAGAATTTTGCTGCGAAACTCGCCCTAAAATATGCCGGCCCGTTTATAGTCAAGGAATTCATCTCGTCTGTGATAGTGAGAGTCAGTTCAGAACAGAACAGCGATATACGCACTGCACATCTTAATGATTTAAAACCCTACCACCATTAAGTCTTATTAATTTCACATATATTGTTTCTTCTAGACCGTCTCCCTCAAAAGAATTAATACACAGCCAGCAGCAATGAATGCCGCACGGAAAAAGTTTGATAAGCCCCGACGAAAGTTCCAAGCAATCACGGAGCGAGAGAAGGCAAAGATTAGAAAAACCATATTTCTGGATGACGACGACATCCCCACGACCAGTCGGGGAAGAAGAGGCAAACAGCAGCAACAACAACCGCTACACCAAAGCAACCAACTCGCCAGCGTACTAAGGCAACGTTACCAGTTCAACATCGCCCGCAGCGGTAAATTTCAAGTGGTATGATTCCCCACTGCTCCGTCTGAGTTCACACCCTCCTCTCCCACCGAGGGGAAGTAATGTCACGCCAAAAGTCAGGAGCCCTCGTTTTTGGCAAACATAAGCTGCACAGGAGAAGCAGCATTTTGAGTTATTATTATTTTTGTTATTTTTACTAGTTACAAAAGAAAATGTTTATGTTTGGATTTTGTTTTATTACCCCATAAGTACTTTGATATGAATTAATTGTGTTTATTTACCCTGGACACTACATTCTTTTTGCTGTATAAACAGCACTTTATAATTATAATTTACGGAATTGTAAAGGTTTGTTTTAGTGAAGAATTACATTTGTTTATTTAGTTTTTAGAGTATTAATTTAAGTTGTAAAGTAACAGCTGGGTATAGAGTAACGCCATCTATTTGTCAATTGAAGTTGACAGACATTTGTTAGAGTATGAATACATTACAGACACTTCCTATGGTAACTAAACAGTATGTTGACTAAACACAGCCAGCATATGTTTGGGTATATGTGTGTGTACATGTGTGTATGTTGTCGATGGGTATAAAAGGCCGTACATTGGCAATGAATAGTCAGTAGCTGTGCAGCCAAGCTGTAGGTAAGACATTTTTTTGATAGGTTTTGAATCTCTCAAAATTATTCTTAGTTGCGGTTTGGTAACAATTGTGGGAAGAAACCAATACCACAGGCTTTTGAAGTCTACCGGTATTATCTTTTTCTGGGGGAGCATTGGAAAGAGTGTTTTGAATACTCTCAACGGCGCTCCACTCAGTTTGAAACCCTCACAATTGTAAACATCGACTCTCAATTGGGGTAACATACCACAGGCTTTTGAAGTCTACCGGTATTATCTTTTCCTGGGGGAGCATTGAAAAGAGTGTTTTGAATACTCTCACCCGCGCTCCACTCAGTTTGAAATCCTCAATTGGGGGTAACTTTGCTGCGGACTGCCTGAACCGTCTCCGAGGACCACCAGCGTACCACAGGCTTTTGAAGACTACCGGTGCGGTGGCCCTCAACAGTTACGGGGATAGAGAGTTCCAGCCCTGGGCCGCGTGTGTATTGGCGTTACTCACTCACCAGCCACTACTCCTTTAACATCCCATGTGGCATAATTTTTGAAGACAATAAATAATATTATAACGTGTCGTTATATATATATATATATATATATATATATATATAATATATATATATATATATATATATATATATATATATATATAATATATATATATATATATATATATATATATATAATATATATATATATATATATATATATATA